>CM070546.1:87865789-89065789 GCA_036346405.1 Phyllostachys edulis
CAACAAGCACCACAGTTTGCCGGGTGGAGGGCGTCCTAGGCATCTTAGTCGTCGAAGAACTCCTCCTCGAAGAGGTCTGACCGCCTGCACTTGGTCATCCTCATAATCTGCTTTGACCACGGGCTTAAGCCATGAGTACTTGGAATGTACTCAAGAAGTCACAGAGAGCAAAGATGCAATAATATTCATGCAAGGACTTACCAATGGAGAGTCTGTATGGTTAGTTTGCATAAAGCCAAATTTGACAATAATAGCAATAATAGATTGAAAGGCGACAAGGTAAAACCATAATACATAATACTTTTGATGTTTTAATAAAAGGTGGTGTGAGCACCAACTCACGGCCACAACCAAAAATTGGGGAGGTCTCGATCACACGGTGGCAGTCCTCACCCAAAACCCACTCAGAACACCCATTCCAGAGGTCCGAACCAACCTGGACCACTACCCGAGCCAACCTTGACCCCTCCGAGCCGGCCAAGGTCTCTTCGAGGCAAAGCCAAAGCATCTCGCGGAAGTGTCGATGGCACAAGCTTTTGAAACATCTACCCTTGCACCATTTCACCGAGCATGTCCATGACCAAGGACGTGGCTATTGAATAGATCTTTTACTCTGCAGAGGTGTACAACTTTACCCACAATCCACGATCTCTCTAGCGGGATGGGTTCCGGTCACCCTTGCTCACTTCCTAAGGTGAGCGATCTAGAGAGCGCGGCAAGGCCTTTACAAAGCTTTGAACCGACTAGGGCTGCCCGCTAAGGTTTATAATCCCTCCAAAGTGGTCTAGAAATCCACAGGTTATGGGGTGCCCCTCTTGCGCCAACGAATCACACGCTCAACCAAAACAGCCCCAAGCCATCTCATTGCTAATTATTCAGCCAGACCATTCCCATAAAATGATCTTGTGGTTGCACTAATTGGCCCATTAAACAGATGCACACAAAGTGAAGTCCTTAATTGTGCTAAGGCAAGACTTCCACAAACCGGTGTGCACAAACACCACTACTCACTCCCTGCCTTCTTGCCTTAGCAAAACAATTGTATTAGCCCATGCCAAAAGACCACCCATCTGGCACACAAATTTTTAACCAAGTGGTCTCACACCACAATCGACACAGCTTAGGCATCCCGCCATCTTTGCTCAACAATGGCACCAACCACACATTTCATAACTTATTAGTCAAGATTATTAGAGATGAAGCATGATACGCTCAAACCACGTTTTCTAAGCGAGGCTATATAAGACCCACGGCCCCCATGTTGGCAAATAACAAAGAACACCAACTAAATTATCCACCCTAAGGCTCACAAGGTGAACATGACAACATGATGGAGACAAGGTATAAAGGAGGCATAACAGCAAGTAGGCAAGTAACTACAGCCCAAACCATTTTCTTATAAACATAGCCATGCATGATAATTTAAACCAAATACATTTGCAAAACTTGGTTCAAGATGATCAAAAGGAGGTCTGTGGCTTGCCTTGGTCAAGCGGTGGAGAGCCTTCTGCTGACAAGAGTCGGGTCCAAGATCTCCTCGAACTCGTGATCTACACGTCGCAAGAGAACCAAATAAGCAAAACCACACTAAGCCAGAGAACAACAAAAGAACCAAAAAGGAACTCAAACCAACTCAGCCAAAAGGAAACCAAGAGGCTTAACACCGCCTCAAAGAGCTCCTGGGGAGGGTCTTGCGCAAGGAAGAACCGAGCAGAGGAGGCAGGAAGGAAGAAATGAGCAAAGATTACAAAGGCACGCCTCCCGGGCTATATATAGCCGGAGTTGGTGGAGTGTACCAAGAAAAAGGTTCAATGGCGTGTAGGCAATCGGGATAACTAGGCAGGGCTTGCCCAAAAGAATTGAATAAAGTACCTCGAGATGTGATGCTGATTTAATGTGACCCGACACCTATTAAATGCGCCTGAGTTCTCGAGGCAAGAGCAATAATTACAAGGTGAAGAGGGGCTGGCAAGTGGGGCCGATCAAAAGGGTGCACCATGGTCAAAGAGGTGGCCCCACCAAAAGGGTCATTCCCGCCAAAGACCACCGCGAGGTCTGGGCAAGAGGTCCAAGACACTCAAAGGGGAGGTCTCGGACAGAGGTCCAAGGACTCAAGAAGAGGTCTGGACAAGAGGTCCTCAAAGCTCTCAACGAGGAGGCCACGACACTCGGACCGCACAAGGGAGGTCTAAGGGTCAAGATTTCAAGGGAGGACCTCAGCAGTCCAGATCAAAGGGCGCAGGGCGTCTGACGAGTAGATCTCCAAAGGGAGATCTAACGGTCAAGATCTCAAGGGAGGACCTCAACGGTCCAGATCAAAGGGCGCAGGAGGTCCCGACCAACAGGGAATATTCAAGGTTAGGAGGTGGTCTTTACAAAAGACCAAAGAAGGGCCGAGGAGGAGGTCTTGGACCTAAGGAGGTCGGAACCTTTGGATCCCACTAAAGGAGAACACAGACGGCTAAGATCTCTGAGAGAGGAGGTCCTAAAGGCCCGATCCTAACAAGGGAGGTGCGAGCGGCTAGATCTCAACAAGGGGAGGTGCGAGCGGCTAGATCTCAACAAGGGAGGTCGGCGGCTAGATCTCAACAAGGGGAGCTCTGGCGGCTAGATCTCAACAAGGGGAGGTCTGCGGCTAGATCTCAACAAGGGAGGTCTGAGCGGCTAGATCTCAACAAGGGGAGCTGGCGGCTAGATCTCAACAAGGGGAGCTCTGGCGGCTAGATCTCAACAAGGGGAGCTTTGAGCGGCTAGATCTCAACAAGGGGAGGTCTGGCGGCTAGATCCCAACAAGGGGAGGTCTGAGAGAAACAAAACCAAGCGTGGCTTTGGGGGCCAAAGAGGTTTTGAAACACAAACCGAGTGGGTCCTGACAGAAAAACCCAAGCAAGGAGAGGTTTGAGCAGAGGGAGATATGAGAGAGGTGCGGATCTCAAAGAGATTCAAACCAACAAGGGAAGTTAAGGGAGAGAGAAGAGGCGAACCGGGGGCACCTGAGAAGGCTTGAGCACCACAACCCGAGGCGGCAAAGACACCACAGAGAGCCACAACCGACAAGGAACACCAACAACGACTTAGTTAAGGTTTGATTAATTCCAATTGAACTCTCAGATTCAAAAATCTCAGGTTAAGCTTTGGATTCTCAATAAAGCCAAATGGTTACTTTTATTTTGAAAACTTGGCAAGGACTTAAAAGAAAGCGGGCGTTACAAACCTTCACCCCTTAAGGGAATCTCGACCCCGAGATTCAGGCTGAGCTAGGGAATAGGTGGGGGAACTCCTTCCTGAGGTCCTCTTCTCGTTCCCATGTTGCCTCGGCTTCGGAGTGGTTGCTCCATTGCACCTTGCATAGCTTGGTGGTCTTGCTCCTGGTAACTCTCTCTGACACGTCCAAAACCTTGATGGGGTGCTCTCTGTAAGTGAGGTCTTCTTGGAGGTCCACAGCTTCTAAAGGCATTTGGTCCTCTGGCATTCGCAAGCATTTCTTCAACTGTGACACATGGAACACATTGTGAACTCCAGCAAGCTGAGGAGGGAGGTCCAACTGGTAGGCTACTTCACCCCTTCGGGCAAGGACTGGAAAGGGTCCAAGAAATCTTGGAGCAAGCTTCCCACTAACTCTGAACATTGCATACCTTTGAGAGGTGAAACTTTGAGGTAGACCTGGTCTCTGGGACAAAAGCTAGGTCTCGACGCCTAACATCTGCGTAGCTCTTTTGCCTAGTTTGGGCCGCCTTTAACTTCTCCCTAATTGATCTCACTTGATCCTCGGCTTCTTTCAGCTGGTCCGGGCCAAGAACTTGGCCTTCACCCGGTCTGTCGATACAAGGAGTCCTACACTTTCTCCATAAATAGCTTCAAAGGGACATTTGGAGACTCGCTTGGTAGCTGTTATTATAGGAAAATTCATATGGTAACATCTTGTCCCAACTAGATTGTCTTTCTAGAGCGCAAGCTCTCAGCATGTCCTCAAGGACTTGGTTAACTCTCTCGGTTTGGCCATCTGTTTGAGGGTGGTATGCTGTACTAAAGTTGAGGTCGGTGCCCAAGGCATCATGTAGCTTTGCCAAAACTTGGAGGTGAATTGAGATCCTCTGTGCGAGACTATCTTCTTTGGAACACCATGAAGGCACACCACTTTTGCCATGTAGATTTGGCTAGCTTGTCTCCGAATAAGTAGTCTTCACGAGAATAAAGTGAGCCATTTTTGTTAATCTATCCACTATGACCCAAATAGAATCAAAACCAGCTTGGGTGCGAGGTAAACCAATAATAAAATCCATGCCGATCTCTTCCCACTTCCACTCGGGTATGGGTAAGGGCACTAAAAGTCCTCCGTGTCTTTGGTGCCTTTGCTTTAACCTTTGGCAAGTGTCACATTTGGCCACAAAATCTGCTATCTCCTTCTTCATTTTCGCCACCGGTACAATTCCTTGACATCTTGGTACATTTTGTAACTCTGGATGTATAGAATACAAAGCTTCATGGGCTTCTTTAAGTATTATACCCTTGAGCTCCGTGTTATTGGGCACACAGAGCCTCTTATCAAACCAGACCGCACCTAGGTCATCCATAGAAAACCTTGCAGCCTTCCCTTCTCTTATGTTGGTCTTAATCTCTTGGATGCTAGCATCTCCATCTTGGGCTGCCTTGATCTGTTTTTGCAAGGTAGGTTGCACTTCAAGAGTTGCCAAAAACCCTTCTTCCACTAACTCAAGTCTAAGCTTCAAGAATTCTTCATACAAGGCAGGTTGGCTCTCCTTAACCATCAAAGTATTGACATAAACTTTTCTGCTCAAAGCATCTGCCACCACATTGGCCTTGCCTGGGTGGTAGTGAATTCCCACATTGTAGTCCTTAATAAGCTCAAGCCACCTTCTCTGCCTCAAATTCAAATCTGCTTGTGTAAAGATGTACTTTAGGCTTTTGTGGTGGGTGTAAATTTTACACCTATTACCAATGAGGTAATGGCGCCAAATTTTAAGGCATGAACCACAAATGACCAACTCTAGGTCATGAGTAGAGTAGTTTGCTTCATGAGGCTTCAAGCTGTCTTGAAGCGTAAGCTACCACTTTTACATCTGCATTAGAACACACCAAGTCCTTGCTTTGGCGCATCACAATAAACTTGAAATCTTTCGACATCTGGAAGAACCAAAAGCTGGGCAGAGGTCAACTTTCTCTTGAGCTCTTGGAAGCTCTGTTCTGTCTGAGGTCCAAAGGAACTTCTTTTCTTTCTTTAATAGCTGAGTGAGAGGTTTTGCAATCCGGGAGAAGCCTTCAATAAACCTTACGTAATAACTAGCTATGCCAAGAAAACTTGAACTTGAGGCACGGTCCTAGGGGTTCCCAATTGAGCACATCTTGAACCTTACTAGGGTTGTGAGACACTCCTTCTTTTGACAAAACATGCCCCAAAAGACCACTTCTTTTAGCCAAAACTCACACTTACTAAATTTGGCAAAGAGCTGATGAGCTCTCAGCTTTTCCAAAACCGAAAAGAGATGGCTTGTATGCTCCTCTTCACTCTTGGAGTACACTAGAATGTCGTCAATAAAGACAATGACAAACTTGTCTAGGTACTCCATGAACACTCGGTTCATCAAATTCATGAAATAGGCAGGGGCATTGGTCAGCCCAAAAGACATAACAGTGAATTCAAATAACCCATACCTAGTTGAAAAAGTTGTCTTAGGGATGTCTTCCTTGCGAATCTTAAGTTGGTGATATCCTGTTCTCAAATCTATCTTGGAAAACACAGCAGCCCCCTTCAATTGATCAAATAAATCATCAATTCTTGGCAAAGGATACTTGTTCTTGATGGTGACATCATTGAGAACTCAGTAGTCCACACACATCCTTTGAGTGCCATCCTTTTTAGGCACAAAATCACTGGGGCTCCCCAAGGTGAGGAGCTAGGTCTAATAAAACCCTTGCTCTGCAAGTCTTCCAGCCTTTTCAACTCCACATGATCATCAACATGCAATCTGTAGGGCCTTTTGGAGATGGGGAGGTCCACAGGACAAGGTTTATGACAAACTCAAGGTCTCTGTCAGGGGCATTCACAGGGAGCTCATCAGGAACACATCCACAAATTCTTTAACAACAGGACATCCTCCAAAACTTGAACTTGAGCACTACAAGATAGGGCTCCTTGGAGTTTCTCCGAGGTGGCGAAAACTTCACTGATGGCACCACTAGGGCTGGTCAAAGAGATACTTTTGCCACTACAATCCAACATGGCATGGTGGTTAGCTAGCGATCCATGCCCAAAATCACATCTAGGGACACGGTGTCCAAAAGGATAAGGTTGGCTAGAAAATCTACTCCTTCTATGACCATTTTCACTTGTGGACAACCCCGGTTAGTGCTTAGTTACGAGTCGGGATTGAACCAACAAGGTAGACTTAAGAGCAACAACTTCGGCGGTGCTTTGCACAAAACTCAGAAATAAGCGAATGGGAAGCTCGAGTCAAATAAAAGCTACGCAATGTGCTTGAATTTACTAGGAACATACCTAGTACCACGTCGAGGAGATCGTGCTTCTTCCTTTGCCACATGGTTCACACGGCCCCTTCAAAAGTTTGGGAGGTTACGGCTTGAGGAGGTCCTGTGACTGAGGGTCTTGGCGAGGGAGGTCTGAAGTAGAGGTCTTGGTGGTTAGCTCTGTCTTTAGTGGGTATTGATTAGCAAAATGCCCCACTTGGTGACACTTGAAGCGGTGATCCCATTCTTTGTGGAGGTCGTTAGGGTTGTCTTAGTCTTTGCCAGTGATCTTGTGGCGAGGAGGACAATGGGTGGGAGGTCTTAGCAGAGGTCTGGAAGGTCCAGGAGGTCCTTGGCGCTTAGGTTGGTCTTGCACAAAAGCTTTGTGGGCGCTGGGAGGTCTTTCTTGAGCAGGAGGGTGGCACCTTTCTCTTGTAGGACTCAGAGAGTTCTCTTGGGATTCCTCAATGAGCATTGCCTTGTTCACCATATCTTTGGAAATCGGGATAATCGTTGCCCACAACTTGAACTTTTAATTTGGGATGGAGGCCTCGCAAAAGCGCTTCGCCGCATCATCCGTAGCCACATCTTCGCGAGCATAACGCGACAATTGAGTGAACTTAGTGAGATACTCACTTCTTGACATCTTTGCCTTGCTTGAGCTCTCTAAACTCTTCCTTTTTCATCTCTACCTTCCCATCGAGGGACATGGGAGTGGCGAAAACTCGCAGAGAACTCTGCTCAAGAGATCCTCTGGGGTCGACATGTGAGGCACAAAATGTGTCCCACCACTCAGTGCAGTCCTTCCAGTTGATATGAGGCAAACAAAACCTTCTCCTGTCTTCACAATGAGCAATATCCGGCTTCTTCTCTGTTGATCTCAGCCAATCATCTGCATCTAAAGGCTCGGGAGAGCTCGAAAATGTAGTGGCGTGTCTTCATGAACTCGATAGCCTTGATTGAGGGTGAGGGGGTGGAGGTGGTGGCTGGCTGCACTGACTACTTCTCGACTCATCATGGCAAGTAAAGCATTGGTGGTGCGGCTTTGTTGAGCCATAATCTGGTTCATAATCGCATCATAGAGCTCATCATCGAGCTTGTCCGCCATAAACCGCCCAAAACCCGGTCTCTGCATTGCGCCCTTTGGAGGAGGTGGGGGTGGAGGCAAGCGTGCTGGGGCTCACCTCGACTTGTGGATGCCGAGTCTGCACCATCTGGACAAAACTCTAAAGGTTTAATAGGTAAGAAGGAAAGCATAAAGGGTAAGAGGATCAGAGAAGTAAAGATAGGGCGCTATTAGGGGTGACTTGGTTAACCCAAGAGAGAACCAAAAAGCCAGGAGGCCAAAAGAGGCAACTTGAAGCTTCAAAGCAGAGGTCTTCAAGACCCAAGCTAAGCGAGACTCGAATAGGACCACTAATCCTAACCTTTCTCTGATCGGCCCTATTGAAGTTATAAAGGCAAGGAAGTCAAGTTAGATTCAAAATCAAGGTTCCAGCAGAGATAAGATAAGGGAACTAAGGAGGAGTTAAGATGAGAGTAGAACAGGACAAGAAAAGATTTTAAGCAGGATAAGGGCAGCATAGAACCAGCACAAGGAAAGAACTACTAAACAAATTTTAAGTTGACTTGCTTTAGAAAATAGCTTTTTGGATAAAAACTAAATCGACCTTTCTGCCTATGGCCACGTCCTACAGCCGACCTAGGCTCTGATACCAACTGAGACGACCCACCCCGTGATGTACCGCAAGAGGTCCGGGAGGACCATTTTTTTTTTTGCTTGAAGTCACCACGGAAGGATGTGGTAGCACCGCGTGGAGCTTTACCGAGGAGGTCTGCGGGACCTCCCAGAGGTCTTGCGGACCTCTGGAGGTCTTGGCCGCCATCGACCTCCCAGGAGGTCTTGAGGACCTCCGGAGGTCGTGGTCGCCACCGCTCAGTAGCACCTCCAGCACATCACCAAGAGAGGTCGGCGGGACCTCCCAAAGCTAAGTCCGTGGGACCTCTCTGGTGGTCCCGCCTGTGCATCTGAGCTAGTCCCGGGACAATCGAGGCTAGCTCGCACAAGAACACAAGCCAATACCACAACCACGAGGTCAAACAAAGATGAAGCGAGACAAATTAAACTTTATATAATAGGACCTTATGGTCAAGCTTGTTAACAAAGGTCTCGCCATCGAGGGCTTACAAAACCAACGAGGACTTACAATGGCGACAAGGAGCTCTAGGGCTCAAACACCAAAACACGAAGCCATCCAACAAGCACCACAGTTTGTCGGGTGGAGGGCGTCCTAGGCATCTTAGTCGTCGAAGAACTCCTCCTCGAAGAGGTCTGACCGCCTCGCACTTGGTCATCCTCATAATCTGCTTTGACAGGGCTTAAGCCATGAGTACTTGGAATGTACTCAAGCCAAGTCACAGAGAGCAAAGATGCAATAATATTCATGCAAGGACTTACCAATGGAGAGCTGTATGGTTAGTTTGCATAAAGCCAAATTTGACAATAATAGCAATAATAGATTGAAAGGCGACAAGGTAAAACCATAATACATAATACTTTTGATGTTTTAATAAAAGGTGGTGTGAGCACCAACTCACGGCCACAACCAAAAATTGGGGAGGTCTGATCACACGGTGGCAGTCCTCACCCAAAACCCACTCGAACACTGTTCAGAGGTCCGAACCAACCCTGGACCACTACCGAGCCAACCTTGACCCCTCCGAGCCGGCCAAGGTCTCTTGAGGCAAAGCCAAAGCATCTCGCGGAAGTGTCGATGGCACAAGCTTTTGAAACATCTACCCCTTGCACCATTTCCTTGAGCATGTCCATGACCAAGGGCGTGGCTATTGAATAGATCTTTTACTCTGCAGAGGTGTACAACTTTACCCACAATCCACGATCTCTCTAGCGGGATGGGTTCGGTCACCCTGCTCACTTCCTAAGGTGAGCGATCTAGAGAGCGCGGCAAGGCCTTTACAAAGCTTTGAACCGACTAGGGCTGCCCGCTAAGGTTTATAATCCTCTAGTGGTCTAGAAATCCACGGGGTTATGGGGTGCCCCTCTTGCGCCAACGAATCACACGCTCAACCAAAACAGCCCCAAGCCATCTCATTGCTAATTATTCAGCCAGACCATTCCCATAAAATGATCTTGTGGTTGCACTAATTGGCCCATTAAACAGACACAAAGTGAAGTCCTTAATTGTGCTAAGGCAAGACTTCCACAAACCGGTGTGCCAAAGCACCACTACTCACTCCCTGCCTTCTTGCCTTAGCAAAACAATTGTATTAGCCCATGCCAAAAGACCACCCATCTGGCACACAAATTTTAACCAAGTGGTCTCACACCACAGTCGACACAACTTAGGCATCCCGCCGCCATTTGCTCAACAATGGCACCAACCACACATTTCATAACTTATTAGTCAAGATTATTAGAGATGAAGCATGATACGCTCAAACCACGTTTTCTAAGCGAGGCTATATAAGACCTACGGCCCCCATGTTGGCAAATAACAAAGAACACCAACTAAATTATCCACCCTAAGGCTCACAAGGTGAACATGACAACATGATGGAGACAAGGTATAAAGGAGGCATAACAGCAAGTAGGCAAGTAACTACTACCCAAACCATTTTCTTATAAACATAGCCATGCATGATAATTTAAACCAAAATACATTTGCAAAACTTGGTTCAAGATGATCAAAAGGAGGTCTGTGGCTTGCCTTGGTCAAGCAGTGGAGAGCCTTCTGCAGCAAGAGCCGGGTCCAAGATCTCCTCGAACTCGTGATCTACACGTTCGCAAGAGAACCAAATAAGCAAAACCACACTAAGCCAGAGAACAACAAAAGAACCAAAAAGGAACTCAAACCAACTCAGCCAAAAGGAAACCAAGAGGCTTAACACCACCTCAAAGAGCTCTGGGAGGGTCTTGCAAGGAAGAACCGAAGCGAGAGGAGGCGAGGAAGGAAGAAATGAGCAAAAAGATTACAAAGGCTCGCCCTCCCGGGCTATATATAGCGGAGTTGGTGGAGTGTACCAAGAAAAAGGTTCAATGACGTGTAGGCAATCGGGATAACTAGGGCGGGGCTTGCCCAAAAGAATTGAAATAAAGTACCTCGGATGTGATTGCATTTAATGTGACCCGACACCTATTAAATGCGCATGAGTTCTCGAGGCAAGAGCAATAATTACAAGGTGAAGAGGGGCAAGTGGGGCCGGATCAAAAGGGTGCACCATTGGTCAAAGAGGTGGCCCCACCGCAAAGGGTCATTCCCGCCAAAGACCACCGCGAGGTCCTGGGCAAGAGGTCCAAGACACTCAAAAGGGGAGGTCCTGGACAGGAGGTCCAAGGACTCAAGAAGAGGTCCTGGACAAGAGGTCCTCAAAGCTCTCAACGAGGAGGCCCTGACACTCGGACCTGCACAAGGGAGGTCTAAGGGTCAAGATTTCAAGGGGAGGACCTCAACAGTCCAGATCAAAGGGCGCAGGGACGTCCTGACGAGTAGATCTCCAAAAGGGAGATCTAACGGTCAAGATCTCAAAGGGGAGGACCTCAACGGTCCAGATCAAAGGGCGCAGGGAGGTCCTGACCAACAGGAATATTCAAGGTTAGGAGGGTGGTCTTTACAAAAGACCAGCAAGGGCCGAGGAGGAGGTCTTGGACCTAAGGAGGTCGGAACCTTTGGATCCCACTAAAGGAGAACCTGGACGGCTAAGATCTCCAGAGAGGAGGTCCTAAAGGCCAGATCCTAACAAGGGAGGTCTGAGCGGCTAGATCTCAACAAGGGAGGTCGAGCGGCTAGATCTCAACAAGGGGAGGTCTCGAGCGGCTAGATCTCAACAAGGGGAGCTCGAGCGGCTAGATCGCAACAAAGGGAGGTCTGAGCGGCTAGATCTCAACAAGGGGAGCTCGGCTAGATCCCAACAAGGGAGCTCGGCGGTTAGATCTCAACAAGGGAGGTCTGAGCGGCTAGATCTCAACAAGGGAGGTCTGAGCGGCTAGATCTCAACAAGGAGGTCTCGAGGCTAGATCTCAACAAGGGGAGCTCTGAGCGGCTAGATCTCAACAAGGGAGCTCTGAGCGACTAGATCTCAACAAGGGGAGGTCTGAGCGGCTGGATCTCAACAAGGGGAGGTCTCAGCGGCTAGATCCCAACAAGGGGAGGTCTGAGAGAAACAAAACCAAGCGTGGCTTGGGGGGGCCAAAGAGGTTTGTGAAACACAAACCCGAGCTGGGTCCTTGACAGGAAAACCCCAAGCAAGGGAGAGGTTTCGAACAGAGGGGAGATGTGAGAGAGGTCTGGATCTCAAAGAGATTCAAACCAACAAGGGAAGTTAAGGGAGAGAGAAGAGGCGAACTAGGGGCACACAGAAAGGCTTCGGAGCACCACAACCCGAGGGCGGCAAAGACACCACAGAGAGCCACAACCAGCAAGGAACACCAACAACGACTTAGTTAAGGTTTGATTAATTCCAATTGAACTCTCCAGATTCAAAAATCTCAGGTTAAGCTTTGGATTCTCAATAAAGCCAAATGGTTACTTTTATTTTGAAAACTTGGCAAGGACTTAAAAGAAAACGGGACGTTACAAAAATTGAATATACCACCCCTAAAAATGTGAAAATGCCACCTAAGTTACTCATATACTATACATATACATACTCTCGGTTGCATAAGATACTCCCTACATCATGTAAGATACGGAATAGAGAGTAACTACTCTCAGGAGTAAAAAAAAGCTTTATATATATATATATATATATATATATATATATATATATATTATTGTTTCGCTTTTGTTTGTATTCCTATTATAAGGGAAATACACAAAGCACAAAGCCGTGTTTAGGTCCAATTATACAAACTCCTATTTATACCTTGGATAACGATAGGAGCTAGACGTCCAATACCATCTCACACATCGGACGGACACTTCCACATGCACCCTAGTCCCCACAACCACCACTACACAAGCATTCCCTCACACACCCCCATCGGCTGCACCGCCCTCCCTGCTCCCTCTCTCCACACAATCGAGCGCATCTGAAGCCTGCTCTCTCCCTCACACACAGATTCAGGCGAGCTCCAGTCGGTCGAGCCGCATCAACCCTTCGGTGAGCTCCAGCCCTACCCCGCCTTTGGCCTCTTCCTCCACCATGCTCCAACGACTGGCCGAGCTGCATCTGCGTCCAGTAAGCTCTGCCCCACCCTGCATCCAGCTGCTACCTCGACCGTTGCATCCTGCGAGCTCTGACACAAAAGTGGTGTGGGCTGCCAACAAGGCACTGGGTTGGCCTCGCCACCACCAAATCCTTTCTCACCAGCATCGAGGCTGCATCCACCACATCCGAGCTCATCTACATGCCGACAGCGGCCGCTTCCTTCTTTTCAAGTAGGTTTTTGCGGGCATTTCCCCATTTCTTGTAGGCCTTTCTAATTTTGTTGCACATAGTGTTTCAATTTGTTGCGGTCTGACAAAAAAAAGTTGTATCGACTTGTTTTTGTTTTTGCTAGTGTTGCGGATGTTTTTACAAATTGTTACACACATCTTTCTCAATTGTTGCACATAGCATTTTATTTTCTTGGGAACATGTCCTCTCTGGATTATTTTGTTGCAAGTATTTCCTCAAATTGTTGCTTATGTATTTCCAAATTGTTGTAATAGTTATAACATCACAGGTTTATTTTATTTCGAACTTTTGTGTTAATTGTTCGAGTACATCTTTCTATAGAAATGACATACGTATTTTTCAATGTTTTTTTAAGAGATTTGAATCGTTTCCAATATTTTTGAGGCCTACACCTATTTTTTGTTGCAGATGTTAAATTATTTTGTTGTATATGTTATATTGGAATGTTGTGCAGAAGCGTACGATAAGAAACCTCTCATCGTACGTCTGAGCTCTAGTAGCGCTTTTATTGGACAAGGATTATGTAGCCTCTAGATTTTAAGCGCCTACTTTGTCGAGTTGTACGTATGTGTTTTCCTTGAGAACTGTTTGTTACTCTAAATGACGGGACGGAAAAGGCCGCACCGGCATCGGCCAGACCTCTCAAAACTAAGCAAGGCCTTCGCGAGAACATGACAATTAGCACAAACGCACAATCGCCAACCAAGAAGTAAGCCAGCAAACACCAACATCTGGGCTGGCGTCGTTATAAGCAACGGTTAACTTTACCATTGTTGTAACTGTTAGGCGTTTGGTTCAGAGATTTCGCTCCGCAACCTAATTACACCGTAACAAATACCATTAAATATTGTTCGGTTCAATTGGGCCGTAATCAGAATAGAGGGAATCGGATTACCGACCTAGTGGACAGTCCATTCCGCCCGAAATTGGGTGTAATTGGAATGCGTTATAGGCCCAAGCGTTGCGAACCCCTCCCATCGAGGAGCTTTAGGTCTAAATGTCACCTCGAAAAGGTGTAATTGCGAGAGTACTCTTCTCGTACGGTATTTATAAATTTGCCAACTCGTTCGCACAGTTAACATACAGACAAGCCTCACGTCGATACGTGCCACACGGTCAGCATGTGGATGAGCCTCATCTGCACCGCTACCTTACGGACGAGGTGCCACGTATCGACGTCAGGCTCGTCTGCGCTGTTACCATGCGGACGAGATGCCACGTGTCGGTGTGAGACTCGTCTTCACAGTGACCATACAGATGAGATACCAAATTTACACATACCAATACCGCGCGAAGTGAAACACTGTCGCCATTATGCTCGAAATGGTTCCCCCGTAGAGTTTCAGGTCGCTCATATCGATCTCCTCTTCCCAAACGCGCGGCGCTCCTCGCTCGATCTGTTTGGTGGCGTCGGCGCCCGCCAGGACAACACGGTGCTGCCAGCGGAAGGGGTAAGGTGGTAGGATTAGGGCAGATCAGTAGCGGAGGCGGCAGAATGGGCTTCCCGCTGCAACGGTGGATGGGATGTTGAGTGGCGCGGGCGGGCGAAATCGGCTTCGCGCTGTAGTGGTGGATGGGGTGTCGACCAACATGGGCGGCCGCCGGGAGGCCGATACACGGTGGCGCCGGCAGGCCCTTCCCTCCTCTCCTACGCTGCTCCTCAGGTTTTCTTCCTCCCTCCAGGCAGTGAGTCTGACAACGAAGCCACTCTCCCACCTCACTCTCCGAGACCCCTCCAAATTTCACAAACCCTGACTAAACATATTACCTTTTGTGTTCTTGTTTGAATTTGACCCTTTTTTTCTCTAAGGATGAAATTGTCTGTTCCTAATCTACAAATGTTATTCTTGTGAGTTGTTAATTTCCTTACGTTGTAAATTTGCTGCTGGACCATGGTGTTCGTTTGATTTGAATTTTTTGGTGATCACTACAGTGATCGGTTGTGCTTTCCACCGCACCTCTTCTAATGAGTTGATTGATCCAATAGTCCTCAAAACCTCAACCAAACGCTGTAATGGTTTCCAAAACCATTCCTGAGTAGAACCAAACAAATTGGGGTAATCATCCATTGCACCACCAATTCCCCTGTATTCCCATCCCCATTAAGTTTATATTATCATTTTTGAACCAAACACCGCCTTAATACTTTTGGCCTGCTAATTTAATTAATAGGCAGCGCTCCTGCCGTCGGTTTCAAGAAAAAGAACGTCCAAGTAGAAGACTATATATGCATTTTTTTTACTACTCCCTCTGTTTAACAATATTTGTTCACACGCGGACAGACGAAGGAAGTATTACACATGTAATAAACAAATAAAGAGAAGTACCTAGAAATATCCTTATTAAATGATACACTACAATTACTTACCATTTTCAAAATCATTTAATGTCGCAACCCCGAGTAGACCACCCCCGGGACCTCCTGTGCATTCTAGATTAGTCCCATGATCAGTGGCTAGTCCGCATAGCACCAACAACGATGTGATCACAACCATACCATAAACGATAGATGAAGCAGACAAATTAATATTAATAACAATAAAAGACCTTACGGTCAAGGTTTTTACAGAGCTGCCATGCAGGGCTACAACACAGCGGAAAACAAAACACACGTGGAAACCGCCCGACATGCCCACAAGCAATCGAGTGGAGGACGTACCCTAGCACGCCTGGTCTTCGAAGACCTCCTCTTCAAAGAGGTCGGAGGACCTTGGATTCTCTTCGGCTGCTCATTAACTAGAGGGCACAAGCCGTGAGTACTTTGAATGTACTCAGCAGTCGTAGGGAAATTTATGCAAATAGTATTCATGTAAGGCTAGACAAGGACAACTCACTACTAGAAATCTCTATTTTCCCTAGTGAGTAATATACTCGGAAACATACATAAAACTATAGGGAATTGGTTTCCCTAGTGGCATTCGTAGGGAATGATTACTAGGGGAAAGAATGTGGGGGAAGAAAACATCCCTGCGGTTTTTTTGGAAAAACCTAGGGAAAGAATCGTTTTGCCAAAATTTTAAACATAGTAGATGAGCTCCAAAAATTATGAAAAGTTTTGTGGAGGCTCCTGAGATAGTTTAGTTTATTGTACAAGTTTCTCAGAATTTTATGTGTTTTCTATTTTCCTCGAAAATTCTTTAAAGCTGCTGTTTGAATGCAAATTAAATATTTGATTTGTGGAAAATTCAAAAACAGGCTCAAATCATTTTACCGCATATCAACATGCTCAAAATTGTTCCTTCATTTATTATTAATACACTTGCCCCAATTTGGGATTTTTGGTTATTCTTAATACACTTGCCCCAATTTGGGATTTTTGGGCTCTTACACCTCCGAAGGGTTGTAGACTAACGGCGAATGAAACCTTAGCAGGTGGAGTTGCGGTGGGGTGGGGCATTATAGAGGTCTTGTGATGATTATCTTAGTTTCACGCCTATGGTAGCGTGTTGACAGTATAAGACGATTGTCTCTTGTGGGTAAAGTTGCACGACCTCGATAGAGTGGAAAATTGTTCAGATAGCTGTGCCCACGGTCATGGGTGATTCCAATAACTTACTCGAGTTAGACTTAACTTTTAGAAAACAATTTTTTGGGTGGGATGAAAGGTTGGGTTGGAGCCTGATGATTGGATTTGTCCTGGTTGGAGCTAGTGATTTGATTTGTCCTGGTTGGAGTAAGTGGAAAGTACGGGTTGTAGCCCAAGGAAAAACACAACATTAGGTGGATGGATCCACTCAATGATATACGGAGGTTGGAGTCTCCTCTAATATTTCATAACAAAACTCAATTTCATTAAAAATTGGTTTAGCCAAAATGCTAGGTCACAGGACTTGCTTACTATTTAATCTAATTCAACAATAGTTTTGTGCAAATAAAAGAACCAATAGCCTTCCCTTGAATAACCTTGCATCTATTATAATTGCATTCTTTGTGTTGGCTCACGAAGTACGGTTGTGTACTCACACTCACTTATTATTACAAAACCCAAAGCCATTTGACCAGGGCCCCTACGCCTACTTCGCTGTGTCTGGATCAGACAGTGAAGATGATGGAGGAGTATAGGCCGGGACCCCAGTCGCTTACTTGTGGGTAGAGCAGATGAATCCACCTTTTGCTTTCCACTTTCGTTTTCACCTGTACTTTCTGTATTGAATTATATGTATGATATTTGTCCTGTTCGGCCCATATTGTAAAACAGATGACCGTACAGTCTATTTATGTGATAGAATATTAACTATGTTATGGTTATGTGTGATGTATGTGAATGACTCAACAATATACATGTGTGCACTATCTACTGATCCAAAGAATAGTGCAATTTACAAAGAGAGTTCTGGATTACAAATTCAGGATTCGACACACAAACAGTACTTAGGGCATGTTTGGCATGGCTACAGTTTTTCTAAAAAGCAGCTTCCGGCTGGGCTGAACGGCTGAGCTAAAGACGTTTGGTGTTTGGCAGTCTGGCTTTTGGTAGGCTGGTTGGAGCTTCTGAGTTAGGAAATGTCTGAAATGCCCCTGAGGCAAATGATAGCTTCTTTGATGCTGTTTAACAACAATTGATGGTAAAACAACAATTCACACACAAGTAAATTTTAACGACAATTGATGGCAACTGACGATAATTTGCACACAAGTAAATCTTAACAACAATTAATGCAATTGACGACAATTGATCTAATTCCATGATTACACAAGTAATCAATTCAATGGTTACATAAATAATTCAGCTATATCAAAAAAAAAAAGGAAATGAACTATATAATAAAAAAGAAAAAAATTAAAATGAAGCAAGTTGGAGATGGTACCGAGGTAGGAGGACGGGCGTGATCGAGGAGGAGGTTTCTTGTGGCACATGAAAGCAAGTGGAGGAGGAGGGAGAGGGAGCTGGTAGGAGGAGGCACCCGGTCGCGAACGGCACTGGGCGGGCGGAGGTGGTGCACAGGCGGGCGAGCAGAGGGGGTGCACTGGTCAGGTTAGGATTCGGGTAGACGAGCGAAGGCTAGTGGGGACTTGGGGTTTTGTTGAGTGGCAAGTGGCGGGTAAATAACCCAAAACTCTAGGGGCAAACTCAGAACTACATCCCACCAAAGCCGTGGGAAGCTAGTCTTGGGCAAATTCTAGCTTCCCCATGTCGAAAATAGCTCTCGGCTTTTCAAAAAACAGATGGACAAAACCGCCCGTTTAGAACAACTTTCGGCTTTGCCTATTGAAAAGTCGAAGACATCCCAAAGGAGCCATTAGCTTCTTCTTCTCTCAAACAGTACTACGCTTATGCTAGACTTGTATAGTATGTCAGGGCATTTGATACAAGCATGGCCATTGTTGTGACCAGTGTTGTACACATGCCAAAAATAGAGGGGTGCTAGTGGAACAAAGTTATCATGATGCAAGCTAGCAAATGCACATTTAACTGTCATGTGTAATCTAAATTGATACATAAATTATGAGGAACAAAGTTAAAATGAAAAATACATTAAATGTAGTACCATAATAATGGATAGTGCGTTCTGAAAGCCCAAAAATATGCACAAGTACCAATCTTAAGAACAAAATTAACTAGATTTATGACGCAAGTAATGGCCAAGGTACTAGGAGCGTTCCAACGGTGCGACAAGCAGGGCAGGTGCTCTAGCCCCCTCATGTCCCCGTGGTGAATCCGCCACAGGTTGTGATCATCATGTAACATCCCAAACTTGGAGTGTTTATGAAGCCTTTAAAAATAAAAATAACCATTTGAATTTTCTTGGTTAAGTTCAAACTTAATTTGAATTTTCAGAAATCAAAATCATTTAATATGAATAATATAAACTTCAATTAAATTCAAAACCATTTTATTTGGGTTCCTTGAGTTCCAGAGTATTTTCTGCAATTTTCTAGGATTTTTTGGAGTTTATTTGCTATTTCTTTGAGTTCGGTTTTCCTTTATTCTTTTTCTGAAATACAAAATTTCCATTTTTTCTGGATTTTTTCCTCTGGGTCGCTTTTCTTTTTGTTTCACAAGCTTTTCCTTTTTCCTGCGACCTTTTTCCTTTCCCGTCGGCCTATTTTCTTTCTTTCCTAGCCTAGTCGCCAGCCCAACCCATTCCTTCTTTCCTCCCACGATTGCCTCCTTCAACCTCTCTCTCTCTCTCTCTCTCTCTCTCTCTCTCTCTCTACCTGTAGGCCCGCCCTATCAGCCACCACCTCCTGCTTCCTTCTTTGTCCCATCTCTGGCTCGTGTCCAAGATGGACACGCTGCGCCACCATCCTCGTCCCGGTTACTCCCTTCCCCAGCCTTTAAAAGAGCATCGCCTGCGTCCTTTTCTTCGCGTCATCGACCTCTCCCGAATCCCCAACTCGCTGCCGCCGATCTTGCCTTCGTATCGCCGAATTCCACCGAAGAAGCTGCCACCGCTGAAGGTCTTCCTCACTGGGTTGCGTCACCATCGTTGCTCCTCCATCCTTGCCGTCACCACCTTTGGTTTCGTTTCATCGCATTCTAGCCAGTGCTCGCCTCCTCTTCGCCCGAGCGTTGCCGAGCCATTCTCGCCGCCGTTGTCCCTAATTCCGGTCGCTGCCACCATCCTGATCTCCTTGTCTACTATGTTCTTCGCCATCCCATGTGTGTCATCCCATGTTACCCGTCCTCCTCTACCGATCCCCCAATTCCTTGTCATCTATCTGTCGCCGTGGTGTGCTGTCGTTGCGGTGTGCCACCGCCACTACACCTTCATCTCCACCGCTGTCCGCTGTCGCCCCATCTCCTCCGTGCCCCTCCAATCTCCCCGAGCCGCTCTACGTGATCCTCTCGCTGCCACCGTGCCAGTGCTCACCTTCTTTTCTACAGGGTGCCATCGAGTCGTCGCCGCCGCCGCTTGCCCAAGTCGCATGTGCTGCCGTTCCCACCTCTCCGGTCGTGCCACCACCGTCCAAAGAATTGCCACGTCGCTGCACCCCATTTTTGCCCTCGCCGACCACTCCCTCTCAGCCGTCTACCGTTGCCATCGAGCGCTAATGCAACAACCTCCTTCCTCTGTTTCTCCCTCTGTTGGGTTTCTCTCTCTTCCTCTCTCTGTCATTTGGGTCCCACATGTTAGCTCCTTCATCTCTCTATTTCTCTCTCTTCTAACCCGGTCCCACCTGTCAATCTCTCTTTCTTTCACTTGCGAGTGGGCCCCACTTGTCAGTATCATTTTTCTTTTTTTTCTTTTTTTCAGCTGAAGGAATATTCCCGAGAATATTCTTTTCTCTCTCTCTTTTTCCTTTTCGACAAATCTTCCGAGAGTCTATTCTCATTCGTCCGAACTCGGTTTCAGTCCGTTCAAGTTCCTAAATTCCTCTAAAATCGGGCTCTTTCTTTTGGAGTTGGTTTTGTTGCTTTTGGATTTTATTTGATTTTATTTTGGATTTATTTGTATTTCACCTATTGTTTTCTCTCCCGTTTAGACAATCTGTTTTAAGGAGTAAGAGTAGAAGCAAGTTTTAAATATCCAAGTGTGGTAACTGAGAAAAGCCAAGGCAAGTCATAATCCATTCATCATATTGAACCTATGTTTTTAAAAGTATCGTGTTTTATATTAAATTGCATGCTATCTTTATATCAACTGCTTTTGGCATTACTTAATCACCTATTTGTTATTATGCCTCCATTGATTATTTGAATACCATGAATTGATGAGGAGATCCCTTCCATTGATACAACCATACCTACTACTTCTACTCCTCATCTTGATGTGCAAAGACCAATTACCAGAGCACATGCTCGTTAACTAAATTATTAGGTAACTTTGTTTCTAAGAGTTCATAATTGTCCTATTGAGGATGGATTGCTACCTAAGTCTTGTGATATTATTCTACTTAGGAACCAAGCCAAGGGGAGCGTCACTACTACCATAACAAGTCCAGGCCAACCCAGTTTCAATTCTAGATCAATTCGGAGTCAGCCTGACAACACTGACTTGAAAGATGCATAACTCTCACATACGAAGTCCGTTGGAGGTGCACGAGTACTTGATGGAAAGCTTATGACGAGGCCTTTCCAACAGATCCAACACAACTTTCAGATTCTCTGTCTATGCATAACAATCTTCTAAACAATGTGCTGCATCACCTGTTTGGACCAAATTAGGCCTTGTAATCATACCGGGCCAAGCCCAAGTTGGTGCATCCTCCTCCCTGGCCGCACCCAAGCCTAGGACGACTCTAGCCACCTCCTTGGCCACAACTCGTCTTATCGGAGCCGCCGCCCCTTTGCTCAAACTCGGGTTTTGTTTGATTTAGTTTTCCACTTGTGAAACTATACGGTGTCCTCTTGTTCGACTAGTGCAATAGCATCATCGTGCTTAAGAACCCCAACTTTTGAGTACTTCAATCATATTTGCAATTTTAGATTGCTTTTTATCTTGTTCTTGCTTATTCTTCGATTGGATGCAGGAATAGACCTTCGTGGCCAGGTCGATCGTGCTTCTAGTAAGGTCGATAACAATCACGGAGTTGGTTCAGCGATTGCCAGGCATATTAGTCATGTACGATTTGGTAGCTTAATTGTGAGAGTCATCTCCACCAAATTGAGTTATCCTTCTCATCGAAAGATAGGGACACCCAGTGTCACATCAGGTGGTATCAGAGCTCAAGTTTATCGGTGAGAATCCTTTACCTACAATCCACAAAAGCCACAAAAATTTTAAAAAATTAGGTTTAGTTCATCCTGTCCAAACCAATCTGTGCCTTGCAATTTTACTTATGAGTAATTCTGCATTGTTCAATTCTTGGTTGCATGGTCGTGTCTACTTGCTGATTTCTAGTTCTAGTTGGAGTCTAGTTGATCTCTGTCTAGCTTGCGTCTTTATCACAGCCGCAAGTCATCACCCTTCCACAGATCGCTGCCACGGCAACTACATCTCATTGTCACCGCTAACCTTCATCGCCGGCACCAACTAACTTGCCGCTGCCCTTCCCGCCGCCATGTACCAACACACCTCGCCGTTGCCATTCGCTACCATGACACCCAACACGCCCTGCCGCCGTTGCCTTCTTACTGTTGCGGCAACCCAAGTGCTATGTCATCGTCGCTTCTCGCTGCCATGGCAAACCCAAATTATCCTACCACCGCTTTGTCTCGCTGCTGCGACCACCAAGCTGATTGGTTTCGGAGAGGAACCAGAATAAAAAGGAAACCCTAGTGCTTATTTTGTTTTGGGGAGGAGCAAAAGAAAAAAGAAAAACAGGACAAAAAAAGAGTGCACCATCCCGAAAATTAAAAAGTGTGTCAAACGTTTGCCAAAACCAGTGAAAATTAGTGGAGACCTTCTACATATAGCCACAAGTTTCCACAAAAAAAATCAGCAAGTTTGGCCCACGGGTTTGAAAGATATAACAGTTTCAATTTGAACCCGAGACGTTTTTGAGTCCGAGTAGGATTTCGTTTCCGAGACACCTTTAGTAAAACGGGTATAACTTTTGCATACGGTGTCCGTTTTTGATGTTCTTATGCTCGTTGGAAATCTAACGACGAGGTGCATCCAAAACAAACTAACCTACTTGCACTATTCATCCTCTAGGGGCCCAAAATTGGCCATCTTCAGCCCCGAATTCGCGTCGCAAGTTTTCGGTCGTTGTTTTTGTCGTTTCTTTCGGTCTTCCCTTCGGAACTTGGGGTTTGCCTCAACTGCAAAGTTATAGATCTCATCGAAACCTTTGAATTGAGTATATATAAGCCATATAAAATTTTGATTTTTCATCTTTTGAGACTGGCTATTGTTTACTGCTTAAACTAGAGGGCTATTTACATTGCACGTTATATCGTTTTTTTGTGCTCTACATTGTGTGAACAATCTTGTGCCCTAGACAGAAGTTTGAGTAGTTGGCTAGCGTTTCTCCTAGCACTTGTTGTGAGAATTTTCTTTGCTTACATCAAGTCACATTGATCTTTGCGTGTGCGTTCATACACTTCTCTTAGTAGGCTTTGATTAGCTAGCTTTTTCTATGCTAGGATCAGCAACATTAACTAGTACTTTGAATAATTTTTCAACTTGCATTTACTGATTTGATTATTGCTAATTATTGCTACCATATTGAAGCCTATCCTAGCTCTACCTTCTACCATTACACAGGTAACTTTTGCTTGCAATCGCTTTGTCAATCTTCGGAGAGTGTTTGATACCAACACTATTTGCCGGTCACCACCTATTTTGCTTGGAAAGAACTGGTAAGAACTTGGTATAAACTTGAGTATGAGTGACTTTTGAACCTCTAGAACCTAGTAGTTGATAGGGAATTTTATGCACTTGTGCATTTTTTTCTTGTTGATACTAACAATGGCAGGGTCACGCAGATCTATACATGGAGGGAACAACAACGAACACTCTTTGGAGCATAAGAGTGAATGTCCTCTCATACCTCGTACAAGAGGGATCATGCGACGCTTTGAGCACTTGCTCGGTGAGAGCGTTCACAATGCCTTGGATCAGATCAACGATAACCTCACGGTGCTCCGCACACGCGTTGAGCACCTCAAACGTCAACCACTTGCTGAAACGATGGCCCATGATAAGCCAAGGGTGGAGGGCCATCCTGCTCGCCGCACACCACTTGCTGCCCACTCTTGGGTAGATGAGGTGGAAGAAGAAGACATGAACAACTACACTGCTGATATGGAAGCAGATGGATTCAATATTCACAATAATCGTAACCATCGTCGGCTTCATCACAATTGTCAAGGTATGGGAAGAAATCAACGTGGGGTACGTGACCATAATGATGCATTTGGTAAAATTAAATTCACTATACCTTCTTTTGCTAGAAAATATGATCCTGATGCTTATCTCATATGGGAGTTAACCGTACAACAAAAAATTGCTTGTCATAAATTCCCTAAAGATAAGAAAGTTAGGGCTGCTACTAGTGAGTTTTCTAATTTTGCCTCTATTTGGTGGAGTGAATACTGTTTTACTAATCAGAACATACCTAGAATATGGAATGCTTTGAAGAGAGCAATGAGACATAGATTTGTAGCTTCATATTATTATCATAATTTGCTTAATAAATTGCAATGCTTAAGACAAGGTAGTAGTTCTGTAGAAGATTATTATCAAAAATTGCAAACTAGTTTGTTGCATTGTGGTTTAGAAGAAACTGAAGATACTAAGATGGCTAGATTTTTTGGAGGTTTAAACCACGAAATTCATGACATAATTGATTATAAAAAATACAATTCTATCACTCGCTTGTTTTATCTTGCTTGTAAAGCTGAAAAAGAAGTACAGGGACGTCAATCCAGGAACAAAGGAAATTTTACAGGTTCTTTTGCAGGTCGCACAACTCAAGGGCAATCAAGAGCACCATTTACTCCCTACAACCGAACACCTGCACCTACAAACTCCCCCCAATAGTCGGCGTCCATCTACTTCCACTACACCGTCACGCGTACCAGAAATGAATAAGAGTATGGTACAAGCCCCCGCACAAAGTTCATCTTCGGTTGTTCAACAGAAAGAGCACGAGAAACACAATGTCATCACTGTAAGGGCTATGGACACATTATGCATAATTGCCCTAGCAAGCGAGCTCTCTTGATAAAGGATAATGATGAGTATACCTCAGCTAGTGACATTAAAGAAGAATATGCTATGCTTCCAACTGACCCCACAGGTGATGACCAACAATCTGAGCGAGAAGAGAAACAATATGGTGCTAAAATTTCAGATAAGTACTTAAGCCTTATAGTGAAGCATGTACTTAGTGCACAAATGGAGCGTGCTGAGCAGAATCAACGCCACAATTTGTTACAAACAAAGCTTGTCATCAAAGAGCGTTCATGTCGTGTGATCATTAATGGAGGAAGTTACAACAATTTGGCGAGCATGGACATGGTTGAGAAGATTGCATTGACTACACAACAACACCCTCGTCCATATTACATTCAATGGTTCGACAATTGTGGTAAGATGAAGGTAATCCGCATTGTGAGGGTACATTTTCTATTGGTTCTTATCATGACTATGTTGATTACGATGTAGTACCTATGCAAGCATGTTCTTTGTTGTTAGGTAGACCTTGACAATATGATAGAGATACGGTGCATCATGGTAGAACTACTAAGTATACTCTCATGTTTAAAGAAAAGAAAATCACTTTGCTTCCCATGTCTCCTGAAGATATTTTAAAGGATGAATTAGAGAGAGCTAATAGAGAAAAGGAGAGTAGCAAAAGTGAAAAATCAGATTATAGCTAAAGAACTTGTGCACCAGAAGAAGAAAGAACCTAGTACTAGGAACGGTGAAATTAAATTGAAAGGTTCTATTTTACTTGCTACTAAATCTGATATTTGTAAGCTGAAGGTAACCCACATTGTGAGAGTACATTTTTCTATTGGTTCTTATCATGACTATGTTGATTGTGATGTAGTACCTATGCAAGCATATTCTTTGTTGTTAGGTAGACCTTGATAATATGATAGAGATACGGTGCATCATGGTAGAACTACTAAGTATACTCTTATGTTTAAAGAAAACAAATCACTTTGCTCCCTATGTCTCCTGAAGATATTTTAAAGGATGAATTAGAGAGAGCTAATAGAGAAAAGGAGAGTAGCAAAAGTGAAAAATCGTATTATAGCTAAAGAACTTGTGCACCAGAGGAAGAAAGAACCTAGTACTAGGAACGGTGAAATTAAATTGAAAGGTTCTATTTTACTTGCTACTAAATCTGATATTTGTAAGATGGAAGATAGCAAATCTTATTGCTATGCGTTAGTGTGCAAAGAAGCATTGTTTTCTTTTGAGGATATGCCTCCTTCCGTTGCTAACATTTTGCAGGAGTTTGCTGATGTGTTTCCAAGTGAAATACCCCCAGGGCTGCCTCCAATTAGAGGGATTGAGCATAGAATTGATTTAATTCCAGGAGCCTCACTTCCCAACCGTGCGCCCTACAGGACCAATCCCGAAGAGACTAAGGAAATTCAGTGTCAAATGCAAGACTTGCTTGACAAAGGGTACGTATGCGAAAGCCTTAGTCCTTGTACCGTCCCTATTATTTTGGTACCTAAGAAAGATGGATCATGGCGTATGTGTATTGATTGTAGAGCTATCGATAATATTACTATTGGATATCGTCATCCTATTCCTAGGTTAGATGATATGCTTGATGAATTAAGTGGCTCTACTATGTTCTCTAAAGTTGATTTGCGTAGGGGTATCACCAAATTCGCATGAAGTTAGGCGATGAATGGAAAACATCATTCAAAACCAAGTTTGGATTATATGATTGATTAGTGATGCCTTTTGGGTTAACTAATGCACCTAGTATTTTCATGAGATTAATGATGACATTTTGCGTGCTTTTATAGGAAAATTTGTGGTGGTATATTTTGATGACATATTGATCTATAGCGAAACATTAGAGGAACATCTTGAACACTTGCATGCTGTTTTTAATGCTCTACGTGATGCACATTTGTTTGGTAACCTTGAGAAGTGCACCTTTTGCACCGATCGAGTATCGTTTCTTGGTTATGTTGTTACTCTACAGGGTATTGAGGTTGATCAAGTCAAGATCGAAGCTATACAGAGTTGGCCGACTCTTAACATGGTCACACAAGTGCGGAGTTTTCTCGGACTTGCTTGATTTTATCGACGCTTTGTCAAAGATTTCAGCACCATTGCCGCACCAACGAATGAGCTTACAAAGAAAGGTGTTCCATTTACGTGGAGCCCTACACAAGAACAATCGTTTTAGATTTTGAAAGACAAGCTTACACATGCACCACTTCTCCAACTTCCAGATTTTGGTAAGACTTTTGAGCTTGAATGTGACGCTAGTGGAATTCGACTTGGAGGTGTGCTTATTCAAGAAGGTAAACCTATTGCGTATTTCAGCGAGAAATTAAGCTATCCTAGTCTGAATTATTCTACTTATGATTAGGAATTATATGCTTTAGTTCGGACATTAGAGACATGGCAATATTATTTATGGTACAAAGAATTTGTTATACATTTTGATCATAAATCATTAAAGCACATTCATAGTCAAACAAATCTGAACCGTAGACATGCTAAATAGGTTGATTTCATTGAATCATTTTCATATGTCATTAAGCACAAGAAAGGAAAGGATAATGTTATTGCTGATGCTTTATATCTCATTGTTATACCATGTTATCTCAACTTGATTTCAGAATCTTTGGTTTAGAGACAATTAAAAAGCAATATATGCATGATGTTGATTTCAAAGATATATTTTAGAATTGTAAAGAAGGTAAAAGCTGGAATAAATTTGTTATGAATGATGGATTTTTATTTTGTGCTAACAAGCTATGCATTCCAGCAAGCTTCATTTGTCTTTTGTTGTTACAGGAGGCGCATGACGGAGCACTCATAGGACATTTTGGTGTCAAGAAGACAGAAGATGTTTTGACCGATCATTTTTTTTTGCCTAAGTTGAGGTGCGACGTTGAGCGCTATGTTTCTCGCTACACTACATGCAACAAAGCTAAGTCACGTCTTAATTCACATTGTTTATATATGCCTCTTCCTGTTCTTAGCATACCTTGGGAAGATATTTCTATAGACTTTGTTCTAGGACTGCCTAGGACAAAGAGGGGGATGGATAGTATCTTTGTCGTTGTGAATAGATTTTCTAAAATGACATATTTTATTCCTTGTCATAAGAGCGATTATGCTACAAAAGTTGCTGATTTATTTTTCAGGAAAGTCGTTCGTCTACATGATGTGCCAAATACTATTGTTTCAGATCGTAATGCCAAATTCTTGAGTCACTTTTGGCGGACATTATGGAGGAAATTGGGGACAAAGCTGCTATTCTTTACTACATGTCATCTCCAAACTAATGGACAAACTGAAGTTGTGAACCGCATGTTGTCAACAATGTTGAGGGCAGTTTTGAAAAAGAACTTGCAGATGTGGGAAGAATGTCTACCTCATGTTGAGTTTGTTTACAATCATTTGCTACATTCTACTACAAAGATGAGCCCTTTTTAGGTGGTATATGGCTTTAACCCTCGTGCTCCTATTGATTTGTTGTCTTTACCATCTTCTGAAAAAGTTAATTTTGATGCTAAGAAACGTGCGGAATTTGTTCTTAAGCTGCATGAAACAACTAAAGAGAACATAGAGCATATGAATGAGAAATATAGACTTGTTGGTGGTCAGAGTAGAAAATAATTAACATTTGAACTTGGTGATCTTGTGTGGTTACATTTGAGAAAAGATCGGTTCCCTGATTTGAGGAAGTCTAAATTAATGCCTAGAGCTGATCGTCCTTTTAAAGTTCTTGAAAAGATAAATGATAATGCATATAAGCTTGATCTGCCTACAGATTTTGGGGTGAGTCCCACATTCAACATTGCAGATTTGAAGGCATACTTGGGAAAAGAAGATGAGCTTGAGTCGAAGACGACTCCAATTCAAGAGGGGGAGGATGATGAGGATATCCCTTGCATTGATACAACCATACCTACTGCTTCTACTCCTCAACTTGATGTGTAAGAACCAATTACCAGAGAACATGCTCGTCAACTAAATTATCAGGTAACTTCATTTCTAAGAGTTCATAATTGTCCTATTGAAGATGGATTGCTATCTAAGTCTTGTGATGTTATTCTACTCAGGAACCAAGGCAAGGAGAGCGTCACTACTACCACAAGTCTAGGCCGACCCAGCTTCAATTCCAGATCAATTCAGAGTCAGCCTAACAACACCGACTTAAAACATGCATAACTCTCACATACTGTAACACCCCGATTTTCAGAATTGGGATGTTAATATTTAATTTTAGCGATCTATTAAATATTTGATCATGTTTGAAAATTTTCCCTTGTTTAAGTAAAAGATTTTTTTTAAAATCAAATCGAATTAATTAAAGGTTGCATTTAAAGTTAAATTGAGTTGTTTTAAAAAATTTGCATAATAATAATAATAAACAATATTAAATCGAATTATTTGAAAGACTACATTTAAATTAAAATATTTTGATTTCTTGTTTTTGCATGCATCGCAAAAATTCTATCGCTGCATGCATTAATACCGTTGCTTTTTGAACTTTTTTTATTAATTAACCTTGTTTTGAATTTTATTTTAAAGTTAACCCCAAGACTTTATTTCCAATTAAACCCTTTGGTCACGCTTGGTGGTGGCATGATAAAACAACACCGCCACGCCAGGATAAGTCCCCAAAATAGCACTTTTTGTCACGCCACTGGTTGTGGCATGACCAAACAACACTATCACGCCACTTCTAGTGGCGTGACAAAAGTTTGACCAGAAATGAAATTTGGCGTGTGTTGTTGTTTTGTCACGCCACGGGTGGTGGTGTGACCAAAGGGGTCTGAATTGGAAATAAAGTGCGTCGAGGTTAACTTTAAAATAAAATTAATAAAAAAGTTAATTAATAAATAAAAAATCCCCACGAATTTTTTTTATTAATTAACCTTTTTGAATTTTATTTTAAAGTTAACCCTCAAGACTTTATTTCAATTGACTTTTGATCACGCCACCACCCGTGATGTGACAAAACAACACCGTCACGTCGCATTTTCGTCACTCTTGTCACGCCACCGAAGTGGCGTGACAAGAAGAGTTTGGTCATGCCACAACTAGTGGCGTGACAAAAAGTGCTATTTTGGGGACTTATCTTGGCGCGTGATAGTGTTATTTTGTCATGCCACCACCCGTGGCGTGACCAAAGAGGTCAAAATTGGAAATAAAGTGCGTCGGAGGTTAACATTAAAATAAAATTCAAAAAAAGGTTAATTAATATAAAAAAAATTCATTCCCCACCCACTCTTCGCTTCTATTGATTTATTCCCCCAACATGCAAAACAACCCACTGCCATCACCAAGACAACTCTCTGACCATTTCTTCCTGCCCAACCGAACCCTGTTCATTCCACTGCCATCCCATTCCAACATCCACTGCATTCTCCAACTTTTGCCCAGCCGAACTAGCACCCTCATTATTTAATCCAATCAAACAACCACTACCTATTCATTCCATGTCACCAACCGAAACTCATTTCACCTCACTGCCATATCTTCCACGCCACTTTCCTCCCCCCAACACCAACAGAGCACTGCACAGCTCTATTTTTTTTCTCACACATAAGCTCAAGCTCTCACCTTCTCTCCTCTCAATCCCAATCAAAAACCAAAAAACATCCAATGCATGTCATACCATCGCCTTCCTCTTCACCTAAGCTTTCCATTCATCTAATTAGTTTTCGTATGCAAGGTTGTTTGAGTGAAAAGAGAAGAGAGGAGAGGAAGTGGCAGGAGCTGTTTTCACAAGCCATTATTGCTGTAGCCAAGAGGGGGAGAATGAAAGAAGTACAGCGACGGCGACGTAGCCTCGCAATGGCCGAGCCGAGCCAAGGCCGACGGAGCAGCGGTGCGAGGACAGCGACTCAGCGTTGTCCAATGCAAGACACAGTAGCAAACCAGTGAGGCTCGTCCCAGCCTTGCAGAAAGCTTAGGTAGGCGCAGCGCTACAAGCAGCATTTATCCGACCTAATCTTGGCGCTGCCTAGAGTCGTGTGTGGTGGCAAGATGCAAGAGTTACTCAAGCGTCAAGGCGAGCCTGGCACGCAATCAATGCCGGGTCGCTCAGCGGCAAGATGGTGGACCTCGGCGTCGCACGGCGTTGGTGCGGAGGTGAGGTGCGGCGGCTTGTAGCCCGGCGCGGGAGTAGCCTAGAGTAGCGGCAACCGAGGCAACTTGGCGGCGCGACCTATAGCACCATGCAGTGCGGCGTGGCAGAGCCCATGAGATGGCTCGACGGTGGCAGCGGCTTGATGTGATGTGGCCAGCGGTGCATGCAGAAGCCAGTGCCAAGGCGAAGCTACGGCCGGCGGACATGCATGTAGCCGGAGCCGTGCACGCATGCGGCTCAGGCAGTCGACGTCGAGGTCGAGGCACGACGTAGGTGCTAGCTTGGAAGCGGTGAGCCTTTGGCGCCGAGGCATGGTGGCAGCCCAGCGGCGCGACGCCCAAGCGTGGGCACGACGGTTAAGCAGCACACGTCGGCACGACCGAAGGCGAGGTTAACGCGGTGCAAGGCCGGCATTGGCACGCTGTATGCAACTGCACCAAGCCGGAGAGGTGGCATGGACGCGGATGAGTTCGACGACGACTAGGGCGGACGCAGACGTAGAAACGGCGACGACTATGGCGGACGTGGATGAGTGGTCGAGAAGACGACGTCCGGTGATGATTCGCATGCCTAGTGTCGTGGTAAAAATTATTAGCTATAATTGTGTTACCAGATTTATTATAATTAGTGGTCTATGTTGCATAATCATCATAAGCATGCTATTTTACTGTTCATGCATGTTAGGTGTGAAAATTATTTGGTAGCTTTAGACCGGTATAACTCTCCGGTTAGATCTTATTTGTGCGTAGGCATGATCATGTGATGTGATGTTGGTGGATACAAATAATTATATCGTTGTAGCAGGATAGGTATATTGTTTATTGGAGGCTAGATTAAATATATTATTGGAGTAGTTGATTGGATTATATTATTTTAGAGTCGCATGGAAATTGGTGATGATCTTTGGATGATAAAGTAATAGGAGGTTTTCCCTCACGTTGGATTAGTAATTTTAGGAGTTTCGACGCATAAGGATTTTATAAATTATTACTCGATAGATAGCTTATGTGATGATATTTAATGAGATACGGAGGTTGAATCGGATGATTTATTTAAGCATGGGCAAATTGATCAGGTGTTTTAAGTAATAGCTATGTGAGTCATATATGCTAGAATTGGGCGAAGGAAGAATGGATTATTTGATTTCGGATAAATATTTGTATTGTTATGTAATTAGTAAATAAGTCATATGTGCCGAGTTGATGGAATTGTGCTCTCTATTAGATTAGTAGATAAATGATTATTAGTCGATCGTAGATGCACATATGAGATTGGATTGGTATATGTCGTACACAATCAATTCGGTGATATGGATATGAGTTGATCGAGTAGTAAGCTATTAAATGTTGGATGTGAAAATAAATTGTAAAGCTCATTAGGCGTCGGTTAGTCAAATAAACCTCGATCGGTGGAAATTTTGGTGTATGCGATTATGATTTGCCGAGGTGAGACTAGTAGAGTTGGATAGTTAGTATTAGCATAAATAGTGTAATAAGGAAAAGTTGATGGATTTAGTTATGGTCATATGCCCATAACTTGGTGGATTTCGTACCATTGCCAGATGGATTGTATAGATGGAAGATCGTGAGTCTGGGTATTATTTGTGGGGTTGACTACCTAGATTATGCCTTTGTAGATGTTTTCCTTTAGAAAACAAATGAAAAAGAAAAGATAATACATAGACCCCACATGTCATGACAAATGCTAGGCTAGCCTTGGTATAAAAAGTATTAAATACAATAGAAAATGTAGAAAATAATTATTTTTACACTAAAAAGCTATTTAACTTTCAAAATTCATATAAACTCCAAATGAGGTGAATCCAATTGGGTTGTTCATCAAATTTTATTCTCTAAAAGACCATGTAGTTTTTATATCCACTACTATTCTAGAAAATTTCGCGAAAATAATTAATTTCGGACCGAAGCTACAGGGAGCTGATTTTTCAGCATTTTCTTCCAGCTAATTTTTCGAAAGACTATAACTCTCACATACGAACTCCAATTGAACTAATTCTTTCACCTAAATTCATATAAAACAATAATATCACTACTGTATAAATTTTATGTATTTTTTTAGTATTTTGAATTTTTTGGTTTTCTCAGTGTTTATTTGATATCGTTCTTTCATTAGATTCCAAGTTGCCGAAAGCAAGCGACTACGTGCCCGAGAGTGAGAAAGTGAACTACCAGCAAGGTAGGCATCATATTTCATCATATTGATCCCATATTTTGTTAATCTAGTATTTTGAAATGCAATGATACTTGCTTGCATGCTATTTTTGATATATCGATACTTTGTGAGTTTAATTAGTTATGTCCTAACACTTGCACGTTATCCTTGATTTATTCCCACTTATTATTCGGTAAGCTTAAGTTAGATGTTGTGATGGTTTATCTATTACTTATGTTAATGCTTAGCCTTGCAAGTCGATTAGTTACGGTAGTCGGTTGACGAGGTTAGCCCGTCGATCGTGGGGAAACACCGATCACTTTATATTTATATTTTTGTTTAGATCTTCGTATCTGGTTGTTGAGTTAAAAATTGTGTATTTAAATTGATTTTGATCTGGACAAGTGGCTAGTAGTGTGGGTGCCTTCGTGCATGAGACTCATGTATTGTGGTAGTCTTGTCCGGATCACTAAGGATCGAACTTTGTGCCGTCGTTAATCCAAGTAAAACTCGTACTGCCACACGCTAGCGTATGGGCGCCGGCTTGGTCAAGTAAGGGGAGGGTTCCTATTGGGTTGAAACATGGGTGGTGTGAGGATATCATGTGTGTGATCATATGTTCATAGGATCCGATGCAATTTTCTATAATGTGTATGGGAGCACTATTTTTCTTTCTATACATTGTATCGGCATCTCCAACACAACTTGTGTGCCCGCTTAGCAAGTTCTATAAATAACTTATACTAAGTTTGGGGTCATCTCGCATGGGTGAATCAACTCAATAGGGTCGTCTTGTTGAAAAATACTGAGTCTCGTTTCCCCGGCCAGCATACCTTAGGAAGTGTGTCCTTTCCAGAGGCTTACAGGCATATCGAGTCGTGTGGGTAACGTTATACTCTCCTGCAGGGTTTAATCTATTCGAATAGCCATGTCTATGGTTACAGACAACCACTTGGATTCGGGAGGCATCATTGTTAGACCCTAAATTAAAATTGACATGGGTTGCTACTTGGTGTCGGCGTGAATGGTTATTCATGTATTTTAGTTTATCAAAGTAGGTTGCCACTTTGGTATTGTTTGATCTACATATGTGTCATTGCCAATTGTTTTCCTTTTGCTAAAAATCTGTTTTCTAAATGGCAATTTCAAACTAGCATGTGTAGGGGTGAAAACTTGTGCGTTTTATGCAAAAGCTAAGCCACTAAAGCCTCTCTTTTGGACAACCAATAGTATGTATAATTTTTATTTTGTGTAAGACTTGCAAGTACCTTTTGTACTCAACCGGATTGTCCACTTGTTTTAGGTGAGAAAGATTTTACGCTTGATCGATTCGTTAGTGTCGATTTCGGTGACGCTAATGTAAAGTGCGACTTCTAACCCCCATTTGGTTGCCTGAGGGATCTACACACCTTACTGGTATTTTGGTTTATATTACTTCATTTCCGCTGCGTACTTGTGTTAATACTTTGAATTTGGCCGGTCGGCCACTTTTGTGAAAGTTGTGGACATAAGCCCTATGTTGTGTGCATCTTTATTATATTGATTTATGTCGTTTGGAATGATTTTGTATGACGTTGATAAGGATATGTGTATGTTAGTTGCTGATCTTGGGAGCTAACACGGGACACATATCCAATGTATTTGAAATGCTCTTTGATTCATTTAAGTGGGATTTGGGTTGATGGAGAACCGGTCACCATGTAACACTCGCAGAGGAGCGGTATGCATGGTCACCGTGGCTCTAGCTCAGTCGGGTCCTCCTACTTAAATTGTAAGGCTAGAAAGGTCTAGGTCTTACGAATTTAACCTAGGGGTCCTCACACCTACGGAGTCCGTTGGAGATGCACAAGTACTTGATGGAAAGCTTACGACGAGGCCTTTCCAATGGATCCAGTCCTACTTTTAGATTCGTTGTCTACGCATCACAATCATTCAAAGAAGGTGTTGCATCACCTGTTTAGGCCAATTTGGGCCTTGTAATCGTACCAGGCCAAGTCCAGGTTGGTGTGTCCTCCTCCCTGGCTACGCCCAACCCTAGGACGACTCTAGCCACCTCCTTGGCCGCAACTCCTCTTATAGGATCCACCGCCCCTTTGCTCAAACTCGGGTTTTGTTTGATTTAGTTTTCTACTTATGAAACTATACGGCGTCCTCTTGTTCGACTAGTGCAACAACGTCATCGTGCTTCAGAACCCCATCTTTTGAGTACTTCAATCATATTTGCAATTTCAGATTGCTTATTATCTTGTTCTTACTTGCTCTTCGATTGCATGCAGGAATAGATCTTCGTGATCAGGTCGGTCGTGCTTCTAGCAATGTCGATAACAATCACGGAGTTAGTTCAGTGATTGCCGGGTATATTGGTCGTGTATGATTGGTAGCCGAATCATGAGAGTCGCCTCCACCAAATCGAGTTATCCTTCTCTTCGAAAGATCGGGATACCCAGTGTCACATCATGAATCATTTGTAACCATAGGATGAATATTACTAGTTGGACATATTTGTATCACCAATATAGGTATCGTAGATATGCTTAGCCATGCTAAGTTGTATGATAGGATCATTTCACTTGTTCAATAATGTTAAATTTGATGATGTATGAAATTGTGGCGGGTAGCCACTATTGTTAAAATTGTTGTGCATGGTAGGGTATATCATTGGTCTTGGTTGAACAAAATGATTTCCACTCAAGCGAGCGATCGTCTAGTAAAGAGGGTGCGGGTAGCATATTGTGGGTTGTGGTAGACTCGCTTGAGTAATTGTGAAGGGCTTAATCTTGTGTGCCATTGAACTGAGTCATATCGTACAATCACTTGTGCAGTATGGGATGGACCTAACTAACTAATTAGCAATGTCTGAATTTCGGTTCTGTCTTGTAAGCGTGAGTTACAGAATGAACGTATACTCACAATGGCGTAAGAGGAGGGCCCTATCTGGTCGGAAATATATTCAATATTGAAACCTTAGCAGACAGAATTGGGTTAAGAAGGAACTTTATAAAAGCCTTGTGATAATTACTTAGTCGCGCACATATGAAAGTGTGGTCAGACATTATAAGTTGATTTATCTCTTGTAAGTAAAGCTGTACAACCTCTGCAGAGTTAAAACTGTTTAAACAGTCGTGTCCCCGGTTATAGACAATGCTCGAGCATTTCACACGAGAGGTAGAGTTTTTATAAAAAAAATGTGTCGGAGTGTAAATGGAAAGTTCACTTGGGGTGTGTTTGGTTGGCTGCATGTTCTCAGCCTGGCTCGTATGTGCCATCCAGGCTGAATCTAATCAGGTTGAGTGGATGCAATGGTGAGCTGTTTGGTTGCCTATTTCTGTTGGGGCAGGCTGTACTGAGATGTTGTTTGGTTGCTTGTATCTGGCACAGGAGAAGGTAAATGGACTCACGAGCGTTGGCCAGCCTGCATGCGCTCAGCCTGGCTGAGGAGAGAAGCTCTAATCGAGCGTTTCCCTTGGGCCTGGCCCGAGAGGGAATCTTGCATACACTCAGTCAGGCTCAACCACCCAACCAGGCAACCAAACACCTAAAAACTTGCATCTACTCATGCGAGCCAACTCCATGCAGGCAACCAAACACACCCTTGGTGAATATGATGTTCGCTTGGTGGATGATTAATGCACTTGGTGATTTGTGTCGGAATGTAAAGGAGAGTTCACTTGGTGAATATGATATTCGCTCGGTGGATGAGATGTTCACTTGGTGGTTTGATTGGAAAGTGAATAGGTAGTTCACTGGTTATTTCAAAGAAATTATGTACTCTATTTATTTATTGTCTTTTAAATTACACTTTGTCAATACCGCTTTCTGTAAAAGAACCATACAACTATTTCTTTGTTTAAACCTTGTATGAATATTAATTGCATATTGTTTCCTACGACTTCTTAAATACTTTAGATACTCATGACTTTAATTTTTGCTGCTCAATTGAAGAAAGTTAAGCTGTCCAAAAGTTCCACGAAAAGAAGTTTTTTTAATAGTTATGCGAATTAGGATACGTTATCCACTCAATTGCCTGTGTTGATCGGTCTTTCTGTAAGAGTTTATTTAATTTTTTAGCCCTATATAGCAAGTTAAGTAAACATTAACCATAAGATCCAGTTTTTATTCTTATTTATTATTTTGAGATCTTTTTAGTCAAATCAATAAATATACGATGTTTCATTGTGTAAGCTAACTACTTTCATTGGGTAAGCTAACTACTGATCTAAAATTAGTTCAGAATACATAAAGGGTTTCGAATATGTAAATCCAGATCTCGACACATTATCACCGGTTCTTCCCGCAAATCTAAGACATAAATTCACAACAAATACAACGTAGATTGGCATCTTACTTTATTGTTTGCAGGATGGATGGATCGCCAGTTCATAATTCTCTCTCCATTTATCTAGACAATTGATTGATTGAAATACAATACCTATTACATGATGTTACAACATTTATGCATGACTCGCATGCCTTCCCATCTTCGAACCTTTGTCCTGGTGGGCTCTATTGACAGTCCGAACCACTGGTCAAGCTGCATTTACAGTGGACATATGTCCATGCTGCACACAATACAATCACCAGCGGTGCTAGAAAATCCAAAGCAGCCGATGATGCCGCACCACGAGACAACTGTAACATTGCCATCGATAAATCATGGCAACACTGCAGGGCACGGAAGTCAGGCTCAGGAAAACATCAGTCCACAGGCAGAACCGATCAAGCCAAGTATCTGTACACATTTGGGTTCTCTTTATCCCTCTCCAAGTAATCCCTTGTGATAAGATCCTCAATCCGCTTCTTTATTGCCTTGAAATCAGGCTGAAAAAATAAAGAACAGCCCTTTTATCATGTGAAGTCATCAGAGGAAGCTCAGATAATCAAATGCTTTGAACATTTCTTGAATACCACTTTAACCATATACACGCAATTATATTACACAAAAGAAAAGACCCAAAAGATGATGGTGCAAGTCTTAGGCGTGCAATGCAGAATGCACAGAGCTAAAGAAAGCAAGGGTGCTATCCAGAAGGACCTATGTAATGGAAGATAGTCCCATGGAGGGAATAAATGAACTTTTGAAATCAACAAAGTTGAACTTGTGACAAGCCTTTGGACAAAAACAACACGATCTAACAAAAATATAGCTGAGTTGATTGAGCCCAGCGCTTAGAATGAGGGCAAGAAAAATTCTTTTGCCAACATCTTCAACTACTTTCTTGAACAAATGTTTCGTACCTTGAACATGCGACCAAGCTGCTCCACACATTCCATTACAAGTTGCTGATGACCCAATACTTTGCGGCTCTTCATAATACGCACAATGGATGCATCAATTGCGTATCTGCGATCCTTGTCAACATCTTCAACAACTTTCTTCTTCTCATCAACTGGAGGAAGAGGTATCTATGAATAGCATTAAAAACCAAGATAATGCATCAAAAAAATGAGAACTCAGAAAAGTAAATAACCAAATCTAGAAAACATACAAAAAAAAATACACCTTTATTCTTCGCATCTTGTCAATAAATTTTGAATTGAACTCAAAAACATCATTCGGTGAAATAGATTTGTTATTTGGCTCTTTGTTAAGAATCTTGTATTTTGCACAAGACAGAGAATGGAGCAAACGCACAACATCATCATCTGAGAGATTTAGCTGTGTCACAATCTCAGAATAGCTTAGTCTGTCAACCCCATTAAATAGCAGCAGCAATGCAGCCTACAAACAGAAGAGAAATGCATGTTAGTTTACATCTAACACAAGAAGCAAATGCTCATTGAAAATACAACTTCAAATTACCTGATAAGTTGTAACAATGAGCTCAATAGTTTTGGCCTCGAACTTAGAATTAATATTACAGGTCCCCAGCGAATATATCCAGGTAAGCTTCCTGTGCTTTGTTCTTGTTTGGTAAAACTCCTTGAAAACCTCTACACATTTCACCTGAAAAATTGAGAATGAAAATAACTATCTTGTGCAGAGTAAGGCATCAACCATAAATACTGTATGCAAAACAAAGCAAATTCAGGTCTAATGTTTAAATTATTGATTAAGCTTAGCAAGCTCCAACATAGCTCCTTACAGAGCCTCGAAAAAAAGCTTACCATCTCAGCAGGCAGGTTTATATCAAAAGATTTGTAGCTTGGCCAAAATCCTGTTGTCAGAACAGTAACTGCTAAGTCTATCCCAGGATTCAACTCGGGATGTGTGCTTACGAACTCTTCAAATTTCGTCTGGTGATCTCTTGCAACAGTAAGGTCAGTAACCATGCCCTCCATTTTTGAAGTGAATTGCCCCCCGCACTGTTGTTTTAGCTTGGTCAGAATGCTTCTCTCATGTTCATCATTAGCACTCTTGTCAAAAAGCAATCTCCTCGCAAGCTTCTTTCTGCAAATTAGCCCCAGAAGTCAATGGCCTCATGCATATTCGAATATGTTCACAAGCTTAAAGACAATAAGAATCAGCATGCAAGATAACAAGAAGTTACCTGTAAAATTCAGCAAACAAGTCCTTGTCACTGATGTAGGCGAGTAACCTTACGACCTGGTAATTGTGCAGTTTCAAGATTAAGTTCCTAGCTCTGGAAAACTAGTAATGACATTAGCAGCACAAACATGACAAATTGATGGATGTACCTTCTCAAGGGTATCTTCAATTGCTTCATCACTAAGTTTTTCACTGCCACCTTTCTTTAAGATGTTGTCACAGAAGGTAGCTAGTAATTCTGCGCTTGAACTACCAGAAACACCTTTGTTGCAGAAAACCTCAAAAGCTTCTTTAAGTGCCTGCATAAATAGGATACAGAACAGGAGCCGAGATTTTGATATCATGATAAAAAGAATGGTGTATGAACCAGTAGATAAGTAAATCAAATGGCAAACCTTATGGAAGAGTGTGTGGCCCTGGAAACACTCAGTGACATATGCTACATATTTGTCATGAAGCTCAATGGTTTTCCGGACAAAAACCTAAGTTCAAAAAAAAAAACTCAGTGAGTAACAGATATCATAACAAAAGTTGATAGCTAACAACAAAAAATATATCAAGACATCAAACCTGTTCCTGCAAACCAACCATGTCCTTCTTCTCTGGCTGTAATAAAACAAATATTTTAGATAATAATCGAGCAAAAAAAATAAAAAAAATCACTAGAAATGTAAGTCTGAAGTGGCTAGTAGGGTGCAGAGCAATATGGTGAAGCAGCAGCCTCAAATACACTATGCATATACCAGCAAGAGGTACGTACAAACTCCAGCTGATTGATGAAAACGTAGCACTGAATTACTACTACCCAAAAAATCAAATCAATGCACTAAGAAAACAGTTATACAAACAAAGAAAATAAGAATTCAATGGTTGAATATATAAAGTATTGCACCTTTTTATTACTAGCAGCATCTTCAGCCTGTTTGACTAAGGCTGTGCCCTCATTAGTAACATGCTGCAGAGAAGCACCGTTCCATTAAGCACCGTTCCGTTACAACATTGAAATAGCTTTAAGAAGAAACAGAGAACACTTTTGAGGCAAATAATACCTGCTTAAATATTTGAGAAACAGGTTCCAGACCACGAGTTATTCTGGAAAATAGCCTATACATTCTAGAGAGATCCTCAACCTGCAAGATTGCATAGATATTATGCCAACAGGCTTCATATATTGTTGATATACTGTTAAGAAAGAGCTTCTCCATGAAACCTTGTCATCATGGAGCAATGCGTGACATCCAGAATGCTCCTTCTCCAAAAGCTGGCTTGCGTATTGAGTTAGCAGTTCATGTTGCACTTTCTGTGAAAATGAAGGAAAGAAAGCATATTAACTCATGTCATACGGGGAATGGAAATCATGACTAGTGCTCTATCAGGAATCCAACAGCACTCTGAACATACAATTCCAATTTAGGCATCTGGTGTACATATAGCAAATATAGATAATTAAACATCAAGAAATACTCTGAAAAGTTATAATAGAAAGCAACAGCAGACTTTCCACTAACCTCCAGCAACTTCTGTTCACTACTAGAGTGCAAATAATGAGCAACTCGCTCTTTCTCCCTTTTCAAACACTCCTCGGCCTAATGAAACAAACATACATTAGAAAGATAATGTTATTCTTAACTACAGGTAGAAATGTTCATTAAACCTTCTCGAAGATACCTTTAACATGTAATCTGGACAAGAGTCCTCCAGAATCCAGGTTTGGGCCTTGATAGAGTAGTAGTCTGCAGTATCCTTCAGCAAGAAGTCTTCAAAATCATTTTCATAGCACTCCATACTACCCAGGCCAATTTCAACAAATATATCCAGAACATTTTTCAACAGGGCTCTATCAATTTGTTCACCCTCACGTTCTTGATCTATCTGTTGAAGAAAGCATTTCCATTACCAACTATACACAACCAAATAGGCTAAAATGACAAGATACAATGACTCACCAATGATATGACTGCACTTTTTACTTTTCCTTTGATCTCTTGATATACCTGTTACCACAATTGAGCATGATTAAAATATAGAGATATTATATTAAGCAACGAGCCATAAGCTGGATTCCATAAAACAGGAGAAAGACAAGTCAATCGTGTAAAGAAGCTGCATTACCAAATCTCGGAAACAACTAAGCCCAACTTCTCTCAGTGGTGGAAGTGACCTCCGTGAAATAAAGTACCGATCAAGATAATGGAAGAAGCGTGACAGCCACCGAACCATCACTTTATGGTTTGACCACCGTTTTACTAACTCTCTCAACATAAACTCATCATGCTTTTCTCTTAGTGAAGGTAAGACCTGCAATAAATTCAAACTGGGCGTTGGACTTTTTTTTTAAAAAAAAAAATGTGAACATGATGCTAACATAGGGAAAAGAGATAAAATGGACATCATGCAGGTGATGAAGTATCATTAAACTGCAAGTTATGTTCATTGAATACAATTATCATTGGACAATTTATCCAGCTACACAGTGTTAAAGAGAGGCAGGTATGTTGCATGATAATTAACTAAAACTACCAATGATCTATATCAGAATAGGAATGGCAGTAGGGTGGGGGCAGGGAATAAGTTCCCATACTCATTCTCACGTCATTAACATGAACATTTTCACCCTCAAGTAACTACCTAAGGATATGGCAGAGAACAGGGGTCCCAGCGGAGATGAGCATAAAATTATTTACATTGGAATATCTACTTCTAGAAAATGTTCAACAACAAAGTACAATCAAAAGATTTAATACAAGTCACTACACATTAAATGGTAATGAAAACATAAGTCCAAGAGAAACATAAAAGTGTTTATATGTAGGGCTGAAATTATCCAGAAGCTGTTGATGAAAAGGGTGAAAGCAGCCAATATTTCAAACGATCAAAATAACCCATGATAAAAAGACTTACTATGGACGCATGCTGTCATCCACAAGTGTTCTCAGCATTAACAGATCCTACTATGACAAAGAATATCCTCTAAATCAAGCAATGCATGCTTTCTAAGCAAAGTCAAACCTAGAAAATCTACACCTCCAAAAACGTGCAGAAAACATAGTGGGCACAGCACAAAGCAGAACATGTAAAGCAATCCTTTCTACTGAAGTACCTGAGGCCCAACATTTACATGATTCCATGCAAAATGTTAAAGAAGGACAAATCATTTAGAGGATGAGACCAACGACAAATTTGCGTATGGAGGATGAGACCCAACAAATATGTAGATTATCTCACATATGAAGATGTATCATCAACAATTAAAATTCACTACATCAAGATACTCTTGCTTCATTGTAACCATGAGGCATGAACCAATGAACAGTTAGCAAAATCAAGGTTTAGCTTTGAGCCAGAAACAAGTAAATGACAAAACTTTGGACACTAACTTGTCTGAATTTGGTCCACTAGAAAAGCCTTACAGGTAGGCATTTTCACATCATAGTAATTAACTTGGGGCTGTTTGGTTCATGGCCCAAATGAGCCAAGCCAAAATTTTGGTATAGCCAAAACCTAGGCAAAGTCAAATATTGGCAAAAAGAACATTGTTTGAATCATGACCAAGCCAAATTTTGGTGTTGCCAAAATTTGGGTGAGCGATTTCCTTGCCTTCGGATTGCCATGCGTGCCATTGGATTTCATTGGTGTTACCAAATTTTTGTGGGCGTTACAAAATTTTGGTAGCAAACCAAACAATAGCCAATTTCCGTTGGTGTTACCAATATTTGGTTTGGTTTGGTTTGCGCCCCTAAAATTACCAGTGAGACATGTCAAACATATGGATCGCCACATGGTGGGGTCAGGTAATAATCTCCAACCCGATTCCCACATCATTAACATGGGCAATTTCATCCCAAAGTAACACTACGGGTTTGGCAGAGAACAGGTATCCCTCCCAGAGGGGATGAATGTACAATTATTTATGGTGTTGTCTATACAAAAATATATGTTACATATAGCCAAGTTAATTTATACACAATTTAATTTTACATATAGCTATGACAATTTATCAACAAGAAGTACAATCAAAAGATTTAATATAAGTCACTAATCATAATTTAAATGGTAACAAACATAGAGAAGTGTACAAGTGTAATTGTATATACATGCATGCCTGAAGTTACACAGGAGCTAATGATGAAAAAGGGTGAAAGCAACAAGCAAGTCAACAACCAAAAGAATCCCCTAAAAAAACAAGGCTCAAAATGGACAATGCCGGTAGCCACAAGTGTTCTCAGCAAGATCAAATCCTACTGTCTTGGGGATAATCCTCCCAAATCAAGCAATTTATGCTTTCAAAGCAAATTGTGAAGTTTAGATAGAGAGCACTGGAAGTGTAACGGCAGAGTATTTTTATAGCGGACAGCACCTAACGGCCATATAGTAAGCACAACATGCTGAGCTATATCTGCAAAAATCTGAACATACTTAATCTTGAAATAAAACTTCCAAAGTATGAAATGTTCTAAGGGCTTCAGGTCCCAACTATTGTTTAAAGTATTCAAATCGACAGAGAGTAGATGAGAAAGTTATGACTTATGAAGTGGAAAGTGAAGAAATGCGGAAGGTTCAAGGGTCATTAACTAAAATTTCTGGGACAATTGCTTTTGGCAGAAAATGGGGCATGATAAATGGCCATAGAAGTCTGAAACATTTTTTGTGCTAATACACTGCTTGTAGCAGGCTGCTACACCACAACTGCACAGAAGCGCCACATATAGTGCCCACTTCACCCTAACCACTAGGGTATTTAAATACTGCCTAGAAGTAACCCCAACAATCCATCATCCAGATCCCTCTGCACCACAGTTGTGTAAGACTACTTGAGCATGCGACTTAGAAACTAGTAGCCCCTCCCTACTAATGAAAGCTCAATTATCCACCCATCTGAAGCAACCAATCCAGAATTCCTAAATTCACCAAGAGCATTGAGCTTTATCAAAATTAGAACGTCATCCGTTTACTTACTACAGAAGCTTAGGGATCTAGTTTTAGGCATTGAATCCCTCGTCTCTATATAGACAGTTGTGATCTGTATTACTCAGTGTGTGTGTGCTGTCTACTCAGTATTCTTTGGTTTATGTGTCATAAGAAGCACCATTTCCATCAGTATCTTTGCTACGCTTCCTCTAATCGAGCACATGGACACGAATCGAGCTAATCAATCGAGGAATCAAGGATCCCTCACCATGGACGTGATGTACTCCTCGAAGGACTCGCGGTACTTCTCGTAAAGCTGCTGCGAGTAGTCGTGCGGCGGCTTCTGCGTGCACATATTGTATATCGTCCTGAGGCATCGAAACAAACCCTAAATCAGATCAGCGAAGCACAAACCAAGCAAGCAAGCACCCAAATACGGGACCAGAGGGGGGTAGGCTCGAGACACACGTGTAGAGCATCATGTAGTCCTCGGAGCTGAACTGCGGCTCGGGCTTGCCCTCGAGGATGTTCTTGAGCTTGGTGATGCCCTTCTGCATGAACTCCCACCCCTGCTCCAGATCGATCGTCTTCCGCTCGTGCGTCGCCATCGCCGCCGCCGATTCGGGCGCCCCGCGCCGGGGATTCGGCCGGAGAAGCCTAGCCGGTTCCTTCGATGTCCGTGTGGGCGGTGCCTTCCCTCGCGCGGCACGCGAGGTGGGGGTGGAGGAAGGGGGCAGGAAGGGAGGGAGGACGGAATGTGAAAACCGGAGGGTCGCTTTTGGTTTTGCGCTGCCTTTTTCTTGCCTTTTCTTGGAGGGACGATCGTCAAAATGTCACAACATTTTACTTCGGCCTCGTGTAAAATGCTATTATGTTCGACATGATTACTTATTTGTCATATGGTATTTTTTCATTTCATTAATTTGCCTTTTCAGAATATTTTAATTATATTTTGGTTTGAAGTGGCCTGCCCACACGAGCGAAATGTTGGATATGCCTCCTTCGCTCGCTTCCTGGGTCCCTCGCCTCCACCACTTCTTCGCCTCCAAGGCTATTGCGAACACCACCAACCTCTAGCACCAAGAAAGCTAGAAAGGAAGGAAGGAATCCATCCATGGGAAGGAAGGAGATGAGCGGAGGCTCTCTGCAAAAGTACCGGGGCACGGAGGTGAAGGTGCCTACCTTCTTAGGTGCCCCAACTCATTGGACGTGATGCGTCGCCGGTGAGCCTCTGACCGACGTCACCTATGATGCGCCATCCATCCGGCTGGCTCGACTCAAGCAACACCACCGCCCACCACCATGCTCCCGCTCCCGCCCACAGACCTTGTCCCAACCTCACCTCGCACCGCTCATCGCCTCTCTGGCCTCGACGGCCGCTCCTCCTCGCCCCCACCCTCTGTTGTCGGCCCCCCCCCGCGACCACCGCCGCAGAGCTCCTTCACAGTTGTCGCCTTGCCATGCGGGATCCTTTCTCGCGCTCCACAAGCCTGTGGTTTTCCTCTCCGACGACGACGCCGACGATTAGACAAGAACGCTTGGCGAGGGCGGCCGCCGCGAGACCGTGGCGTCGGTGCTCGGTGGAGGGAGGTGGATGTCATTGCCGAGGAGGCCGTGGCGGTACTCGCCGTGTTTCGCCGCGTCCGATCGATCGAGGAGAGAACAAGAAGCGGGTTGTTACCGCCGTCGCCGACGCCAAGATCCTCGGTTGCATCCCTAGCACGCGTGATGCGAGCAGAGCGGCCGAGGCACGAGTCGATCTGGCGAGGTGGTGGAGTCATTGCTCGTAATGCGACGGCGGGCGTGGAAGGCGACGGTCCGATGTGGAGGAATTGGTCGCCAAGCTTATCCGTCTCATCGGCCCGTGGACGAGAAGGCGGTCCGACAAGCGGCGGTGGAGGTCGGCCTCTCTCGCCTCACGGCCATCGCCGGACGTGGTCGCGATGTTCGAGATGGCATTGGCGCCATCCTTCTGACCTTGTGCGTGCTTGCCACGGACGCCGGCCTCTGGCCAGCCCTCGCGTCTTTGGAGGTGGCCGTCATTTGTCTTAACGAGTCTTATACGATACGATACGGGAAGGCGAGGCGGCGATCCCAACGGTGTTGTCCAAGATGATGAAGGCGGGATGGGCGGACGGAGGCAGCGGTGTTGTCATTCTCTAGAAGCGACCGAAGGGGCATATCTGACATTTCGCGTGCATGACAGCGCACTTCAAACCGAAATATAAATAAAATACTCTAAAAGGGGAAATTAACGAAGTAGGAAAATAACATGTGGCAAATAGACAATCGTGTCGAACATAATGGCATTTTACACGAGGCAGAAGTAAAATGTGGCATTTTGACAATTGTCCCTTTCTTGGATGGAGCTGAGGCTGAGCTGACACCACCGGACGGTAGCTAGGCCAGGCCAGGCCAGGCAGCAGGGACGAAAGGCAAGGTAATTAGGACTTGTTTGGTTGGTGCCCTAGATTCCATGCCTGAGAAAAAGTGCTGCCTAGAGGTAGCCTGAAAAGTAGATAACTTTTGCCTAGCCAAGCAAACTTGAAGATGGGTTGTTTGGTTAGAAGCTTGTGCCTAGAATTGGTGAATAAAAAATAGAACATTGGATAAAGCAATCAAGGGTGGATAGAGCAGCCTGGGAAGCCTGGCTCCCAGGCGCTCGTTTCAAACGCCTGAGCTAGGCAGCTTGGCTGGCTTGTAAGCAAACATCCAAGGGCAACAAGTCTTTGGCCGAGCCGACTGTGCAAATCATCCCTGTGTCCAGGAAACAAATGCCCTTAATCGGTGACATATAGTGGTCATACACTAATCAGCAATAGGGTAATAGTACTGTAGTCGTCTGTTCCAATAAAAATTCAGACACTACCTCCTCCACGTGTTCCATCCTCCTCCACTTATTCACCCTATCTCTTCAGCTCCCATCCACCTCCACCCACTCACTCCTATCCACTCAGTCACCACCGACTGCTCTCCCCACTACCACTCATTCCTTATCTTTGCTCTCCCCCGTTCCCCTTCTCCCCACTACTTCCTCTCCCGTTCCCCTTCTCCTAACTGCACGCCATAGTGGCTCCCCCATGGCGCCGCTCCCTGACTCGGCCCTCGACTCACACACGGCCAAGACCACTTGTCCCCGGCTCGTACTCCACCCCACGCCTGGACGCGACCTGCACTGCTCCCCACGCCCCACGCCTCGGCTCGGGCCCTATCTCAGACCCAACCGACTCGCATCCACCCCCATGCTCCTGGCCCGCACCCTGCCTGGCTCCTCACGCCCAATACCGCCCGACCGACTCTTGCACCGACCCGGCCGGCTCGGCCTCACAGTCGCCTCGGCCATCATTGATCCTCGCTTCGACCGCCCACACTCACGATTATACTGGCCTTCGGCCTAGGGCTTGGCCCTCTCGCGGTGCCAGCAAGCCTCTCGGGGCGCCTCCCGTAGTGTTGCACACGAGGGGAAAAAATGTTGCACACGAGGGGGAAAATGTTGCATATGAAATTTTGAGATGTTGCAACTTTTTTTTTGATATGTTGGTGCCCTCCAGATGTTTTGTGTGTGTTTGATTATGAGAATGTTTATGTTTGTTTTGATTCTAAAAATGTTTTGTTTACTTGATTCTGAGATTTTGGGGTAATGTTGCATATGATTATTTGATATGTTGCAACCAGAGGGGGAAAAATGTTGCACTACTCTTTCTCAGGTGTTGCATCAGACCTATCGGTGTTTTAGAACCGATCTTACGTAAAGATTGTTTGATTCGGGGGGTCTCCTAGAATGGAATCACACAGAGAGATTGACACGGGTATTTTTATACAGGTTCAGGCCTTCTCCGGAGAGAATAACAACCCTACTCCTCTGTGTGTATGGTATTGAGTGTGTCTCGTACAATCGGGAGAAAAGACTAAGGCTATTATAGAAGATAGTATCTGACTGTCTTCCTGATTGCTTGTTGTCTCCTCCAATTGGTCGTCCTCTTTCCCTCTCTAACCGCTGCCTTTATATAGTCGTGAAGGATTAGCCGTTTTCCCCTGCTGAAGAGACGCCTCATCAATTCCAGTAACGGGCGCACGTTTGCAGGAATCATCGGTATGGTAACTCCTTCACACAGCCTGGCAGTTACTTGTCAGAGATAATGGGGTATTGTGTGTTATTATTTCGCATAATAACAGTGTATGTTGACTGCTTGGATTCCTTAATCAATTGGACCCACTCGCCTGTAGGTTTTAGTGATCATAAGGTGGTCGTAGCTGTCCTAGTCGTAGAAGACCTTACGACCATAAGGTAGTCGTAGCAAGACTTACGACTATGGGGTAGTCGTAGAATAACTTACGACTGGGTAGTGATCGTAGAAGAACTTACAACCATAAGGTAGTCGTAGCAAGACTCACGACTATGGGGGTGGTCGTAGAAGAACTTACGACCACCTGGTAGGCTTCTCCCTTAAGTTTAAGGGGTATACCTAGGAACCACATGACATCATATTTACTCATAATAAGAATTATAGATAAAAGATAAAATGAGGATTATTAGATCCTCGTCATCTAGCCCCCCAGCTTCAAGTGAAAGTAACTTACTTGGTGAAGGAGTCATAGATAGTCTTACGGCCACGAGAGGGTCGTAGAAAGATGGTCGAAGGAAAAACTCTTCGACATTTGTGTACTACTTTGACCAGAAATATACTTGATCAAGAAGGTTGCTTACGACTATCAAATAGCCGTAGAGAACTCCTACGATTATGAAGTGGTCGTAGTATGGTGACCGGAAGGAAATCCTTTCTGATTGATATTCCATTTGGTCGACAAAGACTTGACCAAGAAAGTAATTTTGCTTGAGGTGTAAAAACGAACCTGATTTTCTTGAACGGACAAGCTAGAGAATCGCAAACGACTCCCACAAGTCTGTCCGTTGGAGCGGTTCCCGAAGCGGTGGCAACCTTTGGATTGCCACGCCTTCAGCCCAGGCATACGGTTATAAATACTTACCGGGGTTGAGACTTGGGTTTCTACTTTTCCCCAAATCGCTCCTGCTGTTCATCGAGTTCTTGTCTTCTCCGCCACCAACTCAATCGTGCCTTCTCCGCCGCCAACCCAATCGTGTCTTCTCTGAAGATCTTCCTTAATCCAAAACCTCCCCTTTCTGAGAGAGATGGCCGGGAAAGTTTCTGAGTGGGCTGAGTTGGAGATGGATGCGATGAAGATTCAAGCCTTAATCGACGCCGGGAAGATTCCAGAGAAAGTTCTTGTGAAATGGATTGCGGCGTTTGGACAGCATTGGCCATCGGGGAAGATTGGGCAAATCCCCGTCTTCCAGGCTTATTGTGAGTGTGGCCTTCGATTGCCTACTCACCCCTTTCTCACACTAGTACTCGAGCACTTTGGGGGAGAATTAGTGAACCTCAGTCCTAATTCCATCACTATGCTAAGTGTATTCGTGTATCTGTGTGAGGCATACCTGGGAATTCCAGCGGACCTCGAGCTCTTTCAATATTTCTATGGAATGGCTCGACAAACTGGGATTGCTGGGAGTTGTGGTCTGAAGCTCCATGACGGGAAGTCGAAGGAGTATATTCAGATGTTTACTCGGTCTTCGTGGCCGGGATGGAGGAAGAGGTGGTTTTACTAGAAAATCACCCAAGAAGACATCCTTACTTTTGAAGGGAAGGCTGCCGAAAAGAATTCTTCATGGGATTCGACTCCCAAGAATGTCAGCCGGATTGCCCCCTATGTTCGAGCCATCAAGGACTTGAGAGAGGAGGGGCTGACTGGATGGCATGTGGTGAAGGATTTCATCACACGTCAAATTAGCCCTTTGAAGAAACGAGTACCCCCTATGTGGAGGTACACGGGGCCAAAAGACCCGACCAAGGACTACGAGGAGGGTAAGTTAATTTTCAACTTAGCTTCTCGGTTTGGTCTTTCTCACAGTTGTCTAATGAATATCTTTATCTGTTTACACAGATCTTTCACAGGCAGAGATTGATGTTCGAGTCAAACTCGTTTGTGAGAAGTCTCCGCCACTCAGAGTGGCGGTTCCTCAAATCCTTGTAGTTTTATCCGCAGAGGAAAAGATGGAGCGCCTAAAGGTAATCAAGAGTTGATTTTATCCTTAGGACTTCATAGTCGTAGAAAGAACTTACGACTAGATAGTGATCGTAGAAAATCTTACGATCAAGGAAATGGCGTAGAAAAACTTATGACTGAGTAGTGATCGTAGAAGATCTTACGATCGAGGAAACATCGTATAAAAACTTACGACTGGATACTGGTCGTAGAAAATCTTACGAGAAAATCTTACGACCGGTCAGTAATTCTTCTTTTTCTGTTTTCTTTACAGAAAGTAGGTATGGAAAACCGTCAGCACGACGAAGAGGTCGAACTGATAACCATCGGTGTAGGGATGACAACGGACAAAGGCTCAGCTCCTCCAACTAAGAAGCGTCGACTTGCGAAAGTCGCTGACAAGGGAGGAGCAAGCTCGAGTTCTTTTATTTCAACCAGATCCTCTGCAAAGTCTGCGGCAGATATGACTACAGCAGGACGAGGTCAGCAAATTGGCCGAGGAGGTCAAGCAATCGAACCTCTTAGGCGCAAAGCCCGCAAGGCCAAGGTACCCTTTTATTATGACAAGAAAACTTTCGCAGTTTCTGCCACTCCTAATTTTGTCAAGCAACTAGAAAATGAGAACTGGAAGGACTTTATGTCTTTTGTGAAGGACAATCTTGATCCAGCAGAGCCTCTGATTGAGGGTAGCTTGCTCTTGGAGTGGTCGAGACTGATCTCGGCCATCCAGAAAGTCAGGAGACCAGAGAGATGGTTCATGTTCAAGATCCATGACCAGACGTGGTCGTGGCCGAGCCCATTCTTCAACTTGAACTCCAATCAGACGTGGTCGTAGAAAAGAAGTCAAAGAAATCGTCTGTTGGGAAGATGACTCCTAAGTTCCTGGTTAGGTCCATGGTGCAGAGGTATGTGAAACAGACTAAAGTGTAAGAACATCATTTACCTTTCGCTTTTCACAACCTGACTTGCTTTCCTTTTGTTGATTTTAGCTCAACTCCTTCAGCCCCCGAGGACGCTTCTATCGAGAAGCCCATTGCCGCCTCCCCAGTGGTCAGAGAGATGACAGTGGAAGTGGTCGAAGGATCATCTACAGTCCGGGTAGTAGAGGAAGTCGTGGCTCCTGAAGTGGTTACCACAACCATTAAGGTAGTAGCTACGACCACTAAGGTGGTCGTGGAGACAACAGAGGCAGCTGTAGAAGCTTCTGGCCAAGGTGGTGATGTACCTGACCACCGTGCCGGAAAGGAAATCGTTGCAGACGTTCCTCTCGGTACCCAAAGACAGTTACAGAATCAGAAGACGAGGAGTATTTCAACTTCTGTGCTGATTTCTTTGGGCCTGCTTCCATCGTAGGGTCTTTTGCTTTTAGATCTCGCAATCGAGTCCCTCATCCCAAAGATATTCCCAACAGAGGGGAAACTTTTGACAATAAGCGTCTCGAGAAGGTTTGGTGGGATCAAGTCGCGAAGATAGACGAACTGAAGAGTCCAGCGTTGGTTTACTCGATGTTTGCTCGGTCGACCATGAATGTAAGTATTTTAAGGATACTTATAAATGTGGTCTTCCCTTGCTTCTTACTGTCTTTCTTTTTGCAGAAAGCTCTGGAACAAATTGCCACTGTTGGTGAATATCACCGACAACTTATAGAGCTACGACAGGAAAAAGCGAAACTCTACGAACAGGCAGAGAGGTGGTAAGTCACTGTTATTCGTAGTCATTTTAGGGCTTGACTACTTATACAGTGCTTATGAGGTTTGTCGTGGAAAAACTCACGACTAGGTGCTAGTCGTAGAAAGACTTACGACTAGTTGAATAGTGTTCATGTATACTTTTAACCTTTCTGGGTTAAATAGCGGCGAAAAAGACCTCTGGCCGACTCGCTCGATTATGAAAAAGAGGAGTCGAGAAAACTAGGGGAAAAGGTAGGAGACCTCTTGAAGAAGCTTCAAGAGGCTAACTCTGCAACTGTAAAAGTGCAGGAAGACCTAAACAGTAAGTGCTGAACTTAAGACTGCTTATATCGTTGATCTTTACCTAACTCTTGCTTCTTTTCAGAAAAAGAAGATGACATGAGAAAACTTCAAAATGAAGTCAAAGATAAAACTTTGGTTATTCACGAGATTTCTCGTATTGCCAAAGATAAAGATCAAGAAATTGAGAGGCTGAGGTCTCGACGAGTAGGTAAGCAATTCTTTACCTGTAGTCCTTTACGAGTTCTTTTCTTTTTCTAACTCCTATTTCTTTTTTAGAAATTGAGCTCGAACTGGGAAGGCTCGAAACTAGGGATCAAGAAAAAACCATGATCCTTAACGAGACTGTCCGCATTGCTAAGGAAAATGCAAAGGACATCAAATTATGGGAGGAGCGGCATGCTGAGACCATTGCTTCCCATGATGAAGAAATCAAGAAGTTAGATTCTTGACTAGTAGGTAAGGAATTCTTTTACCTGTGATTATTTTTGTTTTTTCCTCCTGTAGGAGTTTATGTTTGCTTAACCAGTCTTATTCTTTTCAGAGTAAGTGGTTGAAAATAAACAACTCCGCGAGGCTTCGACTCGTAACCAACAGGAGATGAATTCGATGAAGATTAATCTTCAAGGCAATATCATGCTCCTGAACAATATACTTGGTGAGCTACGTAATGAGGGAAAAACTCCTCAAGATGATATGATAGCTGCTCACATAAGTACTATTGGGGAACAAGTCGGGACTTTGCAAGAACTGGTGACCACTCTGAAGGCCAACCAAGCTAAGTCAATCAAGGAGGCGGTCGAAGGTGCAGTAAGTTATGCATTGGCAAAACTTAAAGCTCATGACCCCAGCCTTAATGTACAACCAATCGAAGTCGACTTCGACCGCCTCGAGGCGAAGCAAGTTGTCGATGGAAGAAATGCAACCGAGTTAGGGGAAGGTCTCGGAGGAGATACGTTGGGCTCTCCTCTTCAGAGTAGTTTGTAAAAAACCTGTGAAAAACAAGCTTTTGTTGATGTATTATATAATCCATCTTGTTTCCTACAAACCATCTTGTCGAGTAGTTAGTAACTCAAAAGCTAATTAACGAAAGAAATACTAAGAATTGAAGTCAAATTAATAACTTTATCCTAGCCCCCGACTATTTGCTTAGTTTGTTTAGACAAACTAAGTAAATAGTGTTAAAAGGGGTTTTTGAAAATAGAGAGGTTTGGTTAACTTGCAGTTTTTGGTCACGATTGTCATGCACTGGTCAAAAAAGTGGGAACGAATTGACACTAGGAAGTTCCTTCTAGTGGGCAGGACCACGTGCAGAGAGAAAATGCTTCGACTAGGTGATGTTACCATCTCCGACCAGTTTAATCAAATCGAGAATGGCAATTTGAGTTAAGCAAATGTCTAGAGGACTTTAAAAAATTCGTTCGCCCTTCCTTGGTGGATTCGATAAGTTTGTTTAAGTAGCAAAAGTAGGAAACTGAATAATGCTAGGAAGTTCCTTCTAGTGGGTAGGACCACGTGCAGAGAGGAAAGACCTCGACTAGATGTGTTTCTTCCTCCGACCAGTTGAGACGGATCGAGTACACCAAAGACAGTTGAATAAATCTAAGAAAGTGCACTCTGCTTAGAATATTTTTCAAAATAACTGAAGAAATAAACTAAGGTGAAAAGAGTTGGCTTTAGAAATATTTCGACCAAATAGAATCCGAGCTCTTTGTATTGACGGCAAAATTGAGTAACGAGTCGATACTAGGAAGTTCCTTCTAGTGGGTAGGACCACGTGCAAAGAGGAGAGGCTTCGACTAGGTGATGTTACCTGCCTTTCGACCAGTGTAAAGAAAACTGGGTGTTTGGAATGTAGTCGAAAGATTATGAAAGCACTATTCAAAAGTAAGACAATAGAGGTAGAAAGAATGTGAGTCTTTATTGTCTGAATGGTTGGTTACACATAAAACTTACGTAACTGGTCGATGTTCCAAGAATTCGAGAGAACCTGGCCGTCTTCCTGAAGGACCGGAAAGGCGACTAGAGGGGGGGGGTGAATAGGAGCACCTAATCTTTTTCGCAAAGAATGGATTCAACTTGTAAATCACTCCAATAGCTATGAGAGCTATGAAGATCAAAGATTAAGCACAGAGGAAGTCTTATGTTGAATCCACTCCTCACCCCCACATTTCGACAAACAAAAGCAGAAGTTCGAACAAATCGGGACAATCGGTACACCGCATGAGCAAGCGGCGGTTGTACCGCATGATCCGCATACAACCCATGATGTTAAGCCCGGTTCATCCGATTGTCTGGAACAGCAAAATCCGCTCGGGTTTCAAAACGAAAATCAACGTAACTTTTGATCTCTGCGGCCAAACTTGACCAAAATTGAACCACACCTTCCGAAGATATTAGGAACCTATTCCAAGCAACGATTTCAGAGATCCATGCCAAGGTTCCTATCCTTTGTATTTGAGCGAAGGTGGGTTCAAAAACCGCAAAAACAAAACTTGATCTAACGACTTGCTCGTGGGTGGATGATGATCTAGATGACCTTAGATAGGTTCTCACATGTCCCAGCAAGCAAGATCAAGAGGAAGAACCAAGCAAAACTCCCGAATTGACGAAAGCCCCAAAAATCACAAAAAGGAGAGCGAAGAACAGAGAGCACGAATAGAAGAAAACTTGATTTCCATTCATTGAATCAAGAGCGAAATACAAAGAGATACATCCCCATACGCATGGACATTAAAACAAGAGGAATGATTACAAGTTCATCAATCCATCCTCTCCCTCTCCCTAAGCCAAGAACTCACATGGGAGAGCTACAAAGGAACAAGCGAGGAGCACCCACCGCCTCCACCAACACTCTCAACCACTAAAGCCTAAAGCAAAAACAAACCACTAAAGACTCTTTTAACTCTAGCAAAACCCTAATTCCTTTTCAAGTGCTCAAGAGGGCATGCAGCCCTCCAATCCTTTATATAGCCTTGGCTAACGGGTCTCCTCCCGTTCGCCCGCTAAGTCCAACGGACGCCCGCTTGTGCGACCTTGCAATTTCCGATTCGCCCTTCAGACCTTCCGAAGCTTCAAGCGCTCCTTGTCTCGCCGCCCGCAACCACCTCGAGTCCACGTCGTCTTGACACATCGACCGTTCGACCTCGGCGCCACTGCGCCTAGTCCGATCCACCGTGTCTCGCCACGACTCGCTCGGCGTCCTGCGACCACACAGACAAGAACACGAAAGCAGGAACAAGTTCTTCACAACTTGACCTAACGTTAGCTCAAACATGCAATATGCAACACATATGCATGAACACACTGGATATGACCTATCCAAAACTCAAAACACCAAAATGGCGAACCTCACAATACAATCGGTACAACCGCCATGATTACCGGCGGATCAACGCGACTCGGTCGTCTGGCTCCAATACTGCGGTCGTTCCGATTTCCAATGAAGACCGAACACGAGAAACAACTTCTCGGAATTCTTCAACGCCATTTACCAATCGGTACAACCGCTACTATGATCGTCATCGCCCATATAACACGGTCGTTCGATTATCTGACAAATACGATTGACTTCACGAAAACGCGTGAACAGCAGAGCGACAAGGTCCGACCACACAAACCAAACTCGTGACCTAAAACCTTTGTCAATTACTCATCACTCACAGGGCGACCTCCACATGGTCTCTCAATCTCCCCTTGATGAGTATATTGACAAACTCAAAAAGAGCAAAGTTGAGTTTGAGTTTGTGAATCAACATGGTCCAAAGAAGAAGAGTGAAACAATTGACCATGTAAATGAGAAGGAACACTAGAGCAACAACTAAAAGAGCAAATTGTTCTCCAAAGCTCTAAAATGATCCCAACTTGCTTTTTCTTCTCTATTCTCCCCCTTTTGGCAATAAACACATCAAGAATGCTCAAGAGAGAATATGACATGTTAAAGGATGAAAATGGCTGAAGTTTGTTTATTTAAGCATTTTGAGCCATGAGAATTATCCATAATGACCAACATGTAATACACCAAGCCATAACTTAATAAAAAGGCTATCTAGATCATGACAAGATATGTATAAGCTAGCTAGAACACATAGATGACAATCTGAAAATGAGGTACATTATGTGAGCAAGTCAAGTCATCAATGAGCAAAGTCTCGCTAGAGATATCCAAGGATGATGCAGCCATGTCAATAAGCTAAGCGGAACTAAGAAGCTTAAATTGAGACCAAAAAGAGTGCTATAAGCTCAAGATTGAAACATTGGTTAAGTACTTGATTCTTTTGATAGCTTTAAGCAAATTTGAGCACAAATGATATATTATCTTTGAAATTCAAGGTTGTTGACAACCAGATTTTTGTTTTATCATGTGCTAGACCTCAAGCCTTATCGACTACTTCAAGCGAGAAGCTTAAGAAGGTAGTCTAGGTCATCAAAACTCCCCTAAGTTCATGTCAAGTGCAATGACAAGCCGTCTCATAGGGAAGAATTAGTGAAGTCGGTTTTCAAGCACAAAAGAGATCTTTTGCCTTTTAACAAGTTGTACTAACTCATGTATCATCAAGAGACTAAAACGGCTCAATCTAAGGCTCAATATAGATTCATCACTCTACCCGACCTATTTGACATGGCATGAATCATAAAAGGATAGCTCAAGAAAGACTAATCTCGAGTGCTAACATGACAAGTTTTAGTTTAAGTTGAGCAATTTTAATTATCTTATCATGGCAAAAGCTAGGCTACACATATGAAGTCATGATAAATCTAGCAAATAAGCACAAGTCATGGCAAGGTGTAAAGCATTGTAAACATGTCATAGCGAGGATAATAATCAAGGCTCAATGTAGTTATATTACAATGCGAGAATGCTAGAAATGCGAGAAGATCCGGCTCCCCTCAACAATAGATGCAACTTTTAGTTCAAGTTGAGTTAAGTCAAAATTAAGCTCCAGAAGCTCCCAAAAGAACTCCCCTTGAACCAAAACAATAAATCGAGAAGCTGGCAAAGAAAACATAAAACAGGCAGTCCTTAAAGCATAGATAAGATATAGAGAATACTATGGCTCAGACTGACTCTCATCTACCCCATATGACTCTAGGACTATCAAGCGCCTGGCTAACACACTAAGGAGCAAACACGTTCCTGTCTACCCAAGGGTGGCCCAACCCTTGCTAGAACCTATAAGAAGTGAGTAAGCTCAACCTAGTGAGAAGAGGCGACTAATAAGCGACATCCTAGAATCACAAGATAAGAGCGTAAATCTAAACAACTAGACAAAAGAAGCACTCTAATCTATGCTAGGAGGACTAATCCCAAATGCACCCAAAATGCAATGCAACGATGAAGGAGCAAGAGCATAAATAATATAGTAAAGCATAAAACCCAAAGCTCCCCTCACTACAGGTCCATAAGGACAAACCACCCCAAGCTCTCCCAGAGTGAAAACCTCGAACTATCCAATGGCTTGGTGAAAATGTCGATAACTGGTGGTCACTCTCCTGGCTGGAGCACTATATCGCCCTTCTCTACATGGTCTCTAAGGAAGTGGAAGCGAATATCGATGTGCTTGGTCCGGAATCTTTGCTTTGGGTTCTTGGCAATGTTAATCGAAGTGTTATCACAAAAAGTGGAACACTGCCGATAACTAACCCAAAGTCCCGCAGGTCGAAGCCATCGAGCACTTGACTCTGAGAATCGGTGCTGACAACATACTCGGCCTCTGCGGTGGGTCATGCAACACTGCATTGCTTCCTTGAAGACCAGAAACAAGAGAAGTGCCAAGAAATTGGCAGTGCGAAGTGCTCTTCCTATCTATCCTCTGACCCGTGAAGTCTCGCATCCGAAAAAGGCTCTCAAGGAAAGGCGGGATGAGGAAGAGTACCAGATACCATAGTCAATGGTAGCTCGAAAGGTACCGAAGATCGCTTCACCTTTGGCGGTGAAAGCGAGGAGAAGCACAGCAGCGCACAAACACACGAGAAAAATGTATGTACGGTCTCGAGGCGTTGAGGTACAAGAGGAGCCAATCATCTTTGCGATACTCCTTTTGATCAAGCGGCTCGCCATCCTCATCTGGTCAAGATAGGCGGTAGAAGCCATGGGAGTCGACACGAGCTTACCATCACTCATGTCGAAGCGTCTCGGGAGGTCACGAGTGTACTTTCCTTGATGAAGAAATGTACCCTCCCGAGTGCGCTTGATTTGGAAGCCAAGGAAGAAGGTCAACTCACCCATCATACTCATCTCAAACTCGGTGCTCATGACATCAGAGAGCTGGGAAACAGTATGGGAAGAGCCGCCAAAGATAATGTCATCGACATAGATCTGACGAAAGCAGAAGGTCGATGCCATGGCGGATGAACAAGGTCTTGTCAACTTTACCCATCTCAAAACCATGACTTATCAAGTAGGACTTAAGCCTCTCATACCAAGCTCGGGGGCCTGCTTAAGTCCATCTGTTGCTTTGAAAGCTTGAAGACATGGTTAGGGTATTTGGGGTTCTCGAAACCTGGAGGCTGTCGGACGTAGACTTCCTCCTCAATAAGGCCATTGAGGAAGGCACTCTTCACGTCCATCTGGTAAAGCTTGAAACCCTTAGAAGCTGCAAAGGCAAGCAGGATTCTAATGGCTTCAAGTCGAGCTACAGGGGCAAAGGTCTCCTCAAAGTCTAGACCCTCAACCTGGGAAAACCCCTGAGCTACCAATCTCGCCTTGTTTCGGATGATTACCCCATCCTCACTCTGCTTGTTCTTGAACACCCACTTGGTTCCAATGATATTGTAGCCTCGTGGGGGCTCAACAAGTGACCAGACCTTGTTCCTCTCGAAATTTTCTAGCTCCTCATGCATGGCATTGACCCAAGACTCATCAGATAAAGCATGAGAAACATCTTTGGGCTCAAAAGAGGCAATGAAGGCAGAATGGAGACAGAATTGAGATAAGCCAGATTTTGAGCGGGTAACACGCTCGAAAAGATCTCCAATGATCTGCTCTGAAGGATGAACTCTCTGGATGTGTCTAGGAGGTCCTAGGAGAGATGAAGAAGTGGCCTCTACCTCATGAGTGACGAGGTAGGAGCAGAGCCACTAGCTCGGAGGAAGCGAAGGCAGGGTCGATCACCTCGAGGTGCGGTGGAAGGCGGCACCTCAAGGAGTGGATGAGGGGCGGGATCGGGTAGACAACCGTCATCTCCATCATCCTCATCATCCACAAAGATGGTCTCGGACTGCTCTAAAGAACACGAGATATCTGGCCTAGTCCCTGGGTGGCCTCGTCAAAAGTCACCTCGCGAGTCTCTACCATTTTGCTAGACTCGCGAGCCTGACCACTATAAGCCCTTGAAGAAGTCGAGTAGCCTAGAAAGATACCGAAATCACGAGGCGTGACTCGAACTTATCTAGGTTCCCGGACTTCAAAATAAAGCACTTGCAACCAAACACACGAAAATGAGAGACGCTGGCTTTAGCAGTATCTCGACTCATAAGAAGTTGGTGTAGGAGTGCAGAAGAAAAACTCGATTGAAACATGGCACTTGTGTGCAATGGCTTCACCCAAAACTTCCTCGGTGTAGAGTACTCATCAAGCATCGTCTGGCCATCTCAACCAAGGTACGGTTCTTCCTCTCCTAGCGCCATTTCTTTGAGGGCGTATGGAGAAGAGAAGGCGGTGCTCTACACTGTCTCACCGCAGAAACTCTCAAAGTAGGAATTCTTGAACTCCGTGCCATTGTCATTGCGGATCGCTCGTAAGGCACCGGGAGCTCAGCAGACTGACCTACTAAAAGACCTCGGAAATGTGTAAAAGTCTCATCCTTGAGGCTAAGAAAACACACCAAGAGTACCTCGAGAAGTCATCGACCACAACAAGAACATACCACTTCCCTCCTTGTTGCAAGACTCATTTGGTCCAAGCTGTGTCCATGTGGAGCATCTGTCGGTGCATCGGTCATAATAATGTGTGGGAGGATGAGAAGCGGCAACCATCTTGCCGTCTTGGCATGGAGTGCAAACAAGATCTTTGACCATCTTGAGTTTAGGCGGACCACGAATGAGATCATGGTACGCTAACTTTCGGGTCAAATGGTCAAATCAATATGACCAAGTCTCCTATGCCGTAAAGAGAGATCGCGGGACTCGAAGCAACTAAACACACGAGAGGATCGCGGAAGACTCGGAAAAATCAGCACGAAAGATCCTCCCATAACGAGAAATCCATAAACCGGACTACAGAAGAGTCAAGAATTTTGCAATTGTTTTCTTGAAGCTCACCTCGAAACCGTCATCGAAGTGGTGAAAGCGGAAAGCAAATTGTCTTTGCGACTTACTAACCAAGGCAACATCCTTAAGAATAAAAGAAGCATTAATACGCACAGTACCTTTGGCGATGACGCGTCCAGACGAAGCGTCTCCGAAGGTGATCGTCTCATCACCTGGAGCGCGGGCTAGGAGGAGAACCAACGGAGTCTCCGGTCATATAGCGAGAACAACCGAGTCTACAAGCCAAACCTTCTCCTTCCCTACCGGCGAACTGAGTCAAGCAGAGTAAAGTCTCGATCTTGGGATAAATCAACAATGATTTGGCACCCAATCTTGAATAACACGTCGGCGGATGAAGTAGTCAAGCACGGTGACCTCTATCTACCCTCGCTCTCTGTAACTCAAAGCGAAGGTCTAAAGTAGACCGAAGGCATTCTTTGGGTCCGGCCGCCTCTGAAGGAGTGAGTCGGAGCACTGCAACATCTTGAACACGCCATGAGTAGCTATCTCGATGGGGAAAGCGAGATCTACCCTCGGGACGGCGGAAGTCACGATTGAAAGCGACATGAGGACGAAAACCGAAAACTTCGGAAAAACCAAGTCCTCGATCTTGCACAAACCCATCGAAGAACCAAGCCTAGACCTCGTGTTGGTCTTAGGTGCACTCAAGGTGCAGGGCCGACCACAGAATGCGCCTAAGAGACTCAACATAGTCTCTCTACGCGATCTTGGCGCGCTGAAGCATCGATCATTGTGTGTCCATCCTTACGGCGAAGGTGCGGTGATACTTCACCTTACGAGAGGTAGAAGCGACATGTGAAATCACCTTCTTGTCGAAATCCTGGACATAGCCCGTGACTTGAAATGGACTTTCTCGGTCTGGGCTCGATCTCGATCACACACAGTGCTATGGAGTGCGAGCACGGCGGTGGATGCTTCCTCATGTCCTCAAAGAAGTCATATCCTAGACCACGATTAAATCTGCAGATCTTAGATTGGTCTAGAATAAGATTGAGCTTCTTCTTGCCTCCTACAAATCTCTCGAGAGTGTTCATAAGGTCTTGACACTCCCGAAAGAGAGAGGTGCAAGAAGAAGCGAGGGGAAGAAGAGACAGAGAAGAAGGTAAGGAGCAAAAGAAGAACCGGCGGCGAGAGGGAAGAATGGCTTGTGCAAGCACAAACCGACTCTGAAGGGACGATCCTCTTGCTAGCCGGTTGGTTCACGTTGCTAAGCGTCTCATCCTTACCACAGGGCTTCTCCCCTTCTCCACAATCATATTGCAAGCACAATGTGACTTCTCTAGAAGGTCCTTAGTTAGCTTCACACATTTCTCATCCAAAGCAATCAAGTCGATTTTAGTTTGTTACACTTAATGCATGGTGAGCTAACAGGTCCTTAGAAGCAAAGCGAGCCAACTTCCTTTCATGATCAATCATATCTTGAAGCTGTTTGGAGACGACCTCAAGTTCATGATTAACTTAGGGCAGTTCAAGCATGAAACAATCGGCTCAAGTAAAAAGCTTGTAGTTCAAACAATTTTATGATCCGCCTGTTTTAAGTTCATCTTCAAGTTATTGCAATTTTCACAAGACTCAGGAGATCAAGAAGCATGGCATAAGATCCTCTAGCGACAATGTCCTTACCCTCACATGAGGTGGGAGAAGTAGTCTCATCGGTAATAAGTAGGGTATGACCATCCTACTCAACTCTAACTCAAAGCAAGTAGACTAACATTCTCCACCTTAACACTATCAAGTTTGGAGGACACACTATCATGTGAGGTCCTTAACTTCTCCATATCAACTTGACAAAGCGAGCATGTATCACAATCATCACTAGAAGGAGCGGATGTAAGAGCAATAATCTCTAGTGACAGTCTATCTATTTCCTTCTCTAACTCGGCACACCTAGCCTTAGCTTTAGCATGAAAACCTCCTAGCTTAAGAAAAGCATGATTGAGCTGTTCAGTAGGTGGGATCTACCTCGTCCGAGTCGGATCTGTTCATTGTCATTGAGTTCGCCCTCGAGGCCATGAAGCACATCTTGGGAGAAGTCGTCGCCGCCATCCTTGGGCTCTTGATCACCCGTCCGTCATCGTCGCTCCATCCCTCCACCTCGGCTGAGGTCGAGGTCGTCGAAAGGCGGTGAGGCCAGTGGAAGAGCTTCTTGGCTTTGCGAAGTTGCGGAACTTCTTCTTCTTTGGGCGTCTGGTGGAGGCTTCTTGTTGCAGTTCTTGTCGGTGTAGTCGTTCTTGCGAACCGCCGTAGTCGTTCTTGCCCTTCTCGGCTTAGAGGCGGTTTGCTCGAATGTGGTTGGGGCCACCACACTCGAAGCAAATCACGGGTCCTCCTCTCTTCTGTCCCTCCTCCTTTGTAAGCGTGGGAGAATCTTGAGCAAGGAGGGCAAATTGCTCATCATAAGTTGCTCTAGCGATCATCGGTTATGTCACGAAGCGACAAGGAGAAATTGCAAGAGGACTCGAAAAGAAGCGGGATCGGTGACCAAGGCCATCGACTATGACCCGACCTCGACGAGACAACGTCAATCTCGTGAGTCTTGAGGCGTGAGTCTGGTAGCATCAAGAGTCAAGGTCGAGAGGTCTGTCGTGTCTTTGATGGTGGTCACTTTCATCTCCCAAACCACGCAGATCGAGTCCGTGAGCATCGGCGAGCATTGTCCGAGTCGGGGTATGTGAGACCGACCGCTCGGAGGTTGCTCAAGATCTTGTGAAAGCGTCTGAAGCACTCATCTAGGGACTCACCGACAAGCATCTCAAATTTGTTGTATTCTCGTTTGAGCTGGTCTGTCGAACCGTCTTGATCTGGGTGGTGCCCTCATGGTATCGTCGAGGTCACCCGGATATCGTAGGCGGACGGACGGTGAGATATCTTGATCAAACTCACTCGACTCAAACCACGGATGATGATGTTCCTTGCCTTTGCATTCGCCTCAACATCAACCATGTTCCGGCATTGATGTTCTCATCGGCGAGAACAATGAATCGAACCTTGACCTTTCGCGGATAGCATACCCCAGGCTGGATGTATGTCTCCATTCGGCTCTTCGGAAGGGAGTGTCGATGCCATCAAAAACAGCGGCTGACAGTCGAGTACTTGTCCATCGCCACGGCTCTTGAGACGGTTAAGATCTATTGAAAAGAGCTAACCGGCTCGATACCAATTGAAGGACCGGAAAGGCGACTAGAGGGGGTGAATAGGAGCACCTAATCTTTTTCGCAAAGAATGGATTCAACTTGTAAATCACTCCAATAGCTATGAGAGCTATGAAGATCAAAGATTAAGCCTGAGAGGAAGTCTTATGTTGAATCCACTCCTCACCCCCATTTCGACAAACAAAAGCAGAAGTTACGAACAAATCGGGACAATCGGTACAACCCATAGAACAAGCGGCGGTTGTACATGATCGGCTAACCCATGAACAAGCGGCGGTTGTACCATGATCGGCTACAACCGCGATGTTAAGCCGGTTCATCCGATTGTCTGGAGCAGGCAAAATCCGCTTCGGGTTTCAAAAGCGAAAATCAACGTAACTTTTGATCTCTGGCGGCCAAACTTGACCAAAATTGAACCACACCTTCACGAAGATATTAGGAACCTATTCCAAGCAACGATTTCAGAGATCCATGCCAAGGTTCCTATCCTTTTGTATTTGAGCGAAGGTGGGTTCAAAAGCGGGCAAAAAACAAAACTTGATCTAACGACTTGCTCGTGGGTGGATGATGATCTAGATGACCTTAGATAGGTTCTCACATGTCCCACAAGCAAGATCAAGAGGAAGAACCAAGCAAAAACTCCCGAATTGACGAAAGCCCCAAAAATCACAAAAAGGAGAGCGAAGAGCGAGAGAGCACGAATAGAAGAAAACTTGATTTCCATTCATTGAATCAAGAAGCGAAATACAAAGAGATACATCCCCATACGCATGGACATTAAAACAAGAGGAATGATTACAAGTTCATCAATCCATCCTCTCCCTCTCCCTAAGCCAAGAACTCACATGGGAGAGCTACAAAGGGAACAAGCGAGGAGCACCCTTGCGCCTCCACCAACACTCTCAACCACTAAAGCCTAAAGCAAAAACGACCACTAAAGACTCTTTTGACTCTAGCAAAACCCTAATTCCTTTTCAAGTGCTCAAGAGGGCATGCAGCCCTCCAATCCTTTATATAGCCTTGGCTAGCGGGTCTCCTCCCGTTCGCCCGCTAAGTCCAACGGAGCCCGCCCGCTTGTGCGGCCTTGCAATTTCGACTTCCGATTCGCCCTGCAGCACCTTCCAGGGAAGCTTCGCGCTCCTTGTCTCGCCGCGCCTCGCAACCACCTCGAGTCCACGTCGTCTTGACACATCGACCGTTCGACCTCGGCGCCACTGCGCCTAGTCCGATCCACCGTGTCTCGCCACGACTCCGCTCGGCGTCCTGCGGCCACCACGGACAAGAAACACGAAGCAGGAACAAGTTCTTCACAACTTGACCTAGCGTTAGCTCAAACATGCAATATGCAACACATATGCATGAACACACTGGATATGACCTATCCAAAACTCAAAACACCAAAATGGCGAACCTCACAATACAATCGGTACAACCGCCATGTTACCGGCGGATCAACGCGCTCGGTCGTCTGGCTCCAATACTGCGGTCGTTCCGATTTCCAATGAAGACCGAACACGAGAAAGCAACTTCTCTGGAATTCTTCAACCGCCATTTACCAATCGGTACAACCGCCTGCTGATCGTCGCCGCCCATAACACGCCGGATCGTTCGATTATCTGACGATACGATTGACTTCCGCAGCAGCGTGAACGGCGCAGCGACAAGGTCCGACCACACAAACCAAACTCGTGACCTAAAACCTTTGTCAATTACTCATCACTCACACGGGCGACCTCCACATGGTCTCTTACTTCCATTGCCAATCGTCTTGATACTGGTAGGGTAACCCGACCCTTTGTGTAAGGACCTTCCCACTTGGGAGAAACTTTGTTCCGATTAGACTTGGATTGGCAGAGCCTCAATACCAAGTCACCTACAACAAGGCTGCGAGGTTGGACCTTACGATCGTAGTATCTGCGCAGGGCTTGTTGGTAGACTGCTGAACGGATTAAGGCCTGGTTTCTCCTTTCTTCGAGTAGGTTAATGTCATCCGCTCGAAGTTGTTCCTGGTTGGAGTCATTGAAAGTTTCGACTCGTGTTGACCTTATCTTTAGTTCCGGAGGAAGCATGGCTTCAGCTCCAATGACCAAAAAAAAGGGTGTTTCACCTGTAGCCCGACTAGTAGTCGTACGGACTGCCTATAATACGGAGGGTAATTCTTGTACCCAAGCCCCCGAGCGCTTGACGAGCTGGTCGAAGACTCGGGTTTTAATTCCTCGCATTATTTGGCCGTTTGCACGTTCGACTGCCCTATTACTTTGGGGATGGGCCACAGAAGCATAACATAACTTGGTACCCAACTCGTCGTAAAATTCCTGAAATTTTGCGCTCGAAAATTGCTTGCCATTATTTGTAGTTATTCGACTCGGTACTCCAAATCGAGTAATTACGCATCTCATCATGAACCGTTTTGTTGCTTCCGTTGTTATCCCAGTTACAAGTTCGGCTTCGATCCATTTTGTGAACGTATCAATAGCCATAAAAAGGAACTCAAAACCTCCTGGAGCCTTGGGGAACGGTCCTAGGATATCGAGACCCGAGGTCGCAAAAGGCCAAGACAGAGGTATTGTTTGTAATGCTTGAGCTGGTTGGTGTATTTGCCTGCTATGAAATTAGCATTGGACACACTTTTTAACCAACTCTTTAGCATCGTACAGATGCCACCGTGTATGTCGTGAAGGAGTGTTAATCCTTCGCTCTGCGGAATGCATCGCATGAGCACCCCTTGAGTACCTCGTTTATAGAGGACTCCTTCAACCAAAGTATACATTTTGGCTTTTCAGGATAAGCGATCTGCCTCGGGATCATCTTGGTGCGGAACCCATACGAAGATACTCATAGATGGGAGCCATATAGGTATCCTCGTATTCTAGAAGGCCGTCTCAATAGGAGGTGTCTCGGTTCTTCGACCAGGGCGGCCACGGAGTTGTTCCAAGAAGACTCCTTTTGATACTCTGGTCGGGAAGAAGCTATTCGAGCAAAGCTGAGTGCGCAAGAAATTATCCTTCGAGGATGAATTATGCCTCGAAACCTAAAAATCTTTTCTAGCTTACGCGCCGATAAGTACCGAGACATTGTCGGATTAAACCTTGGTACTCTTTCCCAACTTGATTAACGACTAGTTGAGAGTCTCCTCTCACGAGTAGTTGGCGAATCGAGAGTGCTTTCGCAACTCGTATGCCAGCTAGCAAACCTTCGTATTCTACCACGTTGTTAGTGGCCTGAAAGTTTAATTGTATGGCATACTTTAAGGTCTCTCCGTTAGGAGATACGGAGACCACCCGATCCCGAGCCACTAAAAGTAGCGACCCGTCAAAGTACATAAATCCACTAGTCGTGGAAATCGTCTTTGGGGATCTGAGCGAGTTGAGATTTGTCCATTCGACAACAAAATCGCCAATATCACGGGATTTAACGGCCGTTCGGGACGGAGTGGAGGTCGAACTCCCAAGTTCGTGACCATTTTGCCATCGTCATTTGTTTCCCTAATGCGGAGGATCGCTCCCAAAGGAAACTCGGGCAACCTGACTATTTTGTGCGCTGAAAATAATGCGCGATTTCCTCGAAGACATGAGAAGGGCATATAGAAGCTTTTGGACTGAGGGTGCGCTCCTTAGGCCCGTGTAAACTTCACTAACGTAGTAAACCGGTCGTTATGCGTTTTCACGTTCTCGACCCGATCTTGTGCTTCTTGCTGTGGCGTGGCGGCTAGGTAAATTAAGAGCGTTTCTTTTGGCCTCGGAGAAACCAGAATAGGAGCACTCGTAAGATACCTCTTGACATCCTCGAAGGCAGCATTTGCCTCGTTCGACCACTCAAAATCTTCTTGTTTCCTTAGAAGTTTAAAGAAAGGTAGTCCTTTTTCTCCTAGTCGTGCGATGAAACGACTTAAAGCCGCCATGCACCCTGTGAGTTTATGGACTTCTTTCTTTGTGGTCAGAGGGCGCATTTGGAGAATGGCCTTTATCTTTTCAGGATTTGCTTCGATTCCCTGTATAGATACTAGGAATCCGAGCAATTTTCCTGAAGAGATTTCGAACACACACTTCTCAGGATTAAGTTTTAAGCGATGTTTTCTGTGGTTGTTGAATGTTTCTTGTAGGTCAGTGATATGATTAAGTCTCTCCATGCTTTTAACAACTAGATAATCAACATAGGCCTCCAAGTTTCAGCCTAGTTGAGATGAAAAAGTCGATTGCATCAAGCGTTGAAAAGAAGCGCCAGCATTTTTTAGACCAAATGGCATTTTGACATAGGAAAATATACCAAATGGTGCAATAAATACGGTCTTTTCTTCATCGTCTAGACACATATTGATCTGGTGATATCCAGAATATGTATCTAAAAAATTTAACATTTCACAACCTGCAGTAGAATCAACCAACTGATCGATACGAGGTAAAGGAAAATCATCTTTTGGACAAGCTTTATTAAGATCGGTGAAGTCTCGCACATCGCCATTTGCCGTTTGACTTCCTAACCATTACGAGATTAGCTAACCACTCTGGGTGGTTGACTTCTCTTATAAAGCACGCTTTAAGTAGCTTATCAATTCGATTTATGACATCTCGTCGATCGAGGGCAAATCTCCGTAATTTTTGTTTCTGGTACTTTGTCGGTAGTAAAGCTAGCTTTGTGCTCGATCACCTCCTAGGGACTCTGGGCATGTCGGATGCTTGCCACGCGAAGACATCTGCGTTAGCTCGGAGGAAGGTGATTAGGGCATATTCCTACTTGGGGTCGGAAGTATCCTCGTCTGAGCAGTCTTGAGGCTCCCCTGCATCCAGAGAAACCTCTTTGACCTTGTCGTTTGGCTTTGGTGCGACTTTGAAGCTTCGACTTCTTTGGTTGAAGGTGACTTTCTTCTCGAGTTGGTATTTGTCTAACCATCTCGAGGGATCGTGATCGCGGTATCGCCATCTTCTTGTCACAATGAATTGTGATTACTCCTTTGGGACTGGCATCTTAATACATTGATACCGTAACGAGTAGCCATTAAGAATTTTGCCAAAGTTGGTCGTCCGAGTATGGTGTTATATGTCGTATTGAAATCGACCACATCAAAGGAGATTTTCTCGTCACAGAAATTACTTGGTGAACCAAATGTTAAAGGAAGAAACTTGTATGAGTTTGGTGAAGACCCGATGCGATCCATGAAAAGAGTATCGTACCGGTTTTACCTTAGTCCTGGGTACTTGCATCTCGTTTAGGGCACTCGTAAACAAGATGTTTAACGAGCTACCACCATCAACCAAAACTCGATTGACCCGATAATTGTTAATGGTGGGTTCAACCACGATCGGATATCGACCTGGTCGAGTCGAAGGAATCGGGTAGTCACCCTTCTCGAAGGAGATGGTGACTTCCGACCACTTCGGTAATTTATTGACGAGAGGAGGATCTATGGAGTTTACCTCGCGTTCGGCAGCTTTAAGTTGTTGCTTTGATTCGTATGCCGATGATCCCCCGTAGATGTGTTCGACGGTATGTTGCGGATCCTGGAACGGCATCTCCTCATCGTCGTTTGACGACTTATGACCACTCGTTTGTCCTACCTGCTCGAGAGTGCGAAGTGGTCCTTTGCCGTTGTAATAGTCCTCGATCTTTCGTTGGAAGACCTGGCAGTTGCGAAGGTCATGTCCTTCTTTTTTATGGAAAGGACACCACCTAGGCTTATCATTCTTCCAATCGGGGCGCTTACCTTTGCCTCGGTCGGAGTGCGGCTTAGAGGTGCGTGGCTCTTCGCCTTGTTCTTGGACTTTTTTGCTTTCTTATCCTTCTTCTTACCAACTTCACCTGGCTCTCGAGAGGTAGTCTTCTCGATCGATTGTGTTGTTCCACTCGACCACCTCAGAAGCAGTCGCATATCGATCGGCCATCTCAAAGAGTTCGGCGACAGTAGTGGGAGGATTCAAAGCGATATCTTCTGTTATCCTTCTACTACGGACTCCTTGCTTGAAAGTCCTGATGACAGATGAGTCAGAAACTTCTGGAATTGAATTACGAACATGACTAAAGCGCTTGATGAATTGGTGCAAGGTTTCATGGTCGTTCTGTCTCATCCGGTGCAAGTCGTCCTCCTTCCCAGGGCGATTGTAGGTGCCTTGGAAGTTCGCCAGTAGAAGCTCGTAGAGGTGTTGCCAAGAATAGATCGACTCGAGTGGTTGATTCAATAACCACGATCAAGCAGACCCTTCGAGCATAGTTGGAAGGTAATTCACCATTACGTGCTCTCCTCCTCCTGCTGCTCGGACAGCTGTTGTATAAATTTGAAGGAACTTGATGGGATTTTGGGATCCATCGAACTTCTCCATGTTCCTTTCGAAAGCGAGGTGGCGTGAACGGCTCGAGGTCGGCGAAAATGCCGACATCCGTAATAACTTCTTGATGCCTCCTTTGCGGGAAAAAAGGGTTGATATCACGGTGGTCGTATTCGGCGATACCCGATGTGAGTTGACTGACTGTAATAGGTCTCGGTCCTCTGAGGAATACTCCTCGTAGTCCATCTGTTCTTCTGCAGATCTCCATGTCGGAATGGTGAGCGATCACCTCTCGAGAGGCTTGTTGATCATCAGTCGTTCGAAAGACATTTCTCCGAGTAGGAGATCGATGCGACTTGCTGTTGCACCGATTTCTCCGCGGTGATATGTTTGATTGACTGGTAGCTAAAGAAGTCGTATTGCTACGACTTCCTGAATGATGTCGGCGAGGTGCTTCCAGTCTTGCCATCGTGGTCCGAAGCTTTTGTGCGATCTCTTCAACGAAGAGATCGTAGCCTAGCGCTTGGGCGAGCTCTCGAGTTGGGTTCTCGAGCAAGTCGTTGATGTGCTGGAGCTCTTGAGCTTCCTCTGATTGATATTGGATCGCCATGCAGATTCTTACGAGGCGCAATCTTCTTCCACCGAATAGTCTCAAAATCTTCCATATCAGATCCTTGAGACTGTCTCAATGGAGTGCGAGTATGTCGAGGATTTCCCTCGCGTTCATCAAGGTGTTGGTCCTGTCTGTCATTAGTGGTGCCCTTGCCATTGCCACGAGGGTATGAGGCGTGATCTTCGGGAGTGTCCCTAGCTCGGTCTCTAGAAGAGTGACCTTGATCGAGGAAGGGCGAAGACCTCCGTTGATGATTCTCACTTGCGCTCGAGGCCTCCCCGCTCGAGGAGTAGTCGAGAGACACCATCTGACGACTTGGAGTAATCCCCTCCAGGTAGGTGGAACTCTAGGTTATAACTGTCTCCATCCGTAGGTGTGATCTGCGTAGAGATGGTCAAATCTGCAGGAAAAGCATGCTTGATCCCGCTCTCTCTTGGGTCAACTGGAGAGAGAGGATCACCAGATGCTGGTGAAGTTCTGGAATTGTGGCTTCTAGAACTTGTCTCACCAAGTCGGACTGCCTTAGGGGGACTCGATCACTTGGAGGAAAAACTCTCGTCATGTTGTGAGTCCATCTGGGTGTAGTCCTGGTCGGATTGACCCTTGTCCTTTGAGAGGATTGATTCCTCTGTTGGACGTACTGTTGTGGGGGATAGGGATCCCTCCTCGACTCCATCAGTGGCATGGTCTCCTGGATCTACGGAAAGATCCTAGGCGACAACACCATCGGATGAGTCGATACTCAGTTCGTAATCGAAACCGGCATCCATGTCGACGTCTGCGTAATCTGCCAAGTCAAACCAGTTCTCCTCGTTCCATTATCCTGCCATGAGTGCATGAGATTTGGGAAAGAGAGTAGGTTGACAAGAGATTACCGGAAGATCCCCACGGACGGCGCCAACTGTCGGTGTTTTAGAACTGATCTTACGTAAAGATTGTTTGATTCGGGAGGTCTCCTAGAATGGAATCACGCAGAAAGATTGACACGGGTATTTTTATACAGGTTCAGGCCTTCTCCGGAGAGAATAACAACCCTACTCTTGTGTGTGTATGGTATTGAGTGTGTCTCGTACAATCGGGAGAAAAGACTAAGGCTATTACAGAAGATAGTATCTGACTGTCTTCCTGATTGCTTGTTGTCTCCTCCAATTGGTCGTCCTCTTTCCCTCTCTGACTACTGCCTTTATATAGTCGTGAAGGATTAGCCGTTTTCCCCTGCTGAAGAGACGCCTCATCAATTCCAGTAGCGGGCGCACGTTTGAAGGAATCATCGGGATGGTAACTCCTTCACACCGCCTGGCAGTTACTTGTCAGAGATAATGGGGGTATTGTGTGTTATTATTTCGCATAATAACAGTGTATGTTGACTGCTTGGATTCCTTAATCAATTGGACCCACTACTTTGTAGGTTTTATTGATCATAAGGTGGTCATAAACATCACGGTAAATGAAGACCTTACGACCATAAGGTGGTCGAGAAGACCTTACGACTATGGGGTAGTCGTAGAATAACTTACGACTGGGTAGTGATCGTAGAAGAACTTACGACATTAAGGTAGTCGTAGCAAGGCTTATGACTATGGGGGTGGTCGTAGAAGAACTTACGACCACCTGGTATGCTTCTCCCTTGTAAGTTTAAGGGGTATACCTAGGAATCACATGACATCATATTTACTCATAATAAGAATTATAGATAAAAGATAAAATGAGGATTATTAGATCCTCGTTAAGACCGTACGGTGGGAAGCCTCCCACCGTACATTCGAGCCGTAGTTGCACCCTCGACAATAGCAATGAGCAAGAAGGAAGAGTCACGGTGATAAGGTACTTCTCAGACCTCAGGGAATGGCAAGGTAATCAGTTTAAGGATAATGCCTATGGACAGACGTTCGGATGCTACGAACCTATCGGACGGTTCACTTTACTTTGTGTCCATATGTCTCTCTCACCAGTCACCACTCATTCCTTATCTTTTCGCAAAACTCAAACCAAACAACTCCAGTCTATCTGGCTTCCTTCATCTCCCTTATTAGCAGCCCACTCCACTCACTTATTCTCCAACCACAAAATTAATTAGCACACAGTTCCAGATGATGAGATCCAATGGAAGCTCCACTTTCTCTCCCCCTGTCGGCTCCGGTAAGATCCAATCTCTCTCTCCTCCTATATTTCATGTTCTTCCCTAATCTCTCTTTCCCCACAAAGAGGAGATAATGTTGCATATGATTTTTTGATATGTTGCAACCAGTGAAGAAAAATGTTGAGATAGGAGCGTCCGACACTAACGTTCAAACTGTATACACCCTTAGTTTAATGCACGGTGATACAATGGAAGCACAAAATCAGTCGTAATTGCAATGACCATCATATGTGGAGGCAACGATGAACAATTCCTCGTTGGATGGTGCAAAAACATGAAAGAGAGCGGAGGATGCCTATTTTATTATGTGTTTAATGTTGTGACGTTATCTTATTAAATAAACATGTTCCTTTTTCTTCTTTTTTCTGTTTGTATTAAAATGGGCTAACAAAATAGGTGGCTTAGCTTCAAATTTTTTATGCTTTTTAAAAATTAAAAGATCGTTGGGCTTTGTGGGCCACATGAAGTGTAATAAAGACCATAGCCACCTTATCGTAACATACACCATATGGTTTTCTACACTAATATAGTTGACAAATCTGTTTCGAAAGACTTCACAATGGTGGCTATATTGCAATAAAATGAAATTTTCTATGTCACGATCGTCAAAAGTTCAAAAATAATGGTTCTAGCACTAGAGTGGATTTTATCTCATCAATGACAATCGCCTTTTTATAAAATGAAATTTTATCTATTATCCACCGCAATCACATCAATATATCACAATATACTGTAAGAATATAGTAAGAAAACTTTTCATTTCCCACCAATGTCCCAAAGATGTAACTTTCAAAGTGACTTAGAGAGGAGATAGCTTTTCTTTCTCTTGGTGGTCTCTGAACTGGAACCAACACTCTTTTTAATATATGGGAAACGATCCCACACATACGTCCGATTAGGACGCTTCGTATCGTACGGTCAATCCTTGTACTATTATACAGGGTTTCTTAATTCCTAAGTGCTTCTTCCTTCTCTTGCGGCTGATTAATAGTACTAGTACTTCTTGTCTTTCCATTCTCGATCAAGTAAGTCTCAGGTACGTCCTCACCATCCATCCATCCAACTCTCTTAGCAAACAAATAGCTCATATGTACATCATATATTTTCTGGATGCGAATCATTCTTTTCAGCAACAGGCCATAATGCAAGCTCACATCCATAGCAGCGCCTCTTCTTTGTCCTCTGAAGAATCTAGACCTTCCATTATGTGTTAATGGAGTTTTGGTTATTAATGACAAATCTATTTCTGAGACTAACACTCTTATTGATATATCTATTGTTTAGTCTCAGCTTAGATATAAAAGGAAAAATCCAAACAGGTATGCATTCATTTTGATAAATCTAATTGTGAGACTAACATGTTTATTGATATACCTATTGCTTAGTCTCAAATTGGATATAAAGGTGAAAATCAAAGAGGTATGCATTCTACATTATATTTATATATATTGTTGCATTCCTCGGATCCAAAATATAGGATGAATTCTACCAAAAGTCTAACTTGAATATGTGCATATGTTCTTATTACACATTTGTGTATGCACACATTTAGGGGGACTTCACACTATATTTTGTGGTTTCATTAGTATTGATCCATATTCCCGTTTCCACATATATTAAGGATCTTTACTTTGAAACATATCCTTGAGTATATATAACTTGTGTAGTTAATATATTCATATGAATATATGAGACTTGTGTAGCTCATACATGCTCATATATCCTTTGAGTATATACAACTTGTGTAGTTCATATATACTCATACCAATCTACATTCAATTATTTGTAATTGAAGTGGTCGTCATCAATTACCAAAGAGGGAAAGATTGTGGTATCTTGTCCCACCATTATGAGTTAATGGTATGTTGTGGTAATTAATGACAATCACATTGTGGAACTAACATTTTTCATGAGTTGGATGAATATGTTGTGTTCCATGAGGATGGAGACTTTAGATGACATCATGAATTGATTGTCATCAAGTCAAGACTCGGGATGAAGGAAATCATCATGTGTTGATTATATTCAAGTCAGGATACCGAAGTGAAGAAAAACATCATGTGTTGATGATATTGAAGAGCTTGGAGTAAAGGATGCATCATGTGTTGATGTGTATCAAGTTCAAGAAGAGGAGATGATCATGAGTTGATCATCAAGTCAAAAGAAGACCCATCATGTGTTGATGGAAGTCAAGTGAATGATGCATCATGAGTTGATGCATATCAAGTCAATGACCTGGACTTGAAGCAAAGATGTGCGTCATCAAGCTTCAAGTGGTTGCGACTAGCTAGGGCTAAGGATGTGTTCCTAGTCTTTTACCGGTCTCGGTGTTTGGTTGGGAGACCAGGTTGCTAGTATAGGTTGTCGTACTATTAAGAGGGGTCCTGTCTAGTAGCTTGAGTCTCATCATGTGTTGATAGCTCAATCTCAATTGCTCTAGCTCTCCGTGGCATGATGCTATTATTTGCAAATATGTTTTGCAAATAGTTGAGGCTCATGCATTTAATCCTTGTAGCATGTGACTATACTTTGCAAATGTGTTTTGCAAATGGTTGAAGTCCATGTACCTACTCCTTGTGGCATGATCTAAGTTTGCAAATGTGTCTTTGCAAATTGTTGGGATTCATGTATTTTCCCTTGGCATTGTCTAAGATTGCTTGTTGCTAATACTTTGGACTCAGACCATGGTAGTGGCTCTTTGGAGTTGTGCTTTTTGATTTGATAAAATGTGTTTGAGATGAAATCAAATAGGTGGGTTGTGTAGCCCTCTAAATAAGCTTTCCACAGAGTCCAAGATCACTCAATTCCGACATCGGAGTCAAAAGTTATGACCGTTTTTCCGAGTGTCGCCTGTGCTGAAATCCAGGGCCGGACTGACCGCCCTTATAAGGCCGGTCAACATTTTCCAGAGGGCATGTTTTTCGGTTTTCTTGCGCTCGGAAGGCCCGGACTGACCGGGGGTCCGGTCAGACCGGACCCTGTGAGGGCGGACTGACCGGGAATTGCATGTAATGGCTATTTTTATAACCGTTGCACTATAGGCCAGACTGACCGGCCTTAAGCCTGTGGTCCGACCGGGTTTCCCCGATTTTTAGCAGATTCTCCTCCAACGGCTAGTTTTTGTGTGTGGGCTATAAATACTCACCTTGGCCGGTTAGAGGGCAACTTTTGGCATCCTATTTCACTCACTTGAGCTAGTGTGAGCTTCTCCTCTCCGTTATGCATGTGTTGCACCTTGTGAGCAAGAGAGAGGTCTCTAGTTGCTGGGTTGCATCTAGAGGTGGATTTCGTATCCACTTGAGCTTGTGCATTCGTTGCGTGGTGAGAGTCAAGCAAGGGCTTGGCTTATTACTCTTGGTGTTTGCCGACACCTAGAGGCGTAAGCGTTGTGGACCGGTGATCTTCTCAAGAAGCTTGTGAGAAGACCGGCGTGTTGTGAAGGTTGGAGCTCACCTACGGAGCGGAAAGAGCTACCACTAGTGGAATCGAGGTGTTTGGCTTAATTCGTGGAGCCGGTCCAATTAGTTTGGGCTTACCTCAACCGTGGATTAGGGAGACCGGCAAGTTTCCGAACACCACGGTAAAACGTCATTGTGTCATTGTGGTTTGCTCTCTAGTGATTTAGTTTGTGAAATTTACATTCCTATAATTAAATTGATTACATGTCTTTGTATGATTGCTATCATTATCAATAGACTTATATTGTTGGTGCACTTAATAAAGACTAGTTGAATTTAGGCTTTAATTGTGCAAAATTGAATTGATTTACAATTCCGCATTAAAACTCGGTTTTAGCCAAAAGATTTTAAAACCGCCTATTCACCCCCCCTCTAGTCGGCCTCCTCAATTTTACATCCTCCTCTGCTCCTATTAGAAATCAACAGACAAATAACAATGTAGATCAAGAAGAAAGAGAGACCGATTTTTATGTGAAAAACCCTTTCGGAAAAAAAAGACGGGTGCACGACGACGATCCTCACTATATCAGAAAAAGTGTTTATAAAACGTAGGGATTTTCGTGAGTTGTCAACTCTTCCCATGTGGCTTACAAGGGGTATATATAGTATCACCGTCTACGACTCCTCCAAGGGTGAGGAGGACGAGCGCGCCGCGTGTGGGAGGTCATCAACATCGACATGAGGGCCACCTCGACATCGCTAGCGCCTCCGAAGCGCATGGCGCCGGTTCTGATGTTGTTTTAAATAGTTATCCTCTGTTGTTTCTGCTGATGTTGCGGTCCGTTGAAAACAATGTTGCGGTCCGTTGAAAACAATGTTGCGGTCTATTGAAAACAATGTTGCATACTGTTCTTTGGAATGTTGCATCTGTCGGAAAAAAGCGTTGCATTTGTAGAAAAAAATATTGCATACTGTTCACGACGATGTTGCAATTTTTTCAACACGTTTTTTTCCAGATGCTTTGTTTTTTTTTATTTGTGATGTTACAACCATTGTCCGAGGATGTTGCAACCATTGTCCTAGGATGTTACAACCGTTGTCCGGGGATGTTGCAATTGTTGTATCTGTAGAAAAAAAATATTGCATCTGTAGAAAAAAATATTGCATATGTAGAAAAAAAATGTTACATACTGTTCACGTCGATGTTACAATTTTTTCCAACGCTTTTTTTTCCAGATGCTTTGTTTTTTGATTTGTGATGTTGCTGTTATGAATATTGTATATATATTCAAGAGGGTCCAATGGGCAATATATATAGGGATGTACAAAGGGGGTTTCCATATACAGATAAGGAAATACAAAAGAGTCCTATTCTAATATCCCCCTCTCAAACTCATGGTTGATCACACGCACTGAGTTTGGAGAGAAAATACAAATGTTATACCCTAGTTAGTGGCTTCGTGAAGAAGTCAGCAACCTGTAACTCTGATGGCATAAATTGTAAAGCAAGTACTCCCTCCTACACCTGTGAGTGAGTGTATGAAGCAGCCACACCAATGTGCTTAGTGAGATCATGCTTCACTGGGTCCCGAGCAATACTGATAGCACATGTACTATCAGATAAAAGAGTCGTAGGTCCCGTCACAGGCACTCTAAGATCTGCAAGTAGCCACCTTAACCAAGTAACCTCTGCTGTTACTGCTGCCATAGCTCTCAACTCAGCCTTTGCACTTGAACGGGAAACTGTAGTCTGCTTCTTAGTCTTCAAGCAATGAGGGAGGAGCCAAGAAAAACGCAGTAAGCAAAAAGAGAACAACGATCAGAAGGATAACTAGCCCAGGTCGCATCAGAGTACACCTGAAGCTGTAGTAAGGTAGAGCCAGGGAAAAACAAATGACGAGAGATAGTCCCACGCAAGTAGCGAAGAACACGAAGAAGGTGACTGTAGTGAAGATGGGTAGGACGAGCCATGAATTGACTCAAGATATGAACAACATAAGCAATATCAGGATAAGTGCTCACAAGGTACACCAAACTCCCAACAAGATGGCGATATCGAGTAGGGTCCTCAAGAAGATCACCATCAGTGGCACGAAACTGTAGGGATAGCTCCATGGGAGTCTCAGCGATGTGAGTGTCTGTCAGACCAGACCGATCAAGAAGATCCTAGACATACTTCTGCTAAGAGAGGTAGTAGCTCTCAGGCATGGAAGAGACCTCAATCCCAAGGAAGTACGTAAGAGAACCAAGATCAGTCATCAAAAACTGCTCACTGAGATACTTCTTCACATACGTGATGAATGAGGAATCATCATCAGTGATGAGCATATCATCAACATATAGAAGAAGCAGCGTCCTACCCTGAGATGAGATATGAACAAAAAGAGTAGGATCATAGGAACTGGCAGTGAAACCGACAGTAGTAATCACTGAGGTAAAATGAGCAAACCAGGCACGAGGAGCCTGTTTGAGGCCATAAAGAGCATGACAAAGACGACAAACGTGCCCATTGGGAGCAGAATACCTAGGTAGTGGCTGCATGTAGACCTCCTCATGCAAAACACCATTAAGGAAAGCATTCTTAACATCCAGCTGAGAGATAGACCACTGGCGAATAGAAGCAACCGCAACAAGAGTGCGAACAGTGGTCATATGGGCAACAGGGGCAAAGGTCTCATCATAGTCACAACCGTACTCCTGCTGAAAGCCACAAGCCATAAGACGAGCCTTGTAGTGCTCGATAGTACTATCAGACCGGGTTTTAATCTTGTACACCCACTTGCACGTGATCAGACGAGCATGCACAGGTATTGGTACAATATCCCAAGTTTTCGTCCGTCGAAGAGCATCAAGCTCCTCTGCCATAGTGAGCTGTCACTCAGAATGAGGAGCAGCCTCACGATAAGAACTAGGCTTAGTGATAGAGAGAGCATGAGCTATCGGAACAAATCCAAGACGATCAGGAGGTCGAAGGGATGCCTGGTCACGAAGGACGTAACGAGGAGCATCATCAGGAGGATGAGATATGGGTGTCGACAAGATACTAGGAGAGGAGGCTGGTGAAGGATGAGGACGCTTGGAGTAATGAACACCAGAGAAATGATATGGTGGTGTTGTAGGAACAAGAGGCGGTCTTTGCGGAGAGGCCGCACGAGGCATGGGTCTGAAGGAACCCTTTGGAGCAGACGGGGAAGACTGTGATAGTGAAGAAATGGGTGAAGAGTTTGAAAGAGACAACCATGAAATCGACTCAACGGTGGAAATAGGAGGAGTTGAATCTCGATAGAAGAAAGGTCGAGATTCGTCAAAGACAACATCTCGTGAAATCCTGATCCGTCGAGGAGAAGGAACCCAACAACGATAACCCTTATGCTCAGAACTATAACCAAGAAACACACACTTAGCTGACTGGGCCGATAGTTTAGTGCGTTCACGAGGCTGCAGCAGAACAAAACAAGTACAACAAAAAACACAAAGGTGAGTGTACTGGGGGGCTCGAGAGTAGAGACGCTCTATAGGACTGGCACCCTTAAGAGCAGTGGAAGGTTGCATATTGATGAGATATGCAGCCATAGAAATAGCCTCAGCCTAGAACTGTGGTGGAACGTGAGAGGCAAGAAGAAGAGTGCGAGCAGTCTCAATCAGATGACGATGTTTGCACTCAACAACCCCATTCTGAGCATGGGCACTAGGATAGGAAAACTGGTAAAGAGTGCCTTGCTCAGAAAGAAACTGTCTAAAAGCGCCAGAATATTACTCGCTAGCAGAATCACAGTGAAAAGTATGGATAAGAGAATCAAACTGGTACGGACCATTGTTGCAAAGCTACAATAGATCACAAGAAATTGACCACGATTAGACTAGGGAAAATCCATGTAAAACGGGAATAATCATCAATGAAGATCACATAAAGTTTATGCCTACCTTTAGAGATAATAGGCGCAGGTCCCCATACATCTGAATGAACTAAGTCAAAAGGACGAGAAGACAAGGACTCACTAGAATGATAAGCAAGTTGTAGTTGCTTTCCCAGCTTACAACCCTGACAAAACATGGTCGTGTCAACAATAACACGGCCAAGAACACCCTAACGAACTAGTAAAGAAAGATGGGACCCACACAAGTGACCTAAATAATGATGCCACTGCGCAAAAACACCAGAAGTGGTGGCAGCTGTGGTGGTGGAAGTAGACGTAGAGGCGATAGGAGCAACTGAAGTGGACGGAAGGTGGAGCCGATCAAGGATGTAGAGACCCTGATGATCCCTACGGCGTCGGCCAGTCCCAAGTACTGTCCCTGTCTGTCGATCCTGGATGAAACATGTGTGAGAGTTAAAACCAACCCTACAGCCAAGATTAGTGAGCTGTCCCACCAACAGAAGCTGCATGGTAAGCTGAAGAACATGGGAACAGCTGGAACAGAAAAGTTAGTGGATAAAAGAGTACCATGACAGTTGACAGACAGAGGAGTACCGTCAATTATCTGAATAGAGATAGGAAAAACAGGAGGTCATACTGAAGTGAGACGCGTGGAGTCCGGTGTCATGTGGAAAGAGGCACTAGAATCCAGAACCCAAGAAGTACCTAGAGGAGTTGTCTGAGCTAGACTAGCAAAACCTCTTTGTGTGTGGAGACTCTTGAAGTAAAGCTGGCGAAGCTGCGAGCAGAGTCACCTCGCTGAGAAGGTCCTGACGTGCTGGTATGTCCTCCCGTGGAGGAAGGGCCTTCCTGCCCCCCTTGGATCGTCCATTCCCACGCGACTTGTACTGCTTTTTTCGCACCGCACAACGTTGATAGTCGTGCCTGAAGTTCTTGCAATAATTGCACTGAACCCCAGTTGGTGCAAAAACAGGAGCAGAAATAGACACCGGAGGATGGACTATAGTCGAAGTAGGAACCGTCGATGTAGTCGAAGAAGAATGGGTAGCAAGCACAGTCGGAACAAACTATGCTGCTAACCCACGTCGAAGCTCCTTAGTACGAAGCGTTGACAAAGCCTCGGTGACTGTCGGTCATGGTGAGTGGCTCAGCAGTTGAGCCCTAACAGGCTCAAACTTTGAGCGGAGACGGCAGACGAAGTCATAAAGGCAAAAACGATCACGATCCGCCTTCTGCACTTTATGACACTCCTGGCAGAACGAAGAAGCCAGCTTGTCCAGCTGGCACCAGAGACTGGCCAGGGCTCAGAAGAAGTCGTCGACGGAGGAGTCCTCCTAGCGAAGCGTCTCCAACTCGCGCCGAAGTGAAAAGAACTGAGCATCGCTGCTCTGCTGGTATCGCTCACGCAAGTACTCCTAGATTTGACGAGTGACACGCAGACCAACAATGTCTGGCTGGATAGAGTCGTCAACGTTGACCACTAGGATGGCTCGAACATGGGCATCATCAGCACACTAGCGCTCAAAAGCATCTATAGCATACTGAAAGGCCTCATCAGCAGCATCAGTAGCAGCAATAGCAGCCTCTGCCTCCTTCTTGGTGGCCTCATCTTTGGTAGGAGGTGCAGAAGTAGGCTGTCTGGGAGAAGGCTGGACCGATGACGGTGGACATGGTCGGGCACCAGTAACATGTCCCTAGAGGTGGAGACCATCGAGCGTGATCTCCATGAGTGAAGACCACAACCTGTAGTTCGTCCCATTAAGTTTGGTTCCCGAGAATGGGATCGTAGTTGATGGAACGGAAGCCATCAGTTGGTGGCGTTGGACAGCACAGCGATGAAGGTAACAAAGTCTAACAGGCGGCGCTAGACGACACGGTGGTTAGATCAATGTTTCTATTTTTTTTTGATTTTTTTTCGGGTCGAAAGGGCTTACGCTACAAAGGCTTGGGCCGAAAGGACTCACGCTACAAAGGCTCGGGCCGAAAGGACTCACGCTACAAAGGCCTGTGAAACATGAAGGGGCACGCAGGGGGAACCCCCCTTGCTTGTGGCGGCGGCGACGAGTCCAAGCGTCGGTGACGGCAGCGGCGGCTGGAGTGTCGACGACGGCGGCAACCCGTGCAGCGGTGGAAGCCCAAGCTGGTGGTGCTCGGCGACTCGGAGACGGCGGAAGGAGCCCGAGCCGGCGCTCGGCAACGCGGCCACACAGAGGCAGCGGCCCGAGTGGTGGCGAAAGCTTGGCCGGTGGTGCTCGGCGACGCAAAGATGGCGGAAGGAGCGGGAGACCCAGCGGGAGCAAGCGGAAGGCGCGCTCGGCGCTTGGGGAGGCAGTGTAGATCCAAAAGGCGCGCGGGCGTCGTTGGCAACGGCGGCGGCAGCGGTGTGGCGGTAGCGGCTTGATAGCAGCAGCCTGGTGGCGATGACGATGACGGATGTGGCAGCGGAAAGAGCTAGGTTAGTGCCCTAGCTCTGATACCATGTTATGAATATTGTATATATATTCAAGAGGACCCAATGGGCAATATATATAGGGATGTACAAAGGGGGTTTCCATATACAGATAAGGAAATACAAAAGAGTCCTACTCTAACAGTTGCAACCGTTGTCCAGAGATATTGCAACTATTGTCCTAGGATGTTGCAATTGTTGTCCGGGGATGTTGCAACCGTGTCCGGAGGTTGTTGCACCAGGTTAGCTTTCGTGTGTCAATCTGTATAAGTTTCATTTCTAAGTCAAGTAGAATCATGTGATCACCAGTGATATACTCGTAGTTCACAATGACTTCACTGATCTACACACCACAAATTAGAAGAAAAAAACAAGTGTGCCTTGGCCATGTGTGGCTAGTGATATGAATGACAACTCTCCATGTGTATTGGACGTTTGTGAGAGAACCGTGTGAGGAGCTTGCATGGCCCTAACGTGACGTAGGGGCACTCTTTATTTTAATTCCCAAAAGGAGGTAGGTGCAACCTAGGCGTCCGATCCTAGCCCCAAATCGGACATCTGGGTGCTTAATATATAACTTGAAAAATCTTTTCTGTAATAAAGAGCAATGAAAAAAAATTATATCCTCGCAAAAAAACGTCCTCACATCTCTTGGCAACCTAGCAACCTAGCCACTTGAGGAGGACAAAAAAAAATCTATCTGCTCTCTTTTTTTTTTTGAAATATTTTTATATTACCTCTTTTGCATTGTGCCTTATCAACTTGTGGTGTGCTCTACCAACTATATTGCTGCCATTATCACGCTTTACCGCTTGCTGACTTGCTGTTGCTCACCAATATAATTGCTAGATTATTTAAACTGTTTTCATAAAAAAGGATGAGGATGAATTGGGAAAATCACAGGTTTGGATGCTTCTTTTTTCCTTGGCCGCATCGTTAGTTTATCACCCTCCTCAATGCTTTTCCGTTTCAAGCCACATTATAAATAACAATCTAAATGCATACAGGATTAATTTTCATAGCTTGGAACCATGCACCCAAAAAAGCTCAAGTCACACGCGCCTAAGAAATGCTCGGTTCACTCGCGCTCGAGAAACGTCTGGAACCATGCATCCGGGAATATTGGTTAGCAACAAATAATATAATCAAACTAATATTAAATAAACCAAAATTCCAATTATTAAGCTAATGGTAACCAAGGCCACTAAGCAACTCTAAATGAAAGTATCATGTGTCTAGATTTAGTGAAAGCAACTAAGTAAAGATGTATGTGTAATTGATAGCATATGATGCATATGTGCTACTCCATCTCATGCATGATGCCTTTATTGACCACCTAAAAGTAACAACAAAGCAAAAGTGAGTCCTAAGACTCAGTAAGTACACAATAAAATAATAAACCAGCAGTTTTATCAACCATAAGCGTTAATATCATCATTATTCATGTGTTCAAGTCATATCATTAACTTTCCATTATTGCAATGCATCTCTACTTTACATGTTCATTTAATCATCTCATCGCTTATACCGGTATAGCATGAGTGAACACCCGCAACAGTGTTCACCATTTCTCAAGCCTGCCCAATAAGAAACCAGGGGTCTCTCCACTCCTATGGAGTTCTACTCCCAAGGTAGATATCATATGATCACCGGATGTGATGTGCACATGATGCAAAAATATAATTTATTCCATTATTCATTAACATGATACATTATCACTATTAGCATATCATCATCATTATCATGTCATCATCCATATCATATCATCATCATTTTCATGACATTTAAATAGCCATAAATAAATGTTTCTGAATCTGATTTTTGTGTACAATTTGTTTTCGCATGAATTAATTCCAAACTTTTCTGAGAAGAAAGAAGAGAAGGATGCGGCGCATCAAGTTGGCATATGTGTGTGGGTGTGGCACATGCAAGTCAAGAGGTTGGCGTAGAGCACAGGCAAGCAATGCATGCTGTGTGTGCGCGCGAGGGGACGAGCCGATGCAGACGTAAGTTCATGGGACTTGCGCAAGGAGCGGGAAAGATATAGACATGTGCATGCATGAAGAGATGAAGAGGAGTTGAGCATGCATGCTTTTGGGCCGAACCAGGAAAATGTGTGCATGCATGCAAATTACTTTTCTATTTGGAAACAAATAAAGAGCTCCAAAGGAATTATTGGTGCACTCGATTTTAATAGACAAACCAACTTGGATCACCGATAATTTTTCCACGAGGAAAGTAACTCGATCCAGGAAGGGAAGCCCGATTTCCTTGTATTGTAATACAAGTTGGGGAGATTTATTTCCAAACCGAAATCAACAGCAAGATGTATTTCCCTACAATGTCATGGGATAAAAAGGGAGCTAATCGGATTAATCTGCAAGAAATCAGGAGTTCGGCTCGTACTAATTCTGTTTGATCCGTGGAGAAGGATGTAGGGCCAGCACGTTCAAGAGCAGGTCTTGGTTTCTTTCTATCTCTGTGTGATTTGGGATGGAGGCCACCTGTAGGTGTGACAACAAGAAAGAGATGGTGCAACATAAGAGCTTGTGTTCAGGTCAGTTTATTTTAGTTACTCTGTAAAACTACTGGTTTCTAATGAAAACTAGCACGGTTATTTTATTTGGTGTCGGGATCCGAATATGCAAATTCGGATCTTTTGTGTATTCTGAATTAGTCACATGATCAGTAGCTAGCTCACACAGTACAGTATCGATGAATATCATATCTATACAACGAAATAACTAAGAAAGAAGCAAATTAATTATTTAATAGTAGCAGCGGACCTTATCATCAAGGTTTACATAACTTGTCACGCAGGGCTTAAGAAAACAAACAGAACTCTTGCATCAGAAATAAGATAACTTGTGGTGGTCATCCGGCATACTCACAGGCAATCGAGTCGGGAGTACATACTAGTTCGCAAAGTCTTCAAAGTACTACTCTTCGTAGAACTCTTGAGTAGCTTGACCTTCTTCAACTGAGCAACAATGTATATAGCTGTGAGTACATAAAGTACTCAATAAGTGGTAGAGAACAATATGCAATTAATATTCATGTAAGGCTTGAACGAGAGAATAGTTGTATGGTTCTTTTGCAGAAAACAAGTGTTGATAGTAAATACCATAGATTGTAAAGCATAATTGAAAAGATATAATAAATAAAGTAAATCATTTCTTTGAAATAACTAGTGAACTATCTGTTCACTGCCCAACTATTCCACCATCCAACATTTTATGAAATCTCTATACCTCGTGCAAAATTCCTAGGCATTGTCAATAACTAAGGACACGACTGTTCGAACAGTTTTAACACTCCGCAGAGATTGTACAGCTTTACCGACAAGAGACAACCTAACCTATGGTGTCAAAGGATACATGGCATTTACAATAATCAAGGTGGTATAATGTCAATTAGGTAATTAGCTATTCCCGGAAACAGTTGATATAAAAGTAGCATGCATGTTGATATAAAATAATATACTTCTGTAATACTAGGTACAATATGATCAAAGGACTACGACTACAATATGATCAAAGGACTACGACTTGCCTTTGTTGAAGATTGGGGTTACTTCGGCAGACTAGTCCAAGCGGGCTTTGGCAACGTCAGACTCGATAAGCACAAAATGAGACAAATAAATAACAATATATCTAAATAAAATCCATAAAATATAAAATAGGTACTAATATAAATATTATGAATTTATATGAATTTAGCAAGAAGAATCAACTGATTCGGAGTTCGTATAAAAGAGAATAAGCCCCTGGAAGTTTGTCGGAAATGAAAATTGCTGAAAAAGGAGAGGGAAAGGAATATTTTAGATAATATTCCTTCAGTGGAACTAATAAAAGGAAAGGAGAGATTGATATGTGGGGTCTACTTGCAAGTGAGAGAAAGGGATAGAGAGGGAGTGTATCATAGGTGGGGTCCTCCTATCATTGAAAGAGAGAGCAAGGGAATAGAGGGAGGAAACAGAGCAGGGGAGGAGGCAGCTCTAGCGCACGGCGGTGTGACAGCAGCCGACGATGGCCAAAATGGAATGGCGATGGCACAGGGGGTCCTCCAGGTGGTGGTGGCGGCGGCTCAGGGCGTTCTCCAGATGGCGGCGTGAGCACGGGCTCGACGTCAGCTCAGGGAACGCACCGGGTGGCTCAGGGTGGCCGAAGAGGAACCAAGGAGGTGGGGCGATGGTGGCCAAAGGCGGTCGAAGGCGGAGAAGAAAGGGCGGCAGTGATTTGCTACGGTGATGCAGAGGCTGAATCAAGGCAAGGGAAAGTTTAAGCGAGGTCGAGAACGCGATATGACGCGATCAAATTGGCAAGAAGATTACTGGAGAGGAAGATTGAAGCGGGAGGCGGCGTTGCTGGACTTGGGGAAGAAGGTGGCGGCGTCGAATGTACCGGCCAAACAGCGGCGGAATCGTAGGGGGAAGCTAGGGTTTCAAAGATGGCAGAATGAAATGAACCTCGTGACGCGGTCGGACTTGGCTATTTATAACCGGGGTAGCATGTTGGGCGTGGACGCCGAGTTCGGCTCAGGCGGCGGTGCACACGAAGTTCACACGAAAGAAAAATAGGGCGGCGGCAGTGGGCTAGGCCAGGTGAACCAGGGGGGCGAACTGGGCCGCAGGATGGGGACACGCTGGCGAGGGCGCGGGTGATGCAAAAGGGTGGAGCGGTCAGGGCACACACACTGCTTGGCTCGAGTGGAACAAGGACGAATGAAAGGAAAAAAAGGAAGAAAGAAGTGGGCGCAGGCTGGGGACAAAAAGAGTTGGGCTCGGCCCAAAGAAAAAGGCGAATTCAAATTGGACATTTGATGTTTTTTTTTATTTGAGCTGAGATTTGAATTTTTGGAGAGATTTGAGAAATGAGATGGGAGGTGGAATTGAATTGAGAAAGGGATTTGAACCTGATTAGTGTTGATATAAGCAAGAACTCCAAATAAAATCCAAACTTTAAAATAAACTTTTACAAGATTGATTTGAAATTTTGGGATTTTAGAAAGAGAAATAAACTAAATAGAACTCCAAGAAAATAACAAAAGATCTTGGAAAATCCAAGAAAAGTTCAGAAAATACCTTGAAACCAAACGAACTCAAATGAATCAATTTTGAATTTAATTGAAGTTTGATTTTGTAACATCCCAATTTTCTAAGTTTCAAAACCTTTTGAGTAGTTTAGCTCCTTAGAAAAATTCACCAAATTTGATTTGAAGTTAATCAAGCTTAAATGAGACTTTCAAATGTGCAAACAATTTAATCTAACTAATCGGAACATCAATTATTTCTAAAACTATTTTATTTGAGTTCTTTGTGCTTGGGAATATTTTCCAGACTTTTCTGGAATTTTTTCGAGTTCATTTGCTATTTTTAATTTGCCATTTGGATTTTCTAGTATTTCTACAATAGAAAAGCTATTTAAAATCTCAGAAACTCTTTGGACTGAAACCCTCTTCCTCAGCCCAATCCTATTCCCAAGCCCAACCCTATTCGTCGGCCCATTCTCGCTCATGACCATACGCCTCTTTTCGCCGACCACTTTGGACCCACCCGTCGGTGACGCGCGTCTTTTGCTCTGTGATTTCACCTAGCCTTTGTCACTAACATGTGGGCCCCACCGAGTTACTGTTCTTCGTCTCTGAATCGGTTGCAAACCAGACTCCTCCGCCGTGTGGATTTTCTCGGCGTGCGTGCTTGGGACTTTCCCGGTCGCGTTGCTATAAAAGGGGAAGTAGCCCTTGGCTTCCGCATCACATACCGTGCAGCCGCAGCCCGAGATCCAAACCCTAGCCAGCGGAATCACTCAGAGAAGAAAGCCACCGCTGCAAGCTTTGTCACCATCTTCCGTCGTCGTCAGTGCACCTCAAGCTTCACCATCGCCACTGTTGGGTTTGCAAGGATAAGATCTACCTCGTCATCACCTTGAAGTCACCGGAGCATCACCAGATCTCAATTCCTGTCGACAACCGAACATTTTTGCTGCTTCAACCTCGCCGTCGGCCAACTCTGTTGTTCCCTTTCATCCGTGAGTGCACCGCTGTGTTCCTCGTCGCACCGGCTATCTGTTGCGCACCTCCGTTTGCTCCGTCGTAGCCTAGAACATTAGCGACCTTTGGGGCCCGAGTGCAACCGTCATTGCCGTCATCCCCGTCACCAGCCACATCATATGTTGCTTGCGTGTCAGTCCAGTCAGCATCACATGGCAGTCGCGTCAACATTGAATCAGCCCCTAGCCCACGCTCACACCAGATCCAATCCCACGTGAGCCTAGCTCATGGTGAACCTACTCACTGACCTGTGGACCCCACATGTTAGATCCACTATTCCATAGACCCATGAGCCATAGATCAGTAAACCAAAGCCGTGGACTTGGTCCATAGACCAAGGGTCCCACCTATCAACATCTGCTTCTTATTTTCTGGATTTTCTTTTAATTCTAAAATCATTACTGCCATCACGCTGATGCAATATTTTGGGATTTCCTTTAGAAATAAAATTCTAAAAATTCAAAATAGTAGTTCCTTTCTCTTTTTCTTAGATTTAAATCTTCCGAGAGTCCGTTCTTACTCATACGAACTTCGATTGAACCCACTCTAGTTTCTAAATTCATCTAAATTCAAGCTCTATCTTCCTGAGATTTGTATTTAATTTTTGTAGTTTATTTATTGCTCTGTTTTTTTTTTGTATTTATTTGGTTTTCGCTTTCGTTTACGAGTAGACGTTGATACTTCGAGGGCTTTTGAGGAAGGAGGAGTTGATCAAGCTCAAGACCAGAATCAAGACTTGTTCCAAGGCAAGTTGTACCTTTGACCATGTTGAACCCAGTTCTCCAAATCTACCTTGATTCAAATTATTGCATTTTACTTTAAGTATTTATTTAAATGTTTTGGGATTAGCTATTCACCAATTTGATTATATCCACTTTGCATATGGTATTACCACGATCTTTTGTCACCCTAGCTTGGTTAATTATTAGTTGGTATTATCTTAGCACCAACGTGGGTTGGTTAGATACGAATAGCCTACTTAGCTATGCAACGGTCATTGATATCACTTTGAGTTACAAGATATAAACTTTACTAAATGATGATGGGACATGTTATAAAAAGACAGTGTGATGTATGTTGTTACTCGTTGATGGCATGTGAGGCATTTGACCAATAGGGTGGAAAAAGATTTAAACTGAGGCGAGTGGAAAGGATTGGTGGTATGATGGACTTGTGATTGGGAAATGTGAATTTTGGTAACTAGTAGAATTTTGGCAGCCTCGCTTTGGTCAATTGAGGACTTAACTTTGTGCGCCATTGAACTGAGCCAGAACTGTATAACCACATGCCTGGAGTGGGATAGGCCTAACTTAGTAAGTTGTGGAGTTTTGATATTGACTACTCAGGTAGTAGGTTAGTGACGGGTGGAGGTGTGGACTACTTTGAAAATCACATCGATGGATGGTTCACCGCTTTCAGGTCCAACGGTGTGCGTCAGACCAATGAGTGAGGTTGGGGTTGACTGTATTGCACATCCGGAGAGTCAATTGTTGAGATGAAATGTAACATCCCAAAGTATGTTACCAAAAATAAAAATTAGTAAAGTTATTATTTTATTAGATTTTCTGAAATTTAAAAGAGTTTTATTTCTTTCCTTGAATTTCCTAGATTTTAAAAGTAAGAATAAATTATTGAATTTCTAGGATTTTCTTGGGTTTAAAGTGAACAAGAATAATTACTTAATTTAAAGGCTAAAGGGATTCGCCTCCTCTCGCCAGGGCCACATCGCCCAAAAAATTTTGCACCTTCGATCGCGCCTCAGCACGCTCGCGCCCGCACGATTTAGCATGGTGCGCTCGGTGCTAACGCAAGGCGCTTGCTCGGCCACGTCGCCTTGCCAACTGTGGCGTCACGAAACGTCTCCTCGCTTGCGTTATCCCGCACGCATATCCCCTTTTCCTCTTCCTCCCCGGTCTTCCTATCCTCCCATGCTCGAGCCCGAGCCGCCACCACCCTTCCTCTACTTCATGCGCCCGCCGCCGCCTTCGCCCCCAGCGTTGTAGGCCCGAGCTGCTTTCCTCTTCCTCCCCTGCCCTCCTCGGTTTTCTTAACCTCCCATGCTCGAGCCCGAGCCACCACCGCCCTTCCTCTACTTTGTGCGCCCACCACCGCTCAGATCCGGTCGCCTGCTACGCCTCCACCCAACCCTCCTCGGACCTGGCGCTCACTTTGAATCGATGGCCTTTGCCACCGTCACCGCCCGGCCAGCTCCTGCCGCCCGCCTGACCAACTCGGCCGTCTCCGCCCAGATCCAACTCCTCCACTCCGGATCCGGCCATCACCCCTCTGCTCCTCAAGCTCCCACCAGCTCATGGAGCCCATAGGCCCGAGATCCTTGGCCTGGCTCCATCTTCTTCCCCGTCCTCCCCCGCCGCCTCTTCGGTCTACCTTCGTCTTCTTCCCCTTCCACGTCTCCTTCCTCTCCATCCGCCACCGATCTGCTCCCGTGGGTCTTCTCCCGTCGCGCCCACCCTCCCCTCTTGGTTCCCTTGAGCAACCGTCACCAATTGGGTGCCGCGTCACTCCTCCCGTCGCGCCGGTGCTTCTCCTGCCTCGGGTTCCTTCCGTCGCACACTGGGTCGCCCTCCTCCTCGCGCCTTCCCCTCCACCTCCCGTCTCCTACCTCTCCGTCCACCACCAGTTTGCTTTCATGGATCTCCTCCCGCCTCGCCCATACTCCCCTTTCGGTTATACACTCCTGCCGTACAAGTGTGTTTCCTGTTAGCAAGGTAATTCACATTGCTTCGTTGTTCTAGGCAGCGGATGTCGAGACTGTTGCGACGGGCCACGATGATGTCACGCCACGCCTTGCAGATGCACCAGGATGCAGCGGCCCTACGTGGCACAAGGCGGTGGAGGACGTCCACGACCGCGCCGCCCGGTAGCACCAACGTCAGGTGATGGTCATGTTTGCATGTTTCGATCCAAGTTGACCTATCCAAGAGAAAAACACTAGAGAGAAAATCAGTATACATGTGTGGGCGGAGTTGCTATTAGACTGATGGAAATATCTACTGTTTGTTGTGTGCTTTCAAGGATAAATACGCACTCTGTGTTATGAATTTTTTGAACGTCTGTTAAAAATGTAGTCTTGGTGAACAAGTGTAGTTTCAAAAATGAAATCATTCTGACATTTGTAGTTTTATGATTGTAGCCAGACAATTCGGATCAGAGTTTGTTTTTAAATTATTGCACCTTTTGTGCCCGTGGAAAGTTCTTGGTTTACGTACTTACATATGCTTGATTTAGAACCATACTCTGTTAAGCATTTAATAGTGTTTTGTTTATCCTTTTAGTTACTGCCTTTTTTGCCACAGTGTGTTGTATCTTTACATCAAAATCTTATATTTCATAATGAATTATGCAGACCGATCAAAGAATGTGTGAGAATCGCCATCAAAGAATATGTGGGAATTATTTGTGAACTGGAGGCAGAAACGTTAACATGCAATCTTCTACCCATCCAGTTAGATACACTAGCTTACATATCACTACGTTTGTTTCATATTGTCCATTGGAGACATACATTTAGGATTTTGATATGGTGGTTACAGCTTATAAATCATTTTTTCCACTGAGTTAAGTATTCATCTGGAAACTATAGTAAGATGTGCTTTCTCTGTTAGAATGTGCAATCCTTTTAGCTTTTAGGAAACTATAAGTACAATACCCAGTGTACTTGCTAGGCTCATAGAATTTAGTTTCTACATGTTGTTATATCATATTTAAGGCTAAAATGGCTAGCCATCTAAGGAAAGCGTGCATGGGTGTTTTTGCAAAGTTTTATTGCTCCAAACTAGCTTACTATCGTGCATTTAGTGTTGAAATTTGAAACTGCAGATTGCAGATGATTCCCTAGAAAAGTGCAAGCTATTCTATGAGTTGTCTGATCTCTCATTTTTTAGCTAGAAGGATTTATCTCGGTTCCATGGTTATTAAGGCGTTAAGGCGAGGCGAGGCGAATCCATTCTATAAGCTGATTCTCATATACTAGGTTACAATCCGGTTTAGATGCCTGGTTCCTGAACAAAAGATGTTTAGTTGCGCTACTGCTATTCTACGTGTTGACTGATTTGCATAGATAAAAGAAGGGGAATATTTATATATATTAGAGGATATTTATATACATTACCATCTGATGTGTTCCTTTGTAACCTAGATCTAAGATTAATACTTCAAGTTGCTGAGTTGAGAAAGAGATGGTCGAATCCAGAGAATTCCTTTTTTGGAGTTCAGTTTTTATCAGAGGGCAATATGAGTATTATACCATGTTCCGTTAAAACACTCAAGGGATTATATAATATATTGGTTGTAGAAGTAGGCCAACACTTCTATTGACAAATAGGAGGTTTTCAAATTCATGCCCAAGTACTCATCACTTCTTAGGTCGTAATTACTATCTTGCTAGGTTCAGTACTCATAGATGTTTAGAATCCACAAACCATCTCGACCGATGGTAAGGATTTCTTCGAATATGTGCTTTAGTTTATTTGGAACTTGAGCAAAACTACTAAAAAAATGCTTAGTTACTTCCTAGATTTATTGTCTTATTTGGATCACTTTCATATCTGCTATTTAATTTTTGGAACTTCTTTATGCAGGTAGAGGATATAATAGAAGCTATAGAAGATACCGGATTTCAAGCAAAAATTCTCCCCGATTCTGCTGTCCCTCATCGAAAGTCACATAGTACTACGTAAAATAGATGTCCTCAACGGCGCAACATATTTTTCTAGCACCTACATGCTTTTCATTCATACATACTGGTAGCATTCCAGATGTTCCTCTCCGTATTTATTCCGCCGTTACTAAGTTCATGGCATGATGAGAAGAATTACCGAAGAACTTCGTATTTATTCAGTACATCCTATATGTTAGGTCCTAGGTTTAGTGCATCTATCTTTACATGATTTTGCAAATGTGGCTTTGCATTACGGGTCTCAAATTTATGTATTTAGTTCACCTAAGTTGACTGAGTAAGTATTATGCATCCATCTTTATTTTTCACATATGGAAGCATCGTACGCGGTATTTTATGGTGCAGTGTAGCCCACTATCTGATTTATCTCTATGTTTTGTGCTTCCCTGCAGGAACTAAATTAGGGGAAACATAGAGTAAGCTGTCACTGTTTCCTTTTCCTATTTGACTTTTAAACTGTCAATACACAGCATGGGCTATAGGGATTATTAATTTAGGGAATTATTTGTGGATAGAACATAATGGGAACGTTGGCTTGATCTTTCGATGAGGATGATACACTTGATTTGATGGAAGCTAACTCTCATGATCCAGGCTATAACCCTGCGACGACCGTTGCAACCGCAATCGCTGAACCAACTTCACGTTATATTATCGGCCGTTGCAGAAGCAGATCGACGACCACGAAGGTCTTTTCCTGCATGCAATCAAGAATCAGGCAAGAAAAATAGATGAAGCAACGAACTTGCTGAATATGAATTGAGGAACAACGATAGATCTATTGAACAATTTGGGGTTCCGAAGACAAGGTCTGGTTGTACTAGCCGCACAAGCAAATGATGTATAAAGTAGTAAAGCTAAACTTTAATCGAACAAAACCCACCAAAACCCTAAGGGTGGTGGACACTATATAAAGGGGAAGGCAAGGTTGGCGGCCGCCTCATGTACGACCTAATGTCGATTCTATCTCTTAACTCCCGTATCACACAAGGATTCTTTCCTAATATAGTTATGGAAAGATTACAACAGATTCCATCCAAAAGATATATTCTATAACTTATCTCTGACGGTGGTCAAAGACACAGTCGTGGGATAATCTGGGGTGGTCTTGAGGAAGCCCTGGGGGAGGTCCTGGCGGGAAGATCCTGTAGGGAGGTCCTGGGGAGGTCCTGAGTGGTCCTGATGAGTCCACGTGGGTGCTCCTGAGGAGGTCATGAGTGGTCGTGATGAGTCCACGTGGGTGCTCCTGAGGAGGTCTTGAGTGAACTGTTTAAGCCGGTAGGGCAGCAAGCCGGCCGTGATTGAAAAGCCCGACCAAAAATCTCGGTTCGAGTCGGCCCTACCCAAAAACTGGTTTTTCCCATTATGATCTTTGTTTTAATCATTTTTTAGAATTTAAAACTAATATTTAATTCATTTTCAGCATTAAATAAATAGATTTTCACTTTTTAAATTGATTTTACCGGAATTTCGGGCCGGGCCGGGCTTCTACCGGGCCGGTTTTGCGGTCCCAAGCCCAGCCCAGACGGCGTCGGGCTTGGGCCGGGCCGCCCGTGAACAGGTCTAGTCTTGAGTGGTCCTGATGAGTCCACGTGAGTGCTCCTAAGGAGGTCCTCGAGGGAGGTCCTAAAGGAAGTCGTGGGAGATCCTAAGGAGGTCCTAGAGGGAAGTCCTGGAGGAGGTCTTGGAGCGCCACGTGTCGCGTGAGGTCTTGGCGAGGAGGTCCTGGAGGGGGTCCTGGAGCGCGGCACGGACCTACCATGTGTCGCGTACTGGGAGGTCCTGGAGCGCCACGTGTCCTAGAGGAGGTCTTGGAGCACCACGTGTCCTAGAGGAGGTCTTGGGGAGGTCCCGAGGAGGTCCTGGAAGACCTCCTGGGTGGTCCTGGCGAAGACCTCCTGGGTGGTCCTAGAAGACCTCCGGGTGGTCCTGCTATCTCTGGAGGCCGAATTGGATTCCAGAACGTGTCCAACTTGCCTCCAGGTGGTCCTGCTATCTCTGGAGGCTGAATTAGATTCAAGAACGTGTCCTGTTTGAACTCTTGCTTGGTATGTGGAATAGCGGTCGTATTCAGAGGGTTGATGTCCTCATCATCCTCCCCTTCTTGCATTTGAGTCGTCCTCGACTCACGCTCATCCTCCAACGGCAAGAGAAGCTTTAAAACTTGTAGCAATGCATTGTCATCTTTCTGCAAAATGTTAGCAATAGCAGGTGGCAAAGAAATAGAGAAAGCTTTGGAAATTAAAGGTGATTATGCATGCATCAAATCAGCAAAGGTATATTTTCTCGTAGCATTCAGTTTGCAACTCAAATTGCAAGTATAAGTGAAGTATATAGTAGAGTTATTCATTGCTCTGTGAATGGGTAGCACAGTAATTGAATTCAAAGAGCACAAGTCATTCATATAATCAGATTTTAATTGAGTAATAGCAAATTCACCTAGCAAGGGTGAAAAGATTTGTAAGATCTTCCATAAGTCAACATTTTTATTCAGATTGTCCATACTAGATGGTGCAATAAAAGGTGAACACTTAGGTATGGGATGAGCACTAACTTTTATTTTCCTCTCATATTGAACAAGATTCAGCACATAAGAATTGTTGTCCAAAACAACAAGCTTCAATTCATCCATGTGATCACAAGTTATGCATATTCGATATACAAGAAATTGATTGTCTACACCATAATCTCCAATCAAATTAAACTTATACCCAGGGGTGTAGGCGATAAGCAAGGATTTCGAACATGCGATTGCAAAAGCTTTCTCCATAGCATGCGACAATGTCATAGGTAGATCCAACATAATGTAACATAAAGAATTAGTAGGAGAAATTCTAGTCAAAACTTCTTTATGTCTAACCAATGCCACATGATCATTATATGCTATTAACTCATCACATGAAGTACTCACAACAGCGGGCAATTCAATTATTTTATCACATGGTGCACTCAAGTCAGCAGGTAAATCAACAATTTTATCACATGGTGTACTCAAATCAATGCAGTCTGAATTCTCTACTTGAAACATGTGCATATCAGAATTGTTTTCCACTAATGTTTGCTCTAAAATAGCAGGAACAGTGGACAATTGTAGTTCTTCACAAACATACTCACCTTGAGTGATGATAGCACCATGGTCTTTACCTTTTTAGCTCTCCTCAGATGATGTAGGTGCATCCATCTCCTTATTTTCCTTCTCAACCAATGGAGTCGGTGGTGCAATCAGCTCATTCTCCTTAATGGCATGGTTCTCAACTTCCTACAAGTTGTTAGTCACAGAAAAAGACACAAACACAGGTTTGTTCTTATGTTCCCTATCATCAAGCATTCTCAATTTCTCCTTAATCTGACGTTCAACCTTACAGGCAAGTATAAACAAATGAGAGAGAGAATTATATTCTGTGTGAAATACAAGAATGTCCTGAATTTCTTGATTAAGCCCACTTAAGAATATATTCTCTGTAGCTTCAGCATGTTCCTTGAAGCCACAATGCAACAATCGACTTTTCAATTTATGATAGTATTCCCTTACAGTTCTACTTCCTTGTTCGAAATGAGCAGCATGAAGGGGTGCCGCAGGAGGGGGTAGAGGGGCTCGGCCTAGCACCTCCAAACGTGCCAAGATGGTATCAAGCTTCATGTGCAACTCAGCTTGGTCAGCTTTGACTCCTTGTACACCTGACATGACAATAGCAAACAGAAAACGAAGGTGAAAGTAACAAGTCCCTAATACAACTAATATGTGGGGCTGAAAAAGCACTTGGCCAATCAAACTTCACTAAATCTTACCCAATTCTTACCAAGCAGCAGGTGGTGATCAGCACAACGGTGTCGGCGTCAAACTAGTCGTCGAAGATTGAATGGAGCGATTGCAAGTGAAGGTAGCTTGCACGGTGTAGTAATGCTGTGGAGCTAGGCAGGCTTAAGTATGGTAGCAAGGAGTAGCAATTATCAAATCAGAGAATGCAAGCTGAAAACTCGTTCAAAGCTAGTTAGTGCTGGCCCTAGGTTAGACCGTACTAGAGATGCGAGCCTAGAACACCAACGAGAGCACAGCACGGCACGGGTAGGGAACGTCGCACACGGAAGACCTCCTGGGTGGTTGTGGAAGACCTCCTGGGATGTTTTTTTTTGTACTCGAACTTCTCGTTTCCTTTACAACGGATCAAGACTCACCCGAATCGGAGACCTCTTGGGTGGTCGTGGAAGACCTCCTGGGATGTTTTTTTTACTCCGAAATCAGGGAGCTCTCCTTTTCATTTTCGATCAAACGCTGTTTTGGCTGTTTCCGAATTGGACTTGGGCAGAGATCGTGTCCGAGACCAACCAACTAAAGCAAAGCCTTTCTAGATGGTGAGTATGATTTCTTGCTGGAGTCGATGTCCTCCTCCTCCTTCTCCCCTTGCCGTGGCAGATCGAACCCAACCGCAATAGTGAGAACAAACGTGAACATAACTCGAAACTCTAAAGAAACTAGACACTAAGACCAGCAAACGACACGACGATGCAACCGAAAGTTCAACAAAGCAATGCACTTAAAAGAAAAATTGCGAGGCTAAGACTGGTTTGGACAGGATGATCTACTACTATTTTTCTTTTTGGTTTTTGTGAGCTGTAGGCAAAGAAAAGCAGTCTAATCTATGGTAAACTGGAAATTCTTCACTGATCAACTTGGCTCTGATACCAAATAATGGGAACGTTGCCCGATCTTTCGATGAGGATGACACACTTGATTTGATGGAAGCTAACTCTCACGATCCAGGCTACAACCATGCGATGACCGTTGCACCCGCAATCGCTGAACCAACTTCACGTTCGTTATCGACCTTGCCGGTAGCGAGATCGACCTGACCACAAAGGTCTTTTCCTGCACGCAATCAAGAATCAGGCAAGAAAAATAGATGAAGCAACGAACTTGCTTAATAGGAATTGAGGAACAATGATAGATCTATTGAACAATTTGGGGTTCCGAAGACAAGGTCTGGTTGTACTAGCCGCACAAGCAAATGATGTAGAAAGTAGCAAAGCTAAACTTTAATCTAACAAAACCCACCAAAACCCTAAGGGTGGTGGACACTATATAAAGGGGAAGGCCAGGTTGGTGGCCGCCTCACGTACGACCTAATGTCGATTCTACCTCTTAACTCCCGTATCACACAAGGATTCTTTCCTAATATAGTTATGGAAAGATTACAACATACTCCATCCAAAAGATATATTCTATAACTTATCTACGATCATACTGGTCAAAGACCTGGTCGTGGTACTGGTCCTGGGGTGGTCTTGAGGAAGCCCTGGGGGAGGTCCTGACGGGAAGGTCCTGTAGGGAGGTCCTGGAGAGGTCCTGGAGGGAGGTCCTGAGTGGTCCTGATGAGTCCACGTGGGTGCTCCTGAGGAGGTCATGAGTGGTCTGATGAGTCTACGTGAGTGCTCCTGAGGAGGTCTTGAGTGGTCCTGATGAGTCCACGTGAGTGCTCCTGAGGAGGTCCTCGAGGGAGGTCCTAGAGGAGGTCATGGGAGATCCTGAGCAGGTCCTGGAGGGAAGTCCTGGAGGAGGTCTTGGAGCGCCACGTGTCACGTGAGGTCTTGGCGAGAAGGTCCTGGAGGGGGTCCTGGAGCGTGGCACGGACCTGCCACGTGTCGCGTACCGGGAGGTCCTGGAGGAAGGTCCTAGAGGAGGTCTGGGAGGAGGTCCTGGAGCACCACGTGTCCTGGAGGAGGTCCTAGAGCACCACGTATCCTGGAGGAGGTCCTGGGGAGGTCCGGAGGAGGTCCTGGAGAAGGTTCTGGAAGACCTCCTAGGTGGTCCTGCTATCTCTAGAGGCCGAATTAGATTCCAAAACGTGTCCAGCTTGCCTCTGGGTGGTCTTGCTATCTCTAGAGGCTGAATTAGATTTAAGAACGTGTCCAGCTTGAACTCTTGCTTGGTATGTGGAGTAGCGGTCGTATCCAGAGGTTGATGTCCTCATCAGAACATGTAGCTAAAGGCATTGCATCATGAGCTTGCGTGTACAGAAGCAATGCTTAAAGTAAAGGCTTCAGAACTCGAGATAAATTACCAGCGTGGCTTTACCGAGTGTCTATTTGTAACAGATAAAATAACATGTTTTTCTGAAATTTTCCACTGTGCACTGATTGCAGCAAAAGAATAAGACTGCTAAACGACCAAAGAAGAAAGTAAATTCACAGGTAGCCAGCAAAATTCTTAAATAAGATTATTCACCATGTTTACCCACGGGAATTTGAATTCTGAGATTGGTTGGTTTGTATAATGGAATTAGAAGGACATAAAAGCCATACCTTCCAAATTTTCTCTTGGGTACTCAGTATATAGGCATCCTTTATGTTTTCCAATATTTCGTTACCATACCTGTGGCCTCTGTTGTATAGTACATATATACTGATTTGCATCTAGCATTGCTTTCTAATGAAATCGAGTTAATCTCTACAGGAATTAGTAAGGTCTCTCCATTCTCACACTGTATTGAGCTAGACACCTATACATAATCCTTTTCTGTCACTACTTAATCTTTTTTTATGTTTGTCCTCCTCTTCCTTCCGCACGTTTACCCTGCTAAGCAACTACCGCATGTTCTAGCTTCCCCCCTGGACGTCTTATCAGGTTAGACCTTCCTCACCCTTCTGGCCTCCTGTCTGATGCACCGCCTGCGTTCTAATTGACTCTTCCTTGGCGTACTACTCTCGTACCAAGGTTTGTACGCCCACTTATTTCCTATATTATATAGTCAGCCTATTTGTTTTTCTCCAGATAACACTGCTTTCTTATTGGATCAGAGTTGTCTCTACAGTAATCGCTTTGATCTGTAGCCATCATGGAGCTATAATGTACTATACACTTACATCTAATCCTTTCCTATCACTACCTAATTACCACATCATATCCGTACACCTTCACCTCTATAGTTCCTTTCTATTAGCAATCTTCGACCTACTATAGCCGTAAAATCGATTTATATTCTATTTTTACTTTGACTGTTTCTTCACACTACATCCAGCCAACACTACTGCACCAAATAATTCTTTCTTAGTACTCTCCATATTTTACCATCGCCACCCTGTTTTTCCGCTACTACAGATTTCTAACACTTTTTTTACTCCCCTCCATTTATCTACCATTTAGCCATAAACAACTGACTCTTATACAACATAACAGGTCGACACCGATCATCCACGAGCTACACCGCTCTCAATGGAAAAACACAAATCTATACCAAGCACTCCCTCAAGGTATTTACTTACCAATGTCTTCTATCTAACGCTATCAGTCCGTTTTTGTCATAAATTCCTTTTTTTTCACATTGCCACTGTGACCCTTTGTTGTTCAATGCAGTCCAGAAATCATCCCTGTATCACAGCTTGTTTGTAGAACCTTATTTCATGATACCGCATCTGCGAAACCACCCTTGGACATAGAGGTAAATCTAGAGTCTTTGCATAGCACACCCAAATCTTTATACACATTTGATCCAGTAACCTTTTTTTATAGTGCTCTCACACAGTTCCTATGCTTGCTGATGCTCACGCTCAAATAAGCCACCTTGTTACATGAATACCTACAGAAGCTCATTCATTGCATCTTTATGCTCTCTTATAGCACTGCTACACTATTACGAACAAACATATCCTCCAACAAAGAAAAAAAAATATACCAGCCATATATATCTTCTCCAGCTTTGCTACCATCAAAAGCTTGAATACATCATCTTACGTGCATAGATTGCTAATATTTTTTCTCCCTAACACCAACTGTAACAACTCTCCTATTCGAATAAACGACTTCAGGAGGCAGCCCCCCAGTGGTCCACCATACCAACTGACTCGCTTCCACAGACACTTGCAGCTAAAAGGTATATTATCCTAATCAATTATACGCCGTATTCCATCGATTCATTCAGACTATTTTACGCACCATAACAACGCCCATTCATTTACTACGGTCTCGCATCACCAACTAGCCATTCTCGCATGACACCGCTAAAAGAGAAGGTCACCTCTGACATCGACGGACTGATGTAAGCACTCCATGCAAAAAGGCAAGATCTTAGTTATAACAAACTACCATTTTACAATCAGAAAGAATTTCCATCTTACAGTAGGAAATAACTAGCATCCTGTTGTACCAACGCTTTTGAGCTAACTTCCACTTAATTCCATTCTTATAGACAACTTCAGCGCCAATCAAACCAGCAAATGGTTCAACATCAGTCCCTACCGTTTTTTGTATACATGTTGTATTAGTAGTGTCTACCAACACTATATAATACATTTATCCTTTTGTATCTCTTGTTAGTACTTTCCAGACTTGCTATGTAAATATTCCCGTCGCGATTACGATCATCAATGTTGCGATCTTATTACTGCCCACGCTTTAAGATCTTCACCTTGCATTTTATATACTATGTCAAGCACACCTGCCATGTTTACTACTACTTAGAATATACCTTCCGAATGTGTGTAGGCTCAGATATGTACTCACCATTCATCCTTCGAGAGAGTCTTAGACACGTATACAATACACAGGAAGACAAACATCTACCTGATTTACGAAACTCACCATGCCAAACACCGACATACACAACTAAATAAAAAAAACCTTTTAGATTTTCCCCACCAGTCTCCGCGCCATGGCGCGAGTCAACTTCTAGTTTAATTAATTTCTTGAATTTTCTGGAATTTTAAAAGGTTTTTCCAATTTTTCAGAAATTTAAAATAATTTATCTAAAAAATTAAAAGCCAAATTTAAGTTGTAAAGAATTTTATTAAGTTCAAAATAATTCAAAAAATTTCTGTGAATTGTTCTAGAATTTTTGGACTTTATTTGATAGTTTTTAAAAGCCTATTTGATTTATCTCATTTTCTGAAATTGCCAAAACCTCAAAAATCCGGAATTTTGCCTCAGGCTGATTTTCCTGCTCTCCTGGTCCAGCCAACCCGTCAGCCTCCCCCTGTCTTCTTCTTTCTTTCCTTTCTTCTTCCCCAGCGCCCGAGCTGACCGCCATTAGCGCTGCATGGAGCTAGCTCAAATCCAGTGAAAACCTCCGCCTTTTCTCGCGTCATAACAGGCAATCAAACCCCCGAACATCGCCTCCCCCATTTTCGGCCAAAATCCCCTTTTTTCCACGCAATTACGCCGAAACGCGCAACGCCGTCGAAATCCTCCCGCACTCGATCTCCTTATCCGGTGCACCTCCGCCCCTATAAAGGAGAGCACCAGGAGCCCCTTCTCATCCTCATCTCATCTCCAATTCTTAGCACCTCTCCTCTCCTCCTCTCGCCGTAATCCGAGTTTTACCGCCACTAGCCGAAGCTCTCTCTGCCGCCTCTAGCGCCGCCGTCCAAGGCTCTCGAGTGACACCATCTCCACCTCCGGCTTCGCCTTTGCCTGTCCTATCCGGTTCTCTCACTCCCCTCGCCGGAGCACCACCAGAACTACCGCGCCGCGGTGAGCCAAAGCTCTTCGCCATCGCCACTCTTTCCGCTGGCCAATCGTCTGTGCCTCTTCGCCGAAAAGGTCAGCATTGTGATCCTCGCGTTCCCCTCTCTCGTTTGCGTACCTCACCGACCGCCGTCGCGCCGCCCAACTCCGGCGACCAGTGGTCACCGTGCGCCGCCCACCACGTCATGCCACCTCGCTGCCACCTCAACGCCAAAAGCCCACGTGGCTACCACCTGTTGCCACGTCATCACCCACTTGGAATTTTCCTTTTTCCTTTAGAAAATAAATTCTACCGAAAATTCAAAATCCCCTCACTAACGTCATCATGATGCAATTATTGTTTTCCTTTAAGAAAATAATTCCATAAATTTGGAAATTCCAAATTATATCATTTCATGTGAAATTCAATCGTCCGAGAGCCCATTCTCCTTTGTTCGAGCTCCAAATCAAGTGTTTCAAATTTCTAAATTCATCTAAAATAAAGATCTAGCTATATATACTAAAATCATTTAATTTGTAGTTTATTTGAATTTTGTTTGAATTTGTCTTATTTTCGTGTATAGATTTCGACAACTTCAGAGAGTCAGATTTCGAGGCCGTTCTAGAACAACAATTATTTGCGCAATGCAAGTTACATCTTTGATCCTGTTTGATCCTATTATTTTAAATTATGTTTTAAACTATTACTGTATGCTTATATGTATTCAATTCAATTTAAATTCCTATTTTTAAAATTATAGCTATTCTCATTACCATTGTATAGCCAAGTTTGACATTGAATTAAACATTCCTTGACACCTTAGATGAAAATATAGTTTATGCAATAGTATGAACTAGAACACATGGGAAAAATATATGCCTAGTCATGCTTAGAACAAAAATATTTGATTTGGGGAATTTTTGCCAAAGATTAAAAACATGCATTTAAAAATGAGTCTATGTCATTATTTTTCCATAGAAATTTGCAAATGATTTGAAAAACAAAATGAAATGAAAAACTGGTTTAGAATTAGGCGAAATGGATAGTTGGTGGGTGCAAGTTTATGCATGGGCTCATCTCAGTGAATGATCGAGGCCCAGGGGTTACTTTTGGAAGTCGCCCAGTCAATTAAGGATCGGTCTATGATTGTAAAGCCCTTCCATACTACCACAAGTCTGGAGTGGGACAGACCTCGCTAATTAATTTGCAAAGTTCCACTATTAGTTGTGCCATGTTGATGTGTGGGTGTCGTGAAGACTTATTTTTAATACCCACATGGCGCAAGGGGGGCTTCCGTTTGGCGTGAAACCTTATGGCAATGAAACGTTAGCGGGCATAACTACTTTGAGATGGCGCATTGTAAAGACCTTGTGATAATCACTTAGTTGCGCACCTATGGAAGTGTGTCAGATGGACATTAAAAGTTGATTATCTCTTGTGGGTAAAGTTATACAACCTCTACAGAGTGTAAAACTATTCGAATAGCCGTGTCCACAGTCATGGACGTGCTAAGCAAAGCCTTACACGGATTAGAATATAGTTTTGTTTTAAAAATGGTTTAACAAAAATGATTTCATGGATGTTTATTCCATGTGGGAAATTTGGGCAGAAAGCCTAGTGTAAGGGGGTTAGTCCTTCACCATTTGTGTATGAATGTTTATCCTACACTCAAGAATTGATGAATAAAAATGAAATTTGATTTTAGACATAGACTAAACTACTTTTGAACTTAGTGTTGTATTTAAAATGTCAAATATTACTTTTGCACAAATAACCCTATAAGCCTTCCTTTGATAATATCCATGCATGCATTAACTCTGTTGTGGGTGTAACTTGCGGAGTATATTTTTGTGTTCACCCTTGCTTAATAAAATATCGTTTAGAGGAGAAGGACTTCGCTACTGGTGTAGATCTCGACGACTAGGCTGCTACCCCAGTCGATTGCCTATGGCAGATTAGCTGGGCTCTACTACTTCCCTTCATCTTTCACTGTGTTCTTTATTGTTGGCTCGGAAGCCTTTCTTGTAATAAACTCTGATATTTATTAATAAAGTTGTGTGAATTATGGATGTTACCATATTTGTTTACTGTGTACACTAACTACTGTCGTAGGGACTAGCGTGGAATACACAGAGGATTTGGGGACTCCTGGGTCCGACATGAAACTTCCAAAAGGTTTTGTTATGATTGGTGCTAGCTACGTTGGTTATATCGTTTGGGTAAAGTGTACAGCCTCTGCAGAGTGTTAATCAATCTATTCGAATAGTCACATCTGCAGTCATGGACGTCCTCAGGGGTTTCACACGAGAGGTAGATTTTCATAAAACAATTGGGAAGGGGTAGCTGTGTTAAAGAAACTGATTAGGTCATGGAAGCTTTGTGAAAATACTTGTTAAAAGTATTATTGCTATTTGTTTCAAGTTATGCTTTCAATCTATTATCTGTATTCAATCGCAAATGCTGCTTTATTGCAAAATAACCATAGAAGCCATTTTCTTTGGAATAAGCCATCATCTATAATTGCATTCTGTGGTACAACTTGTTGAGTACTCGGTGTACTCATTCTTGCTGCAATCATTTAGCTAAAGTGGGGTAATATTGGTCTGCTTTTGAGGAGGAGCTATATGAGGATAGTGATCGTTAGGTCTTGATCCTAGTCGGTTGCCTGTGGCGAGTCAATGGGTTTCCGTTGGAGTTGCTTTCATTCTGTTGCTGTCTCTTTATTTAGTGTTAGCCCTGCATGGCTTAATAAATTTAAACTCGACCATAAGGTCATAACTGCTATTTATTAATCAAATTAGTCGTTTATTCTTATATTCGTCTTGTGTGGGATGATATTCATATATGTTGACCTTTGTGTGCACTAAGCGTGATTACGGACTAGTCACGATATACCTGAGGGTCTAGATTTGTATATTTGGGTCCCGACAGAGGTGGTATCAGAGCTATACTGACTGTAGGTCTTGACCTTAGTTAGATCAGCCGTCCTTAAGAAGTTCAAAACTATTTTCTAAAGCAAAAATTTAACATGCAACATTAAAGAATTGCTTAACTTCTCTTATCTCTCTCTTAACTCATTTATAGGTGAAAATCTTCTCTTCGCTGACTTTAAGTTGGTTCTTACCTTTTGCCTGTCTTTGATAGACGGCATTACTTCAGACCTATGGAGAGTGTACCGGAGGTTTCGCTGCTGAGTTGTGGAAGATTCTACAAGCACTTGGAGGATTTGAGAGACCACTCTACCATGGTACCAATTGGATGGTGAATGGTCATAATCATGGTGTGCTATGTCGATTGACCTTCTACACCCGCAAGGATACCAAGGCCAGTCGTCCCATGAACATCACTATTCAGAGGACCATCTTCGCTGAAGGAATCCAGGATCTGCACGTCTTGCCATCCTACGAGTGTGCAACATATACGCCAACGAGTTGAAGGATTTAGTTTTTCACCTTCATCCCCGCGCCGCCGCCATGGATCTTCCAGCACGCTATCCGTCCACCGATGGAGAAGAAGATGCTACTGTGGTTCATCTTGCTCACTTCGTTGCTGCCCAAGAGGAAGCCTTGGAGATTACTACCACAAAACTGTAGGGAGCCTACGAGACGTTGCAACTTGCAAAAGAGAGGATTGCAGAGTTGCATGAAGCTTTGTACGTTCTAGAGCCCGAGGAGCCAGAGCCGGTCGTGCCTACACTCTTGCCACCTGCTCCTATTGCGCCAGTTACGAGACATCGGGATCAGTTCGTGAGGATTCCTGCTCGTCTACCAGAATACGGTAGGGAAAAGCGTTGTGGTGGTGGTGGAGGTTACCTCAGTGATTGAGTCAGCAAAGGTCTAGGCTTAGTCAGTTGAGGCTCAGTGTATGAGAGCCGCGTCAGCTTAAGATTAGGAGTGTCGTCCTTTAGACAGTAGATTTGTGTGATAGGTTCACTTTCGTTTTCCTATGTGTAGTATGAGCTGCAAAAGCCCTTAGGCGTTTGTTGCAACCATGCTAAGACCCTTATTAATATATATTTATTTCAGTTGAGTTCTTTATACCGTGTTTGTTGGGTTTAACCTACCCCTGCTTAGTTCTTAACTTATCTTGTGCTTGCTACCTTATCTAATCATTCGAGCTTTCGCTAGATGGTTCAGACTCGCAATGCCGCTGCCAGTGTATCAGGAACCAATGGAGTAGAAGGAAGTGAGCAGACCCCTGCGGGAATAGTTCCACCTCAAGCACCGCCGATAGATCTGTAGAACTTCGGAGTATTCATGGCCACCCAGACCCAGCTGATGTATACAATGATGAATCAGATGCAGAACATGAACAACAACTAAGCCAACAACAACAATGTAGCACTAGCTGCTCATGGTCACCATGGACAGTCTAAGTTAGTAGAGTTCATGAGAACTCGCCCGCCGACTTTTTCTGGAAATGTTTTGCCAGTAGAAGCTGATGATTGGTTTCGCGTGATTAAAAGGAAGTTGTTGATCACTCAGTGCAACTATCACGAGAAGGTCCTTTATGCTACTTGTCGGTGTTTTAGAACCGAACTTACATAAAGATTGTTTGATTCGGGGGTTCCTCTAGGTTCAAAATCACACAGAGATGGAGACACAGGGATTTTTATACAGGTTCGGGCCTTCTCCTGGGAGAATAACAACCCTACTCCTGTGTGTATGTATTGAGTATGCTGGATTACAAGATGAAGCCAAAGACTAGAGTATTGTGCTTCTAATCGCCTTCTCTCCCCCTTTGTCCTGATGATCCTACCTTTTATACAGTCCTCAAAGTGTACTGTTGTATCTCTAGTCTAAAGGCCGCCTTAATGTTCCATATCATGGAGCCGTTACTGGAGGTTATTGTGGGAGTTGTAACGTTCCCACGTTGCCAGACAGTTATAACCATAACAAGGAATTTAAATCGTGCCATTATTCCAGAGAATAATAGTGTAGTTTTACTGCCCCATATCCTTAAATACAATGCGGAAGATTCCCTGGTCGATTAGGCCTACATGTATGTAAACCTTATCGACTAGGTACTGGTCGTAGAAGAGCTTACGACAAGGCAGTGGTCGTAGAAGATCTTACGACCACAGACTAATCGTAGTAGAGCTTACGATCATGAGATAGTCGTAGAATGACTTACGACTATGGGGTAGTCGTAGGAGGGCTTACGACTACAGGATGGTCATAGAAGAACTTAAGACCTCCAGCTTCTCCCTTATGAATATTAAGGGGTATACCCAAGGATCATATGACGTCATTATTATCCATAATGTGAATTACAGATAAATAATTAAATGAGGATTATTATATCCTCGTCATCTAGCCCCCCAGCTTCAAGTGAAAATAACTTACTTGAAAAAAGGAGTTTGTAGGTGATCTTACGACCAGTAAGTGGTCGTAGAGTAGTGGTTGAAGGAAGAACTCTTCAACTTGTGTTTCATTTGACCAGAAATTTACTTGGTCAAGAAGGTTGTAGAATAATCTTACGACTTACCGGGTGGTCGTAGGAGATCTTTCGATCACCGAGTGGTCACAGTACTGAGGTCAGAAGTAAAATCTTTCCGATTATTGTTGCATTTGACTAGAAAAAGGCTTGGTCAAGAAGGTAATTTCGCTTGAGATCTAAAGACCATCTCGGTTTTCTCGAGCAGACAAATTCAAGAATCCTAATCGACTCTCACAGACCTGTCTGTTGGGGCTGTTCCCGAAGCGTTGGCAACTGTTGGGTTGCCACGTCCTTAACTTGAGCGTGCGGTTATAAATACTCACCGTGGGTGAGAATAAGATCTTTTACCTTCCCCCAAATCGCTCCGCTGTTCACACTTTTGAGTTCTCCGCCGCCTACCAAATCGAGCCTTTTCCTCCAATCCTTCCAAATCCAAATCTTTAACTTTTGAGAGAAATGGCCGGAGCCGCTTCCCAATGGGTCGAATCGGAGATGGATGCGGCCAAAATCAAGGTTTTGGTTGCCGCCGAGAAGATCCCGAAGAAGAAATTTGTGAAATGGATCGAAGCTGGAGGGCGACATTGGCCGTCGAGGGAGATTGGGCAAATCCCTGTCTTCCAGGCATTCTGCGAGTGTGGCCTTCGATTGCGCGCTCACATTTTCCTCACTCTTGTACTCGAACACTTCGGCGTGGAGTTGGTGAATCTTGTTCCCAACTCCATTACAATGTTGGGTGTATTCGTGTACCTGTGTGAGGCCTACCTAGGGATTCCAGCCAAGTACTTTGGGGGGGTTGTTGTAGAAGATCTTATGACTAGGCACCGGTCGTAGGAGAACTTACGACCAGGGTATTGTCGTAGAAGAACTTATGACTAGATACTGGTCGTAGGAGGACTTACGCCCAGAGTATTGTCGTAGAAAGACTTACCACTAGGTTTTGGTCATAGAAGGGCTTATGACCAGGGTGTTGTCGTAGAAAGACTTACGACTAGGAACTGGTTGTGGAAGAACTTACAACCATGTTTTATGCTGACATCTACTCTTTCCCTTTGTAGGTTTAAGAGCAATGAGAAGACCTTAGCTGATTCTCTCGACTATGAGAAAGTCGAGACGAAAAAGCTAAGTGAGAAGAATGAAGACCTCCTGAATAAGCTTCAGGATGCAAACTCTACAATCCCAAAGTAGCAGGGACGACTAAACGGTAAGTGCTAAACTTAAGACCGCTCACGATCTTCTTTTCTTTCTCTGATTCTCATTTCTTTTCAAAAAAAGATCAAGAGGTCCAAACATGGGAACAGCGCAACCTCAAGGACACTATCTCTCACGCTGAAGAAGTCAAGAAGTTGGATTCTCAACTAGTTGGTAAGCAAATCTTTACCTGTAATTGGTTGCGTTTTCCTCTTGAGGTCATTTATCTGACTGGTCCCATTCTTTTCAGAGCAAGCAGTACAAATAAAACGTCTTCGCGAGGCTTCGACTCACAATCAGGATGAAATGATGTCTTTGAAAGGGAAACATCCAAGACAACATTTCACTTCTGAACAATGTACTCAGTGGGCTTCATGCTGAGGGGATCACTCCTCATGAAGACACGATTTCTGCTCACTCGAGTGCCATTGGCGAACAAGTTGGAACTTTGCAGGAATTGGTGACTACTCTGAAGGCGACCAATTCGAATCGATAAAGGATTCGGTCAAAGAGGGAATAAGATTTGTTTTAGCAAAACTTAAAGCTCTTAACCCCAGCCTTAATCTGCAACCCGTCATAGACAACTTCGTCGCCTTCTAAAGGTATAAGCGGGCGAATAATAGTAAATGCAATCGATCGCCGTCTGATCCACAGAGGATATGCAAATAAGATCTCCTTTGCCAGATTAGTCTGTACTAGAGTCCTGAGTCCTGTAAAGATAAGTTTTTGTTGCTGTTGATATATATAAACCTTCTTTCTTCCTGAAAATCATCTTGTCGAGTAGTTAGTAACTCAAAAGATAATGAATGAAAAAAGAGCAAGACTAAGAATTGAAGTCAAGTTAAAAAATTTATCCTAGCCCCCGACTATTTGCTTGGGTTATTCAGATAAACCAAGTAAATAGTGTGAAATGGGTTTTCTTAAAAGAGAGATTTAGCTAACTTGTAGTTTTTCGATCACGATTATCATGCACTAGTCGAAAGAGTAGGAACGAGTTGACACTAGGAAGTTCCTTCTAGTGGGCAGGACCACGTGCAGAGAGGAAAGACTTCGACTAGGTGATGTTTCTATTTCCAACGAGATTAATCAAACCAAGAACGGTCAACTTAAGTTAGATAAACGTCTTGAGTTACTTAAAAATTCGTTCAACTCATTCCAATGCACTCAATAGGTTCGATCTGGTAGCAAGAGTTAGAAACAGGACGACGCTAGGAAGTTCCTTCCAGTGGGCAGGACCACGTGCAGAGAGGAAAGTCTTCGACTAGGTGTTGCAACTTCCTCTGACCAGTTAAAACGAAGCAAGTTTACCAAAATTAGTCGAGAAAATTAGAAAAGTGTACTCGGCGTAATTTATTTTTGAAAAATAAATGAAGAAATAAACTAAGGTACTAAGAGTTGGCTTGACATTACTTCGACCATGTTTTAAACCCAAGCTCTTTGTATTGGCAGCAAAAGGGGAGGAACGAGTCAACACTAGGAAGTTCCTTCTAGTGGGTGGGACCACGTGCAGAGAGGAAAGGCTTCGACTAGGTGATGTTACCATCCTTTCGACCAGTGTAAAGATGAACTGGGTACTAGTCGTAGAATGTCTTACGACTGGTGTATTATCATGGAAAAGCTCACGACTAGGAACTGGTCGAAAGCGGACCTTTGACCAGGGTATGGTTGAAAGAATTGTCAAAGCACTACTCAAAGTATGACAATAAAGATAGAAAGAACCTGATGCTTTATTAAACAGTTGGTCGTTTACACATAGAATTTACGTAATTGGTTGATATTCCAAGAATTAGAGAGAATCCAGCCGTCTTCCATTGCCATTGATATAGAACACAGTGCATAACCCGACCATCGTAAGGACCTTCCCACTTGGGGGAAAGTTTGTTTCAATTAGACTGGGATTGAATTTTCCTCAATACCAAGTCACCTATAGCAAGGCTGTGAGGTTGGACCTCACGATTATAGTATTTGCACAGGGCTTGTTGGTAGACTGCTGAACGGATTAAGGCTTGATTTTTCTTCTCTTGAAAGGAGTTAATGTCATCCGCTCGAAGTTGTTCTTAATTTGAGTCATTGAAACTCTCGACCCTTGTAGACCTAATCTTTAGTTCTGGTGGAAGCATGGCTTCGGCACTGAAAACTAGGAAAAAAAAAGGTGTTTTGCTGTTTCGACTAGCGGTCGTCGAATCGCCCATATCTTGAGGGTAAATCTTGAAACCTAAGCCCCCGAGCACTTAACAAGCTGGTCGAAGACTCGAGTTTTAATTCCCTACATTATTTGGCCATTCGCTCGTTCGACTGCCCCATTGCTTTGGGCATGGGCGACAGAGGCATAACACAGCTTGGTACCCAACTCGTCACAAAATTCCTGAAATTTTGCGCTCGAAAATTGTTTACCATTATCTCTGATTATTCGACTTGGGACTCCAAACCGAGTAATCACGCTTCTCATTATGAACCGTTTTGCGGCTTCCGTTGTTATCCCAGTCACAGGTTCGGCTTCGATCCATTTTGTGAACGTATCAATAGCCACAAAAAGAAACTCGAAGCCTCCTGGAGCCTTTGGGAACGGTCCTAGGATATCAAGACCCCAGGTCACAAAAGGCCAAGATAGAGGAATTGTTTGTAATGCCTGAGCCGGTTGGTGTATTTGCCTGCTATGAAACTAGCATTGTACACATTTCTTAATCAATTCTTTGACATTGTAGAGAGTTATTGGCCAGTAAAATCCTTGTCGAAAGGTTTTTTTGACCAACGTTCTGTAGGAAGCATGAGTTCCACAGATGCCCCCATGTATATCATGAAGGAGGTTTAGTCCTTCTCTTTGCGGTATGCATCGCATGAGTACCCCTTGAGTGCCTCGTTTATAGAGGACTCATTCGACCAAAGTATACATTTTGGCCTTTCGGGATAGACGATCTGCCTCAAGATCATCATCGGGTACGGAACCCGCCTGAAGATACTCATAGATGGGATTCGTCCAAGTATCCTTGTTTCTAGAGAGGCTGTCTCAATAGGAGATGTCTCTGGTGTGTCTACCAGAGATGGCTTCTGGAGTTGCTTCAAGAAGACTCCTTTTGGTACTTGTGATCAGGAAGAAGCTATCCGAGCAAGCTGGCCTGCAATGAAATTATCCTTTCGAGGGATGAATTGTACCTCGAAACCGAAAAAATGCTTTTCAAGCTTTTGAACCTCCGATAAGTACCGAGACATGGTCAGATTAGAACACTGGTACTCTTTTTTGACTTGATTCATGACTAGTTGAGAGTCTCCTCTCACAAGTGGTGTCGAAGCGCGAGTGCTTTCGCAGCTCGTATGACAGCTAGCAAACCTTCGTATTCTACCATGTTGTTAGTGGTCTGAAAGTTTAATTGTATGGCATACTTTAAGGTCTCTCCGTTAGGAGATTCCAGGACCACCCCAGCCCTCGAGCCACTTAAAGTAAGTGACCCGTCAAAGTACATCGTTCACTAGTCGTGGGTATCGTACTGGGGATCCTGAACAGGTTTAGGATTTGTCCATTCGGCGACAAAGTCTGCCAAGATTTGGGATTTAATGGCCGTTCGGGACACAAAATGGAGGTTGAACACCCCAAGTTCTACTAACCATTTAGACATGCGTCCCGCTGCTTCCCTATTTTGGAGGATCACTCCCAAGGGAAACTTAGACGGTACAATTATCTTATGCGCCTGAAAATAATGCCACAGTTTCCTTGAAGACATGAGGAGGGCATAGAGAAGTTTTTGGACCTGAGGGTAACAGTCCTTAGGCCCGTGTAAAACTTCACTTACGTAGTACACTGGTCGTTGGACGTTTTCATGTTCTATGACTAGTACTGCGCTCACTGCTTGTGGCGTGGCAGCTAGATAAATTAAGAGCGTCTCTTCTGGTTTCAGAGAAACCAAAATAGAAGCACTCGTAAGATATCTCTTGACATCCTCAAAGGCAGCGTTTGCTCTTCCGACCACTCAAAACCCTCGTGCTTCTTTAGAGGTTTGAAGAAAGGTAGTCCTTTTCTCCCAGTCGTGCGATGAAATGACTTAAAGCCGCCATACACCCTGTTAGTTTTTGGACTTCTTTCTTTGTGGTTGGAGGGCGCATTTGAACAATGGCTTTTATCTTTTCAGGATTTGCTTCGATCCCTAGTACAGAGACCAGGAATCCAAGCAATTTTCCCGAAGAGACTCCAAACACACACTTCTCAAGATTGAATTTCAGGCGGTGTTTTCTGAGGTTGTCGAACGTCTCCTGCAAGTCCGAAATATGATTAAGCCGTTTGATGCTTTTTACGACTAGATCGTCAACATAGGCTTCCAAATTTCGACCTAGCTGAGGTGAAAAAGTCGATTGCATCAACCGTTGAAAAGAAGCACCGGCATTTTTTAGACCAAATGGCATTTTGACATAGCAAAATATACCAAATGGAGTAATAAACGTGGTCTTTTCTTCATCTTCTAGACACATATTAATCTGATGGTAGCCAGAATATGCATCTAGAAAACTTAATGTTTTGCAACCAGTAGTAGAGTCAACCAACTGATCGATACAAGGTAAAGTCATCTTCTGGACAAGCTTTACTAAGATCAGTGAAGTCTACGCACATTCGCCATTTGCCGTTAGACTTCCTAACCATTACAGGATTGACCAACCACTCTGGGTGGTCGATTTCTCTTATCTGCTTTAAGTAGCTTGTCCAATTCTGACCTTATAGCATCTCGTCGATCAGGGGCAAATCTCTATAATTTTTGTTTTACGGGTACTTTGTTAGGCCGTAGAGCTAGCCTGTGCTCGATCACTTCCCTAGGGACTCCGGGCATGTCGAATGCTTGCCACGCGAAGACATCTGTATTTGCTTGGAGGAAAGCGATGAGGGTGTCTTCCTATTTTGGGTCGGAAGTACCCCCGATGCGAACAGTCTTCGAGGGCTCCTCCAGATCTAGGGGAACCTCTTTGACTTGGTCATTCGGCTTAGGTGTAGCTTTAGGCTTCGACTACTTGGTCGAAGACTGCCCTTTTTCTTCCCGAGTTGGTATCTGACCGATCATCTCAAGGGATCGACGGTCACACGTATGCGCCATCTTCTTATCACAGTGGATTGTGATTACTCCTTTGGGACCTAGCATCTTAAGACATTGATACCCACAATGAGTTGCCATTAAGAATTTTGCCAAAGCTGGTCATCCAAGTATGGCGTTATATGCCGTATCGAAATTGACCACATCAAACGAGATCTTCTCTGTCCTGAAATTACTTGGTGAACCAAATGTTAAAGAAAGAGACACTTGACCAATGGGTTTGGCCGAAGACCCTAGTACAATACCATGAAAAGAGTATCTTACCGGTCTTACCTTGGTCCTGGGTACTTGCATCTCGTCTAGGGTATTCGTAAACAGAATGTTTAACGAGCTACCACCATCAATCAACACTCGATTTACTCGACAGTTGTTGATGGTCGGTTCGACCACGATCGGAAAACGACCTGGTCAGGTCGAAGGGATCGGGCAGTTAACCTTCCCGAAAGAGATGGTGACTTCCGACCACTTCGGTACTTTATTAACAAGAGGAGAGTCAATGGAGTTTACCTTGTGTTCGACAGCCTTAAACTATCGTCTTGACTTGTACGCCGACAATCCCCTAAAGATTTGTTCGATGGTGTGCTCGGGATCTTGAAACGACATGTCCTCGTTGTCATCCGACTGTGTATGAGCACTAGCTTGCCCTACCTCCTCGAGGGTAGGAAGTGGCCCTTTGCCATTGTAGTAGTCCTCGAGTTTTCATTGGAAAACTCGGCAGTTGCAAAGGTCATGTCCTTCCTTTTTATGGAAAGGGCACCACCTAGGTTTATCGTTCTTCCGTTCAAGGCGCTTACCTTTGACTCGATCGGGGTATTGCTTGGCACTTTGTGGCTCCTTATCGCTTACGGCCAGGACCTCCTTAGAACTATTGGCTTGAGGCTGTTGGCCTTTTGCCTTGTTCTTAGATTTCTTGGCCTTTTTGTCCTTCTTGTTTCCACCTTTGCCAACCTCTTGATGGTGCTGGTCATCTCGATCGATGATTTTGGTCCACTCGACTGCTTCATCAGCAGTCACGTACTGACCAGCCATCTCAAAGAGTTCAGCGACAGTAGCCAGAGGGTTCAAAGCGATGTCCTCTGTGATTCTTCTACTGCGGACTCCCTGCTTGAAGGCTCTGATAACAGATGAGTTAGAAACCTCAGGAATTGAATTGCGAACCTGACTGAAACGCCTGATGAATTGGCGTAGTGTCTCATGATCGTTCTGTCTCATCCTGTGCAGGTTTTCCTCCTTCCCAGGGCGATGGTAGGTGCCCTAGAAATTGGCAAGTAGAAGGTCGCAGAGGTGTTGCCACGAGTAGATCGACTCGAGTGGTTGGTTTAATAACCACAATCGAGCGGACCCTTCGAGCACAGTCGAAAGGTAATTCGCCATGACACGCTCTCCTCCTCCTGCTGCTTAGACAGCGGTCGTGTAAATCTGAAGAAATTCAATGGGATTTTGAGACCCATCAAACTTCTCGATGTTCCTTGGTCGAAACCGCGGCGGCCAGTGAACTGCTCGGAGGTTAGGCGAGAATGCCCGACATCCGGTAATCACATCGTAACGCCTCCTTTGCAGGAAAGAGGGGTTGATGTCGCTAGGTGATCGTACTCGACGATACCCGGCAATAGGTGAATCTGACTTATGATAAGTCTCGATCCTACGAGGGTAATACTCCTTGTACTTTGTCTGCTATTGCAGACCTCTGGGTCGGAGTGGTGAATGATCACTTCTCCTGCGAGCTTTTTAATCATCAGGCGTTCGAGGAACCCTTTTCTGGTTTGGGGAACCACGCAACTTGTGGTGTTCTCTATGCGAAGAGTTATTCGAATAACTGGAAGCTGACGGAGTCGTACTGCTACGACTTCTAGAATGATGTCGGCGGGAACGTTCGAGCTTGCTCATCGTGCTTAGCAGCCGTCATGCGATCTCTTCGGCGAAGAGGTCGTAACCTGGTGCTCGGGCAAGTTCTCAAGATGGATTCTCGAGCAGGTCGTTGATATGCTGGAGTTCCTGAGCTTCTTTTGACTGGTATTGAGCGCGCCCAGGCAATTTTCTCTAAGCCGCAACTCGTTTCCGTCGGATTGTTTTAGAATCATCTATACCTGATCCTTGAGCTTGCCTTAGTGAAGTGTGATGATTTCGAGGATTTTCCGAATGCTCATCAGAGTATTGACTCTGTTCATCGCCGGAGGTGTCCTTGCCATTGCTACGAGCGGTCGTAGGGTGTCATCGTCGGGGAGCATCCTTAGTCCTGTCTCTAGGAGAGTTATTGCTAACTGAGGGAAGGACGAAGACCTCCCGTTGATGATCTCCACTTGCGCTTGAGGCCTCCTCGCTTGTGGAGTCGTCGAATGACACCATCTGACGACTTGGAGCAAACCAATCCAGGAAGGGGAATTCCGGGTTATAGCCGTCTCCATCCGTAGGTTTGCCTTGCATTGGGATGGTCAAACTCGCAGGAAGAATGTGTTCAATCGTATCCTTGGTTGGGCTAACTGGAGAGAGAGAACCACCAGGTGCTGATGAAGATCCGAAATTACAACTTCCAAGAGTTGTCGCGCCAGGTCGGGCTGCCTTAGGTGGACTTGAACACTTGGAGAGGGAACCCTCGCCATGCCCTAAGTCTGCCTTGGGACAGCCCTCGTTGTAGTCGGATGGACCCTTGCCCTCTGAGGAAGCTGGTTCCTCATCTGGACGTATTGTTGTGGGGGATAAGGATCCCTCCTCAACTCCATCGGTGGTAAGGTCTCCTGGAGAATGATCTCCAAAGGGGACATTACCATCGAATGATGCAGTACTCGGCCCGTAGTCGAAACCGGCATCCATGTCGATATCTGCATAGTCAACCAAGTCGAAACAGTTCTCCTAGTTCCACTCTCCTGCCATGAGAGCATGAGAGTTGGAAAAGACAAAGGAAAGCTGATGACTTGAAGATCCCCACGGTCGGCGCCAACTGGCGGTGTTTTAGAACCGAACTTATGTAAAGATTGTTTGATTCGGGGATTCCTCTAGGCTCAAAATCACACAGAGATGGAGACACGGGGATTTTTATACAGGTTCGGGCCTTCTTCTGGGAGAATAACAACCCTACTCATGTGTGTATGTATTGAGTATGCTGGATTACAAGATGAAGCCAAAGACTAGAGTATTGTGCTTCTTATCGCCTTCTCTCCCCCTTTGTCCTGATAATCCTGCCTTTTATACAGTCCTCGAAGTGTACCGTTGTATCTCCAGTCTAAAGGCAGCCTTAATGTTCCATATCGTGGAGCTGTTACTGGAGGTTATTGTGGGAGTAGTAACGTTCCCACATTGCCAGGCAGTTATCACCATAACAGGGAGTTTAAATTGTGCCATTATTCCAGAGAATAACAGTGTAGTTTTACTGCCCCATATCCTTAAATACGGTGCGGAAGATTCCCTGGTCAATTAGGCCCACATGTCTGTAAACCTTATCGACTAGGGACTAGTCGTAGAAGAGCTTACGACCAGGCAGTGGTCGTAGAAGATCTTACGACCACAGACTAAACGTAGCAGAGCTTACGATCATGAGATAGTTGTAGAACTTGATCCCAGTCAGTTGCTTGTGGCGAGTCGATGGGTTTCCGCTGGAGTTGTTTTCATTCCGTTGCCATCTCTTTATTTAGTGTCAGCCCTGCATGGCTTAATAAATGTAAACTCGTCCATAAGGTCACAATTTCTATTTATTAATCAAAATAGTCGTTTATTCTTGTATTCGTCTTGTGTGGAATGATATTTATCTATGTTGACATCGTGTGCACTAGCGTCATCCTAGACTAGTGCAGTATACATAGAGGGTCCAGATTTGTATATTTGGGCCCTGACAGATTTATTCATATTAAATTATTTTTATTTCTAAAATTTCAAACTAAGCTTTAATTAACTCAATAAAATTCAACTAATTCCTTTTATTTTGAAAATTCCAAAAACAAACATGAAAATTGGGTTGAGTCTTTTTGTTAGTACTTGAGTTGCATTTAGGATAGAGTTGTAGTCAAGTTGGGGTGCAAGACCAAATCGGTTCTATGCTAGGTGTGTGTGTTTGCCTATTTAAGCCAAGCATGTGTGTGCCACTGTAACAGGGGAGTTGAGAATGATGAATGGAGTTATTTGGCGTGTCGCCATGAGGGTATATCCCTATTATCGCGTGTGTGTGAGTACTTGAGAATTCATCTATGGCTCATCTTCGGGCGTGGGGGATTTGGTTGTGCTGATGGTTTTCATCCGATGGATCAATCGATCCTATCTCTCTCGTTCATGTGTTGTGGTGTACGTGGGCTGAGGATTTTATCTATCCTAGTGCGAATTGTGTCCTATAATTCGTGCTTCACATATCTATTTAGGAATTACCACCGTGAAAAATCAGGCAACCCTACGGATTTAATATTTCCTCAAGGTTTGATCCACATTAGTCATGCAATATAGTTGTAAAGAGAAATGGCAAACAAACCAATATCTACTGCTCTACCATGCACTTGTCTTTTAGCCACGAAAACCCGAACGATGAAAAGGTGGCACCGAATTTGAAGCAACACTCCCTGAACAAAACCAATAATCCACCTCAAAAACATGCAACAATAGTACATCAACATCAAATAATTCAACATCGCTCCTAAACACAAACCCGACACAATTAACACCTCTTCACTGCACAACCCACCCGCTGTCTCGGTGATCAAACATCCATAACTATTACTCCTGGAATCTAAATATAGCAAACTCTATATTTTCTAGAATCTAAACAAAATTTTCTACACTTTTCTAGTTATGCAAATTCCCTGATTATGTTATCTAAATCCCCGCTTTTAAGGCCGAAGGTCAAATTGGAACATTACAGAATAGCATACTTCACAAAATTTTATAACTATTTTTCTAGCACGAGAAAAAATAGCAAACCATACCACTTCTGGAAACTACAAAGAATTGTCTAAAAAAAACCTAGTTATGACCATAATTTAATTCGACCATCTATTGCACGTAATAAAGCAATCTACACGACTGTTGTTAACGGCGATGGAATTCTGGACAACAGTACTCCAGAAGCCATAACTTTTAAACTGGTTAACCAAATCTAGTGATCTTATACTCTATAGAAAGCTTATACAATTATATACAACTTTCCTATCACGGAAAAGCTATGAAATAGAACATAGATACCCCCAAAAACTCTCTCTCAAGGTTCAGCAGCATAACTAACCGAAACAAGCCATCACCAATCTACCAATTCCCGTGATCAATCTACCCTATCCTTTAATTAAACATCAATGTAATAGCATGGAAAGGATTCCCATATCATTACCCTTGAAATAGGATGACGAAGAGATCGAATCACGAAACCCTAACTTCTTCCCCCTTCTTCCTCTTCTCATTCTTCTCTTTCCTTCCTCCTAGCTCTTCCTTGTTCTTGGCTTTCTCCTATGCTTCCTTGTTCCTCCTTCGCAACAACAACAGCACTAGCAGCAGTTCTAGCACAACCGGGAACTGTTGCAGTAGCAAGGGTGTAGTAGGCTGGCTGTTAGATTAGAGGGCGGAGTGACAGGGCATTGTGGCACCAGGGACACATGGCACAAGGGTAGGTGGAGGCGGCTGCACAGGGAGAGGGCAAGGTTGGGTTAGGGTTAGGGTTAGCTGGTGCCCCCTGCTATCCTTTATAGCGGGGCACAGGGCTTCCTAGCCGAGTTCAACTCAAACTAGGTTGGGCCCTGGCCAGCCCACTCCCTCCTCCCTTTTCTTTCTCTTATTCCTTTTCTAGTTCATTTATTTAAATGGGGTATTACATTCTACCCCTTTAAAATAATTCGATCCTGAATTCTACTCTCACCAATCTACGCAAAGAACAACGAAACTGAAACAAAACAACTTTTAACACATACCTATTGTGAACAACTCTGGGTACTCCTCGCTCATGCGAGAATATAATTCCCAAGTCGCTTCCCTCTTGGTTTGATGCGACCACAGAACCTTGACATACTTCAATGTCTTATGCCTCAACAACCTCTCTGACTCCTCCAGTACACGCACCGGACAGGACACAAAGGTGAGGTCTTGCTCAATGGTCAACATCTCTAATAAAATCTCATGCTCTGGATCTCTCAGGTAGTTCCTCAACATCGAAATATGAAAGATGTTGTGAACCCATTTCGTGCAATGGACGGCAATTTCCGTTTCTCAACATCAAAACACAAAACATGAAACATGAAATGGACTCAAAAAGGTCCAAGCAATAAGCTAATTTCCCGATTCGTGCAACTATCAGAAATGGTCCAACGTACCTAGGGCTAAGCTTCCCTTTGGTACCAAACCGTATAATGCCTTTAGTGGGAGACACTCTTAGGAGCACCTAATCACCCACCTCAAACTCCAGATCTCGCCTTCTCACATCTGCATACCTATTTCGCCTACTCTGAGCTGCTAGCAGATTCTACCTGATTTCCTTCACTCGCTCTGCCGTCTTTCGGACCCAATCTGGTCCCAGAACAGCCTCTCACCTACGACATCACAACAAAGTGGCGATCTACACTTTCACCCATACAAAACCTCAAAAGGTGCTACTCGAATACTGAACTGGTAGATGTTGTTATAGGAGAAGCATGCAAGAGCCAACGGACACATGACCTCAACATGTCCTCCAAAGTCTGAATGGTATGCTCGGACTAACCATCCGTCTGAGACTGAAATGCAGTGCTAAGGTGAAGTTGAGTGCCCAACGCACTCTGCAAACACTCACAGAACTTGGAGACAAACCTGGTATCTCTGTCGAAAATAGTGGTCTTAGACATACCATGCAAACACACAATCTCTCGCACATAAATAGGAGCCAAATCACTTGTTGTATTCGTTATGCAGATAGGAATAAAGTGTGCTAACTTGCTAAAACGGTCCACCACTACCCAATTAGCATCCCTCCCTAGTGGAGAACAAGGTAACGTGACCACAAAATCCATTGAAATATCATCCCAAGGCCACTGAGGAACCTCCAAAGGTTGCAACAGAGTTGCGGGTCGCTTAGACTCGGCCTTCACTTGCTGACAAACTCCACAAGAAGCCACATATTTAACGATATCCACATTCATTATCTTTTACCAGAAGCTTTGCTTCAGATCCCGATACATCTTGGTCTCACTAGGATGAATAGTATACGATGAGTCTCTCTCAAGATATCATCCTTGACTTGCCCTTCTGTGACACACGAAGACGGCCTTTAAACTGCAATGCATCACACTCATCAATGCTGAAATCCCCCTTTTGCCTTCATCAAGACGCTTTCGGACTTGCTGCAACGGTCAATCACTCTGTTGCACCTCCCGCACATGCTCTAGAATTGCTGACTTAGGAACAATTGTGTCTTAGTCTGTGCTGTGCCAACATAGCAATAAGAGATTCCCATTCAATAAAAATCAGCAATGAGACAATCTAGAGTAGAGGAAGTTGTCTTGCGAGTAAGAGCATCAGAAACCACATTTGCTTTGCTTGGATGGTACTGGATGGCAAAATCATAATCTTTAATCAATTCCAACCACCTTTTTTTTGCCTCAGATTCAGATTTTTCTACGTGAAGATGTACTTAAGGCTCTTATGATCAGTGCAAATATCACAAGATTCTCCATACAGATAGTGCCTCCAAATCTTAAGGGCAAAAACAATGGCAACCAACTCTAAATCATGAGTGGGGTAATACTCTTCATGTTTCTTCAACTGCCTCGATGCATAAGCAATCACTAGCATCTTGCATGAGAACACAACCAAGACCCACTCGAGAAACATCCAAATAAACTATGTAGCGCTTCCCAAGCTAAAGGAGGCTAAGAATAGAGGAAGTTACTAACTTCTCCTCAAAGTCTAAATCTAGCGCCACGATCATCGACCCACTTTGGATCTTCACGCCTTTCTGTATGAGCTAAGACATTGGCTTGGCAATGATAGAGAACTCTTCCACGAAGCACTAGTAATAACCAGCTAAGCCCATAAAACTCCTCACTTCCTTGACATTAGACAATCTCTTCTAGTCCACCACTTTATAAACCTTGTCAGGATCGACGACAATACCAATAGTATTAATCACATGACATAGAAAGCCCACTTCTAAAATCTAGAACTCGCACTTCTTTAACTTGGCACCAAACTTAACTCTCAGAGTTTCTAGCACAAGTCTTAGATGTCGTTCATGATCATCTTCAATCTTAGAATAGATGAGAATATCATCAATGAACACCACCACAAAGTCATCTAGGTACTTTTGCAGCATGCTATTCATCGTCTCCGTGAAAACGACATGGGCATTCGTTAGTCCGAAAGACATAACTTTATACTCATAATGCCCTCACCTGGTAGAGAAACCGGTCTTCTAAATATCCTATTCCCGCTCCATGTCGTTCTTGGAGAACACCTAAGCTCCATACTGCCTCTCCATGTAGCATAGCCAATCCGCCGCTTGGACTGGCGTGCCGGATCCATCGAACGAATCCAACCTCAATGCCACCCAGTTGTGAAGACTCATCCATGCCTCGGGTGCGGCTGGAGGAAAAACAAGGGCAGCAACAGATGCTACGGTAGTGGGGGTTGCCAGCACTTGCTGAAGAAGCGTACGGATCTCTCCCACAAGCTCTCTCAACAAGGCGGGGGTTCCATCCTATCCCCCGACCTAAGGTTGGCTATCAGTAGCCTCCTCCTTACCAGAACTGTTCCCCTCGGCTACAGACTAACCACTTCGGGCAATGCACCACTAGGCCATGACCTCCACGATCACGGCCTACACCCCTTGGCATAGCTATTCACCACAAACAAACATACATTCAATAAGTGTCAGAACCCGGATTTCCACATCCGAAAACCCTATGCATATTTTGAACTAGTCCCAGATCAGTAGCTAACTCACACAGTGAAATATCGATGAAATACCACCCCTTTATCAATTTAATTAAAAAGATCTCAACATAACAAATAGTAATAATAACTAGACCTTAAGGTCAACATTTCCTTAACTTGCCACCCAGGGCTAAAGAAACAAATTTTCATAGCCTATTTTCATTAAATTGAATTAAGATGCATCTCATGAGCATGCATATGATTTCTAGAGCATGTGCACAAATTGATGCATTTGAAAAAAAAATTCAAATCAAAGTTAAACTTAAAATTCAAACTGAAGCTTCAAATAAAAAACAATAAATACTTATGAAGATCTCTGGGAAATAATTTATTTAAACATTAAGATAATTATCATGAATAAATATTAATTTTCTCAAATTTTTTGAAACCAACTTAACCTTGAGAAAATTCAAACCCAATTCAAAAACCCCTACTGTACTGATTTAGAACAAGTAAATAAAACATGAACAGTGATGGTAGAAAAATTTATGTGTTCTATGTCACCCCAGGAACCTCTCTACAAAATGTTAGAATTTTTGAAATTTATTTACTATTTCAAATCGCCAGAACAAGTGGAGGGGTTTGAATTTAAAACAGTCAACTGGCCGAGTTGACTCGGTCCGACCTAACCCAATCCAGACCCCGACCCACCCACTTACCTATGTCACTAGCACGCCGGTCCCACCCGTCAGGGGCATCTTCAAGCTCATGCTGCCGAGCGTGCAGGAGCCGAGCGCCACGCGATCGAGCGCTCTGTCTAGCCCCGTCCAATGTTGTCTTGCCACCGCCCTCACCACCCAACCTAGCGCTTCACCTGTTCGTGTCGTCGCCGTTCCCGGCCATTGCATGCATTTAACCCCCTCCCTGCACTCTCTCTCTCTCTCTCTCTGTCTCTCTCTCACTCACTTCTCCTCTCGATGACTGAGGAGGGAGCTCTTGCATGCTTTCCTCTCGGGTAAGCTCCCCGCCGCCATGTCCCTCTCTTTCTCCATTCCTCACCGCACCCATTTTGTCTAAAGTGAGCCCTTGCTTTTGCCTGTAGCGCCCGAAACACAGTAGGCGTCCTCTAAGCTAGTGGCCGCGCACAGAGCACCACTGCCGTGTCAACTTGCTTTCCGGTGAGTCGTGCCATTCAACACCTTGTCCAACGAGTTCACCACTCCCCAATGAGCTCACCGTAGCATTTAATTGAACTTTGATGCAGCCGGGGGCTAGATTGGATCATCTTCCCCAAATCCGGCCGAAGCTCCTCCGTGCTTCGATTCTCCGTCGTCCGGTAGGTCTCTAGCCCCCTCTTGTGTCCCGTAAGCTTGCATGCAACCCCTAGTTCACCTTAGACCACTCGTTGATGCCCCAGGTCGTGTGGTTGGAGTTGTCGCCTGAAGCAGTGCCGCCGTCGTCGCCATTACTGTCGCCGAGCTTTCTCCAACCCTCTCCGATGGACCTAGTCAATTCGATGAGTTCCATGTTCCTCGTAGGTACTCATGTGCACATTTTCGAGCTCAATGTGTCTCCGGGTCACCTTAGCCACATTTTTCGTAGCGTCACCACCGCTCCTTGCCATCGCACTGCTGCTACACGCCATCGGAGCTCTCGCTGTCGGTACCGGTAGGATCGCAAGAGCCTCGGGGTTCCATTTCTGGCCTTGGTCAGCGCCGCCGTGGACTGCATCGTCGGCAACGAGCAGAGCAACAGAACACCCGAGTGCTCCTCTGCGGACAAGCACTGTAGCGAGTCATTAATTACACAAATCTGTGTCGAATTAGGGTTAAGCAATGATTAGTAGATTTAATAATCGCTTTGTGAGTGTGGCACGTGGCCCTATGAACAGAAATTGAGGAGTTAAGATCTAATTTTCTCTTTTTGTCACTGATGGCAGGCCTGGTACATTAAGTGCACAGTGATCCCCAGTCCATGGACCGTGCACTGTGCATGTGGACCTTCGGTCCATGCACTATTTGCATGAACCAAGCCTATGACATGTGGCCCCCACATGTTAGTAAAGGATTATCCGGGAATTAAAAGAAAAAGAAAACACTATGCAGTGGACCCCACCTGTCATTGATCAAGGCTAGGGCAGCCTGCGTATAAAAAGTACTAAATGTGATAGAAAATTTAGAAAAAAAATATTTTTACATTGAAAATTCGTAGAAAATTCATATGAATTCCAAATGAGATGAATCCAATTGGGTTGTTCATAAAATTTTATTCTCTAGCAGACCATGTAGTTTTTATCTCCACCACTATTCTAGAAATTTTTGCGAAAATAATTAAATTCGGACTAAAAGCAACAGAATGATGATTTTTCAGCATTTTCTGCTAGCAGATTTTCGAAAGACTGTAACTTTCACCATGTAGCACGCGCAGAGGTGTGGTATGCATGGTAATCGTGGCTCTAGCTTAGCCAGGTCCTCCTACTTAAATCGAATTAAATTGGATTTTAGTTCTTGGAGGCTCAGAGTTATTTTTGTAAGACTAGGAAGGTCTAAGTCTTATGAAATTAACCCGGGGTCCCCACAGTGTTGGTATCAGAGCCATGCCAACTGTAGGTTAGAAATAGCACGGTCGTTAGCTTTAGCAAGTCTTTAGTCAAATTATATTCAAATTAGCAAAATAATTTCAGAAAATTTAAGTTATGTGAATCTTTTATTCCTTATCCATCCTAGTGTCATTTTCTTACCCCCCCCTAACTTTTCTACTCACCTCGTCCTTCTTATGTTTAGATGAGTCATCAATATTTGGTTAAGGAACTCCAAACTGAGGATGTTGAGGGGTACCAGACGTTGCTGCGAGATATGTTATGGAGGGCTAATTTTACCTATCAACCAGAGTACGCCATCTACTGCTGCGATCGAGGATCGAGAATGGAAGAGTACCTTGTCGTGGTCAATATCATTGCAAGGCGGGTGACGGGGAGCATTCCATATTGCTTCCAAGCGTGTGGCAGCTCCGAAGCCATGATAGTCCAGGAGGTAGCCAGCCATCTCTGCCATGATTTGACGGAGTTAGCTCAGCCACCATACGACCATTTTCCACTACGAGAGCGTGGCACAAAGGTGAACACCTTCGCTGAAATTCGGTATGGAGAAGACCCCCAAGTGCGACAATTGGCAAGGTTAGTTCATATTATGGATCGGGTTCATCGCTGCACCATGCATGAGTTGTGGGAGACTCGACGTCATCTCGGTGTATCCCAGGAGTACCTGAGGCTCATGGTCAACATGAGGCGCATTCCCTGCAATATGCTTTATGGCGAGAATGAGATCTCCCCATACGATGTTGCACCCCTAGAGTTTCGTCTTCCAGAAGTGGTGGGACAGGCACGCAATTATGGGTCGAGCCGCCGTGCCCGTATATCGGCCACCGGTTTTGCTCGCACTCATATGCCGGAGCCCGCTGGAGGCCACTCACTCTTATTAGGATCCACGATGCGCCTCACCAACCCGGAGAATCCCGAGGACACAGGGTCACCAGGATATTGGCTTCTAGACGAGTTTGCGGTGAACTTCAACTAGAATGGCTAAGTTATTAGTGTTAAGAGCTCGCTGTGAGGAAGTGTAATCGGTGAGCAAATTCCCCCAAATAATGTAATAGGGTAGTATTGGTTGAACTATTTATGTGTTTTTCGCAAGAACTTTCGTTTCGGGCGGTTGCCATTCGCCTACGGGCCTATATGGATGTAATCATACCGAAAAACTACTATTTGCTTTAATGCAAATTGTACTATCCCAGGTGCCTTTGTACCCCCATTTGGTGTTAAATTGTTTTGCGTGTATCATGTCATGATGCATATTAGATCAAGTCCAATACACCCGCTGTCCAGATTTTTATTTCGTGCTTGTTCGAACGTATCTTTCGTCGGATTGCTAATCATTTGTGTGGCAACAGGATGTTGGGGGGCTACAACTCGATCAAGGGCTCAGCCAGGAGAGGGATCACCACCCCCAGGGTCCCGCTCCGCTGCTGCTTGTGAACCACACCCGCGAGGAGAGAGGGTGGAGCACTCTGGCTGCCAAAATCAGCATGATGGTCGGCAGGAAGAGGAGCTTCCTCCGCCGCCCACGATGGCCGAAGTACTTGCATAGATCGAGAGGAATCGCATGGATCAGACCCGCATCCTCGAGCAAATTACATGCAACACCTCCGCTGCTCCAGGGTCATCTAGTAGAGCGGGAGTTCATTGAACTCACAAGGGGCTTGCTGATTTTCAGCGAACCAATCCCCTGGTGTTCTCAAGTTCAGAAGATCCGGTGGATGCGGAGGATTGGCTTCGTGCAATTGAAAAGAAGATGACCATTGCTCAGTGTTTCAGGGTTAAGAAGGTTCTCTTTGCTAGCTATCAGCTTGATGGGGCAGCAAGCGCTTGGTGGGATAATTTCTATGCCATGCAGCCCGCCGAACATGTTTTGACTTGGGATGAGTTCAAAGCCGCCTTTCACGAGGCACACATCCCGGAGGGTGTCATGATCATCAAGCAACAGTAGTTCCTTGCTCTCAAACAAGGGTGGAAGAGTGTGACCGAGTACTTGCACGAATTCAACTTCCTTGCTCGGTACGCTCCGGATGATGTTTCCATCGACGTCCGCAGGCAGAGCCAGTTCATGAACGGCTTAACGGAGGAGATGCAGCTAGCCCTTGCCATGCATGACTTCCACAACTTCTAGCACATGGTCAACAAGGCCATCGTGGTGGAGAGCAAGAGTCGGGCATTGGAGGAGTCGCGTAAGCAGAAAAGAGCCACACAGATTTCAGCAAGTGGCGGTTTCGTGAGGCCGCGCACTTGGCAGCCCAACCCTCCTCAGTTCCAAGCTCCAGCACTACTGAGGCCACCAACATTCATGCCTCACCCTCCATCAACAAATTTGCAGCAAAGAAGTGGTGGAAATCAGCCCCCGAACCGTAGCAGCTTCACCTCGAACGTGACTTCCTTCCACTGCGGTCGTCCCGGGCACTATGTAGACCGGTGTTTGGAGAAAGCACGTGGCATGCCCCATGTCCACCCATCTCCAGCTCCCACACACCCCGCACCACCCCCGAGGATGGCAGCCAAGCCCGCTCAAGCTCCGACACGTGGCCGAGTGAACCACGTTACCGCTGAGGAGGCAATCAGCGCACCGGACGTCGTCTTGGGTACGCTTCTTGTTAATTCCCATTGAGCTGCTGTTATGTTTGATTCAGGAGCATCACATTATTTTATCAAGAATAATTTTGCTGCACATCATCAGTTTTACTTGCATACACTTCAGCCGCCGCACCTCATATAGTCACCGGGATCGGTTTTGCGAACCTATCAAATTTGCCAGGACGTAAAAGTAGAAATTCAGGGGGTAGGATTTTTGGCGAATATGATAGTGATAAATTCAGCGGGGATGGATGTAATTTTTGGGATGAATTGGCTTTCCAAAATTAGGGGCAAATTAATTGTGCACAACGGTCAATTTTTGTCACAAGTGAAGATGGCGATCAAGTCGTTTTCACGCCAAGAATTGTCGGTTCTCATCTCTATGCTCTAAAAGTTGGTACCACTCCTAAATTGGAGAAGGTACCAGTGGTTTGTGAGTACCCAGATGTCTTTCCCAAGGAACTCCCAGGCATGCCCCCGGATCGTGAAGTCGAGTTCATGATCGAGCTTCCACCTGGTACCGCGCCAATCTCAAAACGACTGTATCGAATGCCTTTCAATGAGTTGATAGAATTGAAGGAACAACTCAAGAAGCTGCAAGACAGGAGATTTATTCATTCGAGATCCTCACCTTGAGGATGTCCAGCATTGTTCATTCTGAAGAAAGACAAGAGTTTGCGGATGTGTGTCGAAAACCGTCTGTTAAACGAAGTCACGGTCAAAAACAAATATACACTTCCCCGAATTGACGACTTGTTTGACCAGCTGACTGGAGCCCAAGTATTCTCCAAGATCGACTTGCGACTGGGCTACCATCAGATCAAGGTCAAAACTGAGGATATTCCAAAGACGGCATTCTCCACTCGCTACGGGCTATACGAGTACACCATCATGTCCTACAGCTTGACGATTGCACTGACCTATTTCATGAGACTAATGAATTCGGTTTCCATGGAGTATTTGGACAAGTTCATTGTCGTGTTTATTGATGACATCCTCATCTACTCAAAATCTGATGAAGAGCATGAGAAGCATTTGAGGCTTGTGTTGGAAAAACTCCGCAAGCATCAACTTTATGCAAAATTCAGCAAGTGCGAATTTTGGCTCAGAGAAGTTAGCTTTTTGGGTCATGTGCTATCCAAAGGTGGTGTCGCCATTGACCCAAGTAGAGTACAAGATGTACTGAATTGGGGGCAGCCCAAAAGCATCATCGACATTAGAAGCTTTCTCGGACCTGCGGGCTACTACCGCCGGTTCATCAAGAACTTCTCTAAAATCGCGAGGCCAATGACCCAGCTATTAAAGAAGGAGAAGAAGTTCGAGTGATCAGCAGATTGTGAAGAAAGATTTTTGATTTTGAAAGAACACCTGACCAAAGCTCTCGTGCTCACTCTACCAGATATTCACAAAAGCTTCGACATATACTGCGATGCTTCTCGCCATGGGCTCAGTTGCGTGCTTACGCAAGAGGACTGAGTGATGGCATATGCGTCAAGATAATTGAGACCTCACAAAGTGAATTGTCCCATGCATGACTTGGAGTTGGCAGCCGTAGTCCATGCTCTCAATATTTGGCGACATTAACTCATCGGTAATCGTTGCGAGATCTATACCGATCATAAGAGTCTCAAATATATTTTCACTCAAGCCGATCTGAACCTGAGATAAAGAAGGTGGCTTGAGCTGATCAAGGACTATGATATGGGACTTCATTATCACCCAGGGAAAGCCAACGTAGTGGCCGACACGTTGAGCAGAAAATCTCAATGCAATTGCTTGTCGATAACACCCACTTCGGAAGGCTTGTGTGCAAATTGCAAAGGCTTAACCTCGAGATAATTGAGAAAGGATCTCTTGCTACCCTAAATGTGTAATCCACATTAGAAGACCAGATTAAGGAGGCCCAGAAAACTGATTTGGGGTGGCTTGAATCCAGGAGACGCACAAGGCACCCTATGGTTCAAGAACCGTTTGGTAGTGTCATTTGACCGCAAGTTGAAAGAATCAATCCTCAAGGAAGCCCACAACTCTTAGTTCTCCATACACCCTGGGAGTACCAAAATGTATCAAGATCTGAAAAAGAGGCTATGGTGGACCCGAATAAAACGGCAAATCGCATGGTACGTTGCCGAGTGTGATATTTGCCAAAGGGTTAAAGCTGAGCACTTGAAACCAGCGGGTACACTCCAACCGATGCCCGTTCCCAAGTGGAAGTGGGAGGAAGCTAGGATGGACTTCATCACCGGCCTTCCTAAGACTCAGAATGGGTCCAATGTCGTATGGGTGATTACGGATCGTTTGACGAAGGTTGCCTATTTTATTCCCATCAACACCACCTACACAGGGAGCAAGTTAGCGGAGCTATACATTTCAAGAATTGTTTTCCTCCACGCTGTACCAAAGGTTATTGTTTCAGACCGAGGCTCTTACTTTACGTCATACTTCTAGAGATGCCTACACTAAGCAATAGGGACCAACCAATCCTTTAGCACCGCTTACCCACCAACGGGAGGACAAACCGAGAGGGTAAACCAAGTATTGGAAGACCTTCCTCGAGCATGTGTGCTGTCCTATAACAAAAATTGGGAGAAATGCTTACTGTATGCGAAATTTTCCTACAACAATAGATTCCAATCAAGTATACAAATGTCACCTTTCCAGGCGCTGTAGGGGAGTGCTTGTTGGATGCCATTGAACTGGTCTGAGTCTGGGAAGAGGCCATTTTATGGCCTGGACTTAGTGAAGGACGCAGAAGAGCAAGTTTGTGTGATTTGGGAGCGACTTCGGACAGCTCAATCTCGTCAAAAGCGTTATGCCGACCATCGTCGACACGAGCTGAGTTTTGAGGTGAATGATTATGTTTACCTTAAGGTCACCCCGGTGAAATGAACACATCGTTTTCACATCAAGGGCAAGTTAGCACCTTGCTACACCGGGCCATTCCAAATTCTAGCGAATCGAGGATCGATGGCCTATCAATTAGAGCTACCACCATCACTTTCATATGTGCACAATGTTTTTCATGTCTCGCAACTAAAGAAGTGCCTTCGAGTTCCAATCGAAGCAACCAAGTTGGAAGACCTCGATTTACAACCCGATTTCTCTTATCGGGAGCACCCGATTTGCATTCTTGACGAAACAGAGTGCAAGATGAGAAATCATGTCATCAAGTTCTTGAAGGTTCAATGGAGCAATCATACTGAAGATGAGGCGACTTGGGAGCATGAGGACCGAATGCGAATTGAGTATCCCTACGTATTTACCGAGCCAGCAGAATCTTGGGGTCAAGATTCTCTTTAAGGGGGGAAGTTTTGTCACTGCCCCATTTACATTAAATTGAATTAAGATTAATATCATGAGCATGCATATGATTTCTGGAACATGTGCACAAATTATTGCATTTGAAAAAATTTCAAATCAAAGTTAAACATAAAATTCAAACTGAAGCTTCAAATAAAAATAGTAATAAATACTTGTGAAGATCTCTAGGAAATAGTTTATTTAAACATTAAAATAATTATCATGAATAAATATGAATTTTCTCAAAATTTTAGAACCAAACTTAACCTTGAGAAAATTCAAACCCAATTCAAAAACCCCTAAAGTAATCATTTAGAACAAGTAAATAAAACATGAACAATGATGGTAGAAAATTTTTATGTGTTCTACGTCAACCCAGGAACCTCTCTACAAAATATTAGAATTTTTGAAATTTATTTGCTATTTTAAATCACCAGAACAAGTGGAGGGGTTTGAATTTAAAACAGTCAACTGGCTGGGTTGACTCGGTCCGACCTAACCCGAACCAGACCCCAACCTACCCCACTTACCTGTGTTGCTAGCACACCAGCCCGACCGGTCAGGGGCATCTTCAAGCTCACACTGGCGAGTGGGCTGGAGCCGAGCGCCACGCGGCCGAGCACTCCGTCCAGCCCCGTCCAACGTCGTCTCATCGTCGCCCTTACCACCCAACCCAGCACTTCACCCATTCACGCCATCGTCATTCCCGGCCTTTGCATGCATTTCACCCCCTCTATGCTCTCTCTCTCTCTCTCACTCACTCACTTCTCCTCTCAGTGACTGAGGAGGAGGGAGCTCTTGCGTGCTTTCCTCTCGGGTAAGCTCCCCATCGCCATGTTCCTCTCCTTCTCCATTCCTCGTCATACCCATTTTCTCTAAAGCGAGCCCTTGCTTTTGCCTGTAGCGCCCGGAACACGGTAGGCATCCTCGGAGCTGGTGGCCGTGCACAGAGCACCGCCGCCATGTCAACTTGCTTTTCAGTGAGTCGCGCCATGCAACACCTTGTCCAGCGAGTTCACCACTCCCCAATAAGCTCACCATAGAATTTAATTGAACTTTGATGCAATCGAGAGCTCGATTGGGAGGTCTTCCCAAATCCGGCTGAAGCTCCGCCGCATTGCAATTCTTGATCGTCTGGTAGGTCTCTAGCCCCCTCATGTGTCCCGTAATCTTGCATGCAACCCCTAGTTCACCTCGGACAGCTCGTTGATGCCCCAGGTCGTGTGGTTTGAGTTGTCGCCTGAAGCCGTGCTACCGCTGTCACCATTACCGTCGCCAAGCTTTCTCCCACCCTCTCAAGCGGACCTAGTCACTCTGGTGAGTTCCCTGTGCCTCGTAGGTACTCATGCGCGTGTTTCCGAGCTCAATGCATTGTCGGGTCGCCTTAGCCGCATTTGTTGTAGCGCCACCACCGCTCCTCGCCGTTGCACCGCCGCTACATGCCGCCAGAGCTCTCGCCAGCGGTATCGATAGGATCGCAAGAGCCTCGTGGTTCCATTTATGGCCTTGGTCAGCACTGCCGTGGACCGCATCGCCGATGACGAGCAGAGCAACAGAGCACCCGATAGCTCCTGTAACACCCTGTTTTTTGAGTCTTTTTGAAAATTTTCAAAATAAAAAGAACCATTTGGTTTTGTTGAAGTCTAAAGCTTAATTTGAGATTTTCGGAATGGTTTAAATGACTAACTCCAACTTCAACTAATTCAAAGTCTGGTTTGTGGTTCGGACCTCCCTCCTTGTCCAGACCACCCCTTCGGTTTGACCTTCCATTGGGACACGTCCACCCCGAGACAATCTAGCTCGGGTTTATGTTTCAAATGTTCTTGATTTTGAAATTCAAAATTCGGGTTGAATTCCCCCCTTCATTTGAACCCCCTCGTGTTCATTTGAATTTCTTCGTGCTCATTTGGACCTCCTCGTGTCCATTTGAACCTCATTTGAACTTCCCTCATGTCCGTTCGGACCCCTGGCCGATCGACCTTCATCTCTTGTGGACCATTCGATCCCTGTTGGATGGCCTGATCTTGTTGGCACATTCGGCTGGTCCGAACGTCCCAATTGCTTTGCTCCGTTCGATCGGAATCCGACAGCTCCCGCTCCTCCACGCCTTTTTCCTTGCTGTCGCTCCCCTCCTTTGATCTCATCTTAACTATCAAGACCTCCTTTGAGTTAATCTTGACCGTTGAGACCTCCTTTGATCTCATCTCAATTCACCTCCAGATTTTGGAAGAGCTTGTATGAAACTTTGGGAACAAGACTCAATTTCAGCACAGCTTATCATCCTCAAACCGATGGGCAGACAGAGCGTGTGAATCAAGTTCTTGAAGACATGCTTAGAGCATGTGCCTTAGACTATGGGAAGAGTTGGGACAAGAACCTCTCTTATGCTGAGTTCTCCTACAACAATAGCTACCAAGCCAGCTTGAAGATGTCCCCTTTTGAAGCTTCGTATGGAAGATAGTGTAGAACTCCTCTCCTTTGGGATCAAGTCGGTAAGCGTCAGTTCTTTGGGCCCGAGTTGATCAAGGAAGCTGAAAGTAAAGTGAGACTCATAAGAGAGCATTTGAGAGTGGCTCAATCTCGGCAAAAGAGCTATGTTGACAACTGTCGCAGGGACTTGACCTTCGAGACAAGAGATTTTGTGTATCTTAGGGTAACTCCACTCAGAGGAGTAAGAAGATTTCAAACCAAGGGGAAGCTTGCACCAAGATTTGTCGGACCATTCAAGATTGTGGAAAGAAAAGGTGAAGTCGCATACCAATTGGAGCTGCCAGCAACCTTGTCTGCGGTACATAATGTCTTCCTTGTGTCACAGCTGAAGAAGTGCCTTCGAGTTACAGCAGATCAGACCTCTTTGGAGAGCATAGATCTTCAAGAGGACCTCACCTATGTGGAGCAGCCAATCAAAATTCTGGACGTCGTTGAGCGTGTTACCAGGAGCAAGATCATCCGATCGTGCAAGGTGCAGTGGAGTCACCACTCAGAAGATGAAGCCACCTGGGAGCGAGAAGAAGACCTTAAAGCAGAGTATCCCCACCTCTTTGCTGGCCAAGTTTGAATCTCGGGGTCAAGATTCCCTTAAGGGGGGGTAGGTTTGTAACACCCTGTAATATTCTCGTCATGGTCGTAGTCGATCGTCCAGCGTCGAGCACGTCGGTGCAGTGGTCGATCGTCTCCTCCTACGACCTCTGCAGTTCCTTGTGAAGATCGCGGATCGTCCTCAAGCGTAACAGCAACCGCAGTAGCTCCTCTACGGTATCCACACGTCCAGGGAAGGAACAACCATACGCTGGTGTGCTAGCACCAAGTCGCACGGCAGAGCTCTCAAGACGATGGCGGCTAGGGTTTCGGTGGAACAACTCAACTCATGACTTCCGTGTGTCTTGTCTGTTACGTTCACCCGTCCAGCAGCCTCACGCATCTTCTTATATAGTGCTCGTGACGGATCCTATCCGAACACCTTTGACGAATCGTATCTGTACTAGTTTGTTCCAACCCGTTAAGTGTGTGACCCATTAGGTTCATGTGTAATCGGTTGTGACTCGGAAACCCTTTTCGATCATGAGTCGTTAGCGGTTCCTAGCAGGACATAATGATTCCCGAATACACACAAATTATATCAGATGAACCTTAATGCAATATGATCTACGACCATGGTCACGACCAGTTCGTAACTCCTTACGACCAGATTTCGACCACTCTGTGATTACGTTCGACCAGTCTACAACAGCTCGCATCTCCATACGACTAGTCTATAACTAATCGAACTAAGCGACCTACTCGTGTATACTCCCATTGCCTCATGATGTCTGGTTGAACTCCAGGTGAGATGTTGTGTCATCCATGGACTGTTCAATACTTTCTCGATCAAGTGTCGGATAACTTCACATGGTCGAACACTTCGACAACTAGTGGCATGGCCATGCACTTTCTTTATCCGATCACAACGAGGGGCCCAGAGACATCTCTCCTGTTATGTTAGGAGGGGCAAATCCCATATCCGATCAGTCACATTCCTCCGCATGTTTCATAGCAAACCCAAAAGCTACCTTTATAACTACCCAGTTACGAGTAGCGATTGGCAACCCCTAAGAGTGCTATTACATATGTAGGAAACCATGCTGATCTCGGGTCTAAGGATTATACATCACCATTGCTTGAGACCAACTAACGACACATAGAATAATAACAATCTCAATAGTGTCTCAAGGTGGGTCAATCCAACCCCATGTTCTCTAACATATGTCCACATTATTGATTCAATATCTCTATATCCATGACCGGTGAAACATGGTCATCAATCAATACATGTGCTGGTCGATAGAGTCAATAGTGTTTCGACCATTGACATCCGACCAGGGATACATTTAGAACATCATATAAGTTAAGAGTTTCACCAATAAGTCACATACTTGTTAGTCTTCATAACCAATGATTCATTCAAGGAACAGGATAACACATTATCCAATATTATGAACATAATAAAATACAATCATCTCTATGATTGCCTCTAGAGCATATTTCCAACAGTCTCCCACTTGCACTAGAGTCAATCATTAAGGTATCTAATACCGATAGCTCTTGTGTGCGCCTCATGCTTAGGCTGTGTGAGAGGCTTTGTCAACGGATCAGTAACATTTAAATCTGTATGAACTTTGCATATCTTAACATCTCCTCTATTTACAAACTCCTCTATTCACTAACTTTGCATAGCCTAAGCAATGGCTCCATTGTTGTCACAATAGTGATCCATCGGGCTCGAGGCACTCGGAACCACACCCAACTCAGCAAGGAACTTCCTAATCCAAACACCTTCTTTCGCAGCTTCAGAAGCCGCAATGTACTCGGCCTCTGTCGTAGAATCAGCAACCGTCTCTTGCTTGAAACTTTTCTAGCTCACTGCTCCTCCATTCAAAACGAATACAAAACCAGATTGCGAACGATAATCATCTTTGTTGGTTTGAAAGCTTGCATCGGTGTAACCATTTACAACAAGCTCTTCATCACCGTCATAAACTAGGAACGCATCCTTAGTCCTTCTTAAGTACTTAAGGATGTTTTCCACAGCTGTCTAGTGACCTTCATCGGGATCAGCTTGGTATCTGCTCATAACACTTAGAGCATATGATATATCTGGTCGTGTACATAGCATGGCATATATGATAGATCCAACAGCCGAAGCATATGGAATTCTACTCATTTTGTCTCGCTCATCAGTGGTCGTAGGACACTGATTCTTGCTAAGATTAATGCCATGTGCCATGGGTAAGAAACCTTTCTTGGAATCTTGCATGTTGAACCATCAACCATTTCAACACTTTGTCTATGTACATATCCTGACTTAATCCAATTAGCCTCTTAGATCTATCTCTATAGATCCTTATACCAAGAATATATGCTGCATCTCCTAAATCTTTCATTGAGAAACTATTTCTTAATGATGTTTTAACATATTCAAGCATTGGAATGTCATTTTCGACCAGTAGTATGTCATCTACTGTTAGGGTCGCGGGTAGGCTACGATAGCTACAAACAAAATTTCTACCACGCAAACCAGGAAGCCAAGAAAGTAGATGATCATAGATCATTACCACTAGATGCGCAGAGCAGTGAAGAAGGGTTGGAGCAGCCTGGTCCAACGTAGAGCACGTTGATGTAGTGGTCATAGTCGATCGTCCAGCGTCGAGCAAGTCGATGCAGTGGTCGTAGTCGATCATCCCCTCCAGCAACCTCTGTAGTTCCTTGTGGAGATCGCGGATCGTCCTCAAAGCGCAATGATCGCGAGAGCGCCTCTCTGGTATCCACACGTCTAGGGAAGGAACAACCGTACGTCGGTGTACAAGCACCAAGTCGCACGGCAGAGCTCTCACGAATATGGCGGCTAGGGTTTCGGTGGTGTGAAACTTGTGTCACCCAACAGCCTCATGCATCTCTTTATATAGTGCTCGTGACGGATCCTATCCGAACACATGTACGAATCGTATTCGTACTGGTTTATTCCAATCCGTTAAGTGTGTGACCCTGTAGGTTCATGCGTAGTTCGGTTGTGACTCGGAAACCCTTTCCGACCACGAGTCGTAGCGGTTCCTAGCAGAACATAGCGATTCCCGAATACACACAAATTATATCGGACGAACCTTGATGTAACATGATCTACGACCAGGTCCTCATCACTTATGACCAGGTCCTATCTCTATACGACCAGTTCGTATTTGGTCATGACCAGTTCGCAATTCCTTACGACCAGGTTACGACTACTCTGTGATTACGTTCGACCAGTCTACGACCAGCTCGTATCTCCATACAACCAGTTCGTAACTGATCGAACTAAACAACCTACTCGTGTATACTCCCTTTGCCTCACGATGTCTGGTTGAACTCCAGATGAGATGTTGTGTCATCCATGGACTTGTTCAATACTTTCTCGATCGAGTGTCGGATAACTTTATGTGGTCAAACACTTCGACAACTAATGGAATGGCCATGCACTTTCTTTATCCGATCACAACGAGGGGCCCAGAGACATCTCTCCTGTTATGTTAGGAGGGGCAAATCCCATATCCGACCAATCACATTCCTCTGCATGTTTCATAGCATACCCAAAAGCTACCTTTATAACTACCCAGTTACGGTGTAGCGTTTGGCAACCCCTAAGAGTGCTATTACACATGTAGGAAACCATGCTGATCTCAGGTCTAAGAATTATACATCATCATTACTTGAGACCAACTAACAACACATAGAATTATAACAATCTCAATAGTGTCTCAAGGTGGGTCTTATCCAACATCATGTTCTCTAACATGTGTCCATATTATTGGTTTGATATCTCCATATCCATGACTCGTGAAACATAGTCATCAACCAATACATATGCTAGTCTATTCATATGTGTCCTCATATGTCTACAACCAGGGATCGTATAAGAATAATTATCACAGAAATATAGAGTTTCACAATCAAGTCACATACTTGATAATAAATATTGACAATATTATTCTAGGAACAAGATAACATATTATCCAATGTCATGAACATAATGAAATATAATCATCTCTATGATTGCCTCTAGGGCATATTTCCAACAGTCTCCCACTTGCACTAGAGTCAATCATTTAGGTATCTAATACCGATAGCTCTTGTGTGTGCCTCATGCTTTGGCTGTGTGAGAGGCTTTGTCAACGGATCAGCAATATTTAAATCCGTATGAACTTTGCATATCTTAACATCTCCTCTATCCACCAATTCGCGAATAAGATGATAACGTCTGAGTATATGCTTGGACTTCTGATGGGATCTAGGCTCCTTAGCCTGCGCAATGGCTCCATTGTTGTCACAATAGAGATCCATTGGGCTCGAGGCACTTGGAACCACACCCAACTCAGCAATGAAATTCCTTATCCAAACACCTTCTTTCGTAGCTTCAGAAGCCGCAATGTACTCGGCCTCTGTTGTGGAATCAGCAACCGTCTCTTGCTTGGAACTTTTCCAGCTCACTGCTCCTCCATTCAAAATGAATACAAAACCAGATTGCGAACGATAATCATCTTTATTGGTTTGAAAGCTTGCATCGGTGTAACCATTTACAACGAGCTCTTCATCACCGCCATAAACTAGGAACACATCTTTAGTCCTTCTTAAGTACTTAAGAATGTTTTTCACAGTTGTCCAGTGACCTTCACCGGGATCAGCTTGGTATCTACTCGTAACACTTAGAGCATATGATACATCTAGTCGTGTACATATCATGGCGTACATGATAGATCCAATGGCCGAAGCATATGGAATATTACTCATTTTGTCTCGCTCATCAGTGGTCGAAGGACACTGATTCTTGCTAAGATTAATGCCGTGTGCCATGGGCAAGAATCCTCTCTTGGAATCTTGCATGTTGAACCGATTCAACACTTTGTCTATGTACATGTCCTGGCTTAATCCAATTAGCCTCTTAGATCTATTTCTATAGATCCTTATTCCCAAGATATATGCTGCCTCTCCTAGGTCCTTCATGAAAAAACTATTTTCCAATGATGACTTAATGGATTCTAGCATAGGAATGTCATTTCCGATCAGTAGTATGTCATCTACATACAAGATCAAAATAACAAGCACGCTCCCACTAACCTTCATGTAAACACAAGGTTCTTCTTTGTTCTTGACAAAACCAAACCTTTTGATCTCCTCATTAAAACGTATATTCCAACTCCGAAATGCTTGCTTCAACCCATAAATGGACTTTTGAAGTTTGCATACTTTACTAGCATTCTTTGGATCGACAAAACCTTCAGGTTGTGTCATGTACACATCCTCGTCTAGGTTTCCATTAAGGAAAGTCCTTTTGACATCCATTTGCCATATCTCATAGTCGAAATATGCAAAGAATGACTAGAATGATCCGAACAGATTTAAGCATCGCCATCTTGAGAAAGTCTCATCGTAGTCAACTCCTTGAACTTGTCGAAAACCTTTTGCGACTAGTTGAGCCTTATGAATGTGAATATTTCCATCCATATCAATCTTTTTCTTATAGATCCATTTGCACTTAATGGTTTTAACACCATCAAGTGGATCGACCAGGTTCCAAACCTGATTTTCTCTCATGGAGTCTATTTTGGATTCATGGCTCCAAACCATTTCTCAGACTCTGGGTCCATCATCGCTTCCTCATAAGTCTTAGGCTCATCATTATTTAATAATAATATGTCATGCCCATACCTTGTAGGCAATTGACGTGGCCTTTTAGATCTACGTGGGGCTGGTGCCTCATCTACAGGTTCAACAACATTGTGTTCATCCAGTAGAGGTTCAGTAGGAGATGAAACACTTTCAGATATTTCCCAAATTTCTTCGAGTTGCACCTTTCTCCCACTTACTCCTTTTGAAAGAAACTCTTTCTCCAAAAAGACACCATTTCGGGCAACAAAAACTTTGCCTTCTTCCCGGTTGTAGAAATAATATCCTTTGGTTTCCCTAGGATATCCTATAAAGAAGCATTTATCTGATTTGGGTGTGAGTTTATCAGACGTCAAACGTTTAACATAGACATGACATCCCCAAATCTTTATAAAAGATAAACTAGGACTCTTCCCAGCCCACATCTCATGTGGTGTCTTATCTACTGATTTAGATGCTTATTTAAAATGAAAGCGGCAGTTTTTAGAGCGTAACCCCAAAAATACAATGGCAGATCTAATTGGCTCATCATTGATCGAACCATGTCCAACAAAGTCCTATTACGCCGCTCGGACACCCCATTCCATTGTGGAGTGCCTGGTGGTGTAAGCTGTGGAACAATTCCACATTGTTTCAAATGATTACCAAACTCATGGCTCAAAAACTCACCTCCACGATCAGATCGTAAGGATTTAATTGTCTTACCAAGTTGATTCTGTACCTCATTCTGGAACTCCTTGAACTTTTCAAAGGATTCCGACTTGTGCCTCATTAAGTAGATGTATCCATATCTACTATAGTCATCGGTGAAAGTAATGAAGTACTGAAAACCACCTCTAGCTGTCGTACTAATTGGTCCACACACATCAGTATGTATGAGTGCCAACTAGTCGAACGCCCTCTCACTACGACCAGTGAAAGGTGTCTTGGTCATCTTTCCGACTAGGCAAGACTCACATGTGTCAAATGATTCCAAATCAAATGAGTTTAGAGTTCCATCATTATGGAGCTTTTTCATGCGTTTCTCACTTATGTGACCCAAATGACAATGCCAAATAAAAGTGGAATTCATTTTATTAGGCCGAAGCCTTTTCGCATTAATATTATAAACGGATGCATCAACAAGATTTAAAATAAACAACCCATTCAAAATAGGTGCATAGCCATAAAACACTTCATTCAAAAGTATAGAACAACCATTGTTCTCAATAATGAATTCATAACCCTCTGCCATCAAACATGAGGCAGAGATAATGTTTCTACTAATGGCTGGAACGTAATAACAATTATTCAATTCCATAATAAATCCTGAGGGCAAAAGTAATGGCAAAGTCCCGACGGCTAATGCAGCAACCCTTGCTTTATTCCCGACGCGAAGATCCATCTTGCCCCTTGTAATTCCCCTACTCTTTGTTAGACTCTGCATCGAATTGCAGATATGAGCAACCGATCCGATATCAAATACCCATGAGTTAACAGAAGAGTCAGCAAGAAAAACATCTATAACATTAATACCTGTAGTGGAAGTTTCAGTCCCACCATTCCTTTTCTGATTAGCCAGGTATTTCTTGCAGTTCCTCTTCCAATGGCCTAGCTCTTTGCAGTAAAAGCATTCATTCTCTTGAGTCGGGCCGGACTTAGTCTTGGGCTTAGACTTGTTAGTTTTGATCTCATCTGAAACTTTAGCCTTGCCCTTTTTCTTGACCCAAGTCTTAGCCTTCTTCTTGAAGCTTGTACTCTTTTCCACCATCATCATATGATTGTTGCTTTTCTTAATGATGCCCTCTGCAGTCTTAAGCATCATATGCAGTTCGGTGAGATTCTTGTCTAAGCCGTTCATATGGAAGTTCAAAATGAACTGGCCATAGCTTTCAGGAAGCGAAGCAAGAATCAAATCTGCAGCCAACTCTTGACTAAGTGGAAAACTAAGTTTTTCCAAGCTCTGTGTATAACCAACTATTTTGATCACATGAGGGCTCACCGAACCACCCTCAGCTAGCCTACATCCAAACAAGATCTTTGAGATCTCATATCTCTCAGTTCTTGCTTGTGTCTCAAACATGCCTTTGAGCGCCACGATCATATCGTAGGCCTCAATGTTCTCAAACTGCTTTTGAAGGTCTGAGTTCATTGCAGCAAGCATGAGACAGCTAACATCAAGGGATTCATCACATACCTTTTTATAGGCAGTTTTAAGAGCAGCAGCAGCATTCTCTGTAGGCACATCTAGAATTGGTTCCTCTAGAACATGTTCCTTTTTATCTTGCCTAAGAACAATTCTTAGGTTGCGGGACCAATCCGCAAGGTTTGTTCCATTCAGTTTTTCTCTTTCAAGTATCGAACGTAAAGCAAAACTGGAAGTAGGTACAGCAGTTGGTGCCATTATCTACAACATAAAATATGCAAAACTAAGACATATGTTCAATCAAAGTAACTTCTATTAAACAATTTAACAAAGATACTCCACTAAATACCATAGCCCTCTTATGACATTTTAGTGATTCAAGATCCATGACCATTTAATCTACTAGTGAGCTTTGGCATCACTGCTAGAAGACTAGTGAAAATGGCAAGCAATCCTTTGCTAATCATATCTTTATATGACTCTTGTTGTTGGACGGCATCTATATGCTCCGGTACCCAACCCTTATGCCCTAAGGTCCACAACTGTTATGATAACCTTGTTAAGTTAAACCAATGCTCAGCGTGTAAGTGTCTGACACAAACCCATCTAGTCAAGTAGAGTTAATGGTACTCTGCTTTGGCAAGACCTACCATTAAAATACATGACTTTGGATGGTGCGGCATATTTGGGAGGGCATCAATTTAACTTAATATTATGTAAGGGAATTTTACTTCTACCCTGTTAAAAGCATTTAAAGCAAAAATATGTATAGAAATAAATGAACAAGAACATAAAGTCATTCACAGACAATCAAATTGCATTGTGATATAGTATGACCCTTCTCTGTGGTGATTTCCATCGCCATGCATCCTATTCGTCATGTCTCCAAGTGGTCGACTCCTCCAAGTACTCCCACTAAGCCATTACTCCTAATAGCACTAGTAATGAATAACAAGGAGTAAAGAAGCATCACAAGTCGACACGCAGACCGTTATACAAAAATATGGACAGCCTTGGGCTGCAATAAGCATGACACGCAGGTCATAGAAATTACATACATACATGCAATTTATACATGAACCATTATAGATCATACTATTTACATCAATCCCTGCAAAAACAATTTATGCACAGAATCCAATTCTATCGGACGACATGAGCACACACTACCTATAGCGCGTGGTACGAATACCCAGCACGGCGGTCCCTCATGCTGGAACTCATATGTTTCCGACCAGGGATCGTATAAGAATAATTATCGCAGAAATATAGAGTTTCACAATCAAGTCACATAGGGCGAGGGAGGCAGAAAATGGGTGGAGTGAGGTGTTGCGGTGCCGAGGGGTCCTTTTATAAGGTGAGGGAGTCACAGAGAAGGGAGGACGTGGAGCAACTATTACACGCCAGAGTTAGCGGTGGTAGAATGGCGCATTAAGGCAGTTAAAGCCGATAGAAATGGTCGGGGTGAAGGCAGCATGATGAGAGGATCTTAATGCCCTTTATTGTGCTTGAAGAAGGGAAGAAAATAGCCGGTTTCAAGAGCTTTTGAGGTTCGGCAATGGAGGCTGGTGCAGGTGGTTGGAGGAAGAAGAAAGTGTTGGTGACATGCTCTAGAGGAAATCATAGAGATGATTGTATCACGTTTATATTTATGAGTTATATATGATGCCATAACAAATGTATCCCTCGTTAGATGTCACTGGTCGGAATACTAGTGACTTATCGACTAGCACATGTATTGATTGATGACCATGTTTCACCGGTCATAGATATGGAGATATCAAATCAATAATGTGAACACATGTTAGAGAACATGGTTTTGGATTCACCCACCTTGAGACACTATTGAGATTGTTATGATTTTATATGTCATCAGTTAGTCTTAAACAATGATGATGTATAATCTGTAGACCTAAGATCAGTATGGTTTTCTACATGTGTAATAGTACACTTAGGGGTTGCCAAATGCTACTCCATAACTAGTTAGTTATAAAAGTAACTTTCGGGTATGCTATAAAACATGCGGAGGGATGTGACTGGTCGGATATGTGATTTGCCCCTCCTAACATAACAGGAGAGATATCTCTGGGCCCCTCGATGTGGTCGGATAAAGAAAGTGCATTGTCATTCCACTAGTGGTCGAAGAGTCGACCACATGGAGTTATCCGTCACTTAATCGAGAAAGTATTGAACAAAATATCTCACTTGGAGTTCAATCAGATATCGTGAGGTAAAAGGAGAATATGCAAGCAGGTCGCTCAGTCCGACCAGATACAAACTGGTCATATGGAGATACAGATTGGTCGTATACTGGTCAAACATGATCACTACTGGTCATCGAACTGGTTGTAAGGAGTTACGAACTGATCGTGACTAAATATGAACTGGTCATATAGAGATACAAGCTGGTCGTAAGTAATAAGGACCTGGTCGTAGATCATATTGCATAAGGTTCGTCCGATATAATATTTATGTGTGTTCGAGATCGTTATGTCCTGCTAGGAATCGCTAACGACTCGTGGTCGGAAAGGAGTTTCCAAGTCACAACCGATTACGCATGAATCTACAGGGTCACACACTTAATGAGTTGGAACAAATGAGTTCAGATAGGATCTGTTATGGGCTCTTTATAAGAGAATGCCTGGAGTTGTTGGTACGTGAGAGTTGCTCTACCAAAAACCCTAGCCGCCATCTTCCCGAAGGCCCTACCGTGCGTGTCGGTGCTAGCACACCGGCGTACGACGTTTCACTGCTAGACGTGTGGATACCGTAGAGGCACTGTTGCGATTATTATTGTGCTGACCAAGTTAGATTCACGACCTACGCAAGGAACGTGATAGGTTGATGGAGGAGACGATCGGTGCCGAGGACGTTTAACGATCGACTACGACCACTACATCGACGCGCTCGACGTTGAATCAGGCTGCTCCAACTTTTCTTCCGCTGCACTACGCGTCCAGTGATAACAATCTATAATCTCTTGCTTGCATGGCTTTCTAGTTTACATGATAGATTTTTTTTAATTGCTAGCTAGTGTAGCCTACTCATATCCCTTCAGAAAGCGAGGAAGGAAATGGAGCTGACCGGTGGGGCCCGACAACAGTGGGAGAGAGAGGGGGCTAATGGCCAGGGCCTATGTGGAAGTGAGAGAAAGGGGAGGGGGGATTGGTCCAGAATGGTTTGCCAAGCCGGCGGGGTAAAAAGAAAACACAGGTCGAGAAAAGAGGGGAATGGGCCAGAGGAAAAAGAAATCGGCTTGAGAGGAAATCCGGATTTTTGAGGATTTCTGAATTTCAGAAAAACCAAGAAATTAAATAGGCTTTTAGAAAATACCAAATAGAGTTCAAAGTTCTAAAAAAAATCACAGGAATTCCCTGAAATATTTTAAACTTATGAAAATTATTTTCAACTTAAAGTTGTTTTTATTTTTGCACATAAATTATTTTTAACTTCAAGAAAATAGGAAAAAAATCTTGTTAAAATCTAGAAATCTAAGAAAATTAATTAAATTTCCCTTTTTAACTTTAAATCCAGAAAAGCCAAGAAAACTCTCTTAAACTTTAGAAAATCTAATAAAAATTATTTTAAACTAAATTTATTAACATAACTTTGAAATGTTACAAACTACCCATTTAAAAGAAATCTCATCCCTGAGATTCAGAGAGACTAACAACAAAGTTGGGAATACTTGATCTTTAATTGGAATTGTCGTGGTACATACATTGCTCCACATTTGACCAAAAGGGCTATTTTCTAGCTCGGAGCTAGACTTACCTCGTGGCGTGTCAATGTTGTCGGAGAGGCTAACAACAAAGTTGGGAATACCTGATCTTTAATTGGAATTGTCGTGGTACATACATTGCTCCACATTTGACCAAAAGGGCTATTTTCTAACTCGGAGCTAGACTTACCTCGTGGCGTGTCAATATTGTTTGCCACAGCACAGGTGTTGATATGGCTAAAAGGATCATATTTGAAAATAAGATAAACAAGAGGTTATTAATAAAAAAAATTAAAAATATCTTGCAAGTTTTACAATGGCAAAAGATTAGCTAAAACTACGATTTTATATATCAGGATGTCGCGTGCGGCTTTGGCAAGGCAGGTCCAGGAGACGGACGGAGTCATGCGTCCGCACGTGAGTCTGTCCAAAATTTTCGGGCTGGAGTACTAGTATGAATGGCTGCATTCAGATGATACAATCACACATGACTTAGGAATACTGAAATGTTCCAGGCGTAAATGCATCCAATAGTTTAACCGTCCTCAATGGTAAACGCCAAATAAACTTGGACCATATACATTCCAAAGAACCATCAAATAGTTTCGCAAGTTTTGATGGTCGTCGATTGTTACATTAGATCACCATTTTTAAGAAAACAGTACAGCACCCATTCAACTACATCACCAGCTCATCACACACTCGTATAGCAAGCTTGTGCAGCTAATCATCATCGTCAAGGACACTCCGACGCCTCTGAATCTGTTACACAAACCAGTTTTTCATGAAGGTAACCAATGAACATGGGGAACTGATTGTATCTTTATTAGATGTTTTCACTTTAAAGTATATGCTAGCCGGCTAGGTTTCTTTCGAGATGTTATACGATCAATCACGCTACAAGAATCACACCCTGCGACAAACTTTCTACTTCAAACCAGATCAGTTATTATGGAAGCTGGTCTATACCCACTGTTATTTGTTTAATTAAGTTAGCTGGATTGAAGCAAATATATCATGCTAAAAGTGGATACAAGTCACACCATTTTACATACCTTAACTACAGTTTGTTTGCTTGTGTGAGTGTTAATTTGCTCCAGAAGTGAGATAAGCCTTTCTTCAGACACCTGCAAACCAGAAAATGAAACAAGATTACAAACCAGCTCTATCGAGACTCTTGGCGCAGCAAAGAGTACAGCAAGGAATGTGTCGCATATCAATTACCTTTTCAGATATTCCACCAGTTTGAGCAGCTCTCAGCAGAACATCCTCCACCCCTCTTGCTTTATCAGGTTTGACCAAAGCTATGCGGGAGACTGCCAATTTAACACAACGTAAATATTTTGTATTGTGGTTCCGTACTTATCCCCCTTCAATTGCACCTACTTTATAGAGCAGATTTATGATTGATCTCCAGCCTACTATCATCCTTATTTAGAACATTTACTCCCAACAGGCATACTACATTGAGAAATACAAGACCTTTTCTAAACCTTTTCAGAAATATACATTAATCATTCATGTAAATATATGCTATGATCAGCTACCACCAAGCTTTGATGACACCAGGAGAAAATTCTACAGATCTAATTGATAAGAATTTACTACATACAAATGCTGCATGAAGAGGCAAGACTATGCTTGAAATTATTCCTTCACTGCTGATGCAATCACAGAGATGATAAGAACCTTTAAATGTGTAAATGCAAAGTATTTTTTGTAATATCCCGTTTAATTAGAGAAGTATTTAAGGAATAGAGGTCGGATTTTAGATAAGTAAATTTCGGAATTTTAGAGGTGGGAGAAGGGGAGTGGGCCGGCCAAGCCTAAACCCGAGTCCAACGTGGACTCGGCAGGGGGGCACCCTATTTAAGGGGAGGGAGGGGGCCGAAACCCCCAACACTAGCCCTGGCTGCCCTGCCGCACCACCCCTGCCTCGCCAGCCCACCCGCGCTGCCGCGCCTCGCCTCCCCCTGCCACGGCTGCCGTGCGCTGCGGCGTCAAGGCCAACCGCTGTCATGTGAGTGCAACTATTGTCGCGCCCTACCATGGCTTTGCCGCGCCAACCTGCTGTGCTGCCATTGAGGAGGGGCAAGGAGGGGAAGGAGGAGGCTGGCAGCAAGGGAACCAGGAGCAAGAAGGAAGGAAGAGGGAAGTAGAAGGGAAAGAAAGAAGCTAGGGTTTCGTGCTCCATCGCTAATCTTCGACCAATTTTCGTGGCTAACGATCTGATCAACCTTAGATTGATATTAGATGGATGTTTATTCACATTGTAGATTGGTTTGGTCGCGGGAGTAAGATTTTTTGTGATGCCCTAGTTCGTTAAGTTGTACTGCAGAACCTTACGGGGGATTTTGAGGTATCTCCGTCCAAAATCAAGATTTTGCCTGGTTAGGAAAGTTGTAGATAATTTACTTAGCTTTCTAGAGAGTCCAAGATCATTAAATTTTGATAAGCGAGTAAAAAATTATGGCCTCAAGAGTACTGTTGTCCAAAACTCCATCGCCAATGATAGCAGTTGTGTAGATTGTTTAATTACGGGCATTAGATGTTGGAATTAAATAATGGTCATAACTAGGTTTAGCTAGATAATTCTCCGTAGATTCTAGAAATATTATAGTTTGCTACTTTTCATGTTGTAAAAAAATAGTTACAAAATTGTGAAGTCTATTGTTCTGTTAATTTCCAGTATAACCTTCGGGGTTGGAAACAGGGACTTAGATGGCAAAATCAAAGGATTTGCGTAACTAAGATATTGTGGTGTATTTAGTGTAGATTCTGTAAAACATAAAGTTTGGTATATTTGGAGTCCAGTAGCAAAAGTTATTAATGTTTGATCACCGGGACAGCGGGTAGATCGTCCGATGAACATGGTTATTAAGGCGGTAAGACGAGGCGAGGCGACCCACCCCCCTCACACCTTTTAAGCGATAAGGCGCGAGGCGAGGCCTTACGCATCCTAAGGCGTTAAGGGGTATATCTCTTAGGTTCACAAACTAGCATGGATTTATGGTCTTACAGCATAACCACAAAAACCACAGAAGATCCTAACTTTATAACATAAAAGAAAAAAAAAGATGAGGCAGGCCATGGGCGTTGGGCCAGCCCATATCTCCCACACGGCAAGACCCTCAACCCTAAATCCTAATCCCCATCCCTTCTCCACGCCTCCCCCTCACTTCTCCCCCTCCCGGCGGCGCCTCCCTTCTCCCCCTCCCGGCGGCTCCTCCCCCTCCCTCCTGGCGCCTTGCTACTCCCCAGCCCGCCACTCATGCTGATGAAGTTAAGTGTGTCGGGTTTGCGTATAGGTACGATAGCATATTGATTGATGACTGTGTACTGTTGTGGCATATTTTAAGATATATTATTGATGTTTGTCCAGGGAGTATTGTTTCGAGTTCGGTGCCGTCTTTGCATCGTCCCTACTTTCATGGCTAAAAGGCAAGTGTATGATAGAACGATAGACATCGGTTTATCGACCGTTGTCTTTATAATTGAATCGACATGACATTTACTTATACTTTACTTATGTTTATTTAAATGCCATGATATGATGACGATTTAATGAGGTTGTGACATGACAATGATGACATGAGAAATTGAGGACATGATATGGTAACATTGATTAATAATAAGCATTGTTGCATCATTACATTTGCATCGAGCCAGGGTGGTGAGAACTGCCATGTATATGGCTAGTTCGGTATGCTCTTGATAAAATCCTACAGAGGTAGAGACCTCGTCCTAAAAAAAACGGAGGAAGAGTAGTACATCGACGGGTGATCACTCCGTTATATCGGTATCAGCTGACTAAGTTGCATATGCATTTGCTTTCATGAAAAGTTAATGATGAGAATTGAATACATGAGATATGAGAATGACATGGACATTTTTATGATATTGTTGATTATTCAATTGAGAGATGAACTGTTTGTTTATTATTCTATTTTGTACTTCATGACTCGTGGACTCATCCTTGCTTTGTTGTTGATTTTTAGGTGATCATTAATGGCAACATGCATAGGATGGAGTAGCACACGTGCATCACATGCATTGATCACATAAACATTATCTATTTAGAGTGTTTTCATTAAATTTAGTGACATTGATTATCCTCCTTTGAATTTATTCATGGACTTGGTTATTAATTAGTTTAAATGCTTAAGACTTGAATTGTTTTATTATTAGTTGATTTATTGTGTTTTATTTGAATCACTTGTGACCCGTGGACGGGTTTTTGTTCCATGCATGTGTGCTGGAATTATTGTTTAATTGAGGTTTAAAACTTTAAATTGGTAGCTAGAGTAGTTAGGTGACATTCTAGGCTCATTGTTGAGCTGGAGTAGTACATTTAATCAGTGAAGCCCTTTTAAGTTTCTATAATGGTTGCACTAACCGTTGGAATGCACTGGTTTTCATCTAACACCATGTTGCTTGTTAAAGACAACAAAACAACATACAAGATATCGCTAAATACTCCTGCACTAAGCATCATCTTAACCCCCCATTCCCCATTTTTTTTTATCTGATCTCAATGTTAAAAACGAGAAACAATGTAATGATTCGTGAAGAATATAGATGATCCCTAACTCCCAAGTATGCGGAGGCAAATCAGCATGGTGCTTTCCAAAAATATGCCCATTGGGCCAGTAGCCCAGTACACAACTGCTGAACCACATAACAGTTCCATAGTATAGCGGTAGGTCATCTAACTTGCCAAAAAGTGAAGCATAAAAGACATAACTTCCCCCACCCCTAATCATTTGATTGTAAATGATCTAAAAGACTAAAACAGCCATTAAGTGCACCATAAAATATAAATGACATCAACAACAAAAAACTTACCCCTTTCTCTAGCTTCAGAAGATAATATCTGAGCAAGCATCATCTGTCGGCGTTCCTCAGCCTCCCTGATTGAGAATTAGATACAAAGAAAATTCAGTGTTGCCCAGAAAGTTACACATAACATAAGATAATGAATGACATCATTATGAGGAAGATGGTAGACGAATGGACCATACTGCTTTGCATCTTCTTGAGCTTTTTGTTGCCCTGAATTTTGCTGATTTGCCTAATTAAAAGTTAACATTGCATCAAAGTCAGTCAACTGATGAACATCAAGAAGTAGCTCTTGTGTTAGCAAGGAAATTGGACATTGTTGTTGCAGCTTCAACTTTAACCATGCAGTTCAGTAGCTTACTGCACCACGTTGGGCCATTAGCTCTTGCATTCTCCTCTGCCTGATAGCTTCCAACTCTGGGTCAGCCTGACAAGAAGAACACATAATTCCATCAGAAGAAGGTATCTATTAGACCAATACCTCTACGCAGAGAAGCAAACTGTCCCCTTCTTGTGCCAACTGCAATATTATCAAGATAAACATTTGATGTGCTTTATTTACAATAAGATTTCCATCTGTAGTTAAAACTGATAATGCACCTAGATAGTTGCGACTTTACAGGGGATTAAGTATTTTCTTTTTATGGGAGACTACAAGGGTTAAATCACGAAACAGAGAATATGCAAGATTTATGTGGCAAGAAGCAAATTAATATATGTACTATTACCACCTGGGAGACGTTAAAGGGGAAGGCAGATTTATTTCAACAAGTACTAAAATTCTTCAGTTATCATGTTTCACTGGGACAGTAGAACAATTCATTGTGAACAAAGTAACAAAATGTCTTGGAAGGCCATCATAAAGTAGTTTCGTTTTGTTACAAAAGATGTTGATATTTTCATGTTAGTTTGTTGAGTGTTCAAGCCTTCAAGGCTCCATTCAACAGTTCTGTGAGCCTTGTGTGCTTTCTAGAATGCATTAGCTTGTGATATCATCATGCAATTCCCTTCCTCTTAGCTTTATTGTTTACCTTAGAAAGGTTGTTGTCATGGCTACTTTATGATGATATTCCAAGATAGTTTGCTACTTTGTTTGCAACGAATCGCTCCACTATACCAGTAAAACATGATAGGGTAAGAATTTTAGGACTTGTCGAAACAAATCAGTCTTCCCTTTTTGTCTCCCAGGCATTAACGGAATTGCTAAATAACATTTTACTTGTTTAATTATTACGTATAATATAAACATAGCCCTACACCACACATTCAAAGGCCACAGGAGATCCCATAACCATGCAGATGAGGACCGTTGACTAGCATATGCTTTCCTACCACAAAAGGCTGCCCCCATAGACTTACTGACATTAGCTCGTAAATGCATGATTGCATAACATCGATTGCACCAGTGCAATTCTAGTTGATCAGCAAATCCACCAAAAGAATCACTAACCACAAAATTCCACAGTAAATCTCAAATGGATAATTGTTCAAAGTCATACCTCAAAGCATGCAACTATGTATCCCACCTTGGGTTCCCTTCCCTACAATTGTGGTTAGGCTCCCAGTGAAGGTGTCCTAATGAGCTCATTTTGATAGCTCACCTATGGCATTGATTACATGTTTGAAATAACGGCTAACTGTTTCAGTTGACCTCTTGAAATTGGTACCAACAAGTCGATTCCTCAGGTTGTGTCCAATTGCGTTCAAGAACAAGGCAACTTACTCCTCAATACATACATGTATAATGTCGCAGAGCAAAGATGGTTCCCACAAAACTTGACACAACCGCACGAAAGGGTCTCTCTTAAGCCTGAGCATTTTCTAGCAGATTATATCATTCTTGTACCTGAGCATTTTCTAGCAGATTATATCATTCTTGTTTAGATAGTCAATTCTTTTCTGTTCCCTCTCCTCAATTAGGGCACAGGTACTAGGTTCTCTTCTTTCCCTATCCTAGACCGGATATACAAAGGCCCAAAGCAGCAGCCCTAATGAGCTCAGATCATATAATATAGATGATGTATGACAGCAACATACAGAGGATGCAACGCGCAAACCGTTGGATATACAAACAACAGAGAACTATTTGGGAATAGAGCAACCATAAACAGCAAGTAGGCATCGGGAACGAAATCAGTGCCCACGAACAGCGATTATGAATGGGAAAATAGCCAAACTGGATCAAATCCAAATCTCCTAGCAATATTCATTTGTAACAGCTCGATCTACCAACAACTACCATAAATCCAACTAAATAATCAAGCCACTGAGCTACTATTGGGCGATTTGGGCTCCATACCATCGGTTTACGCGAGGAAAACGGACCCGAGCTGATGCAGAGGAAGAAGATGGGAAGGAGAGAGATAAGCAGGAGCGGGAGCGGAAGCGGAAGCAGAGGATCCCTTCGCTGCCGTCTTCGCCCGGGCCGCCGCCGTCGCCTTTCCCCTCGCACCCGGACTCGTGGTTTTTTTTTTTTTTTTTTTGGGTTTGGTGGATTTTTTGTTGAAGGCAAGGAGCCATTACTGATGCAGTGATGCGGATCAGAAGCGTCCGTTCCAAATGTGCGGTATAGATTCTCTGACAGCATCCTACCACCCCCGTTCAAGGAAAACGAAAGTTGTGGATTATTCTGTACTTCTACAACAGTTTCGCTCTTTCTTTTTTTTGGAAGAACAATCGCTGCACGAATACAACACAAATTCTGATCGACAGAATTTCGTTTTTCAAAACAACACACTGTAGAGTGTAGATCAAGATCTATCTTATCAGTTTTGTTATATCTAAGCTGCATGATTCACCATAGACATGGACATAGCACGGTCCACAACCTAAATGGGACCTGTCGACCCAACACGAAGCGTCGTGCCATGCTTGGGTGCTGACCTCAGCCCAACACGGCACGTACATTGTCGAGCTCGTTTAGGCATGACGGAGGCATGCTTGTTTAGACATGACGAAGGCACGACATGATATAACCCATTTAACCAACAAGCGGACCGTTAAGCACTCTTATACACGGTTAGGCATGGCCCATTAGGCACAGTAGCGATCGATATTTTGATATTTCTAGCAATTTATAACCGTTGGGAAGCTTTTAAAAATAGCAAAAAATCAAAAAAAACTCAATTGTTTTTCTATAATTAGGCTGCAAACCTCCTCTCATTCAGCCACCATCCAATATACACTCTCTTTTTGAAATATTGGAAAGATATTCTATATTTATATGCATTTGTGTTTATTTTAGATTCCATAGCTAAACTTTGAGGATTCACTAATGCCCTCCATCTTTTGAGTGAGGCTACTGGGATGGATTATTCTAACTATTTTTCAAATGTTCGTACTAAATTATCTGATGTCTATCAAAAGTACGAATCAAACTTTCAGGAAGTTCACTTGCAATGATCTCCACCAGCACCCGTTGCACGTAAGGGAAAATATATGTGGGGCAAAATCTTCAGTGCAGGTTCTTCCTCCAAAGGTTCAGATTCTACAACATCAAGTACTCGAGCAAGACAGAGCCATGACCACCATAGCATCAGGGAACTATCCGCCTATCTGGATAACGATACTGTGAATTACCAACAAGGGGAATTCAATATTTTGCAATGGTGGCACAAGCATAAGATAGCATATCATGTGCTACCCATGCTAGCACGGGATGTGTTTACTATTCTTGTCTTGACGGTTTCTTTCAGGAACAACTGGTATAGATGCTACTTGCATCACAACCTTCAGAATCAACTTGGACAAACTGATCCAGTGCAACTTGCAAATCCTTCGAACAACTTTACGAGCAAGTCTGATCACTGACAAGTCATCAAGCTCGTTGTGACACTTCATACTATGATGACGGATTTGACTTCCAATCCTCACGATGAAATACACACTCATCTCAAATCCAATTATGTGCCCCTTCACTTTCCTTTACTTAGTGAAATAAGTTGCACATCTGCTTATTCCCAAACTCTGCAACAAACACTGAAGAACTCCAGGCCAATCTCCACTTTGATCAGGAAGCACTTGAGCCATCTAAAGAAATTAACAGGGCAAGACGGTCAAATTAGGATTACAAAGCAAAATTTAGCAAAGACAAGAGACAAGATCTCAAAAATAAGATGAGAAAAAATAGAAAATGATAAGAATAGAATTGTGAGCACCCGGATTTATTAGGCTCATAATACTTAGTCATCCAACTGACCCTAGTATTATCAACCAAATAAACTCGGTCTCGAGAGATGTATACTTCCCAGAATGCAGTACACATACCTCACAACAAAAGAATGCATCAATTCCATACAACACATAGTACATAAGCAACAAACCAGAAGTTAACATTAATATGGAATAGATATTACAAAAGAGAGGCCCTTAGGCCAAATAGCAATGATTACAAAAGATAACAATGAAGCAAAAGTGCCATAAAGATGGCCCAAAATAAGAGCCAACCAGGTGTGCCTTTAGCCCACAAGGCAATCGACGGACCGCCAAGCTAGTCGCTCTCCCAACCACAACTGACTCACAAAAGTAAAGCCCTTTGGGCTCTACCTCCTCTGCAACAAAGTTGTTAAGCAAAGCAAATGAGTACAATAACTTGTTTATTGTACTGCAAAACTGACGTGTAAGATAACAGAACTATAATTTAGCTACATGCAAGCTTTATTTAAGTGGATGAGGCTTTGGACTCATTTTAGCATAAAGCAAGTTTCATTTGCAATAACATAGTAGATTGAAAGCAATTTGACAAAGCATTTTTAATTGTTGAAATAACAACGCGATAATAACATAATAACAACAACAAGAACAATCACGGAAGTGACTAACCCAAGTCACCACAACAATAGCATGAACTCCCGTTCATACCAACCATGTCAAGTTTTAATTAAAGGTTGTAGTCTAGTCTTGAACGACCTTACCAAGCATGTCCATAACCTAGGGCGAGGCTATTGAATAGTTTTATCCTGCGCAGGTGTACCACTTGCATTCCACACGTCGAGATCGCCTTTCCTTTACGCACACTTAGAAGGTGTCTTTGCACGGCTAAGTCCTCGAGACCTTTCCAAAGGATGAATGCTAATTACGTTTGCACAACCCACGGGAGAAGGAGACATCACACAACCTTCAGGAAGCTAATGCTCCCTCCCACACTATACATATACATTTGTTTTGAAAACACACCAACCGAGCTCGCTCATAATTAACACCTCCTAGAGTACTTAGTCAAGAGGGTTCCATATGCCCTCAGCGTGGTTAGTCTGTGAAATCGCTTGGCTTAGTGACCCAAGTACTCGGTCCTTAGGGACCGGGCATACCACCACATCCAAAAACCACGCCATCCATCCAATATGCCCAAGTCTAAATCAATCTTTTATTTTCATTTTTGATTTTACAAATTAATCAAAGCACAAGTGCTGGACATATAGGAGTAATAATCAGTTTTGAGTGATCAAGACCATCGACTAAGTCGATGATCGCCCATTCTACCGATAACTAAGCATGTCTAAGCAATTTACATCGAAACTACTAAGTGATAAGAGCTCATCCAACGAGCTCCCACCACAGCAAATAACCTAGGCTCATGGTAGTAGAGGATGAACAATTCCTACAGATTATGCAACTATAGGCTTGCTAGCGACATTTAACACAAAGTAGCATGCATACATAGAAGTAAAACGATATATTAAGCTTTAAAGTAATGGGACAATGATGGAAATGATCAAACTGCTTGCCTTGCTGTTGCTGGTCAATTTGTTGCGGAGGGTCATTCTCGGGATCACCACAAATGTCGGCCTAACGGAAAAGCGAGAAAGAACCGATAAAACGACGAAACACAACAAAGACAGCACAACAAACGAACTCCAAATTCTCTGAATTTTCTACAGCAACAAGAGGGTGATTTTTAGGAATTTTGCAACAAGAACCAATTGATTTGGATTCTCAATGCAAAAGTTATGAGCAAAACAATTCTGCTCATTTCTAAAATACCAAAGCGCACTATTCACTAATTTAATTGTGAGGCAACATTTTCTAGAAAAGTAGTGAAGCTGAAATTTTTACCGTAAAACCAGCACCTCATGAGATGAATAACACAATTGAGTTCACCTCATTTGGAGCTATATTGCACTCTCTACAAATTTTCAAAAATAAGAACTTGAACAAAATTATAATGCACAAGTCCTCATTTTTATAATGACAACAAGCTCAAAACTAATTTTCACAGTGAGTTCATTATTAGAGGAAACCAACAAAGTTGGTCTCACTCAAAAATAATCTACCGAGCATTAGTTTTGTATTTTACAAGTTAAGCATTGATTTAAGTGTATATTCTAAAGTTGGTTTTAAAATCTTATGGCAAAGCTGTGCTCTGGAGTTGAACTCAACTTACAATCATTTTTGGATTAAAGTCAAGTCCAAGACAGAGCCAACATACTTTGAATGACCTCATTTGGATTAAAAATGAAAAAGATATGGAATTCTAAAGTTTATACCTTATTTAGGTTTATACTAGAGCTCCTTGGAATTTCTAAAACCCATAAGGACATGGGAGGGCGTGAGCCACAGATCATAGATCTAACGGCTCGAGACCTCCCGGTGAACAACGCACACGCGCTCGGGAGGTCCAGAGGTCTGGACCTCCTAATGCTACATGCGCCGAGGTGTGGAGAGGTCGTGGCCGTAGATGGAAAATCCAGCGGACCACAACGATGGGGAGGTCCGGAGCGGACCAGATCTAAGGGAGGTCCTCAACGGTGAGATCTTCCAAAGGAAGATCTAAACTACCAAGATCTCCCGAGGAAGATCTACATCGTCAAGACCTCACGGGGAGGTCTGGGACGGTCCAGATGTTCCAAGGAGGTCCTCGATGGTTCAGATCGTCCAGGGAGGATCTTGACGGTCAAGATCTACCGGGAGGTCATGAGCAGTTGAGATAACCTAGGGAGGTCCTAACGTCCGCAGACCTCCGTGGAGGTCAGGACGGCCACGATGCGCAAGGGAGGTCTTGGGCGCCCGGATCTCCTCGGAGGAGGTCCGGCGCCCTGCACCAGCGCTTTAACTTCGCGCATGCGCTAGGACATGAATAAATGCGCGTGGGACCATGAGGAGGTCCGCGCGAGGGAGGTTTTAAATGCGCACAAGAGACAGGTTTAATGGCATTTATCGCTAACCCCATGATTGCAATGATTGGGCATTAAAACGGTGAATTTATGTCCTAAACGACAATGACACGCTCGGAACGTCCGACAAAATCCCGGCGGGAAGAAGTGATCCGCCGGCGATGTAGAGCTGCCGGTGAGGTCCATGATACCGCGGTCCGCAATAACCATGCGCACTAATGGTCCTCCTTCAACGGCGACGGCCTTGAACGCCGTCGGCCGGAGAGGTCAAAAGATGACCAAAGACGGCCAAACTACGAAAATGCAAAATGGAGCTCTCATAGCGACAATCAGCGTGTGCCAAAACTTAAGCTCCGCAACATGCATTCAGCGGGTGCCAAACATCTAAAGGACTAACGGGGGTGTACCGGAGGTCCTAAGGTCGGGAGGTCGTGGAGGTGATGACCTGAGTTGGGAAAGGCGGTGAAGCTTCACGACCCAAAGCTCCGACCCAAGCTCGACTTTGTCCACCTCTGAAAAATGCCCAAACAATTCAAGTTAGGGTTAACTTCCAAGAGGTTTTAGTAGCAAGAGTGAGCAAGGTTTGAAAGAGGAGCCACTGGAACTCTGAGCTCGAGAAGCTCAAGGTCCTCAACAATGGCGGCCAAGATGGGAGGTGAGTTTGGGGATGAGGAGCTCACCACGCACAAGTGCAAGGTGAGGTCGGTTGTGTGCAAAGGAAGCCAAGGGAGGCTTCAAGGGATAATTATAACTGAGGTGATGGTTATGAGTGGGGCTAAGCTCCATGGTGAGCTTAGCCCACGGGTTGGTCCATGGGGTGGAAGACATAAAGGTTGACAAGGCAGAACTCGGCCGACTGAAAAGCGGAAAGTCGACCAGATTAAATGCGGTGGTCCAGAGAGATTAAAGGTGCACAGAGGCTGGCGCATTAACTCCACTTCGAGCACGCATGATGCGCCAGAGGAAGGAGAAGAACAGGAGGTCTTGGTGACCGCTGGATAAGACACGGGAGAGGTCCTAACCATCGGATCAATTTTTGAACCGTTATGTTTTAAGTGGCCGGGAGGAGGTCCCACCACACGATCAAGGATGGGAGGTCGTGGCCCTCCGATTTCTTAATCGCAGAAAACGCACGTGAAAGGGACAGAGGTCCAGGCGTTGGATCTCCATCCAACGGTGTGGACCTCCAGCTGAGGACTTAACTGCACGCGATCAAAAGGACATGAGGGAGGTCATGGCCTTTGGATTTAAATCCAAGGGCCTTGACACGATGGGGAGGTCTCGATATGATGCGCAAGCAGCAAGGGAGGTCGGGACCTGTTAGATTTAGATCTAAGGGTTCGATCAAAAGAGGTGGAGGTCTGAGCTTGCAACACACAAGGGAGGTCGGGGCCTTTAGATTTAGATCTAAGGGCTACGATCTCACGTCTTGCCGGGAGGTTTGATGCATAAGACAAAGGAGGAGGTCGTGGACCGTAGATTTTAATCTAACGGTGCCGACAAAAGATGAGGGAGGTTGTGAGTGCTTGATAGCACGGGAGATCGTGAGTTGTTGGATTTGATCCAATGGCTACGACCGTGGTTAGGTGGGAGGTTTGCTTAATTTAACAGAGAGGGAGGTCGAGGCCATGGATCTTGGATCCAAGGGCTATGACCTCACGTGGTGGGAAGACTGACCGAGTATGTTGAGGAGGAGGTCGTGGGTGTTGGATTTGATCCAGCGGCCACGACCTCAACAAATGGGATGACCTCGCTGCGATGGTTTAACAGCTCGAGGAGGTCTTTGAGGTTTAACACGTGGAGGTCATGACCGTGGATCTTTGATCCAACAGTTCTGACTGATGAGGTGGGAAAGCTTTGTGCGGTGTTGACCGCGGAGGAGGTCTGGCGCCCACGCTGACCCGGGAGGTCCACGCGGTCGAGAGGACTTGAAGGGGAGGTCTGGGTGCGTTGGTTGAGGGGAGGTCGTGGCCTTTGGATTAGATCCAACGGCCACGACCTCATCAAGGTGGGAAAGGAGGTCGATGGGGTTAATGGACCGACTTTGCAAAGTGGCTAGCCCAAGGAACGATGTAGGCTTTAAATTTTAGTTTTAATAAATGAAACTTAGCGTAATTATTTGAGATAGCAAATGAACTCCAAATTTGATGAAATTTTAACTGGAGCTTGCCGACAATGAGATTAACCTTGCATAAAATTTCCAGAGGTTATTATGCAATGCATTTTCTCAGGAAATTCATTAAGGTTGTTTAAAGGATTGTTTTGCCTCCAAAATTATCAACAAGTGTTATAACTCATGATATTTTTCAGAGGGTCCCACATCAGTTTTTGGACCAAGGAAAATATTTCCAATTGATTGGCACAAGATTTAAGATGGATGGAATATGAATTTGACTTTTGGTCAACAAGAGCTTTGTGGTTTTGGATTACACAACTCTTGGACAAGAATCACATGAGATTTTAGGGGTTTTCAAGTTGTGAGAAAAAGTTTTAATTTCTACACATATAATTATACTTGATTAACCCTAATTATACAGTTGGGATGTTACAAGAATAAACTAAGATAAGAAAAGAACAACTACTCAAGTTAAATTAAGTTGGTTCGATTTAGAAAATAAGTTTTGAAGCTTTTGGCTAAGACGACCATGCTAACAAAGGTTGTGTTCTACAATCGATATAGCTCTGATACCACCTCTGTCAGGACCCAGATTTACACATCTGAAACCCTCTGTGTATTCTGAACAAGTCCCAGATCAATAGCTAGCTCACACAGGAAACGTCGATGAAATACCATCCATTTATCGATTTAACTAAGAATATCTCAAAATAACAAATAGTAATAATAACTGGACCTTATGGTCAATGTCTACTTAACTTGTCACACAGGGCCAAAGAAACAAAAAAACTCTTGCAGCGGAATGGAAAAACTTGGAAAGGTCAATCAACATGCCCACTGGCAATCGAGTGGAGACCGCATCCTAATTTGCAAAATCTTCATAGTACTCCTTCTCGAAAAACTCTTGAGTAGTTTGATACTCTTCAACTGAATAGCAAAGTTTGAAGCCGTGAGTACTTATAGTACTCAACAAGTCGTAGGGAACAGTATGCAATTAATATTTATGCCAGGCTTGAACAAAGGAATAGCCGTACGGTTCTTTTGCAGAAAGCAGTATGGATAGTAAATACATTAAATAGATTGAAATGCATAACTGAAAAGAATAGTAAGTAAATAATATTTTCTTTGAAATAACTAGTGAACCTCCCTCCGTCCACTTCCCAACCAAACCAACAAGTGAACATCTCAGCGAACATTATATTCACCAAGTGAACTTCACATTCACACTTCGACACATTTTTATAAAGAAACTCTTCCTCTTGTATGAAATCCCTGAGCATGTCCATGACCGCGGACATGACTGTTTAAACAATTTTAACTCTGCAGAGGTCGTATAGCTTTACCCACAAGAGATAAATCAACTTATAATGCCGGCCAAGACACGCTTTCGAAGGCATGCAGCTAAGTGATTATTAGAAAGCCTTTACAAAGTTCATTCTCAACCTAGTTCTGCCCGCTAAGATTTCAACACTGAATGTCTCACCGACCAGACAAGGCCTCCTCTTGCGCCATTGTGAGTATACGTCTATCTCGCAACTCACGCCTCCAAAATTTTGCGATCATCTCGGACTCTCGGGAGCGCTTAGCTAGCATTGAGTTCTGTCGATTCTTTGCTTTTCTGATGAGAGAGATTAGAAGATAGCTGAGAAGATGGAACACTAAACCACGAGGTCAAGAGGCTCGTAACTCCAAGTCTACTCCAAGATTATGATGGTATGTGCATGAGATCTGGCTTGACTCGATCGAAGATTCTTCTTTTGAGATGTTTTTCTTACTTTGTTTTGCTTCACGGTATGAGCAGACGGAGAAGGACATGGTGGCCGCCGTGGAGAAGGTGCAAGTCAACTTCAAGGGAGCTCCTGCTCCTCATCTTGCTCTAGATCGGTTGGTGCGCATCGAAGACAAACAGAAGGGGGGGTGCGTTGTGAGGACCTCTTCTCAGGTTAAGCGGGGAGTCCAGGAGGACCATTTTTTTTGTGACTGGTACTACCATGACAATGGCAGCGGTAGCACCTTACCAACCGGTATTACCGCACGGAGGAGCGGTGGTACGACTAGCTAAGCCGGGCAAGCACTGCCGGCAGCTCAGGGAGGTCCAGAAGGATAGCCCGGAGCGTCCGGTAGTACTGCGGTCCAGTAGGACCACGCGGCAAGTCCGAGAGGAGGTCCGCCAAAACCTCCTAGGAGGTCTCAAGACCTCCTAGAGGTCTTGGCCCTGTGCACACCGAGCTAGTCCCAGGACACCAGATGCTAGCTCGCACAGAATCACTTCGGTATAATCACAACCACCAGGTCAAGACAAAAGATGAAGCAGACAAATTAAACTTAGTATCAAACAAGACCTTATGGTCCAAACTTGTTTACAGAGGGTTGCCACATGGGCTTACAAACCGACAACAAAAGAACCTTGACAGCCGAAACACCAAAACGCATAGATGCCAACCGGCAAGCCCACAAGCTGTCAAGTGGAGGACGTCCTAGGCAGCAGGGTCATCAAAGAAATCCTCTTCAAAGAGGTCTGAGCTTCCCTGCACTTGATCATCTTCATACACTGCTTTGACACAGGGCTTTAAGCCATGAGTACTTTTGAATGTACTCAGCAAATCACAGGGGAGCATAATGCAATTAATAATCATGCAATGGATTACCAATGGAGAGCTGTATGGTTAGTTGCGCAAAGCAATATTTGACAGTAAATAACATAATAGATTGCAAGGCAACAAGTTAAAACAATACTACTTAATTACATTTGTTTGAAGGGAAGGGAGTGAGCACCAACTCACATCCAAACCACTTGGGGGAAAGTCTGGTTGCACCCACAGCCCAGACCTCTCCCAAGACCACTCTAGAGCACCAACTCTAGAGCTCGAACTCATCCCCTGGACCACATCTCAAGCCAGCCATGGCCCCTCTAAAGCCGGCCAAGGTCTCTTCGAGGCACACCCTACCGCAGAGTGCCAGGAACACAATTTTCACAAAAGCTAACCCGTGCACCACTTCTCCGGGAGATGTCCATAACCAAGGACTTGGCTATTCGAATAGATTTTACGCTCTGCAGAGGTGTACAACTTTACCCACAATCCACGATCTATCTAGCGGGACGGGTTCCGGAAAGACCCTTGCTCACTTCCGAAGGTGAGCAGTCTAGAGAGCGTGACAAGGCCTTTACAAAACTTTGATTTGGCTCGGCGCTGCCCACTAAGGTTTCGCTTCCGAATGGGTTGCAAAGCCATCGGATTCGTGCCCCCTCTTGCGTCGTTGCAATAAAAACTTGCTCAACCACAACAGTACCAAGCCATCTCATTGTTAATTATTCGGCCCAGGCCATCCCCATAAAATGACCTTGTGGTTGCACGGGTTACCCGGATCCACAGACACAAAGTTAAGTCCTTAATTGTGCTCAGACAAGACTTCCACAACCCCATGTGCAAAGTACCCACTTCTCACTCCCTGCCTTCTTGCCCAAGCAAAACCATTTAGGGGTTATCCCTAGCCAAAGGACCACCAAGTCCTAGCACAACTAGATTTTAACAAAGTGGTCTCGCACCACAGTCAACACAACATACGGTATCCCACCATAGTTGCTTAACAGAGGCACCAACCACAGATTCCATAGTTCATTAATCCAGATTATTAATTGATGAAGCATGATTCTCGAAACCCACGGATCTAAAGCAAGGCTAAGCATAACTTACGGTCCCATGTTGGCAATACCAAAAGATGCCAACTAGAATACCCAACCTAGAGCTTCCAAAGGGAATATGACAACATGCCCAGCAATAAGTCCAAAGGAGGCATAATATCAAATGAGGAAGAGTAACTACTGCCCAAACATTTTCATATAGAAATAGCCATACAAGATAGAGTAAAACAAAATATATTTAGAAGACTAGGCTCAACATGATCAAGGGCTGTGACTTGCCTTCGTCAAGCAATGCGGGTCCTTCGGTTGAAACTGCTAGGTCCAAATACTCCTCAAGCTCGGGATCTACACGACCGCAAAGAACCAAATAAGCAAAACCGCTCTTAAGCAAAAGAACTCAAAGTCTCAAAAGAACCTAAGCAAAACTTCAACCAAAAGAAGCCAATAAACTGGGAGCACAGCTCGGCTTGGAGAGCTCTAGGGGAGGACTTGAGCACTGAGGAGCCCAGGCAAAGAAGTTAGAAATGAGCCAAAGGTGATAAGGGATGGTTTGCCCAGGCTATTTATAGCTAGGGTTGGCAAAGGCACAGAGAGGGGCTCAGCCAAGACGTGTCAATGATCGGAGGTGGTCTGGACAGGGCTAGGACAGGGCATGTCCTAGAAAGAAATAAACAATGCACCCTAGAAATGACTGCATTTAATGTGATTCGACATGCATTAAATGTGCCCAAAGTTTCAAGGCGGAAGGAATGATAGGGGGTGGGTGAGGCCGACCAGTGGGGCCGATCAATAGGGTGCACCACCAGTCAAGGAGGTGGTCCTCACCACACAAATTGTCTTTGTAAAAAGACCACAGGGAGGTCCTGTGGACAGGAGGTCCAAAGGCAATAGCAGGTCTTGGACAAGGGGTCCAAAAGACACAGAAAAGAGGTCCAAAGGCTCAAAGAGGAGGTCCTGGACAAGAGGTCCAGAGACTCAAAGAGGAGAGAAAGATGGACACGATATCGCCGGTGGCGGTACTACCGCGCTCAAGAAGAGATACGACCAGAGGTCCGTAGTTCCGGGTTTAAGATGCGGTACAACCGCAAGCTGGGAAGAGCCTTAATGGCTGAGACAAACCAAGGAGAGGTCTTAACAGCTTAGATTCTCAAAAGGAGATCCTAAACAGTTAAGATCAAAAGCAAGGGGGAGGTCCTAACGGTTAGATCTCCAAGAGGGAGGTCCTACGGTCAAGATCGAAAGGGCTAGGAGGTCCTGACAGTTAGATCTCCAACAGGGAGGTCCTACTACGAATCGATCAAAGGGTTTTAAGTGACGAAGACCACGCCGGCGGTAGGTCCGGCCAAGCGAAGCAGAGGTCCGACCTGAGGAAGTCCTAAGGACACAGAGAGGTCCAAAGGAGTACAGAGAGGTCCTAAGGTCACAAAGAGGCCCTAAGGGTTAGATCTCTCAAATGAGACCCCAACGGTCCAGATCAAAGCAAAGGAGAGGTCCGCGGAAACAAGGATACGCAAGAAAGCTAGGGCCGTTGGATCAAGATCGAACGAGGCAAGACAAATGGGCCGTTTGGACCATCCGAAGGTCTCAATGGATTAGAGCCGTCCGATACAGATCGGGTGGCTCATAAGGGGATGGGATGTTCGAACCGTCCGAACTCACCTTCAAGATCGGGCCGTCCAAAAGCATCAACGGTCCTAACGTGAGGAAGGTTAAACCCTAGCGGTACGACCGCAAAACAACAGCGGTAGGACCGCAAGGACACAAAGGAGGTCTTCAAGGAGTCAAGGGAGGACTTAACAAAGGCGGTAGTTCTGGCACTACCAAAGCGGTACGACCGGAGGTCGGAAGTACCGAAACAGAGACGGTAAAACCAAGGTTAAGTGCCGCGACTTGAGCGGGCAATACGACCGCTAGAGGGATGATGGTAATACCGCAACCCGGACTGAACCACCCTCAAGGGAGGTCCAGAGGAAAGGAAACAAAGCCAAACTTGGCTTAGGGACGTCAAAGGGGGTTTTGAAACACAAACCCGAGCTTGCCCCATAGCAGGAGGTCCAAGACATGGGAAGGTCTAAACAAAGGACGAGATTAAGACAGAGAAGAAGGTTTAGATCTCAAGGAGATTCAAACCAACAAAGGAGATTCAAAGAGAGGTTAAACCAAGAGGCACACAGAGAAGCTTAGGAAGAAAACCAAACCAAGGAACACCAAAGAACAACAAGAAGCCCCAACCAACAGAGAACACCAATAAGGGACTTAGTTCGGGTTTGGTTAGGTCAAGTTAAACTCTCCAACTTCCAAAATACCAAGTTAATCTTGACTAGGCAATTAAACCAAATGGTTCCTTTTGATTTTGAAAGTTGGCAAGAACTCTAGAATAAACGGGACGTTACAAACCTTCACCCCTTAAGGGAATCTCGACCCCGAGATTCAGGTTTAGCTAGAGAATAGGTGAGGAAACTCCTTCTTGAGGTCCTCTTCACGCTCCCAAGTAGCTTCTGTTTCAGTGTGGTTGTTCCATTGCACTTTGCAAAGCTTGGTGGTCTTGCTCCTTGTGACTCTTTCTGACACGTCCAAGATTTTGATTGGTTGCTCTTTGTAAGTGAGGTCTTCTTGGAGGTCCACAGCTTCTAGCGACATTTGATCCTCTAGCACTCTCAAACACTTTTTTCAATTGTGGCACATGAAACACATCATGCACTCCAGCAAGTTGAGGAGGGAGGTCTATCTTGTAGGCCACTTCACCCCTTCGGGCAAGAATTGGGAAAGGTCCAATGAACCTTGGAGCTAGCTTTCCACTGACTCTGAACTGCTACATTCCTTTGAGAGGTGACACTTTGAGGTACACGTGATCTCTAGGGGCGAAAGATAGGTCTCGGCGCCTATTGTCTGCATAGCTTTTCTGCCTTGTTTGAGCAGTCTTCAACTTTTCTCTTATTGACTTCACTTGGTCTTCAGCTTCTTTCAAAAGATCTGGTCCAAGGACTTGTCCTTCACCGATCTCTGTCCAGTACAAGGGGGTTCTACACTTTCTTCCATAAAGAGCTTCAAAAGGAGACATTGGAAGGCTTACTTGATAGCTGTTATTATAAGAGAATTCAGCATAAGGCAACATTCGGTCCCAACTAGCTTGCTTTTCTAGGGCACATGCCCGAAGCATGTCTTCAAGTACTTGGTTAACTCTCTCAGTTTGACCATCAGTTTGGGGGTGATAAGCTGTGCTGAAATTGAGGTCTGTGCCCAAGGCATCATGTAGCTTTTGCCAGAACTTGGAGGTGAATTGAGATCCTCTGTTTGATACTATCTTCTTTGGGACACCATGCAAACACACTACCTTTGCCATGTAGATCTCTTCCAATTTGTCTCCAGAATAAGTGGTCTTCACTGGAATAAAATGAGCCATCTTGGTTAGTCTATCCACAATGACCCAAATGGAGTCAAAACCAGCTTGAGTTCGGGGTAGACCAGTGATGAAGTCCATCCCAACCTCTTCCCATTTCCACTCGGGTATGGGTAAAGGTACCAAAAGACCTCCAGGTCTTTAGTGCACAGCCTTGACCTTTTGACAAGTATCACATTTAGCCACATATTCTGCAACTTCTTTCTTCATACTCGGCCACCAATACATTTCTTTGATGTCTTGATACATCTTTGTAGCTCCCGGGTGGATGGTATACAATGCTTCATGGGCTTCTTTGAGCAGCACCTTCTTAAGTTTGATGTTATTTGGCACACATAACCTTTTGTCAAACCAAACAGTCCCCTGTTCATCTTCAGAAAACCTTAAATATTTACCTTTCCTCATGTTGGACTTGATTTCTTGAATGCCAGCATCTTCAACTTGAGCTGCTCTAATCTGCTTTTGCAAGGTGGGCTGCACTTCAAGGGCTGCTAAAGATCCTTCTTCGACTAGTTCAAGTCTGAGTTTCTGAAATCCTTCATGCAAAGTGGGCTAATTTTCTTTAACCATCAGTGTGTTGCTATAGACTTTCCTACTCAGAGCATCAGCCACTACATTAGCTTTACCAGGGTGATAATGAATTCGCAAATTATAGTCTTTAATTAGCTCTAGCTACCTTCTCTGCCTCATGTTCAGATCAGCTTGAGTAAATATGTACTTTAAACTCTTGTGATCTGTGTAGACTTCACATCTATTTCCAATAAGATAGTGGCGCCAAATCTTCAATGCATGCACTACTGCAGCTAGCTCTAGGTCATGAGTAGGATAATTTGCCTCATGGGTATTAAAGTTTGATGATTCTTGGTACTAATGCATGATATCGATGATATTAAAATTATCAGAATGTGAGATTGATGTTATTTCTTGTAGTAATTTGATCGCCTATGGTGATATCGCTTAAATGAGAATATTTCAAGTTTTGCTTTCGTGATCTTTTGGAGCTCATGAATTATGTGGTAGCTGAAATTATTTTAAACAAAATGATGTATTTGAATGTTCTATTGGTTCTTAGAAGATTCGTGTGATTTAATTTTAAAGGCTATTTTGTCTGAGTTGGCAACGTGAGGTTGCAATCAAAGAAAATTATTATGTTGATTCCTTTAAGAGGAGAATAACTTGCTTGCTTTTCGTGATATCCCGTAAATGAAAATGTTTCGAGTTTTGCGACTGAGATCATTTGGATCTCATAATTTATGTGGTAGTTGAACTGTTCCGAGCAAAACTGATTTATGTGTTCAAAGATCTTATTTGGATCTCATGAAGTTACACAAAAAGAATGACAACCGATAATACACAAAAAGTTTTAAAAATCCTGTATTTTTATATTCGGGTACTTTTGGGATGTTACAAACCCTACCCCCTTAAAAAGAATCTCGACCCCGAGATTCCAGTAGAACGTATAGAAGAAGATAGAATGAGAAGGAAGAGAGACGTAGCGAAGGATGCTGACGCGCTCTGCATTGCTTTGTCGTCTTCTGGTGTGGCTCCTCAGCGTCGTTGTTCTCTGTTTTCTTCATGATAGCCATCAATTTTCTTTTGATGGATTGACAATAATTGTCCATATCCGAAGGATTAGTTAGCCTGGGACATGCCGATATAATAACTATATTCCAATCATCAAATCCTATTTTCCCTACTAGAATTCAGTTATTGTCTTTTAGCCCGCTAATTGTCCTAATTTAAACTCTAGGCTTATCTTATAATCGACGTTAACACCAAAAATTTAGATTGTGAATCCTTCTGGTTTGCCTGATTTTCTTCATTAACGTTGTTATACTTCCAAATTATAATTGTAAGTAATCTTAATGATTCAATCGTTTCTGTACTCAGCTACCCCCTTAAAAATAATATCCACCCATATTCATTGTCTCTTCAACCGCTAATAACCCAATTGTTATTGTCTACCAAGATTACATTGGTATTGTAATACAAGGATCTACCATTCTTTAATACTAATCATAACATCTAGATTAATTCATACATAGATCTCACATGAGTACTAGTGATCCAACTTCGAGTACTTATAGCTATTCCTATAGATCAACTACCTTTCCATTGATCTTAATTGCACACAATTGTGTTTGATTCCATCAATTATCATATAAATCAGTACTATCTAATCTGCTAATGCTAAACCAATACCTGCTAGTATAAATCAAAATTTCCTCTGGTACCACTTTTGATTACGTTAATTCTTCCAATATCTAATCTCTAGAAATTGTTAACAATCCATTCATCGTTCACATTATCTGTGTAACTTCATTTTATTCCTATTAGTATAATTTAAATGATTTATCATGAGTTCTGCGATGACATCTTCAAAGAACTTATCCATATGTTTTCCTATTACACCACCAATATGCCACATATTTGACTTTATTCTCGAAATCATAGGTACACTTGATACATTTTCATTAGCTACTTAGTGTTCAGGTCCCCTGTTTGACTTCCTCAAATCGCAATTCCTAGCAAAGTGCCCAATTTCACCATATCCAGAGCAAATGGCTAGATTTGATTGCCTCTTGGGACAATGGGACACAAGGTGGTCTACCTTACCATACTCGAAACATGTGACTGGTCGATGAGTCCCAAGGGGCGGTGGCGTCAAACCTATTATGGGGATTCGGTCCTCCTTTAAACAAGAGTTGATGGGTGGCTCTATCTTACTATCTTCGAACTTCACCTTGATGTAACATTTCTTTGATTTGTCCTGGCGAGTCTTTGCTGGGCTGATTGGTTGTACCCTATCCGAAGTGTGATGATGCCTAAGGGTCTTGTATGGACGGTTTGAGTCAGGGTTGGCAAATTTTGACGGAGCTTTGTTTTGATCTTGTATGCTTGTTAGGTTGGTCTTGCCGTCTGGTGGTGCTTTCAGCAAGAACATAGGAGATTAGCACGAGATAGGGAGAAGATTGTGGGGATAACGTATCTAAACCCCAACCTCACTCGCTGGTCCGACGCACACCGTTGGACCTGGAAACGACGAACCGTCCATCGATGTGATTTTCAGAGTAGTCCACACCTCCACCCATTACTAACCTACTACCTGAGTAGTCAATTGTTAAAACTCAACCACTTACTAGGTTAGACCCGTCCCATCAGGCATGTGGTTGTACGATAAGGCTCAGTTCAATAGCGCACAAGATTAAGTCCTTAATTGACCAAGACGAGACTGCCGATTTCTAACTACTTTATCATCATTCATGTTTCCCAATTACACATCCATCATCTCATCAATCATTTCCACTCACCTCAGTCCAAATCTTTTTCCCACCCTGTTGATTAAGTGCAACACATGCCATCAATGAGTAACAGCATACTGCACACAGTTTTACACAAGTTCTATAATCATTTAGTCAAATTTATATCTTGTAACTCGAAATGATATCAATGACCCGTTGCATGGCTAAGCAGACTGTTCATATCTAACCAACCCACGTTGGTGCTATGATAATAACAACTAATGATTAACCAAACTAGGGTAAAAATATTACCAATAGGCAAAGTGGATATAATCAAATAGGTGTATAACTAATTCCAAAACATTTAAATAAATACTTAAAGTAAAATGCAATAATTTGAATTAAAGTAATTTAGGAAAACTGAGTTCAACATGGTCAAAGGTACAACTTGCCTTGTTATAGCAATGATATTCTTATTTTATCTTCAATCTTCTACTTCCTTGCCTTCAGCTCCTTCGGACGATTCTAGGACTTCAACGTCTAACGAGAAAGAAAGTGCAAAAATAAATAAAATTCAAAGGGGCAAATCAAATAAAGTCTAAATTAAAATTGAATGGTACTGTAAGATAGATATTGAATTTTAGATGAACTTAGAAACTTGAATGGGTTCAATCGGAATTCGTGTGAGGAAGAACGAGCTCTCAGAAGTTTGATCGGAAAGGAAAATATTGAAAAAGAAAAGGGAGACATAAACTGACAGGTGGATTCCACATAATATTCTCATAGTATTTTATCTCGAGAATGTTGGAAAATAGCTGAGTGTATGACATGTGGGACCACTGAGATTTATGGATTTTCAAGAATAAAAAGAATTCCAGAAAAGGATGAAGGACTAACATGTGGGCCACTGGACCATGAATCAGGTCCACAAACTCGGATCTATGGTGCATGGCAAACTGGGTTTACAGAATAGTGTCTGACAAGGTAGGGTCTATGTGTCATAGACTTGGCTCACGTTGAATCGGATCTGTATGAGTTTGGATCTGGGTTTAGTCTAGATGGATGCCACATGGGCGATGACAGTGCATACCACATGTGGTCGGGGGTTGAGGTGGTGCTGACGTAGCTCCGGCAAGGTGGTAGGACAACACGATTGTGTTCAGGCGTGATGTCGGGACCCAAAAATGCAATTCTGGACCCTCTGTGTATAATGCACTAGTCTAGGATCACGCTAGTGCACATAGTGTCAACATAGATGAATATCGATCTACATAAGGCGATTAATAATATAAACGAGTAATTTGATTAACAAATAAGGGTTTTGACCTTATGGTCGAGTTTACACTTATTAAGCCATGCAGAGCTGACAGAGAATTAAATAGCAATGAATGTAAATCTTCAATGAATCCCATCAATTCACCACAGGCAACCGACTGGGATCAAGACCCTACGATCAAGCACCTTCGTTGAACTCCTCCTCAAAAGCAGGCGATGACTCCTCCTCTTCTGTTGATTTGATTTAGCAAGCATGAGTACACAACCGTACTCGCAAGTCATACCACAGAACGCAATTTATACATGATGGCTTATTCCAAAGGAATGGCTTCTGTGGTTATTTTACAGAAATGCGACATTTGCAATTTGAATATGAATAATAGATTGAAAGCATAAAGTAAAACAAATAAACAATAATAATTTAACAGTTTGATTTCACAAAGACACTTAGCCTAAACAAGTTATTCACATAGCCATATGACATAGATCACATAGCTCCCTTCCCAAATATTTTATGAAAATCTACCCCTCATGTGAAATCCTTGAGCATGTCCATGACCGCGGACGCGGCTATTCGAATAGATTGATTTAACACTCTGTAGAGTTTGTACACTTTACCCACAAGATACAACTAGTGTTACAAGCACTAATCATAACAAAACATTTCAGAAACTTCATCCCAATCATTGATACTCCTAGTGTGCTTACAAACCATCATACCAAACTATACACAGTGGATGGTACGACACACACCGTTGGACAGGGACATAGCGAACCGCCCCGTAATGTAACTACTTGGTAGCACACCTCCACCCAATCAACACAGTCTAACCTACTTCCTGAGTAGCAATGTCAAGAATCCATAACTTACTAAGTTAGGCCCATCCTATCAAGCATGTGGTCGTACAGTAAGGCTCAGTTCAATGGCGCACAAAGTTAAGTCCTTAATTGACCAAGGCAAGACTTTCAATTCACTACAAATCCCTATGCACACAGTTTATTAATCCCGTGCACACAGCTCCACCAAAAGTAGCACACAATACCACTTGCCTCCGTTAAATCATTTCCAACCCTGTTGGTTAAGTGCAACACATGCCATCAACAAGTAATAGCACATAGTACACACAGTTTTATCATTTAGTCAAGTTTGTAATAGCAACTTACATGAAATGATGACTCGTGGCATGGCTAAGCAGACTAATCATATCTAACCGACTCACGTTGGTGCTACGATAATACCGACTAAATAAACCAATCTAGGGTGACAAAAGATTATGACATAACAAATAGACAAGGTGGTTATAACAATTTGGATTAATAACTAAACCCAAAAGCATTTAAATAATTACTTAAAGTAAATGCAATAATTTGAATCAATATAACTTTTGAAAACTGGGTTCAATATGATTAAAGGTATAACTTGCCTTGGAATAGGTCTAGGTACTGATCTTGCTCTTGAGGTGCTCCTTCTTCTTCAAATCTTCCCGAAGTATCAACGTCTACTCGCAAATGAAGCAAACAAACAAAACAAATAAATAACAGAGGCAAAACAAACTCCAAAAATTAAATAAAAATCCCAGATAAATAGATCTTGAATTTAGATGAATTTAAAAATTTGAATGGGCTCAATTGGAGTTCGGATACAAAATATATGGCTTTGGAAGTTTGAATCTAAAAGAAACCCTAATTTTGGAATTACCCGAATTATTTCTCAATAGAAAAACCCGGATTTATGACGTCATCAAAGGATTTCGGCTGAAAAACAAATGAAAGGAAAAGAAAATAGATGTGGGTCCCACTATCATAGCGATGGTGTACTGTGGACCAGGTTCATGGACTAAGGCTCTGGTGAGATGTTTGAGTATGCCACGTCGGATCTGATCTGGACCAACCACCGCACGACACAGAGGCTGACATGGATGCAGACATGGATGGCCACATGGCACGACATGTCGATGATCAACGGTGAGGGTGCAGGATCCTGTGGTCGCCGGCGATAGCGGCCATGGCGGAGTTGATGGTGGTGCGCATCTGGTAGAGGGTGCGACGACGAACTCGCTGGTGTACTCACGGATGCACGAGAGGGACAAGGATGGCTGGTGGCGAGGTTTAGGCGGAGCTTGAACCTCAGGCTTGATGGCGACAGCGCTAGAGGGATCCCTCAGCGAAGGCGATGGCGGTTTCGAGATGCGGATGGCACGACGAGTCCGACGGTGGTGTCCAAAGGAGACGAGGAAGACCAAAACGGTGGCGATAAAGACAAGTTTCCTCGGCCGGCGCTGGAGACGAAGACGGTGGCTAGGGCTTCTAGGTGCTGACTCGAGCACGGGTGGCTAGGGTTTCGAGGCGGCACGTCTTGGGGTGCCTCTCCGAGGGCCTCGGGGCTTTAAATAGGGCTGAGGATGAGGTGTCCACGAAGCATATGGTGCGGTGGCAAGAGAAACACGGGCGAGGGCACAGAGACCCGGATGAAGACAACGAGGATGTGGCAACCGGCGGTCCCACGCGTAGAGACACAAAGGAAGCGGGCCCACAGTCAGCGAGACGAGGGAAAGGAAGGCAACGGGAAAGGGAAGCTGGGCTTCGGCGCTGGCGGGCTCACACGAAAGGAAATGGCCGAGCGGAAGTGGGCCGAGAAACGGGCCGCACGCGAAGGAAAGGAATTTGGGCCGGAGAGATTCGGCCCGATTACTATTTTGGGATTTTAATTAGGTTTTCCATTTTAGAAATTAGCAGAAATTCCAAATAGCAATAGAAATTAGCAAATGAACTTCGAAAAATTCTAGAAAATAAATCCAAGCACATAGAATCCAAATAAAATAGTTTTGATCATTGTTGATGTTGACTTTAACCATATTAAATTGTTTTGATGCACAAAGTCCAATATTAAGCTTTTGAATTAAAATCAAATAAATCCAAATGGTGAATTTTCTCCCTACTAACTATTCAAAAGATTTTTAAAGCTCAGAAAATTGGGATGTTACACATGAGAAGGTCGTCGGCATTGTGGTTGACGGCAGAGGCAATGGAGGGTCAAAACGGAACAAGGACGACGATGTGAACGAGGTGACGCAGGTGCAGCGGCAAGGAACGACGACAATCGCCGGCATCGAGGGGAAAAACGGCGGTGGCTTGCACGACGACGATGCTCTACAGCAACACTCCGGCGAAGTGGAAGAAAGCATCAGGTAGAACGTGGAGCGGTGAAGGAGATGGTGGGGTTGATGAGGGCGGAGGATCACCGGCGACGACGAATTGAAGCGAGGCAAAGGCAGCGGTCGGAGTCGGAGGAGATGGAGAAGATCTCGATGCACGGGGGATGAAAAGCAAAATCGAGAGTTGAGGATTGTAGATCGGAAAGTGGAACACAATATGACGTGGAAGTATTGGCGAGTAACTCACCGAGATGGTGAGGAACGCGAAGACAAGGTGTCGGCTGTCGTGGGTGCGACCGAAGTTGGAGAAGATGAAGTGGGCAACGGCAAACGGAGAATCGAGAGCATGAACGGGTGATGGAAATCGGCGGAGGAAGGAAAGGCGACTCCAGTGACGTGGACGCGCCGGCTAGAGGAGCTTTAACGATGAAGAACGGGCGTTGATGGGTGGCGTCGGACTCGAGGAAGACGACGATGGCAGCGAAGATTCGCGGCTTCTCGGGTGAAGGCGGCTATGGCACAGGAGAGAGGAGACTGAAGCGGAGCTAGGGTGCATGGGGGGCAGTGGCTTATATGGCCTCAGGATGCGAGCTCAACCCAGACACCAATGGTGGTGCAGAGGTGGTGTCCGCTCCGGACACAACTACATCTATGCGGCGCGGCCGCTGGCAAGCGGACCCGGGCAAGGCGGGGATGCAGGAATGGGCTAGGTGGAGATGGTGGGCTGACGTAGAGAGAGAAGTGGGCTGATCCAATGCAGTGCACGGAGGAAAAGAAAAAGGAAAGTGAATTTCCGATTTAAGAAAAGGATGGAAATTCAAAAGAGGGAAAATAAATAGCGAATAACTTCAGAAAAATCTAAGAAAATACAGGAAACTTCCTTGGAACACACAGAAGATTGGTGAAATTAAATATTTTAAATTTTGAAAATTCCCAATTAAGCTTTATTATTCAAATAAAATTGGTAAAATTTTCCAATGACCTAAACTACTCAAAAGATTTTTTTTGAAACCCCAAATTTTAGGACGGTACATAGTCCCATGATTAGTGGCTAGTACACACATCAATAACATTCATAATCATATCCATACACATTTCATAAATACAACAAGATTACAAAAGAACTTAGTCTTAAATGATACATAACGAATTTACATTTCAAAGACCGACCGGCCAAATAAAACTCAAGTAACAACATAGTGCAGCGAAAAGCATAGTAAATAAACCAAAATGGTCCAGCGGTATGTCCTATCCAATCCCACAGGCAACCGACAAGGACTAAGCTCTAGAAAGACCCGTCGTCGTCCGGAACTGGTTCATCCTCATACTCTGAACAACAATTTAAACAAGATTGAGTACATTGCGTACTCAACAAGACTTGTAGTGTATCACAAAATTTGTATAAATGCAAGGCTAACAAGAGATGAGGCTCTATGCTACAAGTTGTTTTTAGCATTAAGCAAATTTTATTTGCAATATCAATACGTAGTATTTTGCAATAGAAGTTTAAAGAGTAGTTAAATAGATAAAGAATAAACAAGTAAATAACTTGATGAATAACATATCACAACCCTCCATGGCTACGATCAACATCTTACTTTCTGTAACATCCCAAATGTATAATTAGGGTTTGTTCAAGTATAATTATATGTGTAGAAATTAAAATTTTTTCTCACATCTTGAAAACCCCTAATCTCTCATGTAATTCTAGTCCAAGAGTTGTGTAATCCAAAAAACACAAAGCTCTTGTTGACCAAAAGTCAAACTCATTCTCCGTTTATCTTAAATCTTGTGCCAAACATTTGGAAATATTTTCCTTGGTCCTAAAACTAATGTGGGACCCCTCTGAAAAATATCACAAGTTGTAAAACTTGTTTGATAAATTTTGGAGGTAAAACAAATCCTTGAACAACCTTCATGAATTTCCTGAGAAAAATGCATTGCATAATAACCTCTGGAAATTTTATGTGAGGTTAATCTCATTGTCAGCAAGCTCCAGTTAAAATTTCATGAATTTTGGAGTTCATTTGCTATCTCAAATAATTTTGCTAAGTTTCATTTGTTAAAAACTAAACTTAAAAGCCTACACTGCTCCTTGGCTAGCCACTTTCCCAAAGTGGTCCGCCCAACCTTTTCCCCCGCTCGTCAGGACCTCCTCTCCACCTTGATCAGGTCGAGCCGTTGGATTAACATCCAACCGCCACGACCTCCTCCGCGATCAACCCGCAAAGATCTCCCACCTCATGAGGTCATTGCCGTTGGATCGCTGATCCATGGTCATGACCTCCCGTGTGTTAAACCTCAAAGACCTCCTCGAGTCGTTAAACCATCGCAATGAGGTCATCCCATTTGTTGAGGTCGAGCCGCTGGATCAAATCCAACACCACGACCTCCTCCTCAACATACTCATCCAGACCTCCCACCTCATCGTGTCTTGGCATTTGGATCAAAATCCATGGCCTCGACCTCCCCGCGAGCTCAAACCTCCCACTTTGTTGAGGTCGAGCCGTTGGATCGATCCAACACCCACGACCTCCCTCAAAATATCCAGCGCCACAACCTCCCCATCTCATGTTGTGCACCGCTGATTTAAAATCCACTGTCACGACCTCCTCCTTGTCTTGTGCGCATTAGACCTCCCTCACAAGACGTGAGGTCGTAGCCCTTAGATTTAAATCTAAAGGCCATGATCTCCACTGTGCGTGCGCAAGCTCAGACCTCCCCTCTTTTGATCGTAACCGCTGGATCAAAAATCCAAAGGTCCCGACCTCCCTTGTCTTTTGCGCAACGCCTCGCACCTCCTCACCTTCTCATCACCATTGGATCTTAACTGATGGCCATAACCTCTTGTGCGCCACGCGTAGTGCTAAGACCTCCCTTTGGTTGTGCGCCTGATTTAAATCCAAAGGCCATGACCTCCCCTCTTGTTCTTAAGTTAGGTGTGCGGTTAAGACCTCACAGAGGTCCAAGACTGCTGATTGAGATCCAACGCCTTGGACCTCTGTCCCTTTTCCACGCTTGATTCAAGATTATGGAAATCGGAGGGTCACGACCTCCCATCCAGATCCAATGGCTGTGATCTCCTCCTTCTCCTTTTAAAACGCATCTGCTTCGATTTAGATCTGAGGTCACGACCTCCCCTCATTTCTAATCGGACGGTGGTGGCAACTCTGTTCTTCTCCTAGCTCGGCGCGCAGACGCCATGGCAAAGGAGGAGGCGGTGATCTGTCTTGTCCCAACGGCTCTTTGCTGCAGCATTTAATGTGGGTCGAGCTTTTAGCCCCAAAGTCGCCAGGACTGCTCGCCTGCCACCTCCACGCGTCTGCCCAAGCCGTGGACCTCCCTTGGGCTAAGCTCACCATGAGCTTAACCCGTGGTCCAGACCTCTTTTGCCCTAGCTATAAAACCCCCCTTTGTTGTTCTTGGCTTCTTTTACACACCATTGAGCTTGGCCTTGCTGCTTACTGGCCGAGCATCTCCTCCCACCGACCTACCCTTTTTGGCCGCCATTGTTGAAGTCCTTGGAGCTCCTCGGTGGCAGTGCTTGTGGCTCCTCTTCAACCTCTTGTTCACTTTGTGCTCCCTGCACCTCTGGAGTTAACCCTAACCCCATTTGGGTTGACATTTTCAGAGGAGGCCTAACTTGGAGCTTGGAGCTTGGAGTTGGCCGTGGAGCAACCCTTCTTCCCCAACTCCGGTCCTCCACATCCCCAACCTCCTCAAGACCTCCGCGACCTCCGGGTAACCCTCCGGTAGTCCCGTGAGATGCCGGCACCTGCATGTATGTTGTTATGAGCTTGGCACACGCTTGAATGTTCGCCGCGGAGCTCATTATCGCTGTTTGTGTTTTGGCCGTGTGTTTCTGCCGCCAATCTTGACTCGTCGCCGTTCAGGCCACCCCGCAGGGAATGAGTCTGGCGTGCAGCGCAACACTATTGCGCACACGCTGGTGTCCTTAGATGGCGCCGGTGAGGTCCTCATCGCCCGGCCGAGCCTTGGTAGCCTCTCGGGATTTTGTCGGACGACAATGGCACGATGCCATTGTCGTTAGGACAAAGATCTCCCCCTTAAATGCGATCATCAGTGCTTATCGTTGGTAAACTCGGGTCAGCCTTTAATGCCTTGTTTTCTGTCCCTTGTTGCGCAATTAAGGCCGCGCGCTTAGCTTCCCCGCGCGCGTGCATCTCTGGGACCTCTTTGCCAAAGGATCACCCCGTGGACTTTTGGCAAAGACCTCCCCAAAGACCTCCCCAAAGACCTCCCCTCGGGGTCCTCTTTGCAAAAGACCACCCCTGGTCTTTTGTAGGGACAACCCCCAGGACCTCCCTCCTTGCGATCTTGACCGCTAGGACCTCCTGGTGGGAGATCTTAGCCGTTGAGGTCCTCCCTGTGTTGATCTCCACCGTGTAGGACCTCCCCGAGGTCCTCTCAACCTTTGTGGACCTCCCGGGTGAATCTTAGCCGCCTGCACCTCCCAGGAAATCTGAGCCGCTTAGGACCTCCTTTATTAGATCCTGGCCGCTCAGACCACCCCAAGTGGATCTGAACCGCCCAGACCTCTTTGTTGTTGTCTTGACCATTAAGGTCCTCCTTGGAAAATCTGGACCGGCCCAGACCTCCCTCGAGAGGTCTTGGCGATGTAGATCTTCCTTGGGGAGATCTTGATAGTTTAGATCTTCCTTTGGAAGATCTCACCGCCCAGACCTCCCTCGTTTGATCTGGACCGTCCCGGTCCTCCCTCTTGTGTTGTGGTTCGTTGGATGCGGTATCAACGGCCACGACCTCCCTCTGTTGCGCAGCGTGGCAGGGAGGACATGGACCGTTGGATCCAAGATCAACGGCCCGTGTTCTCTGGACTCTTGCAAGCAGCGCGTCTTGGCGTTTCTCTGGAGGTCGTGGGCCGTTGGATTTAAATCAACGGTTCACGTCCTCCCCTCTGTTTTGGAAGTTTAGAAATTCCAATAAGCTCTTATTTATAAACTGAAAAAGGTATGAACTTCAAAATATCATAACTAATTCATTCTAAATCCAAATGAGGTCATTCAAATTGTGTTAGCTCTGTCTTGAACTTGACTTTAATCCAAAAATGATTGTAAGTTGAGTTCAGCTCCAGAGCACAGTTTTGCCATTAGATTTTAAACCTCACTTTAAATATACACTCAAAATAATGTCTAACTTGTAAAATACATAACTAATGCTCTGTAGATTATTTTTGAGTGAATCCAACTTTGTTGGTTTCCTCTATTAATGAACTTACTATGAAAATTAGTTTTGAGCTTGTTGCTGTTATAAAAATGAGGACTTGTGCATTATAATTTTGTTCAAGTTCTTGTTTTTGAGAAATTGTAGAAAGTGCAACATAGCTCCAAATGGGATGAACTCAATTGTGTTATTCATCTCATGAGGTGCTGGCCTTACAGTAAAAATTTCAGCTTCACTTCTTTTCTAGAAAATGTTGCCTCATAATTAAATTAGTGAATAGTGCAGTTTGGTATTTTTAGGGCTGAGCAGAATTGTTTTGCTCATATCTTTTGCATTGAGAATCCAAATCCATTGGTTCTTGTTGCTAAATTCCCTAAAAATCACCCTCTTGCTGCTGTAGAAAATTCAGAGTGTTTGGAGTTCGTTTGCTGTGCTGTCTTTGTCGTTTTAAATCGTTCTTATCGATTGTTTTCGCTCTTTCCGATTAGGTGTCGATTTAGTACTTTGAACCCGTGAGCGATCCTCAGCAACAATTTGTCCAGCAACAGTAAAGGCAAGCAGTTTGATCATTTCCATCATTGTCCCATTACTTTAAAGTCTAATATTTTGTTTAACTTGTATGTATGCATGCTTTTGTGTCAAAATATTTTATCGTTTAGAGGTAGCTATTCCTATTGCATAGTTGCCCCTAAATTGTTACCCCTGCCACAAACCATAAGTTACTAATATCGCTGGTGAATTAGAGCCCGGTGATTTAAGTATGCTCTTTTATTGCTTTTACGGTGTCATGCTTAGCAATGCTTAGATAACGGTAGTAATGGGCGATCATCGACTTAGTCGATGGTCTTGATCACTCAAAACTGATTATTACTCCTATATGTCCAGCACTTGTGCTTTGATTAATTTGTAAAATCAAAAACTGAAAATAAAAGATTGATTTAGACTTGGGCATATTGGATGGATGGCGTGGTTTTTGGATGTGGTGGTATGCCTGGGTCCCTAAGGACCGAGTACTTGGGTCACTAAGCCAAGCGATTTTGCGTACTAACCACGCGAGGGGCATATGGAACCCCTCTTGACTAAGTACTCTAGGAGGTGTTAATTATGAGCGAGCTCGGTTGGTGTGTTTTCAAAAACAAATGTATATGTATAGTGTGGGAGGGAGCATTAGCTTAGGGAAGGTTGTGTGATGTCTCCTTCTCCCGTGGGTTGTGCACTCGTAATTAGCATTCATCCTTTGGAAATGTCTCAGAGGACTTAGCTGTGCAAAGACACCTTCGGAAGTGTGCGAAGGAAAGGCGGTGCGACGTGTGGGTACAGTGGTACACCCTGCAGGGATAAAACTATTCGAATAGCCTCGTCCTAAGTTATGGACATGCTTGGTAAGGTCGTTCAAGACTAGACTACAACCTTTAATTAAAACTTGACATGGTTGGTATGAACGGGGAGTTCATGCTATTGTTGTGGCGACTTGGGTTAGTCACTTCCAAGATTGTTCTTGTTGATTGTTATTATGTTATTATCTCGTTGTTACTTCAACATTTAAAAATGCTTTGTCAAATTGCCTTCAATCTATTATGTTATTGCAAATGAAACTTGCTTTATGCTAAAATGAGTCCAAAGCCTCATCCACTTAAATAAAGCTTGCACGTAGCTATTTATAGTTCTGTTATCTCACACGTAAGTCTTGCGGAGTACTTTATGTACTCATCTGCCCGTGGTTGTGGTATTTTTGTGGCTTTTGTTGCAGAGGAAGGAGGTGAGCCCCAAGGGCTTCACTCTTTCGAGTTGTGCTTCGGGTTTGACGACTAGCTTGGCGGTCCGGTTAGTTGCCTTGTGGGTAAAGGCACACTAATTGGCTTTTGTTTTGGCCATCTTTATGGCACTTTTACTTCCGCTGTTATCTTTTTGTAATTATTGCTATTTGGCCTAAGGGCCTCTCTTTTGTAATGTCTATTCCATATTAATGTTAACTTTTGGTTTGTTGCTTATGTACTATGTGTTGTATGGAATTGGTACATTCTTTTGTTGTGAGGTATGTATACTGCATTCTGGGAAGTATACATCTCTCGAGACCGGGTTTATTTGGTTGATAATACTAGGGTCAATTGGATGACTAAGTATTATGAGCTTAATAAATCCGGGTGCTCACACTTTCAGCCATAGACATGGCACTCAACTCAAATAATAACAATGTCGGACCCTGGGCTTTGAATACCCAAAGCCCTCGTGTGTGTACCTACTAGTCTCATGATCAGTGGCTAGCACACACATCCACAATATTGATAATCACATCCATACATATTTCATACATACAATAAGATTACCAAAGGACTTAACCTTAAACGATACATAACGAATTTTCATTACAAAGGCCGACCGGCCAAATAAAACTCAAGTAACCACAGAGTGCAGCTGAAAGCATAGTAAATAAACCAAAATGGTCCAGCGGTATGCTCCATCCAATCCCACAGGCAACCGACAAGGACTAAACTCTAGAAAGACCCATTGTCGTCCGGAACTGGTTCATCCTCATACTCTGAACAACAATTTAAGCAAGATTGAGTACATTGTGTACTCAGTAAGACTTGTAGTGTATCGTAAAATTTGTATAAATGCAAGGCTAACAAGAGATGATGCTCTATGCTACAAGTTGTTTTTAGCATAAAGCAAAGTTTATTTGTAATATCAATATGTAGTATTTTGCAACAGAAATTTAAATAGCAGTTAAATAGATAAAGAATCAACAAGTAAATAACTTAATAAATAACAAATCACAGCCCTCCATGGTTGTGATCAACATCTTACTTTCAGCCATAGACATGGCACTCAACTCAAATAATAACAATGTCGGACCCAAGGCTTTGAATACTCGAAGCCCTCGTGTGTGTACCGTACTAGTCCCATGATCAGTGGCTAGTACACACATCCACAACATTGATAATCACATCCATATACATTTCATACATACAATAAGATTACAAAAGGACTTAACCTTAAACGATACATAATGAGTTTTCATTACAAAGGCCGACCGGCCAAATAAAACTCAAGTAACAATAGAGTGCAGCGAAAAGCATAGTAAATAAACCAAAATGGTCCAGCGGTAAGCCCCATCCAATCCCACAGGCAACCGACAGGGACTAAGCTCTAGAAAGACCCGTTGTCGTCCGGAACTGGTTCGTCCTCATACTCTGAACAACAATTTAAGCAAGATTGAGTACATTGTGTACTCAGCAAGACTTGTAGTGTATTGCAAAATTTATATAAATGCATGGCTAATCAAGAGATGAGGCTCTATGCTACAAGTTATTTTGCATGAAGCAAATTTTATTTGCAATATCAATACGTAGCATTTTGCAACGAAAATTTTTAAGAGTAGTTAAATAGATAAAGGACAACAAGTAAGTAATTGAATAAATAATAACTCGCAACCCTCCTCGGCTGCAAGCAACATCATATTTTCAGCCATAGACATGGCACTTAACTCAAATATAAACCAACAAACCCTTTCCCACATTTTCCAACAAAATTGTTTTTATGAAAATCAAGACTATACACATTAAGTCTGCACTAAGCTTGCTCATGACCATGAGCACGACTATTTAAATATATTTACACTATGCAGAGGTGTACAACTTTACCCACAGCACACAAATTCTCTGGTTTATTTGGCATCCATCGATACCACCGCTCACTACCTTTGGTAAGCAGTCTAGAGCACATGTCGAAGCCTTTACATCACCCAGTCCTAACCTTGCACTAGCCCAGTGAATGAACATCCTCATTTCACCCAGGTACACTCCCGTCTCAGTGAGGCATTTGCTGTTGTGTCGGCAAGCTTTGTGCCCAACACCATGGTGAAGGAAACGCCTTCGAACATGCCTATATCGGTCATGCTCGCACTACTACAGTCTACCAATGTGCAAGGCTAGTTTTCAATGACTTAATTAGCTAATGTCGTCTCATACTAGCACATGTGGGGATTGGAGTTGCTGGCGTTTGGTCCTTAATTGACCCGGGTGAGAATCTCCCCTATCTACTTGTGAGATACACATTTCACACTTCTCAGATTATAATAAAACTCGCCCATGTCGAAAACTAAGTTTTTCATTTTTATTTTTGTATAAAATAACAGAGGTAAACCCTTCTGGAGTTTCTTTTCAAAAACTCCCAAACTCATATTTATCATGTCATCCTTTTTACAATTTTTATGAAAGACTATAGCCTGACTAAGCGATTTGCGCGATACTTGCACTCAAGATTCCCAAACTGACATCATCTTTTGTCTAAACCATACACTAATGGCTACAACAGTTAGGGTATCAATATTTCAAGGAGGTTCATGCATCAAATAGGATTATAACTACTGTTGTCCCAAACATAGCAATTTTGTATCAAACATACACGCATTCATAATAGATTTTTCAAAAATAAGTACAATAATTAAAATAGTAGGATCAACATGGTCAAAAGAGGTTCTTGTCTTCCTCAAGTTGTTCAGAGAGTGAGGTCACTTGATCGTCGTTAAACTCGCTTGCGAATTCCGGCGTCTATTCGAAAGAACCGAGAATAAATCACAAACGGAAAAATAAATTCAACAGCAATCAAATCAAAATATTTTTGCATATTCGTATGGATCATGATTTTATATTAATTTATAAAAAAATATTCATTTGATTTGGAGTTTGTATGCAAAAGTTATAGCCATTTGAATTTAGCTCAGGTTATTAAATCACCAAAAAGGAAAAACAACATTTCATGCTAACGGAGTTTTGGACATCTGAAACTAACTTTTATCCTTCTTCCTAACCCACGATCTTTATCGGACTTATTAATCCACGATAAATCCTCTAATTTGATCCAACTAACTATGCATGTGTTACTCTTCTATCATCAATTAGGGTTACTCACCATGCACAACCTCATGCATCTAGTCCTCTCATAATCATTCACCTAAACAATTCTCCTACGATGAATTCAATCAGATGCATAACACTCTTCGATCATATCCTCATATCTCAATCTAAATCCTGTACTAATATCCACTAAGGCATAATCAAGGTAGTCAATCCAACAACTAATGCCCGGACTCACGATCTTCCATCCATGCAATCCATCCGGTAATTGTACGAAATCCACCAAGTTATGGGTATATGTCTGTAACAAAATCCATCAATTATCCTCCACTAGACCATTTAAGCCAATACTACCTATCTAACTCTACTAGTCTCACCTCGGCAAATCATAATCGCATACACAAAAATTTCCACCAACTGAGGTTTATTTGACTAACCGACACCTAATGAGCTTTACAATTTAATAGCACATCCAACATTTAATAGCTCACAAATCCATCAACTTATATCCATTTCATCGGACTAGTTGTGTACGGCATCTACCGATCCAATCGCCTATGTGCCTCTACAATCAACTAATAATCATTTATGTACTAATCCAATAGAGGGCACAATTCCATCTACTTGACACATAGGACTTATCTACTAATTACATGGCAATCCAAATATTTATCCGTAATCAAATAATATATTGCTACCTTCTCCCAATTCTAGCATATATGACTCACATAATTATTGCTTAAGACATTCGATCAATTAATCCAGTAATATATTTAATTCGACATCCACTGATCAATAATACACATATTCCGCTACAACTATCTAACTATTTGCATCCACCGATCGACAATACATGTAACGACCCGACCTGGGGCACCTGAGAGGTCCTCTAAGACCTCCTGAAAAGTCCACCAGGACCTCCCAGGAAGTCCCGTAGGATCACCCGAGAGGACCTCCAGGACCACCCAGGAGGTCTAGCGGGACCACCTGGAGGTCTGGAGTCCTAACCCGAGGAGGTCTTAGGACCTAAGATTTCCCCAAGTGCCATGACCTGACCCGAGGGAGGTCTTGAGGGACCAACCCGAGGAGATCGTGGGACTTGAAACAATCTCAAGCCCTCTGTGATCTGAACCAGTCCCAAGGATCAATGGCTAGTTCACACAGCATACACAAGTGGCAACATACATCAACGCAAACTTTATTTACAGCAAAAGAGTTGATTACAGGGGTGGCTTACAAGCCGGCGAAAGAAAAATACACAGCGGAAACAAAGTAATAGGTCCACCCGTTACACCACAGGCAAACGGCTGGAGGGCGCTGCCTAGTTGATCTGGTCCTCATTTTCATCAAAGAAGTCCTCTCCTGTTCAATTATCAAATCAAGCAAGAATGAGCTCAACAACCGTGCTCGCAAGTTACACCCGTCAAATAACAGAATGAAATGCATACATGGATATCTCAAAGGAAGGCCTTTAGGGTTGTCTTTGCATAAAACCATGTTTATTTCCAATTACGGGTAATAAGTTCCAAAGCAGATATACACTATCTAAAATTCATTTTTCTAAAGCAATTTTATAGTTGGATAACATTCATCATCAAGTGGTGAAGGATACCCTCCTATCACAAGGCTCCCCGCTTAAAAACCCAATTGGATGGAGATCCCAAAACCAGTTTAACAAAGCCATTTAAAAACCAAAACCAATATCTAACTTGGAGTAGCTTTGCCCGCATGTCCACAACCGTGGACACGGCTATTCGAATAGTTTGACGCTCTACAGAGGTGTACAGCTTTACCCACACAACATGATTTCTCTAGTTTGCTTGGCATCCGTCGATACCACCACTCACTGCCGAAGGTAAGTGGTCTAGAGCTCATGACAAGGCCTTTACAATGCATTATTCCACCGCAGTCCACCCTCGCTAAGGTTTTGCCTCCCCTATGGATAGAAACCCAGCAGAGTTCATAGGGGCCCCCTCTTGCGCCAAGTGGGACTAACATTGGTCATAACATGACAAGCCATAAAAGACTACCCACTGCTCAACAGGATCAACCACGATGGAACTTTGCAGATTAGTCAGCCAGGTCCCGCCCACACAGGACATGTGGTTGCACGGTGAGGCATGGCAAAATACACTCGAAGACCGGTCCTTAGCTGACCTGGGCGACTTCCACTGAACTCTGGGCCTCGTCCATAGAAATGGACGATCTCGTGCATGAACCTGCACCCATCCGAACAACCAATTCGCCCAAGTCTAAATCCATTTTCCTTTATCTTTTCTTTTCAAAAAACATTTGCAAATTACCATGACAACCCAATGTCATGGATTAAAACATTTTAGACAACATTGGTCATTTGGCAGTAAAACTCCCAAACCAAGATTTTGGTCTAAGCATGACTAAGCATCAAATTTTTGCAAGACATGCTAGTTCATACTAATGTACCAACTAGCTTTTACTACGGTGACAAGGGGTGATCAATTCAATAATCAAAATTAGTTGTACAACGGAATTAGGAGCAACTACAAAGTTAAAATAGGGACTGAAATACTTGAATTGAAATAAACATGCAGTAATACTTGAAACAGTACATAGATAATTTGAAATAATGGGTGCAACATGGTCAAGGGTGTAACTTGCCTTGCTCGAGTGCTTGAGTGTCTTCTTCTTCCTCAAAGAACATGGGCTCTTCTGGGCCTTCGCAATCTACACGGGAGAAAATAGAGCAACTCAAATAAAGCTCCAACAAGAACCAAATGAACTCCAACAAAACACCAAAACAAAACCAACAAAGAGGCTTCGACGGTTTGGAGGAGGTCCAAGAACTGATCGGAGGAGCCTGAGAGCTGAAATGAGGAAAAAGAGTAAAGATAGAGGGCTGCTCCAGCTTATATAGCCAGAGCTGCCGAGAGTTCCAAGGGCACATGCGAGTACAAGGTAGGTGAGCAATAGGACAAGGTACGCTCTGACGTGCGCAGACAGCTGACTGGAGATACGGCAGAACAAGCGGGGAGGGAACAAAACGGTGAGGTAGCATTTAATGTGATGCAACACATTTAATGCCCGAAGACTCCGGCGAGTACGTCCCTAGGGACTTCAGCTAGATCAGCGCCGCAATTAAAGGGAAAAAGGAGGGGAGCGAGGCTGACTGGTGGGGCCAGTCAACACTCGGGATAGGGGGGTCAAACCAAGGGGAGGTCGTGACCAACGAGAAAAAGGGGAGGTCGCGGCCTCAAGGGGAGGTCGCGATCGCAAGGTGGTCTTCGCAAAAAGACCAGGGGGTGGTCTTTGCAAAAAGACTGAGAAGGGTGGCCTTCACAAAAGACCACACAGAAGTCCGACCAAAGGAGGTCACGACAACTTGACAAAAGAGAAGGAGGTCGCAGCCTCAAGGGAAGGTCGCGACTAAACGTCAAAAGAGGAGGAGGTCTTTACAAAAGACCCGCAGAGGGTGGTCTTCGCAAAAGACCACGAAGGGTGGTCTTCGCAAAAAGACCACACAGAGGCCCAAAGGGCAAGGAGGTCCAAAGGACAAGGAAAAGGGTGCAACGGAATAGAGACGTATGATCCCGCGAGAGGGGAAAGGTGCGGTGCTGGATCGGACCACGCGAAGGAAAAGGGAGATCCAACGGAGAAGATAGATCAAGGGGAGGTCTTGATGGTTAAAATGAGATCAAAGGAGGTCTCAACGGTCAAGATGAACTCAAGGGAGATCCCGAATGGTTCAGATGAATCAAAAGGAGATCTGGACGGCCAGGACGAACCCGAGGGTGGTCCTGACGGCCAAGATGAAATCAAAGGGAGGTCTCAACGATCAAGATGAACACGAGGGAGGTCCTGACGGCCAGGATGGAACCAAAGGAGATCTCGACGGTCAAGACCAACACGGGGGAGGTCTCAACGGTCAAGATGGAAGCAAAAGAGATCTCGACTGTCAAGACCAACACGGGGGAGGTCTCAACAGTCAAGATGGAAGAAAAGGAGATCTCGACGGTCAAGACCAACATGGGGGAGGTCTCAACGGTCAAGATGGAAGAAAAGGGGATCTCGACGGTCAAGACCAACACGGGGGGACGTCTCAATGGTCAAGATGGAAGCAAAGGAGATCTCAACGGTCAAGACCAACATGGGGAGGTCTCAACGGTCAAGATGAGAGCAAAGGAAAAGGAGTGACAGAGAGGAAGAGGCGCAGAGGAGCGAAAACCGGGCGAATACGAGGGAAGTCCAAAGGAGGTTCAGATGGACACAAGGAGGTCCAAATGAAGGGGGAATTCAACTCGAATTGAATTTCGAAGTTCAAGGATGTTTGAAACACAAACCCTTTCCTTGGAACACCTCGGGGGTGGTCGTGACCCAAAGGGGAGGTCAAAGCCAAGGGAAGATTCAAACGGAGAAAGAGGTCTAGACCACAAGGAGGTCTAAACAGAGAAGGTGGTTTAGATCAAGATGAGGTCTAACCCTAAAAAGAGATTCAAACCAACAAAGAGATCTGAAGAGATCTAAACCAACAAAGAGATCTGACGGAGGTTTGGACTAGAGAGTTATCCGAACCGAACCACAAGGGAGGTCTGGACCCTCAGATCTGAATGGAGGGAGGTCTGGACCCTCAGATCCAGACAAAGAGAGGTGATCCAAAGAAGAAAAGGAGAACGGGCTGAAGGAGAGCACGGAGCAAACAAAGAAAAGGAAGAACTCCAACAAACTCGAACAGAAGCCGAACAAATTTAGTTGAAGTTTGATTTAGTCCTGTTAAAGCTCCTTTTTAAAAAATCTCAAGTTAAGCTTTACATTCTCATCAAAACAAAATGGTTCTTTTTATTTTGAAAATTCAAAAAGACTCCGAAAACCAAGGTGTTACAAACCTACCCCCCTTAAGGGAATCTCGACCTCGAGATTCAGACTTGGCCAGCAAAGAGGTGGGGATATGCCGCTTTAAGTTCTTCTTCTCACTCCCGGGTGGCTTCACTTTCTGGGTGGTGGCTCCACTGGACTTTGTATGAACGGATAATCTTGCTCCTAGTAACACGTTCCACGACATCCAAAATCTTGATTGGCTGCTCCACATAAGTGAGGTCCTCTTGAAGATCGATGCTCTCCAGAAGGGTCTGATCTTCTGGCACTCGAAGTCAACCGGTCAATTATCACCCAAATGGAATCACATCCTGATTGGGTCCTAGGAAGTCCGGTGATGAAATCCATACCAACTTCCTCCCATTTCCATTCGGGAATTGGTAATGGTTTCAACAAACCAGCGGGTCTTTGATGCTCTGCCTTGACTCGCTGACAAACGTCACAACGGGCAACGAACTCAGCAATTTCTCGCTTCATGCTGACCCACCAATATCTCTCCTTTAGATCCTGGTATATCTTGGTACTTCCGGGATGGATAGAATAAGGCGACTCATGAGCTTCTTTCAAAATCGATTGCTTTAATTCCTGCTAATCAGGTACACAGATGCGGTTTCCAAACCACACTATTCCTTGCTCATCTTCAGAGAATCCTGGTGCTTTGCCTCTTCTCATATTCTTCTTGATTTCTTTGATGTCTTCATCTTCTGACTGCTTTTCTCTGATCTGACTCTGGAGAGTGGGTTGAACTTCCAAAGCATTGACACACTCTTTGTTGAAAATCTCCAGGTTCAGGTGCTTCAGTTCTTCATACAATTCTGGCTGATTCTTCCGAACCAAGATGGTGTTGCAATACGCCTTTCTGCTCAGGGCGTCTGCAACCACATTTGCTTTGCCCGGATGATAATGGATTCCAAGGTCGTAATCCTTTATCAACTCTAACCATCTTCTCTGTCGGAGGTTGAGTTCTGACTAGGTGAAGATGTATTTCAGACTCTTATGACCCGTGAAAATCTCACAACGGTTACCAATGAGATAATGCCGCCAGATTTTCAAAGCACGCACAATTGCTGCTAACTCCAGATCGTGAGTTGGATAATTTCCTTCGTGTGGCCTCAACTGACGGGATGCATAGGCCACGACTTTTCCTTCCTGCATTAGTACACATCCAAGACCTTGTCGAGACGCGTCGCAGAAGATCTCAAAGTCTTTATGGATATCTAGCAATACTAGCACAGGTGCAGAAACTAAACTCTTCTTCAGTTCTTGGAAACTCTTCTCGCAGGCATCTGTCAAATCAAATTTCTTCTCTTTCTTCAGAAGTTGAGTCATGGGTCTTGCAGTCTTGGAGAAACCTTCAATAAATCTACAGTAATAACCGGCTAATCCGAGAAAACTTCTCACTTCTGTGACAGATCTTGGTTGCTTCCAGTCCATTACTGCCTCAACCTTGACTGGGTCTACTGCCACTCCTCCTGCTGACACAATATGTCTGAGGAATGCAACTTGCCTTAGCCAGAATTCGCTCTTGTTGAATTTGGCATAAAGCTGGTGCTCTCTGAGTTTCTCTAAAATTATCCTGAGGTGCTTCTCGTGCTCTTCTTCATCCTTTGAATAGATGAGAATGTCATCGATGAAAACAACCACAAATTTATCTAAGAATTCCATGAACACTTTGTTCATCATATTCATGAAGTAAGCAGGGGCGTTTGTCAAACCGAAAGACATTACTGTAAATTCATATAGTCCATGTCTGGTTGTGAAGGCGGTCTTCGGAATATCTTCTGGCCTAATCTTCAATTGGTGATAGCCGGATCGTAGACCGATCTTCAAGAAGACGCTTGCTCCCTTCAGCTGATCAAACAGGTCATCAATCCTGGGTAATGGGTACTTGTTCTTGATCGTCACCTCATTGAGTGATCTGTAATCCACACACATTCTCATACTATTGTCTTTTTTCTTGACAAATAGTACGGGTGCTCCCCAAGGTGATGAACTTGGTCAGCTATAATATTTGTTCTGAAGTTCTTCAATCTGTTTCTTCAGCTCTGCTAGTTCATTAGCCGGCATTCTGTAGGGTCGCTTTGAGATTGGAGCGGTCCCTGGGACTAAGTCAATTAAGAACATTATGTCCCTATCCGGTGGCATGCCGGGTAAATCTTCAGGAAAAACATCTGGGTACTCTTGCACTACTGGTATGTCTTCAAACTTTACTTCCTTCAAGCTGGTCAGAATAGAACCTCCTCCGGTGGAAGACTTGGGTCTGAATTCTACTGAATCTGCTTGCTCATTGGTGAGGGTGATAGACCTATTAGCACAGTCTATCCGTCCTTGATTCTTCGCTAGCCAGTCCATTCCAAGAATCACATCCAGACCTTGAGAATGCAGGACTATCAAGTCTACTAGGAAGGTTACTCCGAATATTTCAAGGGTGAGGTTTGGGCATAGAGAACTGGTTCTGATTTCTGAGCCCGGGGAATGGATTAACATAGGGTTGACTAAGGGAGAGATAGGTAACCCATATTTGCCCACAAACTTATTGGATACAAAGGAATGCGAAGCTCCGGAATCAAACAGAACTGATGCTGGTATCGAATTAACAAGAAACGTACCAAGGACGACATCCGTGTCGCTCGAGCTTCCTCTGAAGGATGGCGTGGTTCACGCCCTTTGTGAACTGGACTGTCGGCTTTGGGGTGCCGCCGGTGGCTGGAACTCCTGATGCTGGCCTAGCTGGTGTCGCAGACTGCTGTCTCTTCGGGCATTTGTTGGCATAATGCCCAGTCTCATTGCAATGGAAGCATGTCACTCCTACTGCTGATGAAGTTGGGTTCTTCTGCTGAAACTGGCCTCTAGGCGCATTGCTGCGAAAGCCGAAAGTGTTCGGGCGCTATGTTGGTGCTGGAGCTCTGGGTGTAGAAGACTGGAATCTTCCACGCTGAGGTGGCTGAGGTTGAGCGAAGCGAGGTTTGGGTTGCCCTCCAGAGTTGAACTTCTGAGCGGACATCCTCCGCTTGTGGTTTTCCATCTCCTGGTGTTTGGCCTCCTGGCGAAAAGCTTTATTCACTAACTGCTGGAAGTCAGTGTAGTCCTGGGAGATCAGTTGGACAGAGATCTCATTATTCAGACCTTCCATGAACCTTTCCTGCCTTTCTTCATCTCTAGCCACGTCTGCTGGGGCGTAGCGAGCAAGCTGGTTGAACCTATGCAGGTACTCTCCCACTGAGCGGTTGCCCTGGCGGAGCGAGTGGAACTCTTTCTTCTTTAATGTCATTATCCCCGCGGGGATGTGTGCATGGCGGAAAGCTCACACAAACTCATCCCAGGTGATAGCTTGTGCGTTGGCATGGGTGATGCAGAAGTTGTCCCACCACTCCGAAGTAGGACCATTGAGTTGGTGAGAGGCGAAAAGGACTCTCTCACGATCCGAGCACTGGGAAATATCCAACTTCTTCCCAATGGCACGGATCCAGTCGTCGGCGTCCATGGGTTCAGTACTGCTTGAGAACGTTGGAGGCCGCATCCTCATGAACTCTGACATCGTCAACCTCTGCGGAGGTGGAGGTGGAGCGTGGGTTGCTGCTTGCACGTTCTGAACATTGCTGAGTGACTGGGCTAGCAAGTCTATCAGGTGCGTCTCATTGGCCATCATCTAGCGCCAATCAGGACCTTCAGCTGATGGTGGTGGTGGTTGTTGGGTAAGGTTCTCTTGGTAATCAGCATTTTCGTTGCCTTGGCCCCTGACACTGCCACTGCCGGTGCGGGTGGTCACCATCTGCTGGATTCCAAAAACTTAGAAAGAAGATAGAAAGAAATAAAGCTCTAAAGGGGGTAAATCTAAATAGCCCAAGAACACACAAGCACAAGACAAAGAGCCAAAATTTTCCAAAATAGTCCTTTTATTACTTTATTTTATTCTTTGATTATGGCTATCACAAGGGTATTGATAGCTCATAATTCGCATCTAACGGTTACACTATGAAAAACAACTATGAGGTAATAGGGGCATAATCTGGCTCACTAGAGCTACCCTCGCTTGTCTTGTAGCGAGCCAGCTCTTCTTCTCTTCGGCCAAATTTCTTCTCGTGATCTTGCAGTCGCTCGAAGCGGTACGCAGGTCCTCCAGAGTGTTCCCGTAGGCATAATCCATTGCCTTAGATAGGTCCACCTGGTGCGTAAGCTCAGGAGAGTCCTCGTCCTCAGCTGAGCAAAAGGTACTGTCAAGCCGAGTTGGAATGTGCATTGGGTGGTAGTGGAACTCGGAGCCATGGAAACAATTGTTGTAAGTGTAGCGGAGGCGACGTGTTGCTTCTCTGGCTGCGTCCTGGATGCTGTCGGCGAAGGTGTCACGCCTCATCGAAGCGTCAATGATGTGGAAGTCCATGTTTGGTTGAAGATTGGCGTAGAGGATCACTTCAACTCTCCATCGATATTGGCTTCCCACTTTATACTTGTACCCTTGATAGGTTGGTCTCTCGTTGTAGTCCAAGTGTTGCATCATCTTCCACAGAAGTGCAGCCCAATGTCCTACGAAAATTCCGTGGGAAGTCTGGGTTGGTTTTTCAGCCATCTACAATTTAGAGAATGAGATGAGTTAGTAACCATTTTAAAGAGAAGGGTTGAGAAGACTCTTGGACAGACTCAAAACATTTTTAGTTTTTGGAAATAAGTCCTTAGGACAATTCTAAGGCCACGACCTACAGTCGATATGGCTCTAATACCACTTTTGTCGAACCAGGGAGCGAAATATCCCGGATTCTCTGTGTTCATACATTAGTCTAGGATAGCTAATGTACACAGTTAAACAAAAGTGATAATCGAAACATATCACGCATTTTATTAATGATTATTCAGAGTTTATTACAAAGGGCATGAGGCCGAATAAAGAAAAACACAGCGGAAGCAAAGTAGCAGTAGTAGGCCACACGACTTGCCACAGGCAATCGTCTGGGGCGTAGCCTAAGCGTCTAGATCCTCACTGTCCTGGTAGAAGACTTCTCCTGAATAAATATATTCAGCAAGAGTCAGCACTACTACCGTGCTCGCAAGTTACACCCAATATTGAACTTGTAATGCATGCATAAAGTAGACAATTGATGTTGGCAGGGTTCATTTTGCGTAAAGCAGAAATTTTAGTTTAAATATTCATTTTAGATTTCAAGGCCATTTTCATACTATAACTAAAATCAGATTTTAAAAGACAATTGTATAATGTGGATAACCTCCATGAAAGGTGATGGATATCCTCCTATCACAATGGCTAACCGCCCAATTTTTACCACAAGGATAAATCCTCCTGAAATCATCAGTTGGAATCATTTTAAAACCAAAAACAAATCTAACTTAAAGTGGCTTTGCTAGCATGTCCATGACCGCGAACGCGGCTATTCGAATAGTTTCTACTCTGCAGAGTTTGTACAACTTTACCCACACGAGATAATTTGTTCCTTGTGTCGGCCAATCCACGCTTCCTAAGGCGTGTGACAAAGCAATTATCACAAGGCTGTTACAATGATCTACCTCAAAGAACTCATGCCCGCTAAGGTTTCGCTTCCATTGGACTATCCATCCTCTGGGAGCCCCCTCTTGCGCCAGGTGGGACTACTGTCTAACCAACACCCACACATACAACATGGCACGAATATCTATGAGGTATCCCAAATTATTGAGCCAGGTCCTGCCCATACAGGCCATGTGGTGGTATGGTAAGGCTTAGCAAAGGAACGCTCAAAGGCCGGTCCTTAATTGACTTGGACGTCTTTCAAATCAAACCCTAGGTTTAAATCCTAACCAGATTAAACCCGTGCATGAACCTGCACCCACCATTCATCCATTTCGCCCAAGTCCAAACCATATTTGATTTTATTTTAGTGAAAACCACCTTTAATAATTTTCTATGGTAAAACAATACCATAGATTAAATTTTAAATCAATTTGAATTGATTTGGCTAAATTCCCCAAAATTCATAAACATGGTCTAAGCATTTGCTAAGCATGTGAATATTTTCCATAATACTTTATCTATTGGTGACAAGGGAATGACATTTCAATAATCAAATTGGCCATACAATAGCAATTGGAATATCTAATTATTTAAACAGGGACTTGAAATATTTGAATAAAAGTAAGCATGCATTTAATAATTTAAAAACTGGATTTAAATAACTTCAAAATAATAGGTTCAAAATGGTCAATGGTATAACTTGCCTTCGTTGAAGTCTTGAAATTCTAAGTCTTCGGAAGAATCAAATTCCCCGGAATCGTCGAAGTCTAAACGTGAAAATACGACAAATCAATTGAAATTCAAATAAATTCAAAAGGACAAATTAAACTAAATCCAAATAAAATAATTTTACTTTATTTAGCTAGATAATAATTTTCTAAGATTTTAGCAATTTGGAGTTTAGATGCAAAAGATATGAATTTTACAAGTTTTAACCCTAAATCAGATTTTAATTGAATTTCTAGATTTATTTTCCCGAAGGAAATTCCGGATTAATGCGCAACATGACGTCAGCGCCTGGGATGAGTCACTGATGGGTGGGCCCGTGGTCAATGGACCACGCCCATGAACCGGTCAACGCTCACGGTGGACGCGGTCCACGCAACAGTGAACAGGAGGGAGCGCAGGGCTTGCGCGCGGATGACATGGAGCCACGTAGGATCCTACGCTGAGGTGGCGGTGACATGGCACCTACGTGGCCGTGCCACGTAGGCTCCGGTGAGCGGCGGCGCTAGGGCTCGATCTCGCCGGCGCTTCGCGCCACGGCGAGACGAATGGAGATGCGCAAAATGACGAGAAAGCGAAGGGGATCCAGGTGCGTTACCACACGGTGGCGAAGTGTGAAGAGGTGGCCGGCGACGAGGTTTTTAGCGGCGGCGGCGTACGGGCGACGACGAAGTAGCGGTTCCGGCGGTCCTTGCGGCGAATGGGAGAGAGCACCGGCTTCGCGATGACGAGGCAGTGTCGACGGTGGCGGAGATGAGGGCGAAGTTTCAACAGGGGCGCCGGAATCGGAGAAGAACCGAAGCTCCACCGCCGGTGAAGAACTTCGAAATTAGGGCTCTAGAGAGGGATTGCGAGGAGGCGCTCCGAGGCGTTGGGATGAGGAGGCTACAGGGGTCCTGGTGCCCCCTTTTATAGGGCGAGGATGTGGCCGAGACGGCGTGCGGCACAAGAAGGACGAGAGGGAGCGGTGGCGAAAATTTAAGGTGATTAAGGCCATTGATGGAGGGGGTAATGCCGGTAACGGGCGCTGGCGTGAATGGCGATTTTAATGCGCGCGAACGTGAGAGTGAATGGGGAGAGATTCGCGGTCTTGAATGAGCTTCACACGGCGCTAATGGCGGCGATGGGCACTGCTGCGCAAGGAAGGAGACGGCAGGGTAGAAGACAACGTGGGCGGGCCTACTTGTCGGCGGGAAGGAGAGAGGGGGAGGCGCTGCAGGTTGGCCGCTGGATCTTGATCCAACGGTTGGCAATGCTCGCTTTGGCCGGGCGAAAAATAGGGGGAGATGGGCCGCACAGTAGACTTTCGGCCCAAGAGCACATTAGGATTTTAAATTGATTTACTAATTTAAATAATCAGATTAATTTGAATAGGCTTTAGAAAATAGCAATTAAACTCCAAAAATTCTAGGAAAATTCATAGAAATCCCTAGAGTTATTTTGGATTTAAATAAAATAATCCCAACTTAAACTTGGTAATAGATTTTGCAATTAATTTTGTTTTAGCTTTAAAATAATTAAGGAAAAGCTTTTAAAATTTCAGAAACTCCACAAAAATAAATAAGTTTTAAATTTTCTCTGAAATTGAAATTTTGGGCTGTTACACAGGCTCTAAGCATGTCTGCAAGAACTTGGTTCACACGCTCTGTCTGCCCATCGGTTTGAGGATGATACGATGTGCTGAAATTGAGTCTTGTTCCCAAGGCTTCATGCAAGCTCTTCCAAAATCTTGAGGTGAATTGAGAACCTCTGTCGGACACTATTCTTTTGGGCACACCATGCAAACAAATAATTCGGGCCATATAAAGCTCTGCCAATTTGCTGCTTTGATAGGTAGTCTTGAAAGGAATGAAGTGTGCCACTTTGGTTAACCGATCAATCACAACCCAAATGGAGTCATAGCCCGATTGGGTCCTGGGCAAACCAGTGATGAAATCCATTCCTACTTGCTCCCATTTCCACTCAGGGATAGGCAAGGGCTGTAACAGACCAGCTGGTTTTTGATGCTCAGCCTTGACCCTTTGGTATACATTACAATGTGCCACAAACTCTGCTATTTCTCGCTTCATGTTGACCCACCAGTACTGCTCTTTGAGGTCTTGGTACATCTTGGTACTTCCTGGATGAATAGAGCAAGGGGATTCATGAGCTTCCTTAAGAAGCAACTGTTTTATCTCTTGGCTATCCGGCACACAAAGACGGTGGCCGAACCAAAGAACTCCTTGCTCATCCGCTGAAAAGCCTGGGGCTTTGCCTCTTCTTAAGTTCCTCTTGATCTCTTGGATGTCTTCATCTTCTTCTTGCTTTCCTCGGATCTGGTGCTAGACAGTGGGTTCAACTTCCAGTGCATACACACAACCTTGATTGACAATTTCCAAATTTAGTCGCTTCAATTCTTCACACAATTTGGGCTGACTTTCTTGGACCGTCAAGGTGCTGCAATAGCTCTTTCGGCTCAGTGCATCAGCCACCACATTAGCCTTGCCTGGGTGGTAGTGGATCCCTAAATCATAGTCCTTTATGAGCTCCAGCCATCTTCTTTGCCTGAGATTAATGTCTGATTGAGTGAAAATATACTTCAGACTTTTGTGGTAAAAACCATCTAAGGGTGCTTTAGGCACTAGCCAACTAACATCACATCTTACCCTTTTAATCCCTAGGACTTTTAGTTGGATTATCCTCTCATTTTTAGCCCTAATGACGAACTAAGTGCTTACTGTCCAAAACTTGTGTTTGCTATCCAGATTGTGTAACTGAGCTCCAAGCTGAATTTTCCAACTCCAATCGCTTCTAATCTTCACCAAAGGACAGCTAACACTTCATATTTCACTCTCATTAAATCACAAAACCAAACTTAAATGACAATCGGCTATCTTTTGAAATGAGATGAGAGGAAAACCACTTTTCAAAGCTCAAACAAGAACAAGGTAAGATAAACAATCTAAGATAGGTAAAGAGTAAAATCTGAGAACATACCTAGGTTTTCATCAAATATTTGATATTTTGAAAATAAGTTTTTCAAAACAGCCTACTCATGACCAAGCTAGGGATTTCTACTATAACATCCCAACTGTATAAACAGGGTTTGTTCAAATATAATTAAGGTGTAGAAATTAAAACTTTTTCTCACACCTTGAAAACCCCTAAACACTCATGTAATTCTTGTCCAAGAGTTGTGTAATCCAAAAACACAAAGCTCTTGTTGACCAAAAGTCAAACTCATTTTCCAATTGTCTAAATCTTGTGCCAAACATTTGGATTATATTCTCCTTGGTCCCAAAACTGATGTGGGACCCCTCTGAAAAATATCCCAAGATATAAAACTTGTTTGGTAAATTTTGGAGGTAAAACAAATCCTTGAACAACCTTCATGAATTTCCTGAGAAAAATGCATGGCATAATAACCTCGGAAAATTTTATGCAAGGTTAATCTCATTGTCAGCAAGCTCCAGTTAAAATTTCATCAAATTTGGAGTTCATTTGCTATCTCAAATAATTCTGCTAAGTTTCAATTGTTAAAACTAAATTTAAAAGCCTACCTTTGTTCCTTGGGCTAGCCACTTTGCAAAGTGGTCCATTACCGTGGTTCTGCACCCAAACAGACCTCCTCTCCATTTGATCAGTCGCACCGTTGGATTTACATCCAACCGCCACGACCTCCTCCGCGTCAACACCGCAAAGACCTCCTCTATCATCGAGTCATAACCGTTGGATCAAAGATCCACGGCCATGACCTCCCCGTGTTAAATCTCAAAACCTCGCGTGTTGTCAAACCACTAGCCATCCCACCTTGTTGAGGTCGTGGCCGTTGGATCAAAGATCCATGGCCATGACCTCCCCTCACTGTTAAACTAAGCAAACCTCCCATTTAAACGAGGTCGTGCTGTTGGATCGATCCAACACCCACGACCTCCCTCAAAATATCCAAATAAGACAGACTTCCCTATCTCGTGTTGTGCACCGTTGATTAAAATCCACGGTCACGACCTCCTCCTTGTCTTATGCGCGATCGGATCTCCACAAGACGTGAGGTCGTTGTTCTTAGATCTAAATCTAATGGCGAGACCTCCCTTGGGTGTTGCGCAAGCTCAAGACCTCCTTTGCGCCACGTGCGAGGCTCAGACCTCCTGTCTTGATCACCACCGTTGATCAAGATCCAAAGGTCTTGACCTCCCTCGCGTTTCACGCAAAGCCTCGAGACCTCCCTTTGGTTGTGCGCCCTGGATTTAAATCCTAAGGCCATGACCTCCCCTCATGTTCTTAAGCTCATGTGCGGTTAAGACCTCACAGAGGTCCGCATTGCTGGATGGAGATCCAACGCCTTGGACCTCCGAATCCCATTTTCCCACGTGCTTACACATTAAGGAAATCGGAGGGCCACGACCTCCCATCCTTGATCGTGTGGTGGGACCTCCTCCCATCATTTGAGCGTAACGGTTCAAAAACCACATCGGAGGGCCAGACTTCGTGGGCTTATCCAACGGTCAAAATGACCTCCTGTTCTTCTCCTTCCTTGGTCACGCATGCGTGCCCCGAGCAAGGAGTTAATGCCCACTGGCCCATTGTGTACTTATAACAACTCTTTGTCGACCAAGATTAAATGCGTGGTCACCTTCCGCCTCCCCGTCCCACACGCACTGCCACCATGTCAACCTCGTGTCTTGTCCAACCCCTTGAATCGAGCCATGGGCTAAGCTCACCATGAGCTTAACCCGGGTCTATGACCTCTTTGCCCTAGCTATAAAACCTCCCCACTGCTTCCGTGGCTTCCTTTGCACACCATTATCCCTTGCTTGCACCCCGGTGCTTATGTAGCTCTAAACCACCAAAGCTATCTTGGCCGCCATTGTTGAGAAGCTTGAAGCTCCTCGGTGGACAAGGGTCCCCGGAGTTTTTCCTCCTTTTCTCCTTGTTTCCATTTGTGCCCTCGCCCTCCGGGACCAAGTCCTAACTTGATTTGTTGGGCATTTGCAGAGGGGGACAAAGTAGAGCTTGGAGTTGAAGCTTTGGCCGTGGAGCACCCTTCCTCCCAAGACCGGTCCTCCTTCCTCGACCTCCTCAAAGACCTTAGGACCTCCGTGTACTCCTCGATAGTCCTTTAGCGCTGGCACCAGATGTATGAGGTCGGAGCTTTTATATTGGGCACACGCTTGTTTGGTTGTCGCATGAGCTTCCTTTTGCATTTTGGATTTTGCTTGTGTGCTTGTCTTCGTTGTCCTCTCGGCTCATGGCGTTCAAGGCCGTCGCCGTCGTTGAGAGGAGGTCCATTGGTGCGATGATTATTGTGGACCCGCGGTACCATTGGAGGTCGTGGCGAGGTCTCAGATCGCCGGCGATGACCATCTCTTCAAACCCGGTCTTTGTTCGGACGAAGCGGCGGCAGCCGTTGTCGTTTTAGGACAAAGATCCACCGCTAATGCACTCATCATTTGCTCAATCATTGAAATCATTGGCATGTCTTAGCGCATTTAATCCTCACCTTGCGCCGTATTTAAGACCTCCGCATGACCTCCTCGTTGTCCCGCGCATTTAACCTCTTGTCCAAGCACGTGCGTGCGTCGCGAGCTCTGGGACGCCCATGACCTCCTCCGAGGAGATCTCGAACGCCCAAGACCTCCCCTGTGAAATCGTGGCCGCCTGGACCTCCCCGGAGGTCTGCGGACGTTAGGACCTCCCTAGGTCATCTTAGCTGCTCATGACCTCCCGGGTGGATCTTGACCGTCAAGGTCCTCCCTGACGATCTGAACCATCGAGGACCTCCTTGGAACATCTGGACCGTCCCAGACCTCCCCGCGAGGTCTTGACGATGTAGATCTTCCTTGGGAGATCTTGATAGTTTAGATCTTCCTTTGGAAGATCTCAACCACCGAGGACCTCCCCGTGTGATCCGAGCCGCTTATGACCTCCCATGTCTTTAGGGTTTTAGAAATTCGGTGAACTCTTAAGTATAAACTGAAATAAGGTATAACTTTAGAATTTCATATCTTTGTCGTTTTAAATCCAAATGAGGTCATTCAAGTTGTGTTAGCTCTGTCTTGAACTTGACTTTAATCCAAAAATGATTGTAAGTTGAGTTCAGCTTCAGAGCACAGTTTTGTCATTAGATTTTAAAACTCACTTTAAATATACACTCAAATTGATGCTTAACTTGTAAAATACATAACTTATGCTCTGTAGATTATTTTTGGGTGAGACCAACTTTGTTGGTTTCCTCTATTAATGAACTCACTGTGAAAATTAGTCTTGAGCATGTTGCGGTTATAAAAATGAGGACTTGTGCATTATAATTTTGTTCAAGTTATTGTTTTTGAAAAACTGTAGAAAGTGCATAATAGCTCCAAATGAGGTGAACTCAATTGTGTTATTCATCTCATGAGGTGCTGGTTTTACAGTAAAAATTTCAGTTTCACCACTGTTCTAGAAAATGTTGCCTCATAATTAAATTAGTGAATAGTGCAGTTTGGTATTTTTAGGCTGAGCAGAATTGATTTCATCATATCTTTTGCATTAAGGATCCAAATCAATTGGTTCTTGTTGCTAAATTCATGATAAATCATTGTCTTGCTGCTGTAAAATTTTCATAGCTTCCGGAGAAGTTTCTCTGTTGCGTCTTTTTGGTTTTTCGTTGTTCTTATCGATTCTTTATCGCTTTTCCGTTAGGCTTCGACATTTGTGGTGATCCCGAGAGTGACCCTCTGCCACAACTTGGCCAGCAACATCAAGGCAAGCAGTTTGATCATTCCATCGTTGTCCCATTACTTTAAAGCTTAATATATTGTTTTACTTCTATGTATGCATGCTACTTTGTGTTAAATGTCGCTAGTAATCCTATAGTTGCATAATCTGTAGGAATTGTTCATCCTCTACTACCATGAGCCTAGGTTATTTGCTGTGGTGGGAGCTCGTTGGATGAGCTCTTATCACTTAGTAGTTTCGATTTAAATTGCTTAGCCACGCTTAGTTATCGGTAGTGATGGGCGATCATCGACTTAGTCGATGGTCTTGATCACTCAAAACTGATTATTACTCCTATATGCCCAGCACTTGTGCTTTGGTTAATTTGTAAAATCAAAAACTGAAAATACAAGATTGATTTAGACTTGGGCATATTGGATGGATGGTGCGGTTTTTGGAATGTGGTAGTATGCCTGAGTCATTAAGGACCGAGTTACTTGCACCACCGTTCTGAGCAATTTTTGCGTGCTAACCACACGAGGGGGATATGGGACCTCTCTTGACTAAGTACTTTGGGAGGTGTTAATTATGAGCTCGTCGGTAGGTATGTTTTACAAGAAAATGTGTGTGTGTGGTGTGGGAGGGAGCATTAGCAGGCCGGTTAGGCTGTCTAATGTGTCCTTGTCCCCGTGGGATGCGGCTCGTAATTAGCATCGCCCATTGGAAATGTCTCGAGGACTTAGCTGTCTTGGCATACCAAAGGTAGTGTGCTTAAAGGAAAGGCGGTCGACGTGTGGGTACATTGGTACACCCCGCAGGTTAAAACTATTGAATAGCCTCGCCCCTAGGTTATGGACACGCTCGGATACGCCCGTGAGAACTAGACTACAACCTTTAATTAAAACTTGACATGGTTGGTATGAACGGGAGTTCATGCTATTGTTGTGGTAACTATTGGGTTAGTCACTTCGAGGTTGATCTTGTTGTTGTTACTATGTTATTATCTCGTTGTTATTTCAACAATTAAAATGCTTTGCCAAATTGCCTTCAATCTATTATGTTATTGCAAATGAAACTTGCTTTATGCTAAAATGAGTCCAAAGCCTCATCCACTTAAATAAAGCTTGCATGTAGCTATTTATAGTTCTCGTTATCTCACACGTAAGTCTTATGGAGTACTTTATGTACTCATCGCCCGTGGTTGTGGCATTTTGTGGCTTTTGTTGCAGAGGAAGAAGGTGAGCTCCAAGAGCCTCTCTTCGTGCTACGTGTTGCGACTTCTTCGACGACTAGCTTGGCGGTCGGTCGATGCCTAGGGTTAAGGCACACCGATTGGCTTTGTGTTATAGCCATCTTTATGGCACTTTTGCTTCCGCCGTTATCTTAGTGTTTGTTGTTATTTGGCCGAAGGCCCTCTTTGTAATAACCTATTCCTTATTAATATTAACTTCGGTTTGTTGCTTATGTTCTATGTGTTGTATGGAATTGATACATTCTTTTGTTGTGAGGTATGTATACTGCATTCTGGGGAGTATACATCTCTCGAGACTGGGTTTATTTGGTTGATAATACTAGGGTCAATTGGATGACTAAGTATTATGAGCTTAATAAATCCGGGTGCTCACATCTACTGTCAGTATGGCTCTGATACCAAGCTTTGTGAGAACCCAGGATATTTAGCTTGTAACACTTAACCATCTAATTGGTCCTAGCATTACAAATCAAATATCCCGAATCTCGGTATAACATGTACCTCCCAGGATGCGGTACATATTCACCATCACAAAATTTAAAGCATCACTTCCATACCCAAGGTAATACAATATCGATAACGACGTAGTTACAACACAAAAGACATACACACAATAGAGTTATTACAAAAGGGACCAAACGGCCAAGTGACAAGATGAATAACTAAAGTAGCAGCGGAAACAAAAGCCATAAGATGGCGATAAACAAAAGCCAACCGGTTTGCCCTTAACCACAAGGCAACCGACCGGGCTGCCAAGCTAGTCGTCCTGCACGAAATCAGTCTCGCAATAGTTAACCTCTTGGGGGTCAACCTCCTCTACAGCAAATAGACAATTCAGTTGAGTACAAAAATTATACTCCCAAAACTTATGATTAACAAACCTATACATAGCTACATGCAGGCTTAATTCAATGGAGATGGCCATAGGGTTCATTTTCAGCGTAAAGTCAAATTTTATTTGCAATAGTGTAATAGATTGAAGGCAATTTGTTAAAACAATTTTTAATTGCTCAAATAATAGTGTGACAACAATTATAAACATAATTAACATCCTAGAGGTGACTTCCCAACAGCCACCACAACATAGCATGAATTTCCCATTCGTACCACCCGATCTCAAGTTTTATCGAAAATGTTATAGTCTAACTCTTGCAAAACATAACCAAGCATGTCCATAACCTAGGACAAGGCTATTTGAATAGTTTAGAACCCTGCAGGGGTGTACAACTTTACCCACATGTCAAACCGTCTTTTCGCTAAGTTATAGAGCACACTTCCTTAAGTATGTCGGCAAGGCTAAGAGTCTTACGAGACATTTTCTAATATTGTGTATTAACTACGAGTCGCCCGTATGGATAGAAACCCATACATTGTGTCAGGGTCATTGTAAAGCCGAAAGTCAACTACCCTATAGGGGTAAAGCCTCGAACAACTACAATGCCCCTCGGTGTGGAGAACCTAGACAGGATTCCACTCCCGCACACCCAACACACATATTTTTTTAACACGACACACACACCCGCCTCCTGCGACTCGGAGCTAACGCACGCCAAAGTACTAAGTCAAGAGGGGTCCCATATGTCCCTCATGTGGATGTAGGGGTACGGGTAGGCTACGATAGCAACAAATCAAAATTTTCTACCACGTAAACCAGGAAGCCAAGCAAGTAGATGATCACAGATCGTTACCACCAGACGCGCAGAGTAGCGGAAAAAGGGTTTTAGCAGCCTGATCCAACGAAGAGCGCGTCGATGTAGTGGTCATAGTCGATCGTCCAATGTCGAGCACGTCGGTGCGGTGGTCGTGGTCGATCGTCTCCTCCAACGACCTCTGCAGTTCCTTATGAAGATCACAGATCATCCTCAAGCGCAACAGCAACCGCAGTAGCGCCTCTACGGTATCCACACGTCCAGGGAAGGAATAACCGCGCACCGGTGTGCTAGCACCAAGTCGCACAGGAGAGCTCTCAGGAAGATGGCGGCTAGGGTTTCGATGGAACAACTCAACTCACGACTTTCATGTGTCTCGTCTATTACGTTCACCCGTACTTCCAATAGCCTTATGCATCTCCTTATATAGTGCTCATGACGGATCATATCAGAACACGTTTGACGAATCATATCCGTACTAGTTTGTTCCAACCCGTTAAGTGTGTGATCCTGTAGGTTCATGCATAATCGGTTGTGACTTGGAAACCCTTTCCGATCACGAGTCGTTAGCGGTTCCTAGCAGGACATATTGATTCCTGAATACACACAAAATATATCAGACAAACCTTAATGCAATGTGATCTACGACCAGGTCCCCATCACGTTTGGCGAGTGTCCTATCTCTATACGACTCAGCCAGATTTGGTTATGACCAGATTCAGAACTCCCACGACCGTGTTTCGACCACTCTGTGATTACGTTCGATCAGTCTACGACCAGCTCGTATCTCTATACGACCAGTCCGTAACTAATCGAACTAAGCGACCTACTCATGTATACTCCCTTTGCCTCATGATGTCTTGTTGAACTCCAGGTGAGATGTTGTGTCATCCATGGACTGTTCAATACTTTCTCGATCGAGTGTCGGATAACTTTACGTAGTCGAACACTTCGACCACTAGTGGCATGGCCATGCACTTTCTTTATCCGACCACTTCGAGGGGCCCAGAGACATCTCTCCTGTTATGTTAGGAGGGGCAAATCCCATATCTAACCAGTCACATTCCTCCGCATGTTTTATAGCAAACCCGAAAGCTACCTTTATAACTACCCAGTTACGAGTAGCGATTGGCAACCCCTAAGAGTACTATTACACATGTAGAAAACCATGCTGATCTCAGGTCTAAGGATTATACATCATCATTGCTTGAGACCGACTAACGACACATATAATCATAACAATCTCAATAGTGTCTCAAGATGGGTCAATCCAACCCCATGTTCTCTAACATGTGTCCACATTATTAATTCGGTATCCCCATACCTATGACCGGTGAAACATGGTCATCAATCAATACAATGTGATGGTCGATAGAGTCAACAGTGTTCCGACCATTGACATTCGACCAGGGATACATTTAGAACGACAACATATAAGTTAAGAGTTCCACCAACAAGTCACATACTTGTTAATCTTCATAACCAATGATTCATTCAAGGAACAGGATAACACATTATCCAATATTATGAACATACTGAAATATCATCATCTCTATGATTGCCTCTAGGGCATATTTCCAACAATGGATGCACGCAAAAATGCTTGGATAGTGTGACACAAGATGTTTGGTCCTTGTTGACTCGGGCACCAAGCACACACCCAACAGCACACCATCTAACTAATGTGCCCAAGTCTAAAACGTTTTCGTTTTTAGTTTTAATTTTCCAAATACATTATACACATGAGTACCCTGACCCAAGTATTTATAGTGATGATAGAATGACCATCGCCGAAGCGATGATCCCCATGCTACCGTTCTAAGCATTTCTAAGAGACATCAACTCGTATACTACATATAAAGTGACTAGAGCCCATCCATCACGCTCTAAATCACAATGGATATAAACCTAGGCTCAGTAGTAAATGATGGATGTTTACCTACAGTTCATTGAACTAATCAGGTACACTATCGTGAACCGAGAAAATATGTGTGAACATAGCAAGCATACATACAGTTGAAATTGAAATACTAGTATGCGCAAATAATAGGATCAACGTGCATCAAAGGAAGAACTTCTTGCCTTGCTGGAGATAATCCACTTGCTACGGAGGATCACTCTCATATTCAACGAATTCGTCGGAACCTATCGAACGTGCGAGAAGAACCAATAAGAACGAATAACATCGAATAGACCAAAAAATAAAATTCATTCAACAATCATGAAATAAGATGAGCAAGAAAACCACTGAAGCGCCGGTGGCGATGAGGGAGCTTGTTGGACGGAAATAGGGCTCACGCTCTCAGCGCTCGGTTTAGTGGGAGAAAGGAGACAGGGGGGTTTGGGGAGTGCTTGGCAATGGCGAAGAAGGGACAAGGGTGCTCCTGGTTGGCTACTTATACCTCGGGGGCGGATAAGCACGAGAACGAGTTCTGAGGGCACCGAGACGGCGCTCACGGCGTACGGGCAAAGACTGACGTAGCCAGGCAGGTATGGGGTGTCTGAACGATGCGGGCGAGGGCGGTTGATGCGGCTGAGGCTTGGGCACGTGTCAAAAACCATGGGCGCACAGTTGGTGATGATGAGAGCACGAGTGAAACAACGGGCGTCTCTCACAGCGAGCTGGCGAGGGCGCGGCGACGTGGAGCAGAAGACCTGTTCGCGGGGCCCACTGGCTAGTCAAAGAGGTAAGGTGGTTCAAGCCGGTCAACTAGGTTAGGCGGTTGGGTTCGACCGAGTCAAAGTGGCTCGGTCGGTCCAACAGTGAGTTGACTGAGATTTGAAAAATAGACATAGAGTCTTAAGGGATTTTATTGACCAAGCAGATTTGCTCCAAAAACTCTAAAAATTTTATGGGAGGCTTAGGACTCCAAGGATAACCTTGTATAACTTTTCTAGAGTTTTTCATGCAATGCATTTCCCTCTAGAAATATTTCAAGGTCATGCCCCAGGGTTTTCACCAAGGGCCTAACAGGTTTGATTGGTCCTTATAAAATAGCAAATAAAATCTAAAAATTATGAAAGTTTTCAGAGAAGTCACTGGGATAATCTAGAAGCTAGAAAAAATAATTCTAGAGGATGATCACAAGATTTGCTTCAGAAGTTTTCAAGGATTATGCTTCTAGTCAATTGAAGCATTAAGTCTTTGAAAATAAGAAATCCTTTGAAAGAATTTCCAGAAAATTCAAATGACAACACGATGCATTCAAAAAATTTAAATTTCTTCTCATTTCCATAATTTGAAACACAAACCAAGTTTGGGATGTTACAAATCGCCACCCCCCCCCCCCAAGAATCTCGTCCTGAGATTCCGTTCACTCGGAAAAGAAAGACAGGTAATCGGATCCTCCCGTTCCTATGTTGCTTCATCCTTGGTATGATTGGTCCAATGAACTTTAAGAAATTTGATGGCACGATTCCTTGTCTTCCGTTTAGCTTCTTCAAGGATGCGAAAAGGACGTTCCCGGTAGGTCAAATCTTCTTGTACATCAAGACCTTCCAATGGAGCTTTCTCGGTTGGAACACAAAGGCACTTCTTCAATTGGGACGTGTGGAAAACATCATGTATTCCCTCGAGTGCAGTGGGCAAGTCCAGTTTGTAGGCCACAGCTCCTTTCTTCTCAATGATGCGGTAGGGTCCGACATATCGAGGGGCTAACTTGCCTTTGACGCCAAACCGTTGATTACCCTTTAGTGGAGTTACTTTGAGATATATAAAATCATTTGGTTCAAAGCTCAACCTGCAACGTCGTTGGTCTGCATAGCTCTTTTGCCGAGATTGAGCCGTGCGTAACCGATCTCGTATCAATCGAACTTGACTTTCGGCCTCTTTGATCGAGTCCGGGCCAAAGAATGGTATTTCACCTGCCTCTAACTAATTCAACGGGGTCCTACATTTGCTCCCGTATAAGGCTTCAAATGGTGCCATGCTGAGACTAGCTTAAAAGCTATTGTTGTATGAGAACTCGGCGAACGACAAGCATTTCTCCCAGTTCTTCCCATAGGAGAGCACACAAGCATGGAGCATGTCTTCCAATACTTGATTGACTCTTTTAGTTTGGCCTCCGGTTTGTGGATGGTATGCTGTACTAAAGGAAAGGTGAGTCCCCATAACTTCTTGCAAGTTCTTCCAAAATCGGGCGGTGAAGAGTGCACCGTGATCTGAAATGATCGTCTTCGGTACACCATGTAAGACACGATGCGGGAAATGTAGAGATCCGTCAATAGACCCACACTAAGATTAGTCCGTACTGGCAGAAAATGTGCTACCTTCGTCAATCGATCGATGACAACTCAGATGGCATCATTCTTCTTGGAAGTTCGGGGCAGACCGGTGATAAAATCCATACCAACCGAATCCCACTTCCACTCAGGTATTGGCAAAGGTTGCAGCATACCTGCTAGGCGTTGATGTTCGGCCTTCACACAACGATATGCATCGCACTCAGCAACAAACCTTGCGATCTCTCTCTTCATTTGGGTCCACCAGAATCTCTGCCGGAGATCTTGATACATCTTCGTGGCCCCGGGATGAATGCACAAGGGAGAATCATGGGCTTCACGGAGAATCCAATTATGCAAATCCATGTCCTTTGGAACAACGAGACACTGTCCAAACCACACAACACCATGGTCATCTTCCGAAAAGCACTTGGCTGTCCCGTTCTTGATATTCTGCTTGATTTGGTTCACCCCAACGTCTGTTTGTTGCGCAGCCTTGATCTGATCTTCCAAGGTGGGTTGCACAACCATAGCAGTGAGGAAACCATGATCAACCACTTCCAAGTTGAGCCGCTGAAATTCTTCATGAAGGGCGGGTTGCTGCTCCTTGAGCATCAATGTATTGCAATAAACCTTCCGACTGAGTGCGTCGGCAACCACATTTGCTTTGCCCGGATGATATTGGAGACCCATGTCATAATCTTTGATCAATTCCAAACACCTTCTTTGTCTAAGGTTTAGATCTGGTTGGGTGAACAAATACTTCAAACTTTTGTGGTCTGAATACACCTCTCAACGATTACCGATGAGGTAATATCACCAAATCTTCAGTGCATGGACCACTGCAGCTAGTTTCAAGTCATGGGTTGGATAATTGAGCTCATGAGGTCTCAATTGCCTTGATACATAAGCTACCACTTTGCCTTCTTGTATAAGAACACATCCGAGACCCTGACGAGAAGCATCGCAATAGATATCGAAACTTCGGTAGACATTGGGAAGAACAAGAACTGAAGCTGTGGTCAACCTCTTCTTGAGTTCTTGAACACTCTTCTCACAATCAGTGGACCACTTAAATTTCTTGTCCTTCTTGAGCAACTCTATCATCGGCTTCGCAATTTTGGAAAAGTTCTCGATAAAGCAACGACAATAGCCCACTAAACCAAGAAAACTCCTCACGTCGGTCACCGACTTGGGCTGACCCCATGAGAGCACATCGCTGACCTTTCTAGGATCCATGGCTATGCCTCCTGTTGAAAGAACATGGCCCGAGAATGCCACTTCTTTCAACCAAAATTCGCACTTGCTAAACTTCGCATAAAACCGGTGCTCACGTAGCTTTTGCAACACTAGCTTCAAATGTTCAGCATGCACTTCATCGTTCTTTGAGTAGATGAGGATATCATCAATGAATACCACCATAAACTTGTCCAAATACTCCATGAATACCATATTCATAAGATTCGTGAACAGGGCAGGAGCATTCGTCAAGCCGAAAGACATGACGGTGTACTCGTACAGTCCGTAACGAGTAGAGAAAGCCATCTTCGGAATATCTTCAGATCTGATTCGGACTTGATGATAGCCCAATATCATATCAATCTTGAAGAATACCTGAGATCCAGTCAATTGATCGAAAAGGTTATCGATCCGGGAAAATGGGTACTTGTTCTTCACCGTTACTTTATTCAATGGACGGTAATCGACGCACATACGCAGAGTCTTGTCCTTCTTCTTCACAAAGATCGCAGGATAACCCCACGGTGATGAGCTTGGGTGGATGAAACCCTTCTCTTGAAGTTCACCAAGTTGCTTCTTCAACTCCTCCAATTCATTCGGAGGCATCCGGTATGGCCTCTTCGAAATCGGGGCGGTACCGAACAGCAACTCGATGACGAACTCGATGTCCTAGACTGGAGGCATCCCAGGCAATTCCTCGGGAAATACATCAGAAAAATCACACACCACTGGGACTTTATGAATTTCCAGAGCTGGGTTCGCTTCAAGCGTGAAAAGATGCGACTCCTGCAACTTTGGTAAAATTCCAACTTTCTCATCGGACGGACTTGTGAGGGAGATGAACTTCTTGGCACAATCGATTTGCCCCAAGTGTTGGGATAGCCAATCCATGCCAAGTATCACATACAAACTCGTTGAATTGAGGACGATAAGATTTGCCAAAAAACTAGTCCTTCGATTTCAATAGAAACATCCTGACACTCATTTTCAGCTCTCATTTCCGACCCCGGAGAGTGAATAATCAAAGGAACATGCATGGGAACAATTTGAAGATCACTAAGTGCAGCAAAAGACTTTGATATAAAAGAGTGAGAAGCTCCGGAATCGAACAAGACAGTAGCAGGTTGAGAGTTAACAAGAAGCGTACCCAGCACGATGTCGGGTGCTTCCTGCGCTTCCTCGGTCGAGATGTGATTGACTCGACCGCTTACAACCTTCTGAAATTGTTGGGCCACCTTTTGAGCTGGGGGATGACCACATCCTTGTCCTTGCACTTGCCCTGGATTAGGGCGAGGGGCTGCTCCAGTCTTCTGAGGACAACTATTCGCGTAGTGGCCCTTGCGGTTGCAGAAGAAACAAGTGACCTCGGCAGCCGGGTTGCGGAGGTTGACTTGCTGTCTCGTAGGTGCACGTGGTTAAAACACGGCCTGTGGAGGATGCGGTACAAACGCCGGTGGTCTTGGTGGTGGTGGAGCCTGAGGATGGGGCACCGGAGCTTGCCCGAAGCGAGGACGGGAAAGGTTGTCCCTTGCTGATTTTTGGGCCTCCCACTTGCACTTGCGGGACTCGCCCAGCTGTCTTCCCTTATGATCAGCTACAATGGCCTTGTCGACCAAAATCTAAAAGTTGGGGAAGTCAACGATAGACAGCTTGTCCTGCAGCTCCTCGGACAAGCCATCCATGAACTTCTCTTGCTTAGCAACATCTGAGGACACATCCTCAGGAGCATAGCGTGAGAGATGGTTGAATTCTTGGAGATACTCCGTGACTAATTTGCGCCCTTGCTTGAGCGTCAAGAACTCCTTCTTCAACTTCATCACGCCGGTGGGAACGTGAGCCCGACGTAAGGTAGTGTGGAACTCCTCTCAAGTGACGTCTTGGCCTGCGGGTTGCATTGCAAGGAAATTCTCCCACCACGAGTGTGCTGCGCCTTCCAGTTGATGAGACACAAAGAGCACCTTCTCATGATCTAGGCATTGAGCAATAATCAGCTTTCGCTCGACGAGACGCAACCAGTCGTCGACGTCGAGAGGATCTTCAGACCGGGAGAAGGTCGGTGGCTGCGTCCAGAGGAATTCAGAGAGTCCTCCCTGCTGTTGATGTCCACCTCCTCCTGACGATCCAAAGGAGCCAACTGGAACGGAGGTGTTCCGAGCGATCTGCTCGACAATTCTTGTCTGATCCATTTGATTCCGCTCGATTTGAAGGAGCACATCAGCCATAGTCGGAGGAAGCGGGAGCTCCTCATCACGACCAGCTTGCTGACCTTGCCCACTTCGAGTTCTTCTAGCCATCCTGTTCCGTTGAATTGGGTTAGCAATAAAACCCGAAAACCAGATGCGAAAAGTAGCAGAAGAAAAGCCATCGACTAGGGAAATGAGATATTACCCTAACCCGAGTGCAAACATATACAAGCAAGAAATGAACTCCAAATGTTTGTATAAAGGCATAAGAACCAGCACCAAACCGTAAACCAAAAGATTATTTTCTCCGGTATGACTAACTCATAGTGAATGAACGAGTAATCGGTTGGGACAAAAAAAATTCAGAACACAACTCAAGTCCTAACGCGTCTAATGAGCATGGTAAAAATCATCTAAGGGTGCTTTAGGCACTAGCCAACTAACATCACATCTTACCCTTTTAATCCCCAGGAGTTTTAGTTGGATTATCCCCTCATTTTTAGCCCTAATGACGAACTAAGTGCTCGCTGTCCAAAAACTTGTGTTTGCTATCCAGATTGTGTAACTAAGCTCCAAGCTGAATTTTCCAACTCCAATCGCTTCTAATATTCACCAAAAGACATCTAACACTTCATATTTCACTCTCATTAAATCCCAAAACCGAACTTAAATGCAATCAGCTATCTTTTGAAATGAGATGAGAGGAAAACAACTTTTCAAAGCTCAAACAAGAACAAGGTAAGATAAACAATCTAAGATAGGTAAAGAGTAAAATATGAGAACTTACATAGGTTTTCATCAAATATTTGATATTTCAAAAATAAGTTTTTCAAAACATCCTACTCACGACCAAGCTAGGGATTTCTACAGTCAGTATGGCTCTGATACCAAGCTTTGTGAGAACCCGGGGTATTTAGCTTGTAACACTTAACCATCCAATTGGTCCTAGCATTACAAATCAAATATCCCAACTCTCGGTGTAACATGTACCTCCCAGGATGCGGTACATATTCACCATCACAAAATTTAAAGCATCACTTCCATACCCAAGGTAATACAATATCGATAACGACGTAGTTACAACACAAAAGACATACACATAGTAGAGTTATTACAAAAGGGACCGAATGGCCAAGTGACAAGGTGAATAACTAAAGTAGCAGCGGAAGCAAAAGCCATAAGATGGCGATAAACAAAAGCCAACCGGTTTGCCCTCAACCACAAGGCAACCGACCGGGCCGCCAAGCTAGTCGTCCTGCACGAAGTCAGTCTCACAATAGTTAACCTCTTGGGGGTCAACCTCCTTTGCAGCAAATAGACAATGCAGTTGAGTACAAAAATTATACTCGCAAGACTTACGATTAACAAACCTATACATAGCTACATGTAGGTTTAATTCAATGGTGATGGCCATATGGTTCATTTTCAGCGTAAAGCCACATTTTATTTGCAATAGTGTAATAGATTGAAGGCAATTTGTTAAAACAATTTTTAATTGCTCAAATAATAGTGTGACAACAATTATAAACATAATTAACATCCTAGAGGTGACTTCCCAACAGCCACCACAACATAGCATGAATTTCCTATTCGTACCACCCGATCTCAAGTTTTATCGAAAATGTTATAGTCTAACTCTTGCAAAACATAACCAAGCGTGTCCATAACCTAGGACAAGGCTATTTGAATAGTTTAAAACACTGCAGGGGTGTACAACTTTACCCACATATCAGACCGCCTTTTCGCTAAGCTATAGAGCACACTTCCTTAGGTACGTCGGCAAGGCTAAGTCCTAGAAGACGTTTTCCAATATTGTGTATTAACTACGAGTCGCCCATATGGATAGAAACCCATACCTTGTGTCGGGGTCATTGTAAAGCCGAAAGTCAACTACCCTATAGGCGTAAAGCCTCGGACAACTACAATGCCCATCGGTGTGCAGAACCTAGACAGGATTCCACTCCCGCACACCCAACACACATTGACACACATTTTTTTAACACGACACACACACCCGCCTCCTGCGACTCGGAGCTAATGCACACCAAAGTACTAAGTCAAGAGGGGTCCCATATGTCCCTCATGTGGATGCACACAAAAATGTTTGGATAGTGTGACACAAGATGTTCAGTCCTTGTTGACTTGGGCACCAAGCACACACCCAACAGCACACCATCTAACCAATGTGCCCAAGTCTAAAATATTTTTGTTTTCAGTTTTAATTTTCCAAATACATTATACACATGAGTACCCTGACCCAAGTATTTATAGTGATGATAGAATGACCATCGCCGAAGCGATGATCCCCATGCTACCGTTCTAAGCATTTCTAAGTGACATCAACTCGCATACTACATATAAGAGACTAAAGCCCATCCATCGAGCTCTAAATCACAGCGGATATAAACCTAGGCTCAGTAGTAAATGATGGATGTTAACCTACAGTTCATTTAACTAATCTGGTAAACTATCGTGAACCGAGAAAATACGTGTGAACATAGCATGCATACATACAGTTGAAATTGAAATATTAGCATGCGCAAATAAAAGGATCAACGTGCATCAAAGGAAGAACTGCTTGTCTTGCTGGAGATAATCCACTTGCTGCTGAGGATCACTCTTGTATTCAACGAATTCGTCGAAACCTATCGAACGTACGAGAAGAACCAATAAGAACGAATAACATCGAATAGACCAAAAATTCAAATTCATCCAACAATCATGAAATTTACACAGAAGGTAGATAATGAATTTAAATGAATTTAACAACAAAAATCAAATGATTTGGATGTTGCATTTAAAAGTTATAGCCAAAACAAAATCAACTTTTGATAAAAATGCTGAAAATCCCTCTTGGGTACTGTTCATCCGAATTCAAATTTTTTGCAAAAAAAAATCCAGAGAGGTGCTGAACAAGGAAATTTTATGGTAGACAGAGCAGCACATGAGATGAACAATGAAATTTGATTCATCACATTTGGAGCAAAAATAAAGTTTCTAGGATTTTTCAAAGTCTTGAAAGTAGTGCACAAATCATTTGTAAAACAAGGTTTTCAGAGGAAGAAACATACTTAAAACCTATTCTACATTAAAGTACATTACAAATGCAAGCTATCAAAACTGGTTTTACTCAATTTGGAGCTACAGAGAAATACTTATTGGTTTTTCAAGTTAAATAAATTTTTAGTGAAGAAATAATGACATGCCGAAATTAATTCTTTTAACAAAATTTTCTGGGACAAAAGCGTGAATCAAACCATTTTTAGATTAAATTACATTTAAAAAGGAAACAAAAAAATTTTGAATCATGCAAATTGGAGTTAAAAAGAATTAGTTATGAATTTTGAAGTTTAAACCAATTAACAGAACACAAATAAAGCATTTTCAAAATTGTATAAGCAGTAAATACTTTGTCTACCGAAGCCTTACTAGCCATGGCCACTGATTAGTGGGATCGCGGTGAAAACAAACCCAGTCAGCGCCGGCTCGGTCAAATGTCCACGGGCCCACGCGTCAGTGTTTGTGCAGAGATCAGGGAATTAACCACCGGGATTTCTGTGCGTGGGCCCGCAAGTCAGTGGAACAAAACACACTAAATCGACAGATAATTAATTCTAATTCATTGCTTAAAGCCCTAAGGAGAGCAATTAACGCCTAATCATCAGCTACAGTGGCTGCCCAAGGCTGCCACACAGAGCACTCATGGCCGCGAGTTTCTTCAGCAAATCGTCGTCAGCTCCGTCCATGTCAGCGCCGGATAAAGGCCAAAACAGGATCCTGGTGACCAGGCGATCCTAGTGGTGGCCGGAACATCGCCGGTGGTGAACCACAGCGGTGGCGCGACAAGGAGGGGCGGTGCGGTGCCACGGCCAACATAGGATAACACGGAGCGATGAACCGAAGGCTAACCAAGGCGCGCATGAGCATCAGGGGAACTCAGTGAAGCTACCTGAGTGATGCGGGGTAGGTGAGCTAGCCGGAGTCGTGCCGGCAGCGATGGAGCTTCCACGCAGGGAGCTTCACCTGGGCGAAAAAGCAGGGAGAAGAGGGCAAGGGAAGCTCAAGTAAGACTACGAGACAGTTCCAAAGCGAGCAATTGAAAGGAGGAACACCCTACCGGATCTGGAGAAGAAAAGCGAGATTTCGGCCGTAGTCGAGGGGAATTCAAAATCCGATGATCCTTGAAGAGGAATAGACAAATTGAATTAGGGGAAATGGTTCTCGTGCTCAGGAGCCCATAATGACGCAAAGAGACGAGCAAGAAAACAACTGAAGCGCCGGCGGTGATGAGGGGGCTTGTCGGTCGAAAATAGGGCTCACGCTCTCAGCGCTCGGTTCAGTGGGAGAAAGGAGACAGGGCGGTTTGGAGAGTGCTTGGCAATGGCGAAGAAGGGACAAGGGTGCTCCTAGTGGGCTACTTATAGCTCGAGGGCGAAGAAGCACGACAAGGAGTTCCGCGGGCACTGGGACGGCGCTCACGACGTACGGGCAAAGACTAACACGGCTGAGTAGGTATGGGGCGTCCGAATGATGTGGGCGAGTGTGGTTGATGCAGTCGAGGCTTGGGCATGCGTCAAAAACCATGGGCGCGCAGTTGGCGATGACGAGAGCACGAGCGAAACCATGGGCGTCTCTCACGACGAGCTGGCGAGGGCGCGGCGACGTGGAGAAGAAGACCTGTTCGTGGGGCCCACCAGCCAGTCGAAGAGGTCAGGTGGATCAGGCCAGTTGGTTTATGTTAGGCGGTTGGGTTCGGCCAAGTCAAAGTGGCTCGGTCGGTCCAACAGTGAGTTGACTGAGATTTGAAAAACAGACAAAGTGTCTTAAGGGATTTTATTGACCTAGCATATTTGCTCCAAAAACTCTGAAATTTTTATGGAAGGTTTAGGACTCCAGGAAAAACCTTATATAAATTTTATAGAGTTTTTCTTACAGTGCATTTCCCTCTAGAAATATTTCAAGGTCCTGTCCTAGGGTTTTGACCAAGCGTCTAACAGGTTTGACTGGTCCTTATAAAATAGCAAATAAAATCTAAAAATTATAAAGTTTTTTACATAAGACATTAGGATGATCTAGAAGCTAGAAAAAATAATTCCAGAGGATGATCACAAGATTTATTTTGAAGTTTTCAAGGATTATGCTTCTAGTCAATTGAAGCATTGAGTCTTTGAAAATAAGAAATCCTTTGAAAGAATTTCCAGAAAATTCAAATGACAACACGATGCATTCAAAAGTTTTAAATTTCTTCTCATTTCTATACATTTGAAACACAAACCAAGTTTGGGATGTTACAGTGAGGTCACTTGATCATCGTTAAGTTCGCTTGCGAACTCCGGTGTCTATTCGAAAGAACTGGGAATAAATCACAATTGGAAAAATAAATTAAACAGCAAGAAAATCCAAATATTTTTGCAGATTCATATAGATCATGATTTTAGATAAATTTATAAAAAAATATTCATTTGATTTTGAGTTCGTATGCAAAAGTTATAGCCATTTGAATTTAGCTCGGGTTATAAAATTGCTGAAAAAGGAAAAACATCATTTCATGCTAATGGAGTTTCGAACATCTTAAACTAACATCTATCCTTCTTCCTAACTCACGATCTTTATCGATCTTAGTAATCTACGATAAATCCTCTAATTTGATCCAACTCTTTATGCATGTGTTACTCTACTATCATCAATTAAATTTACTCATCATGCTCAACCTTATGCATCTATCCTCTCAAAATCATTCATTTAACCGATTCTCCGGTGTTGAATCCAATCACATGCATAACATTCTTCGATCATATCCTCATATCTCGATCTGAATCCCGTACTAACATCCACTAAGGCATAATCAAGGTAGTCAATCCAACAAATAATGTCCGGACTCAAGATCATCCATCCATACAATCCATCCGTTAATTGTAAAAAATCCACCAAGTTATGGGCATATGACCATATCTAAATCCATCAATTATTCTTCACTGGACTATTTAAGCTAATACTAACTATCTAGCTCTACTAGTCTCACCTCAGCAAATCATAATTGCATACACCAAAATTTCCACTGATCGTGGTTTATTTGACTAACTGACATCGAATGAGCTTTACATTTTAATTACACATCTTATTCATATCACCGAACTAGTCGTGTATGACATCTACCAATCAAATCATATATGTGCCTCCATGATTAACTAATAATCATTTATCTACTAATCCTATTGAGGGCACAATTCCATCAACTCGGCACATATGACTTATCTACTAATTACATGGCAATCCAATTATTTATCTGTAATCAAATAATCCATTGCTACCTTCTCCCAATTCTAGCATATATGACTCACATAACTATTACTTAAGACATCCGATCAATTTGCTCATGATTAAATAAATCGTCCGATTCAACCTCCATATCTCATTAAATATCATCACATGAGCTATCCATCAAGTAATAAATTATAAAATCCTTATGCATTCTAAATCATAGAATCACTAATCCAACGTGAGGGGAAACATCCAATTAATTTATCATCGAAAGGCCACCACCAATTTCCAAGCGACTCCAAAATAATCGTACCCGATCAATTAATCTAATAATATATTTAATCTGACATCCGCCAATCAACAATACACATATTCCGCTACAATGATCTAATTATTCGCATCCACCAATCGACAATACACATATTCCGCTACAACAATCTAATTATTCGTATCCGCCGACATAACATCACACATATGCACAATTAAAACCTAACCGGAGAGTTACACCGGTCTAAGCTACCAGACAATTTACACTAATCATGCATAAAAAGATGTCATGCTTCTGACGATTATGCAACATGCACAACTAATAACATAAACGCGGTAATGCAATTAACATTAAGGATTTTACCGCAGCACTAGGCGTGCAGCCACCACCAGACGTCGTCTTCTTCGCTACTCGTCTGCGTCCGCCGTCATTGTCGTTGATTCCGCGTCCTACTCGGCCTCTCGTCCATGTCCGCCGTCGTCGTCGTCATCGGTTCCACGTCCCGCTCGGCCTCTCGTCCGCGTCCACCGTCATCATCGTCGGTTCCACGTCGGCCAATTTCGGGGCCGAACTTGCACCCGTGTCTTTTCTTCTATTCTCCCAATTTTTTCTCTTTTATTTTCTCTTCTTTTGTTTTTCTCTTCTTTTCTTGTCTTTTCTTCCTTTCTTTTTCTTTTCCCCCTCACGGCAGAGCTCCCTCTAGCCTTTCTTTCCCCTATTCTTTCTTCCTCTTCTTCCTTCTTTCTTTTTTCCAGAGCACATCTCCTTCTCTTCCTCTGCTCTACCTCCGGCTCCTCTCTTCCTGCCCTCTGACCAGGGCAGTAGGATCTAGCTGCCTCCCATGTCGGCCGCGCCGACACTGCCAGGCACCGCTGGCATTTGGATGTTGCACCGCTGCGTCGCCACTCTGCCGCGCAGCCTTGACTTGGGCTGCCGAGAGTCACGCTCGGCCGCCTCGGTGTCCCACCTCGGCGCCACACGGAGCCGCCGCATCGGCCACACACGCTAGGCCGCCACCGCCTCGGGGCTCCGGCATCACGCAAGCCACCGCTACTCTATGTCGAGCCGCAGACTGCTGCCGCTCACATGCATGCACCGCTGCCATGCTTGGTCACCGTGCCCTCGGCGCAACGCTGCGTCGCTGGGCTGCCCGTGCCACCACTACATGCATGCACCACAGGCTGCTGGCGCCATGCCACGCTGCTGAGCCGCAGCTTGGGCCTCGGCTACATCGTGTCACAAGCACTGCTGGCCACGTGGAGTTGCCACGCTGCGTGCATGCATGCGCCGGCTGCATGCACGCTCGGGGCTCGGCCTCACGCTCCACCACACCGCGCGCGCCGCTGCGTATGCATGAATGCACCGCCACCGGCTTCGGGGTTTGGCTCAGCCACATGCACACCCGGGTCATGCTGCCATCGGCTTGCTCTCAGCTGCGTCGCAATGCATGCATGCTCGCATGCCGGGTTGTCGCTGCAAGCATGACATCCGGCCACATGCACGGCTTCGGCCATGCTCTCGGCCGCTGCCGTGTGCGTGCATGCACCGTGGACGTGTGCGTCGCTGCCCTCGCTCAACCGCATGCATGCACTGGCTTTTCTCCTGACTATCGCGACATCGCCAAGCCGACGTCGTCTAGCCCGGCCGCATGCATGCACATGTCGCGCCGGCCATGCACCACCGTCGTAGTGCGCCAGCTCAACATGGCCATGGCTACAGCGATCCATGGCCACCGCCACTGTGTTCCTCTTCTTCTTCCTGGCTGCAACAAGCCACGACAGACAGTACATTGCCGTTCTTCCTCCCCTCTTCTTCAATTCGCTTGAACGAACTCGCATGCGCGAACTAGTCACTAAAATGGAATGCTCGTACGACAATGATCGCAATGGTGTAACATGGATGAGGCGATTATTAGTTTTTTATTGGGATTGGGAGAAAAGATGGTGTATGGAGTTGAGCTCTTCTTTGGAAAGAACAGAGCACGTTCTGTTGGGGGAAATGAAATGGCAGTGGAAGGTGGGAGGAGATAAGGGGCACACAAGCATTTCGTCTACTGCCGGTCGAATTGGAAAAGAAAGCGACGATATGAATGAATGCATGATGACATGATTTTTGAATTGCATGCAAAAACATAAAATAAAAAAAATTAAATTTTAGCCACATCTTCAAACAATTCGATTTAATTAATTCATTGATTTTTTATGCAACCTTTGAAACAATTCAATTTGATTTTAATTGAATTTAAAAACAATCTTTTAATTAAACATGGGAAAATTTTAAATCACAGTCAAATATTTAATAGATCGCCAAATTAAATATTAACATCCCGATTCTGAAAATTGGGATGTTACACAAATGCCATGATGCACCTCTTTAAGCTTATACCGGTATAGCGAAGTGTTTACCCGTCGGTGACACACTTTTTTCCCCAACCTTCTTGAGGGTGGGGTCCCTACCTCTGTAGGATTTTTACATTAGGCACGCCGGATTAGCCATAATCATGGCAGTACTCTCCGCCCTGGCCCTTATACAAGTGAATGATGCAACAATTCATTAAACAACAATAAGCTCACCATGTCATCCCCATTGCAGTTGCATCAATATCACAACATAACTCTTTTCGTCAATATTACCATGGCAAATATGTAAGTCAACAACATATAATTAAATCTCGTGGTAAATAAACCAACATGACAACGGTCACCACCCGTTGTTCACCATTATACCAAGCACTTGCCTTTTTATTCCTTCGGAGCCGGATAACGAGGCAGTGGTAGGGCACTAGAGGCCACACTCCCTGAACAAATAATTCAGAATAATCTCAAGATCACATCATCACAACATCAAAACATTACACTAATCACCCTCGCATATCTACACCAAGATGACACAATTAACCTAATTCTACCGGACACACTATCCACTGTCCCAATAGTAAAAACTCTCTAACTTAATCATCTGAACTCCAAATTCAACCAACCAAAACTTTCTGGAATACTCACGAAAAATCCTACAACTTTCTAGTTACAACGAACTTTCTAGTTACATCGAACTTCTGATTCTACCATTTTCTTCCCTGTTTCCTTTCTCGAAGACCGTCCTAGATTCTGTCAGGACAGTCTGCTTCACAATTTTATATCTTCAATTCTAAAACTTGAAAAAGTATGAACAATACCAGTTCTAGAAATTACTCAAAATTTCCTAACTTATTCAAGATGTTACCAAATTTTAATTTCGTCATTTCCTAGATGAAATCAACCCATCTTCACAACATCTGTCAGCTACATCTAAATTCTGGACAGCGGTCTTTCCGAGGCCGTAACTTTTTACTCACTACTCCGAACGTAAGGATCCAGACCTTCCTGGAAAGCTAACGAGATTATATAATTTTTCTCTAATTGGACCAACCTCTGAATCCGAGTCAAAACCCCTCTAATTTCCCCCGTATGGTCCTGCGTCGAAACTCGACGAACTAGGGTCTAATATCATCTATTCTTCCCATTGACTAAACGTCCTACAAATTAAATAGTGATTAAACTAGGGAAATCTAAAGGGTTTCAAATCGTTACCCTTGATGGTGAAGATCATAAATTTTCCGCGAAACCTCCTCCTTCTTTCCCTTCTCCTTTCCTCCTTCCTTCTTCTTGCTACTGGTGTCTCCTTTGCAGTAGCAGCCCAGAGAATCCCAGCAGCATTTCTTGCTCTCTTGATAGCATGCAAAGTAGCAGTAGCATGCTCTCTCTCTCTCTCTCTCTCTCTCTCTCTCTCTCTCTCTCTCTCTGCAGCATGTAAGCGGCTGACATCACGATGTGAGCGACTTGCGACGACAAAAGTATTGACGAACTAAAGCTAGCGGTTCTTTGGCAAGCGCTAGGAGCAAAGAAGAGGAGGAGGCGCATCAGGCAAGAAAAAAAAAACATGGTAGGCAGCTGACCCCTTATATATGCACTGAGGCCTGGACCCTCCCCATGCCGAATCCAAAAGGAAATTGATTGGGGCTTGAACTTGCAACCCAATACCACCCTTCTTCTCTAAAAGTCTTTATTTCTTATTTTTCTTAATCCCTTTTTCCTATTATCCTTTAATTAAAACAATTCTACGCCTTAAATGAATTCAACCTGAATTTTAATCGCGTCATTCTACTCGAAGAACAACAAAGTTGAAATCAACAACAAACAACATATACCTGTCGTGAACAGCTCCGAGTACTTCTCGCGCATGCATGACTCGAACTCCCAAATCACTCCCCGCTCGGTTTGATGCAACTCCAGCACCACAACGTATGCCAACGTCTTGTGCCTCAACACTTTCTCTGACTCCTCCAGTACATGCACCTGACGAAACTTGGAGATGAGGTCTTACTCGTTGGTCAATGGCTCTAACGAAACCTCAATACTCCGGATTTAAGTGGTATTTTCTCAATGTTGAAACATAAAAGACGCTGTGTGTACCCTGTGCATGGACTTGGGAAAGTCCTAGCGATACCCCACTTTTCTAATTCGCACAACTATCGGAAACGGTCCAATGTACCTTGAGATAAACTTCCCTTCAGTACCAAATCACACAACCTACACATAACCTACCATTATAACAAAGCCGCCGCTCCTTCGCCCTACGGGCACCAATGAGGCAATGACACCCAGGATCAAGCTGCTCCCCCCTCCAAATGGAGCCGCAACCTGAGTAATCGATATGTCGCGCCCCAAAGGTAGACGCTGTCGACGTACTTGAGAAGTTATTGTTCGTCACTGAGAGGCGCATGTTGGGTTGTTTATTTCGACTTTTGATTTGTTGTGGCTCTGGTTTAGACGTTTCGCACTAAAATTGTGGTAAAGCTCTGTATGCCTTAATTAGTATATACTAGTAGCCCTGCGTGCGCCTTGGCACGCCGAGGTAATGTTACATCAGACATTGTTTTTTGGGCAATTGCTAGCAAACATGAGTGTTATTAAGATATGAAAAAGTAACGTAGATATGAAGATACCATATTTATGTAACTACATAGCATAAAAGTTGTCAAGATTGTTCAAATGTCCAAAGATGATAGGATGGATGATGCAATGTTTAGCACAGAATACTGATCTGGCATATTAGTGTGTAGTACAATAGTAGGGCTCATCTATTTGTAGTATACAGAAGGTAACAAAATGCAAAGCACTCGACATTAGTAGACATACTATAAAGAGGCAATATGACAATCGATTGATGACAGTACCAGTGCAGGCGAGATCACAAAGTAGAGAAGTTTTAAGAGTATAATTGTATTGGGACATAAGCACCACATAACAGCAAGAAAGAAAGATATAAAGCAAACACTATCGTATGTACCGATAGGCAGGGATTGACACAGGCACCGAGAACAGGAGTAGAAAGTGAAGCTATGCGATAGCAGATCCTATAGAAGTTACTGCAGTAAGAAGAGGGTATAGTTGAGTTAATGGGTGAACTACGTCAGGGAATAGTCAGGGTTCATAAATCGCATGTAAAACCTGAAATGTGCAGGAATGAGTGATTTTGGTACTACAAATAATGTACCTAGGTTTAGGTGATGCTTTTTTTGGCTGAATGGGGAAACGTCTTCGTCGTAGTAGTATCTTAGTGGAAAAGAAGGATATAGTGACAAGCTGGCACTAAACACATAGACAGGTGAACAAATGAAATATCAGTGTGAATATGAAACACACAGAAGCTTGTCGTATTTCAAGACACAAAGATATGTTCATTTTACTCATGGTCGCATATTCTGTTATGATCCTAGTCAATATTGCAAGAAAAAGAACAGGGTTCCTGTGCACATGGGGAATCCCATATGCACACACCTTCAATTCAATAAATATTAACTTGCTAGGGCATACCATGTTTATTATGTTCATAAATTGTGTATTCTTTTATTACCTTGGAGATGGTATTCTGATGAGAATAACAACACAGCTCCTGTGCATAAACATTTCGGAACAAGCGTAGTATGAAGTCAATCACACTCATTTTAGTTGTCATCAACACACATTCATTCATCTATTCTGTTATGAAGACCTAAGACCTGGGATGGGAGATTCAACACCCCAAGCATCAGCACTAATGTAACCACCGCACTACCTCTCCAAACAACTAACCAAGAGATCAGCTCAGAGCTACTTGCCATTTTTGTTTAACATACAACGCAGTTGGACTAGAAGCACAAAGTACGGCCACCGTCTTATACTCAATACTTCAACACGCACCTCTGCGTTGTTCCCTTTTGTTCACATCATGCCATGTGGTCAATTACGGCAACTAAATAAGCACAAAGTATGGATATCAAGATCAGGATTTAGGGTTCATCCAAAACACATACTCGAGGGTTTGTCGATGGGTTGTGCCTGGACCTTGAACCTTGCGTGGTTCGGTAGCACCGCATAGATCTCATTCGGCCAGAACCAGCGCGATGCCGCCTCCGTCAACAGCTTCTCAAAGTTCAAGTCTGTCCACAAACCACAACAACAGCACACACACGAGCAAGAATTCAGCAAAGGAACAATGCAATGCTTCTTTCTTTCAGCAGGGGAAAAAATAAACGGACACAGCATAAAAATGTATTGTTCTTTCCTGATCTAGAGCATCGAAACAACACGAACTACAAAGCCACTAAAATTCAAGCTATTCGCAAGGCCCTAAAACTTAGCAGACTAAAATCTGAAGAGGGAAATTGGAAAGAACAGAATTAACAAAGAAATTGAGCAGCCAAACTTAGCAGATCGTCTCTTTTCCCCGCTACTAGGCAATGCTCATAAATCCAATCCTTTCAGCTAAGAATTTACATACCCAACCAAAAGGAAGAAAAGGGAAGAACTGAATAACAGGACGTCAGCGAGAAGCAAGAGAAATGTGAGCACGAAGACCCAGGGGAAATAAAAATATGTGTAGATCCATGGAGACAAAATTGGGGGTGAGAGGGGCGTGGGCAAGGACCGACGGTTGGGTGGGGAGGGAGCGGTGGCATCGTGGAGAGGGGCGGTAGGGGAGGTAGAGGTATGTTGAGAGGAGGCGGAGCAGGTGGTGTGGCAGCATGGTGGGCGACCTTTGGGGTGGGATCTGGGGGCCTTGGCTTCAGTTGGAGACGAAGTGCCAGGGGCAGGGAAGAGGGAGGGGGCTGGTGGAACTCGTGGAAGAATGAAAGAGAAGGGGGTGTCGGTGAGGCGGCGATGAAGAAGAAGGGGAGTGGAAGAAGGAGGTGGGGATGCGGTGGTGGAGAAGGAGGGGAGGCGGCGACGCGACAACAGCAGGATTGGGGCGGCAGCGGTGAGGAAGAGTGAGCGACGTGCTGAGGGCATCATCGACCGTCGACGGTGGAAGCAGGCCGTGGGGAAGGGGAAGGGGGAGGGGGCGTCAGGGGGCGAAGAAGGAAAAGGGGAGTCGGTTGATGAGGAGGAGGACGAAGAAGTGGTAGCTGATTCCACTGGCAGCGGAAGGAAAGGAGACCAAAGGAAAAAAGGATGGACGCGTTCGGGAAGCCTCTTGCTACGCCTGCAACCACATGTGGCGAGGCGGACGCTGCTCATGAGCGAGGCAAAGGCAGCGCGCGCTGAGCGAAGGCCAAACCCGATCGAACGAGCGTGGACAAGAGGAGCAAAGATCCGACGAGCAGGAAAAAAAAGGCCACGTAGCGTGTCTCTCTGCTCCCCAATTCTGCTTCCATTTAACATGGAATGATTTTTTTTGAGGGATAACTAGTATATTTTTATTACCAAATTTATACTCTAAACATCACATACAATGTTCTATTTAAACTTTTTGCGATTCTAGTTGAATTTGTAACATTTGGATGTGCTTGACGAGTTGTGTGCCATTCTATTTCATCTTTTGTCTCTGGCGGGCCTAGGAGTGTTGCATGCCACCCCCGACAAGCACGTGAGTGCCTTCCTTTCCAACAAAGCTAAATCCAGCTTACCGCTATCCGTCAAACGACCCTCTTCTTCATCAATACATTAAATGTTTTGAGTTGTCTACAACGATTGATGCACGAAGAGAGGCTGTGGAGGTCTAATGGGTCTCCCTGGCACCACATAACATCCCAATTTTTGAGCTTTTAAAGTTCTTTTGTGTAGTTAGCACTCTCAAAAATTTCACCAGTTTTATTCGAGTTAATTAACCTTAATTGAAATTTTCGTAAACTAGAAATAATTTAATGTTAATAGTATGAACATCAATTAATTCAAAAACTATTTTATTTAAGTTCTTTGTGCTTAGAAGTATTTTCTAGATTTTTCTGAGAATTTTCCAAGTTTATTTGCTATTTGTCGTGGATATTTCATCTTTCATGTATTTTCTTAAATATCAAAAACTAATTCAAATCCCTGGAAGGCCGACCGGGTCGAATCCTTCCACCATCCCACTCTCCCCTCTCTTTCTTTCTCAGGCCCACAGCCCATTTCCTTCCCACACCGGACCTCTCTCTCTTTCTCTCCACCAAGCCCAACTGGCCCACTTCCCCGCCAATCCTTAACCCTAACGGGCCATGCCATCACCTGGCCCAAGCCGCCACCGCCCCAGACTTGGTGTCTATACCGTCATGAATTCGATTGGCGTGGTGCACACGTCGAGGCTGGCTATAAGTAACCGAGCACCCCCACGAGCGTCGCCTCCCCGTTTCGCAACCCGCTACACCACGAGGCTGTCGAAATCACCAAAGAAATTGTGTTGTCGTCGTCTCCGGCGACAACAGCCGCCACGTCTGCCAATTCTAGCAGTGTCCGCCGCCGCACCGTTGAGCCAATCGAGATTCCACTCGCGTCACCTTGTGTTCTACCTTTCAATCTACTTGCACCTCTAATTCATTTGGTGTTCATCCATCATGTGCATAGATCGAAGCCATTCAATCTTCTCTGTTGCCCCAATTCGCCACCATCGGTGAGTCTACGTCGAGGCCAACCCCACCGTTGAGTTCGTCGTTCCACGTTGTACTCCGCCATGCGTCGTGTTTCCGCCGCCACTTACGTCACGCCGTCACGTTCTCCTCGTCGTCCTCTCCACGATGCACCCTTTGCCGGACAAAACCCGCAGTCGCTGCCTTCCAACGGAGCGTCGACACCGTCACCGGTGCATCGGTCCCTGTGCATGTGACCCGTGTGTCAGCCATGTTAGTGGTGTCATCCCAGTCAGCTACCACCCGTGTCAAACCCTAGATTGGTTTGTCGTAGACCCGGTCCACCGTACACTGGGCCCCACTCGTCAGACATTATTCCACCTTTTAGTACTTGCACCTCCCATTGATTTGGTGTTTGTCCATCGTGCATGTAGATCGAAGTCATCCAATCTTCTCCGTCGCACTGACTTCGGCACCCCGATTCGCCACTACCGTTGAGTCTCCATCGAAGCCAACCTCGTCGTCGAGTTCATCGATCTACATTGTACCCTGTGCGCACCGTCCCATCGTCAAAGCGTCGGTCATCGTCGCAGTCGCCATGCATAGTTTCGCCGCCACTCGCTGGAGGTCGCCTCCGGCGATTTCGACCACGTCATCGCAATCGCCTCATCGTCCTCTCCGTGGTCCACCCTTTGCCAGTCAAAATTCGCACTCATCATCGTCCGACGGAGCACCGTGCCGTCGCTGGCGCGATCAGTTCCCATGCTCGCCACTTGCGTGTCGGCCTGTCGGCCATGTCAACGCCGCCATTCCAATTAGTCGCCACACATGTCAAACCTAGATCGGTTCGCCGTGGACCCAATCCACTGTACACCGAGCCACTAAGATGTGGGTCCCACCCGTTAGACACTACTCCTTGAACCTAGTTCACAGTTGACCAGTGCACCGAACCCATGAACCCGGTCTATAGACCGATGACCGCATCTATCAATCATGTTTATTTTCCCACAAATCCCAAAAATAAAAGATTCCTATAATATTCCACAGACCCACATGTCATACACTATTTTGTCTCTCCTATGTTAATTGTTCGAATTAACAAACCCAAGCTGCTTTCTAGAGCCTGTTCTTTCGCATACGAGCACCGATTGAGCTTATTCTTGTTTCTAAAATTTATCTAAAATCAAATCCTACCTTCCAGTATTTTTATTATAATTTTTGGAGTTTATTTTCTTTCTGTGTTGGTATTTATTTGCTTTCCGTTATTCGTTGCGTATAGACATTGATACTTCAGGAGCATACGAGGGAGTGGAGCTAGCTCAAGACCAGGATCAAGACTTGTTCCAAGGCTAGTTGTCCATTGATCATATTGCACCCAACTTAGAAAAGTTATTTTGTTTCAAACTATTGCATGCTAATTCAATTATCAAATGTTTTATTATTTTGGGATTAGCTATGCAACCTATTTGATTTATGCCTACATTGTGAATTGTATTGCCATGATCAAATGTAGAACCAACGTGGATTGGTTTAGACACAATTAATATGCTTAGCCTTGCAATGGGTTATTGATATCATTTTGAAATGAAAATTCATACATGACTAAGTGATTATGAAATGACTTTGTGAAATGTGGTGTGTCATGTGTTGTCACATAGTGATGGCCTGTGTAACACTCCGGTCTAACACTAAGCCCAGAATGCCACCTATATCTATATCAATCTCACTAACAATTTAAACCATATTTACCAATAATTACAACAAGCAATGCATAGAATAAAACCCCATAACGGGTCAACTTTCAACAATCATAACAATATAAACGCGTAAAGGATTAACTTTTGCAACTTGGAACCATGCGCCCAAGAACGCTTAGGTCACATGCGCTTGAGAAACGCTCGGGTCACTCGTGCCCGAGGGACGTCTGGAACCATGCGTTTGGGAACATTGGTTAGCAAATCAACTAACCAAGGTTCCAATCATTAAGCTAAATATAACCAAGTACACTAATCAACTCTAAATGAAAGTATCATATCTCTAGATTTAGTGAAAGCAACTAGTAAAAATGTCTGTGTAATTGATTGTATGTGATGCACATGTGCTACTCCATCCTATGCATATCGCATTCAATGATCACCTAAAAGCAACAACAAAGCAAGAGCGAGTCCACAACTTAGCAAATACATAATAGAATAATAAACAAACAGCTTATCATTCAGTTAGATCATTATCATCATCATTCACATTCTCACATAGCATTATCATCTCTTCATGTATGCATTTAACATCATCATCTTTTCATGTATGCAATGCATGATTATGCTCCATGTCCACATGCAACTCCATTAGCTGATACTGGTATAGCAGAGTGATCACCTGCCGATGAACCACTACATCCTCCACTCCCGTGGAGTCCCTACATCTGTAGGATTTTATCTAGAGCTTTCTGAACTAGCCATGTAACATTCTTCGCGACCTCACCAAAATAGTTACATGCCTTTCTTACCGACCTGACTCGTGCAATCCTTTCATGATGAATGCAAATGATGCAACGTCTTTTCCATTATCCATCAACATGATACATTATCATCATTACCATGTCATCACCATAGTCATATCATCGTCACTACCATGCCATCTCCATATCATGTCATATCATCATCATTTTCATGGCATTTAATTAAGCATAAATAAATGTCATGTCGATAATAATTGTAAAGACAAGCGGCAAACAAACCAATGTCTACCGCTCTGCCATGCATTTGCCTTTTAGCCATGAAAGCCAGAACGATGTAAAGACGACACCGAACTTGAAGCTACACTCCATGGACAAAACTAATAATCCACCTCAAAAATACGCAACAACAGTACATAAATATCAAACAACTCAACATCGCTTCTACGTGCAAACCTGATACAATTAATCCCTCTTCACCGGACAACCCACCTGCTATCCCGGTGATCAAACATCCATAACTTTTACTCCTATAATCCAAACACAAGGCGATGGGAGGAGGAGTACTACGAGGAGTAATCCAAATCCTCTTCATTCAGTGGGAGAAGTGGAGTCAACACCCGCTCTGGAGGAGGAGTACTACGAGGATGTTGATCGTTAGGTCTTGTTCCTAGTTGGTTGCCTGTGGAAAGTCGATGGGTTCCGCTGAAGTAATTGATTTCGTCCCACTCCTGTTATTTTCTTTAGTGCTAAAGCCATGCATGGACAAATAAATGTAAACTCGGCCATAAGGCCATAGCTACTATTTGCTTGTCAAATTAAGTACGTTTATCCTTATATTCATTGTGTCTGGAATGATGTTTGGCGATATTGACATTGTGCGCACTAGCATGATCTTGGACTAGTGCATTATACACAGAGGGTCCGAATTTGTGTATTCAGGTCCCAACATGCCGCATAGGCAGCGTCACACACTTTCAATGCTCAGAGGTGGCGTAATTTGGATTTGGTAAGGAATGGGTTGGGTAGGTGACTGAGGAGAGATTCAGGGTGTCCATCTAGATCCAATGGTTCAAAAATATCAACTTGAATCCTATATATTTCAGGTTGAATGTTGTTGAGAATCGCTTTAATGATATGTGTTTAAGTTATGGCAAAGTTGGCTATATGACACTGTAATTTTGTGGCATGTGCTGGGGCACCAAAAATTTATGTCTTTGTTGAAACACACTACAAAAATATGACTATTGTAGAACACCACGGTCATTATAATATCATTTCCGACTGAGTTGGAGATATTTTAAAAAAAAATGATAGCAGATGCCCTTGGAGATATCTGGATCTGGTTGAACCGAGTAGCCAGAAGCCCGTGGTCTATGTGGGCTGAGAGAGTGTGTGGGCGACTGAGGTGGTTCGGTGGGGCACCGACCGCTATATGGTTCATGTGGGCCAAAAGAAATGGGTCCGACCTAAAGGGTATAAGGGGCATTTTGTTGTTCTTCTCTCTCCTGACTTAGTTAGAGATGCTATTACAATGAGTGAGTGTATTGTCCAACAACAAAGAGCCACATTAATGTAGTGTGTTTTAGAAAAGACATGAATTTTCAGTGTCTCATGGTATATGCCGCAAAATAACATTGTCCTGTAGCTAATTTTCCCTTCAATTATATATATTGGCAAATTTCAATACTGCTAAATCTTAGATTAGATCTGCAGGACACCTTTTTTAGGGTAACTTTTTTTGCATAAATAAAAAGGGCCGGTATACTTTCTGAATTGTATTCAATTGCCCAACACACTTCTTTCTTTTTATTTGCATTTTCTATTTTACACTTTTATTATGTGCATGCCATCAACCAAACGTAGTTATGCTTTGTAAAATATTTTTTTTCTTACATTACTCTTAATCTATTCCCTAGTTACAAAAGAATAGTGTTTTGGGATACGTGAAGTCAAACTTTGTAGACTTTGGATATCAATATTTTTTTAAAAGTATTTTCACTTTACACAATGGAATGCTACGTATAGATTTGTCTGAAAATAATTTTATAATTTTATATTTTTATTGGACATGCATTTCATGTATCAGGGTGCCTAGGCACCCAAATCAATACCCATTGATGTGCTTTGAGATTCATGACATTTGACATGGGTATCTTCACATACCTATAAAAATGTATTTGAGATACCAAACTCCGAAAAAAAATAATTTCATCTTCACTTTAACTAGTTTGAACTAGTTTCATGGTATATAATCACTCTAATCGCACTAAATTCAAAATTACTTCAAATGAGTTCAAACTGAGTTCAAAACTCACTTCCCATAAATATATCAACGGTATAAAACAATTTCATACCCAAACTCCAAAATCTACATCGACCATACTGTAAGATCGAGGAGGCCGACTAGAGGGGGGTGAATAGTCGTTTCTAAAAATCTCTAATTCTAAAACCGATTACTTATGCGGAAGCTAATAGCACTACAGTTTTAGCCTAAATCAATTAGTTCAACTATGAGTATCAACAATACAAATCTATTGATGAATATAGCAATTAAGCATATGACTTGAGCAATTTAATTCTAGCAAAGGTGAATAGCACAAAGCATGGCAAACATTCATACACAATGAATAAGCAATTCAATACAAGAATATAAATTGCAATAGTGAGGCACAAGAGATCAAACCACAATTGACACGGCGAAGTTTTACCGTGGTGATCGAAGACTTGCCGGTCTCCCCTAATCCACGTTGAGGGAAACCCAAACCAATTGGGTCAGCTCCATGAATTAAGCCTTCCTCCGAGGTAAGTCCAACCACTTGGACCGGTTCCAAACCGAACCAACACCTCGCTCCACTAGGGTTGCTCTTTCCTCCACTCCGGAGATGGCGAGCACCACACCACTCACAAACCGCCCGGGTCTTCTCACAATATTCTTTGAGAAGCTCACCGGCGCAACGACGCCACCACGCCGTCTAGGTGTTGGCAAACACCAAGAGCAACAAATCTCCAACTTTCACTTGAACCAATCAAGTGTCTAAGCTCTATGGATACGAAATCCACAACCTAAGGCAACACATGCACTTAGGGTTTGCCCTCAATCACTCACTAAGTGCAACAAATGCACACAAGAGTAGAGAGGGCTTGCTCTTAGCTCAAAGAGTGTCTAGCACACAGCCACAACACTTGGATATGCTTTTCACCCAACCAGCAACCTTCCACACACAGCCAAGGTGGGTATTTATAGCCCACACTCAAAAACTAGCCGTTGGAAGCAAAGTCCCTGAAAAAATCAGGACAATCGATAGTACCGCCAACCAATGGCCGGTACTACCGCGAGCTCTGTAACGGCTATAAAACTAGCCATTGCAAAGAGCTCCGGTACTACCGCCAACACATACGCGGTAGTTCCGCTCATAGGTAATACCGCACAAAGCATTGTGGTACTACCTCTCAACCGAGAGAGCAACACATGCTCATGAAATCGGCTAAGGACCAAAATGCACCGGTTTTGGAAAATACGTACCGCCAACACAAACGCGGTACATCCGGGCTGCGGTCGTACCGCTCACATAGAGCCGGTACTACCGCACCATCAAAGAGAGCCAAGCAAACCCAAAAACATATGTTCTGGAATTTACATACCGCTCCAAGACGGTTTTACCGCAGTGCGGTAGTACCGCGCACAAAGCGTCGGTACTACCGTACCACAGGTGCAGTCACTCAAACTCGGACATGGACACGTGGACGGCTAGGATCGAAAGGGCCGTTCGGACCGCGTGTTTAAGCCATTAGATCTAGGCTCCATTCGGACGGTCCGAACGTCCACGCATTTTGGACCGTTAGATCAAGATCTAACGTCGCACACTCGGTGCTCCGAACGTCCACCGGTAGTACCGCCACCAAGGCTGGTACTACCGCTTAACGGTAGTTCCGCGATATCCACACCAGTACTACCGCACCACCTCAGAGCAACACATGCTCAACAAGTGCGGTAGTTCCGCCAAGGAACCACCGGTTATACCGCAGAGCGGTAGTTCCGCGCAACACATGCCGGTACTACCATTTTTCAACAGAAAGCAAAGTTTGCATTCATTTCAACTCAATTTTGCAAAACACATTTGCCAAATTGATACGTGATGCAAACACAAGTAAAAGGCATGATTCTCAACAAGTTGCAAAACACATTTGCCAACTTTTAGAATCAATACCACAAGGAATAAGGTACATGGACTTGGACAATATGCAAAACACATTTGCAAGCTGCAGTCACATGTTGCAAGGAATATCCATGAGCCACACCTATTTGCAAAACACATTCGTAAATATTGGCAACATATTAAGGTGAGCTAGAGCAAACATAATGAGCTATCAACACATGACTAACTCAAGCTACTGGTCAAAGACCCCTCTTAATAGTACGTCGACCTATACTAGCAATCTGGTCTCCCATCCAAACACCGAGACCGGTAAAAGACTAGGAACACATCCTTAGCCCTAGCTAGCCATACCTTTGCCTTTAGCATCTTCTTGAAGCTTAATGACGTACATCCTTGCTTCAACTCCGGGTTCTTGACTTGATGCTCATCAACACATGATGACATCCTTTGCTTGCCCTTCATCAACACATGATGAAGCTTCTCTTGACTTGATCAACACATGATCATTTCCTCTTCTTGAACATCATCGACACACAATGATTTCCTTCATCTTGAACTTGATGCGCATCAACACATGATACATCCTTTACACCAAGCTCTTGACTTGATGACCATCAACACATGATGTCATCCCAAATTGTCAACCTTATGGAACATAACATATTTCATCCAACTCATAGGAAATGTTAGTTCCAACAATATGATTATCATTAATTACCACACCATACCATTAACTCATAATGGTTGGGACAAGATACCACAATCTTACCCAAATTGGTAATTGATGATAATCACTTCAATAGCAAATAATTGAATAGAAATTGATGTGAGTATATACGAACTACACAAGTTGTATATACTCAAGGATATATGAGCATATATGAACTGCATAAGTCTCATATGCTCATATGAATATATTAACTACACAAGTTAAATATATTCAGGGATATGTTTCAAAGTAAGGATCCTTAATTATGTGAAGAGAGAATATGGATCATTACTAATGAAACCACAAAATATAGAATGAACTCCCCCCTAAATGTGTGCATACACAAATGTGTAATGAGATCATATGCACATATTCAAATTAACCTTTTGGTGGGGTTCAACCTATATTTTGGATCCGAGGAGCGCAATTAAATATGTAAGAATTATGATGTCGAAAACATACCTCTTTGATTTTCACCTTATATCCAAATGAGACTAAACAATATGTATAACAATGGAAATGTTAGTCTCACAATTAGATTTGTCATTAATCACCAAAACTCCATTAACACATAATGGCGGGTCTAGATCCTTCACATACACGTGTATCGGACGGTTCATGGTGTGAGTGCCTAGGCACCTAGGTGTCTTATGTAATTTACCTAATTTTATTATGTGTTATATACATATTATAATATAAATTAGTCTTCGAAGCTGTGTTTTAGAGCTTGTATCATGTCTAAAACATTACTATTTTTCACTAGAGGAGTTGAATAATTGTTTTTGACAAGAAAGGCACTCGAACGAGTATCAGATGCAAATACGGAAATAAAGGATAAATCAGAAAAGCAGGGAGGAAAACTCTCCAAGCCCATAAATTTTTGACACAATCCGGGTACTTTGGGGTCTATCTGTTGCTACAAGGAGCGAAACCCAAGCTAGAGGTTGATTCTGTTGGGAAACTATGGGCTTGGCCCAGAAGTCGGCCCATGTATGGGCTCCCCATCTTAAACCCTAAAAGAGTCTCTAGCCTATAAATAGGGGGTGCTATTCATTGTAAACGATTAATCGATTGATAAAGGAATAAAGAGAAGCAAGAAGCCCCCCTACATCTCTGTGTTCAATCTACTATTATGTTTTTGTGTTCTTACATTGTTCTTACGATTTTGAGTTTGTCTACGAGGTAATCGCTCAGACTGGACTCGCCAGCGACGGTTCCTCAACACGTTATCAGCACGATCGACTTTCCTCGAATCGAAAGGTAACCGTCAATGAACAACACTCGTAGATCGAATTGTTTTTTTCTAGATTGCTTACGATTCTGCAAATTTGGCTTTTTAGATTGTAACATATGGTGCAAATCCACTCTAATCTACCGTGAGCCGACTTGAAGTCGTCGACACAATGTCGATCGGTGGATTGCATGAAAAAGGTGGATGTCGATTGTACCGTAGATTGGAAATCACAAATTCGTTTTGAATCTACCGCAAGCCGACTTGAATTCGCCAGCCAAGCCGATCAGTAATTGCATGAACGATAGTTGCATGATCGGTAATGGCGTCGGATGAACAGTACGCTCATCGCATAAACAGTAAACACAAGAAAAAAATCGCATGCACCGCCGGTCGCCCGCACACGGCCGCACCGCTTGCATCATCGGCCAGAAGCCGCACTACCGACCACCCGCACGTGGCCACACCGTCCGCACGCGTCGCGCCTACACGCGGCCGCCTTGCACCACCGAGGCGGGCCACATGCACCACCTGCGTGCACACACCGGAGAATCTGTGCATGCATGCTGTAATCTAACGTGATGACTAGAAGATGCATGTGGCTGTGCACGTCACGGGGTAACAGTCTATGCATGGACTTGCACACGTGCACCACGGCCGACCTGAAGCCCAATCCCGTCGCACACGCCCGCAAGTCCTGCTGACCGGCCCCGAACGGCCTCCTGTCGTGCCACCGCACCATGCTCCTTTGTCCCCGGCCAAGCGCTCATAGCGTGCCGCCACATCCACGGAGAGAGACTAGCGAACGTTTGTGCGCTAATCTAAAGGGAATCAAAGGACAGAGAGGAGACCGGCCCGGGCAGGAAGGAAGCAGAAGTGCCAGTTGGTTACGTGTGGTTAGCACTTAAATGGTGTGTACGTGCATGGATTAGCATTGGATGGTGATGTGGTGCATGGATTGTGGCCGTGGTGGGCAAGGAGTTCTGCACGCCACCTCGCATGGCGCGTCGGCCGCCGCGAGTCGCCACTCGCCACTCTCGCATGGCGGCGCCACTGCCGCCGCCAAGACGGACGTTGCGCCATTGCTGCCGTATCTCGGGAATAGGGTTAGGGAAACCCTAACCCTTGCATCCCCCAACCCCCACTTTTGTATGAGCCAATATGAGCTGAGTGAAGAGGCCCGGCCGGAAAGGAATTCTGGGAGAAAAAAAGGGGGAGAAAAAGAAAAAAAATCCCAAAATTTGCAAATAAACCCTCGAAGTCCTGAAAATTATGAGAAAATATTTCGGGAAAGAAATTCTTGTAGATTAACCCCTTAGAAATTGGAATATTGAACGAAATTTTTTCTCATAACTAAAAATTCACAGCTTAGCCCCTGAAACTTGCAGAATTCCCCGAAAATTTATATTCCAGCAAAAAAGGGGCTCGGGAATTCAATTTTTGAATCAATTTTTGCATTTGAAGCATGTTTAACTTTGTTGTTGCTATTTCTATGCAATTTATTTATTGTATTTACTGTTTTGATTATCTGTGAATGTTTATATTACTTTTAATCACTGAAAATAGCAGTAAATCTTGGAAAATGCATAGAAAGTACGGGAACACGAAACGGGAGTTCAAAGAGCATTATGAGAATTTTGCAACTATTTTATGTAAATTACTAGCAGTAATCTTATGAACTCTTTGCATGAATATAGAAAATGACTGGCATCACGAACCAGGAGTTCGAAGAACTGACCCAGCATGGCCATAATTTGTACAGAATTTATACAAGTTTTCAACTTTGTGATAATGTAATCACGGATGAGCAGAAGATTGAGAAGACTCTCTCTATCTTTCACCCAAATACGGTGCAATCCGCACGCAACTATCGTCAAGACGGTTATAAGGAGTATACCGCATTAATTGACACCATGCAAGTCGTGGAAGCTCAAGATGATGTTCTAAAGAAGAACTACATCTTACAGCCACCTAGTAGCAATGATGGTCATGAAGCCAATACTAGAAGCTACAAGGTGATGAAGCCTCTCACGAAGGAGAGGGGCAAGAAGGGTAAGGTCGTGGGTCACACATTATTGATACTTTCCAGTCTAAGAAAGAAGGGCATATGACAGTATGAGACACACCTCACCATTGCAGGCACGAAGGATCCACATCCATTAGTTGCACTTATGGATGTCGACAGCCCAGTAGTAGCCCCCATCATCCCTCTTTTGGACATCGCAGCGGCCGCAGCCGTAGTTGCCCAATAGGAGAAGATCGCCATGTAGCGGATTGAAGCAAAAGTTTTCGAATACTTCGCTGATCCAATCTAGTGCACGCATTGTACTTGAATCTTTTATAGTAACTTGCAGTTCGTAATTGAAGCAGAACATCGAATTATTTTTTGAATAATAGTTGTAAGCTCTAGGAGAGCAAAGCATTAAGTTCTTATGATGAGTCCTACAAGACTTTGTGGATATCATGGGGATATGTGCATGATCTTAGGATGATGATACAATTGGCAATGGCATTTGTGGTTTGTCGATTCAAGCGTTTTCGGCAAAGGATCTGAACTGTCAGGTCATTAGCGGTCAAAACAGCCAATTTAGCGGTCAGACCGGCCATACCTCGAGTGTTTTTTTGGTTTAGTCCTAGGGGCGGTCAGACCGGCCAGAATGGCGGTCTGACTGATTTTGACTTGTCTTCGTCGCCTTGTTGGCGTTGCTTGTTGGGTTAGCTTAAGAGCATGGGCTTCAGTGCATATGTGTTGCATGTTGCATGTTTTCACTAACGTGTGTCAAGTTGTGAAGAACTTGTTCCTGGTTTCGATTTGCTTGTCTATTGGTGTGCGGGTTGCTTGGAGGTCAACGACGGTCAACGACGAGGAGGATCGGGAATAAGCTTGGAGAGGTGAGGTCCAGAACGATCAAGGATGCCGGGTGAGGTCAATGGACTCAGGCGTGGCACAGAATGGACAAGGATGACCGAACGGGCAGTTCGGTGCGACTGGTTGATCAAGCGGTGCGGGGGTCGGTGCAAGTGCCATTGTGGTCCAGTGGGAGTCGGATGGGAGAGACTTGCCGACACGATGAGAGCCGCTGGATCAACCTACACGTGGCGAACCATGGATGTGTTTCGCGTAGTTCGGACTCGGTCTTCGGAAAAGATCAAGAAGGGGTATTTTGGTAATTTTACCAAATACCGCCTTGGTGACCTAATGCCAACCCGCGGCGCAAGACGGTGCGTCAAGAAGTGGATTAGGTCAAGAGAAGTGAAGACGGCGCTTTAAAATGCGTGCGTGTGTGACCCGTTTGTATTGGGCCTTAACGGGAGCCCATTAGGGTTTATCTTCTAGAAGGTCTAGGCCTCATATAAATAGGAGGGGTGTTGTCAAGTAGCCACCAAGTACTTCATTTGTAAACCCTAGTTTGGTTTTAAGGTATTAGAGAAAGAGGAGAGGCTTAGGGCTCTAAGGAGATGAGTTGAGTTGTATGCTCATGGATTGAGTTTTGTCCTCCATGGATGGAGTGGCTATAACCCTCTCAACCTCAGATCAATCTATGGATGATTTCTCAAAGATGAGTCTCTTTTGTGTTCTTGCTCTATATTTGAGATTTTGATGGGTTCTTTGATTTATTGCTTTTTGATTGGTTTCGTGCCCTCTTCTACCTTGCTGTGACATGTGGGAACATATCTAAGATCTCCTAGATCATCAATCTCCCACGAGCAAGGTTTAGATCAAGTTTTCGTTTTTGCCCGGTTTTGAACTTTCTTTCCGTAGAATGGAAAAAGGTCGAAACTTTGACATGGATCTACTCAATCTCTGCTTGGAATAGGTTCCTAATATCCTTAGGAAGGTGTGTTCCAAATTTGGTCGTGTAGATCAAAAGTTAGACTGATTTTCGTTTTGGTTTGGGTCATCAACAGTGCTACAGTCGGGTTGGTCGGACCAATTTTACATGCTTGCAGTCAAGACCGGCCGGTCGACCGCCCATTGCACGCCGATCTGACCGCCCTTTTAGGGTTTGTGTCCTTTTAGTTCATTGTCTTGGGGATTTTGGTTCAGAGCCAACATAAGTCTTCTCTTGATTTATCAAGTTGATCTTCATAGCTCTCATAGCTATTGGAGTGATATTGTGTTGAATCCGAACGAGGTGAAATTTAGGCGAGCTCCTATTCACCCCCCTCTAGTCGCCTTTCCGGTCCTACAAACTTATTCTCGTATTTATAATAGCAAGTTATGTTTTGATATCTGAAGTATTTTTATTTATGTGTTGCTTGTTTTCTGCTGCATATTAATAAAGTATATTATATTAGAACGTATGTGGCGCCCTATGGAGGAAGTGTGCTTAGCAAGATAGCGGCACAATGAATACCATCTTGAGATAGACGAAAATTTTTCAGTCGATCAGCAAGAATGCTAGTAGTCTTACGACAATCGCAAGCAGCGATACTTGTATAATAGGCCCAGGAAGGGCCACAATTATACTCCCAATAGGCACAACTTTGGTCATTAAAGAAGCCTTGTTGTATCCAGAATCGACTAGAACTCTCAAGGATATTTGCGCTAACGGCTTCCACGTAGAGACTAAAGAAGAGTATGGTAAGGAATACATGCTCATTACAAAGCGTAAAGAAAGTAGAAAATGGTATCAGAACGACTTCCTTCATTTGAAACTGGACTATACTACACTAATATTAAGGCATCTGCAGCCTATACTGCCCTGAAAACCGTATTTAGAAGCTCTGAACATTTTCTATCTCTGGCATGATAGATAATGCCACCCAGGTCTTAGGATGACAAGAAATATAATTAACAATTCACAGGGATATAATATCAATGTAAAGAATTTCCCGAATCAGAAAGATTTTGTGTGCCCCATATGTGCCCTCGGCAATTTAATTACTAAACCTTCTGCTCTGAAAGCGAAGGATGACGTCCCTGCATTCCTGGACCGTATCCAGGGAGACATTTGCGGTCCTATACAGCCCCTGTCAGGGCTATTTAGGTATTTTACGGTGCTCTTCAATGCTTCCGCAAAATGGTCACATATATGTTTATTGTCTATGAGAAACTATGCTTTTGCAAAGCTAATCTCGCAGAAAATTAAAATTATTAATAATTTCCCTAATCATCATATAAAGTCCACCAGAAATGGACAATGTCGGAGAATTTACTTCAAATGCATTTGATGATTATTGTATGTCAATGGGAATTAAAGTTGAGCATTTCGTACCGCATGTCCACACCTAGAATGGACTAGCAGAGACATTAATTAAAAGGATTAAATTTTTGTCTGACCACTTTAAAAAATTGTAATTTACCAACTATATGTTGGGGACACGCAGTCCTGCTTGCAGCAACTCTCATCAATTTTAGACCGCCGGCATATAACATCCATTCACCTATGCAACTAGTGCAAGGGTCAGCACCGAAAATTTCTCATCTTTGGTTGTAAGGTTTATGTACCTATACCACCACCACAGCGAACTACAATGGACCTTCTCCAAAAGTCTGGGATATACGTTGGTTATGAGACAGCGTCCATAATCAGGTATTTAGACCCTATGACGAAATTTGCATACTGCCCGATTCGCTGATAGTATATTAGATGATGATAGTTTCCCGTCATAAGGGGGAGGAAATCAACCCCTTGATGAAAATATCGGGAAATAGAGAAGTCCAGAAGATAATTGAAGTCCAGAAGATAATTGAAATCTATGCACATGACCCGCGCACTAGTGAAGCAAATAGAGAAGTCCAGAAGATAATTGAAATCTAGAAGACAATTGAAGTCTAGAAGACAATTGCAGTCCAGAACATAATTGATTTGCAAGCATTAGCAAATCATATGTCTGACCTCTTTAGTGATTTGAAGAGCGTGACCAAATCGCATGTGCCTGCATGCAATGCACCGGATAGGGTTGAAATACCGATGAAGGTATCCCTAATCCCGTCCTTAGGCCTCTCAAAGGACAAGAACTCTGGTCCCTCGAATTTGAAGTAACTGGGGATGCCTGGTGAAAAAAGATAAGAAGGACTTGACACAGCTGATCACCGAAGTTCTCCAGAACCAGAAGGGGAGCCAGTTGAGACCTGGCACTAGTATGGAACATTCAGAAAAGACATACTACATTTGAACATCCTCAGGAAGGGAGACATCAGCATGGATGTATGCGCACACATCGGAGCTGAAACACTAAAGGGACTTGCCCCCGTAATTGAAAGCAGCGGTGAGCAAGTAGAAGCATTAGAAGAATCGCCCTATTAAGAAATAGCTATAAACTTTGTGACCTCGGGAGAATCTATGAATAAGACAACAACCAATGTCGATATTTACTTTGCAAAAAAAATTATCACAATCATCGATCTTGATCCAGAGCCTACACCGCTTACTAAATGTAAGAAAATATCATATTGGGAAGATTGAAAGAAGGCAATAGAAACAGAATTATTATCTCTGAATAAAATAAAGGTTTTTTGGCCTGTAAGCCATATGCCTCCCCATGTGCACCCTATAGGGCATAAATGGGTATTTGTTCGAAAGAGAAATAAAAATAATGAAGTTGTAAGAAAGGCTCGTTGCATAAGGTTTCACTTAACGTCCAAGAGATGATTACAAAGAAATCTATTCCCCGATCATGGGCGAAACCACTCTTTAGATATTTAATCTCAATGGCAGTAAACTTGAAGTTAAAAGTGAAATTGATGGATGTGGTAACAGTATACCTTTATGGAATATTGGATTCGAACATTTATATGAAGGTACCTGAATGTATCCCTGTCCCGAACCAAGATAGAGCAAATAGAAATATGTATAGTGTGAAACTCAGAAAGTCACTGTACGAAGTTAAGTAATCAGGCAGGATGTGGTATAATCGCTTGAAGCAACTTTCTTTGCAAGAAAGGCTACACGAACAATAAGAATAATCTTAGTGTATGAAGATGATCTGAATATCATTGGAACCCTGTAAGGTACTAAGAAAGCAAGCTCTTACCTGGAGTCAGAGTTCGAAATGAAACATTTGGACAGAACCGAATATTGCCTAGACTTGCAGCTTGAGCATACCCCTGAAGGGATTTTTAGTGCATCAGTCAAACTACACTCAGAAGGTGTTAGAAAGGTTCGACTTTGAAAAGGCATACTCTTTGAAAGTGCCGATGGTCGGGAGATCCTTGCTGCAAGACAAGGACTCGTACAAACTTATAGAAGAGGGGAAGGAAGTCCTGGGACCAGAATTCCCATACTTAAGTACAATAGGAGCACTCATGTATTTAGCAAACTGTACTAGATCGGCCATTGCATTTGCCGTTAACCTACTAGCAAGGTATAGTGCAAAGCCTACTAAAGGCATTGGTAGGGAATGAAGAACATCTTCCGATACCTCCAAGGAAGCAAAGAACTTGGTCTGTTCTACAGAAAGAACCAAGATCTGAATATGAATGGCTACGCAGATGCCGGGTACCTATAGAACTCGCATACAACCAAATCGCAAATAGGCTATGAACTCTTATGTGGTGGAACTACAATTTCATGGAAATCGTCTAAGCAGAGTCTTGTATCGACTTCGACGAACCACTCAGAAATAATAGCATCGTACGAGGTCTCACGAGAATGTGTTTGGTTTCGGTGGATGATTCACCACATCCAGCAGTCGTGTGAATTGAATACCGCGCAAACCCCCACTATTATATATGAAGATAATACATCTTGTGTTGCATAAGTGCAGATGGGTTATGTGAAGAGTCATCTCACAAAGCATGTCAACCCCAAGTTTTTCTACGCTTATGAATTGCAAAAGATGGACGAAATTAAAGTGCTGCATACTAAGTCATGTGAAAATCTTGCAGATTTATTCACTAAGTCACTTCCAGCATCTAGCTTTGAAAGGTGCATATGTGGAATTAGAATGATGAGACTTAGAGAAGTGTAGAATTTAGGGGGAGAATCTTCACGAACTCTTTATTAAAACTTGATCACGAAGATCGAGTACCCAAAGAATAAATACTGGAGATTAAATAAAATTGAGTGGATTATACTCTTTTTCCCTTGACGAGTTTTCTTGAAGTTTCTCGGCTAAGGTTTTTAATGGGGCAATTCGTGCAGCCCAGCAGAACGTGTTTTATGTACTCTTTCTCTAAATTTTTCCCACTGGATTTTTATGGAGTTTTGACGAGGCATAAACATGTAATGATGGGTGCCCAAGGGGGAGTGTTGGAAAACTATAGTCTTGGCCCAGAAGCCGGCCCATGTATGGGCTCCCCATCCTAAACTCTAGAAGGGTCTCTAGCCTATAAATAAGGGGTGTTATTCATTGTAAACGGTTGATCGATTGATGAAGGGATAAAGAGAAGTAAGAAGTCCCCTATATCTCTGTGTTCAATCTACTATTCTGTTCTTGTGTTCTTGTATTGTTCTTACGATTCTGAGTTTGTCTACGAGGTAATCGCTCGAACTGAACTCACCAGCGGTGGTCCCTCAACAAATTAAAGCTTCAACAAGCGTAAACAGTTGTACCTGGCTTGGATTACGCAGTCGTATAGCCGATTTTGGTGCCCCACACCGAACACCGAATTTTTGGCACATACGACCAGTTTGCGCTTCGTATTTGCACTTTTGACCATCACTCTGTTGTATTTACAAAATGGCCACCTGGCGACGCCGCGCTCAATGCCACTGTCATGACAACGTCACTGCATGGGCATGTACTGTGGCGCCAAAGGGCCAAAGAAATTTGGCGCATAGAAATTGTCTTGACCCTTTTAGATATATAGCTGCCGCGTCGGCGGATTAGGGGGTAATTAGGGGGGGCCGGGGTAATTAGGAGTTAGGGTTAGGGTTAGGGTTAGGGTTAGGGTAGTTAGGTTTTTTTTTATTTTTAGGCTGAAATTCGGAGGAATTTTAAATTATAGCAAATGAGTTAAAAAAATATGAAAAATTTTGTGGAGCCTCTCAACACTGTGTACATGCTTGTGTAAAGTTTTCATAATTTTATTCGTTCAGAATTGTTATCGCTATTTCGTATAACTGTCATGTTTGTATGAATCAATAAACGTAGAAAATGAGCTCAAAAAATTGTGAATTTCATTTTGAAGGGTCCTCACGCAGTGGACTTGATTGTGTAATGTTTCGACAATTTTATATGTGTTGTATTGTCTCAAAAATTTATGATTTAGGTCGCGAAAATTTCGATTTTAGGTTTCATGATTTCATGTGACTTGGAATGTATTAAAAAAAACTACATTTCAACTCCATTGGAGATGTCGATATACAATATGGTGCTAGAGTACACACGTAATAACCAAAATACGTGTACAAATATAGCAAAACAAAATAAATATGAATACAAATATACTCGATCAAATAGGATATTGTTTGTTTATTTAGTTTAGTGTTCGCTGGCGCATGACCACCATGCGCCAGCCAAAACAGTGGGGTTAATTAGTTAGTTAGGTTAGGTTAGCCAAAACACCTCCCAACTCGCGCCCCCTCTGGCCCTCCCTCCGGCCCTCCTTCTCCCGCCACGCACTCGGACTATTATGCGGAGAATTAAAAAACATCACGGTGGCTATCTTTCCCACCATCCCTCCTCCGCACATCTTTCACCTCATCCAGAAATTCCAGCGGCAATGCTTATAGAATTCCCGGCGCCAATGCCGCGACTCCTTCTCCGCCCGGCTATAAATACCGAACTCTAGCACTCGCTCTTCGCTCGTCTCAATTGCGTTTCGATTCTCGTTCTTGCGCTCGTCGCTGAGAACTCAGAGAACGTAACATAATTAATTTTATTGGGAGGTTAACTATTTTCTTGTTTATTGTCACTCGTCGCTCGGCCTTGATTGATTACTTCCCCCGAATTGCTGATTGATTACTTCCTCCGAAGGGTAGGTAATTTGTGTTATGCTTTTGCCATTATTACTGTAGTCGTAATTAGTCGGCCTTAGTCAGCTAGTCGTAATTAGATAGTTTAGGGGTAATTAATTAGTCGTAATTAGTTAGTTGACTAGTAATGAATTAGTTTAGTGGTAATTAATTAGTTGTAATTAGTTTAGTAGTCATCATTACAGCATATTAAGTAAGTGGAAATGAAGTACTGATATTTTTTAGTGGTAATTAATCAATCGTAATTAGTTAGTTTAGAGGTAGTTAATTAGTCGTAAATAGTTAGTTCACTAGTAATGAATTAGTTTAGTGGTAATTAATTAGTTGTAATTAGTTTAGTAGTCATCATTATGGTAGATTGAATAAGTGGTAATGAATTAGTGCAGTGGTAATTAATCAGTCGTAATTAGTTAAGTAGGAATTAGTTAGGCATAACTCATTCCAAATTATTTAATGGTGGTTGTGGCTTTAGGTATTTTCCTACATGTAAGACTTGTTTGTGTTTTACGGCGATGGTCTCGTACGGACCAGACACGATAGGTTAGACCTATCGAGATGCTAGTACAAGGTGGTTCGGGCGGAGGGGCTCCACGCAATGAATATTCATGAGCTGCAAAGCTGCATCCGGAGGGAGTTCGTCACGGAGCCAACGACGAAGAAAGTTATGATCGAGGCGATCACCTGCACGAATTATGTGTGGGAGTTCGTAAAGGTGAATGGAAGCATAGCATGGAGGCAGTACATAGAGATTGTCTCCCAGCCCGAGGCGGCCATTCACGGGAAGTCTATGGTGAATGTGAAATTCGTACATAGGGCGTCGGGAAACCTTAATGATGTCGAGGCCTCTACAAGCGAGCAAGCGCAGCCCGAGCCTGAAGATGGCGGTACGGAATGTGCTGCCTCGGAGGGAAATCTCATGCCTAATTTTGTGCCAAATGAGGGGGCGGAAACACGGTGGTCGGCCCGCATCGACTGCCACGAGTATCTACCGGACGAGCCTCTCGGGTTGGAGTCCGACGAGGACACCGACCCAAGCTCGGATGGTACCGACAAGGACGCACACGAAGCCGGTGGTCCTTACGTGGCATCGAGACTTGATGATATCGAGGTGTGTTCACTCGTACTGCCGCAAGAAGGCGGCTCCCAGTGGGGGTTTGAAGCCGACACCCTCTTAGTTGGGCAACGCTTCCCGGACAAGGTGGTCGTGCAACAAGCTATAGCACGGTACGCCTTGTCTATCAGCCGTGTGTACCGAGTGCACCGGTCCAACCCAGGAAAGTACGCTGTGAAGTGCGTAGTAGAAGGCTGCCCTGGTAAGGTCAGCGCTCACCGAGCAAAGATCTTTGGCTCGGTCTTCACGGTCAAGGAGCTGATCGACCACACTTGTGAGCTCAGCGAGCCCTTGCGGCAGCATCAGAAAGTGACTTCTGCAAATGTTGCAAACCTCATCAGGCACCTAGTTGAGGCGGACGTGTCTATCTCCCCCAAACTGATGATGTTGGAAGTCACCAATCAGGTTGCCTATCCAGTTAGCTACAGTAAGGTCCGATGAGCCAAGCAGAAGGTCATCGATACTATGTACGGGACATACGAAGAGGCGTACAACCTTGTGCCGAGATTGCTTCACCAGATTGCCGGATCAAACCCCGGCACGTACATAAACAAGCTTGATCGTGATGATGCTGGAAAAGGGCCCAACCGCTTCATACTAGGCCGATTGTTCTGGGCTTTCGCTCAGGCCATCGGGGGCTTCAAGTTCTGCCGACCCTTGCTAACGATGGATGGCACTTTCCTCACGGGGAGGTACAAGGGTACCATCCTCACCACGGTGGCGGCCGATACGAATGACCAGCTTCTCCCGGTGGTATTTGCCATTGTGGAGAGTGAAAACACATCCAGTTGGTCGTGGTTCTTAGAGAACTTGAAGAGGGCGGTGGTGGGAGACCGGCCCAACGTCTGCCTAATCACAGACCGCAATGATGGGTTGTTGGCGGCAATCAACACCATGAAGCGTGGGACGGATCCATCTCATCAGTGGAATGACGTGCAATCCAGGTGGTGCATGAGACATCTTGCATCTAACTTGTTCACGTGGTTCCGTGGTCAGGAACTCATAAAGACGTTCAAGGCATTGTGTCTGCAGAATCATAGACGAAAGTTTGAGTCTATTTGGAGAGACCTCGAACACCGGACTACGAGGCATACAAGGGAGTCCACTTCGGAGAGGGAGAAACCCAGTAGTGCCATAAGCTTCTCCAAGTGGATTAATGGCCACGCTCCTGAATTAGAGAAATGGTCTCTCCTCTATGACACAGACGGTGCAAGGTACAGGATTATGACGACCAACATGTCTGGGGTCTACAACAGCGTCCTCAAAGGTGTGCGGTGCCTCCCTATCACCGCGATCGTCCAGGAGACATGGACTCGCACTGTTGGTTATTTCGTCAATAGAGCCACCGCAGCCAAGCGACAGATGGACGAAGGCAAGCAGTGGTCCGAGAACATACAGAGGCACATAGACCGGAAGACAGAGAAGGCCCAAATGCATGACATCCAGGTGATCGACGGCCTTAGGCGGAAGTACGAGATCAGGCTTCGCTAGAAATACGTCAACAGTCATGCCAGTGGGGAAAGGAAACAGGCATGCACCCTAGGTGATGTGGCGACATGCACCTGCAACAAGCTGAAGCTCCTCCACAAGCCATGCTCGCATGTGTACAAGGTGTGTGCGCAAATGAGGCAGCTGTCTACGCCGTACATCTCCGAGTACTACGACATGCAGCACCTATTCGGTACATGGAGTGGAGGGTTTCACTCGTACGGCTTGAAAATGAACTACAAGGATCTTTGGCTGGACATGGTGCAATAGGGTCCCAACAAGGACTTAAAGAGAATAGGGAAGGGGCGACGATAGACGCAGCGCTTCCGGAATGACATAGATGCTAGTCAACGTACCAGTATTAGCCGCACAATCAAATGTAGGACATGCAAGACCCCTGAGCACTTAATGAAGGATTGTCCCAACAAACCCAACTCGTCCGGTCGTCATTCAGTGCCGTAATGTAATGTTTTTCCGTCTTGTTTGTTATGTACAACGCAAAATTCTACGATACCCAGCTATGAACTCTTCGGCAAACTTCTACGCAAGGATGTTGCAGAAGCGCAAGTGGCTTGCGCAGAAGAGGAAACATCTACAATACCTAGATTTTTCAATGAAAGATGCTCAAGTACCACCACATTTTTCGATCTCACAGTGTGTGTGTGGCGAACCGGTAGAGATCATTCAGTCCACACACCCAGACACCGCCGCCCGGGCGTACTACACGTGTGGGCACCACCTCGTAAGCGTTTCTTTCGCGCACATCGATTTTCCTCTCCCTACGTTGAATTCCTTAAATTTTTAACTTCATCCCCACGTAATGGCAGCCCGAGATGTGCTGCCACTTCTTCCAGTGGATCGACGGCCCGGAGATGTACGATAGGGCATTCATCCAGCAGGTACATCTTTGAATTACTCGGTGAGGGTCGAGAACTTTGTGCGGTGGAAACCTTACGTACCAGACCCTGTTGAGGAGACACCGAAGGAGCCTAATACTCGCCCGGGCATAATCCATATCGACGACGTGAGTTATGAAAAATTTACATCCTTATTACGTTTTTTACTATACGGTGTACTTACATCATAGAATCGCAGGACATGGACAACTTCGACATACCGGCTCGACATGGACAGTCCCGCGACAAGGGCAAGGGAAAGGCTCATGCGGTTGAGCCCAGCCGCTACAACGTATCCGGTCGCCCGGGCATAATCTGTATCGACGACGTGAGTTATGAAGAATTTACATCCTTCTTACGATTTTCACTATACGGTGCACTTACATCATGGAATTGCAGGACATGGACGACTTCGACACACCAGTCTGACGTGGAGAGTCTGGCGACAAGGGGAAAGGGAAGGCTCCTTCGACCGAGATCTACGGCCGTCGAGCGTGTCGACCGACCGCGACCGTGATCGAAGATGCGAGTTATATACAATTTGCATCATTGTTACATTTCTTGCTGTACAATCCACTTACATCATGAAATCGCAGGACATGGACAACTTCCACACTCACCGCCACTGTGGGTAGCCCCGAGACAAGGGGCACTCGCTATGGTACTACGGAGACTAGTAGCACATATCGTTAAATAGGACACTCTTTGTCAAATTATCAGTTTGTCGTGCATGATCTGTATTGTACGACAGGCTAGATAAGGTTGTATATGAACTAACCGAGGGAAATACGTGGTGTGCAGATCATATAACGATGTACCGTAGCCTTCGAAACGCACACGAGTCGGAGGTTATGGTACATTGTTATATGGTCTGCATACCACGTATTTTCCTCGGTTGGTTCGTGCACAACCTTATCTAGCCTGTCGTACAATACAATATTAAAGAACATTATCCACACTAAACCGATAAATAAACAAAGAGTATCTTATTTGATCGAGTTATATGTGATAATGCCCCTCCTCCTTCATCCCGGTTCATGCACAAGCTTATTTAGACTTTCGTATATCCGTGTTATGCGATTTGATCGAGTATATTTGTATTCATATTTTGTTTTGCTATATTTGTACGTGTATTTTGGTTGTTACGTGTGTACTTCAGCGCCATATTGTATATCGACATCTCCAATGGAGTTGCAATGTAGTTTTTTTTTATATTCCAATTCACATGAAATCATGAAACCTAAAATTAAAATTTTCGCGACCTACATCATAAATTTTCGAGACAATACCAGAGCATATATAAAATTGCCGAAACATTACACAATCAAGTCCTCTGCGTGAGGACCATTCAAAATGAAATTCACAATTTTTTGAGCTCATTTTCTATGTTTATTGATTCATACGAAATAGCGATAACAATTCTGAACGAATAAAATTATGAAAAATTTACACAAGCAAGTACACAGTGTTGAGAGGCCCTACAAAAAATTTCATATATTTTTTTTAACTCATTTGCTATAATTTAAAATTCCTCTGAATATCAGCCTAAAAATAAAAAAAACCTAACTACTCTAACTCTAACCCTAACCCTAACTCCTAATTACCCCTAACTCGCTGGCGTGGGGCGTGTGCATAAAGGAACTTGCGACGGCTGCCATGCGCCAAATTTCTTTAGAAGATTTGCTGGTGACTTCATGGCGGTGACGCTGTCGTCGACGGTGAGCTATTGGCGCGACGGTGACCGTGCGCCAATGTGATCATTTTTTTAAATACAACGGAGCCATGTTCAAAAATACAAATACGGAACGCAAACTGATCGTATGTGCCAAAAATTCCCGAGCACCTCATAGAGCGTAAAGTTCAAGCTGGCCCACCAGTCAGTATGGATCCATGCATGATGCATCGGCTCGCATTGGCGGTCGCACTGAGCCAGGTAGGCGGCGGCCACTGGCCAGACTTGGAACCAAACATGGCCGAACCAAACCATTTTTACCTGGTCCGAACCCAAGCCCGAACCCAACGGCGGCGGGAGGCCTCAAAGCCATCCCCGCCTCGTTGGCGGGAACGAACGCAATCCCACTTCCCGGTACCAAATATGCTTCGTAAGCGTGGTCCGCGGTAAGCCATCGCACGGTCACCCTGGAGATGGGACCCACCACGCGAGGTGCATGACGGATCAGGTCCACGGGAGAATCCATCGTACTCGTGCTCCTGGAGAATTTCATTTCGTGCGACGTTTTTCGTCCAGCCCCCCCGAAACATCGGCATTTCGTTCGATGGCCTCATAACGTCCGATACCAGTACCACGTATAGAGGCGTATTTGCCGTTGGATTTTTTTTCTCCTAAATAGCACTGTTTAGAGCAATATTAGCAAAGCTAACATTATCGTAGTCGTAATTACAAAAATGATGTTCTCGTCCTTATAATCATGGGACGGACAAACCGCAGGACAACACGTGGCATTGACGAGGCGCAACGTGTCAGCACGGAAGGCGTGTGTTCCATAGTGGTACGAACGAGAACATTATTTTTGCAATTGTGGTTATAAGGATATTATTTTTGCTAATACCACTCTAAATAGTAACATTTGGACCAAAAGTATTTGCCGTCATGTATCAAGCTCCAGAGAATTCTTTATTCACACGAAGGGTCCTCTGGTGTCCAAAAGTTGCCAAAGGCTGCTTATAACATGATTTGTTCTGTGCTGAATAGGAACTCACTGTTTGGCTATTTTCTTGCTAGCGTCCAGATGTATTTCTTATGGCTCAACACGATGGTATAGAAAGCCACTTTGAGCAACGGGGGCATAGTTTAACGGGGGCATAGTTTATTTATGTTCAATCCTAACCAATCCTGAATTGTCAAATAGAATTTGTCAATTTGGAGAATAAATTCCCAGATGCGAAGACAATTTGCTACTTATCTTCTTCCTTTTGAAATTAGTTCAAAATCCAATCTCAAATAGATTTTTTTTTAGAGTTTTAGGTTACAGTAAGCAGTCCATTCAAGCATCCATAGAGGATACCGACACAAGAATGTGTGGGATCAAATCCAATGAAACCAACCAAGTAAACCTTAAAATGGTGTGGTGTAATAAGAGAGAAAGGCCTGTTTTTTTATGAACTAAATTAAATAATATATTACAATTGCATGTGACGGTCAAACATAAGAACAAGATTTCTTCTAAATTGGAATCCAATTCCACTTCAATTTCTAGAACCAAGCCGGCTAAATAGAAATGGATAATGGTAATATCCATAGTTCCATACGTCCGGAGCAAACAACAACATCAGACGCTTCCATTCTCTCGGTCCTTATCCACACGTAACACGTTCACTACTGCTCTTATTTCCTAATATCCCCATCTCTAGATCTTCATCTCTGTGCTCTATTCCCCATACTCTCTCTCCCCCCTAGCGCGACGAGATCCAACCAACGTTCACTACTGCTCCACCTTTGCAAAAAAGGCGGCACACTTTTTCCCAGATGCTCCACCTCTTCTTTGATAATTAGTTTCTTTTTTGTTGTGACCGTTGAAAAAAATGTTGCACACATTCCTCTTTTTTGTTGCATCGGAGGAGATCGGGCGGAGGAATTTATGGGGATTTTGTTGATGTTGGAGGCTTGGGCGGCAAGCGAGTTTGGAGGCGGAGTTATGGGGGATTTTTTTGCTGCTGCCTGGGGTTCGTATGATGTTACATGTTTATTGATGATTTGTTACATATTTGCTGCTATCGGAAGGAGATTCGTTCATGTGCGAGATGAACGACTGAATAATATCGTGCGAAATCGGACGTCTGAGCATGGCATACAACACTAGCGCTCGAGTCCAATAGAAATAGGTTAATGATAGGATCAGAACGTCCGACCAGACATTGCTATATGGATAAAAAAAATTGTCACGTGGGAGCCGTGCGAGTTAAGGCAGCTCACGCACAAAGCGAGCGCCTACTGGGCCCCACCCGCCCACGTAGCCACCATTTGCTGCCACCTCGCTCGCACAATGCTCCACTGGTTTAGGTTACGTACAACCTCCATGTCATTTATAAAATGTAATTTAAGTTGTAGACCACATAATCTTTTAATTTTGTATTAAAAATATTTGTTATAGATAGACTCATAATGTTTTGTATCACATCACAAGAATTAGGGTCCACCCGGAGACTCGACAAGTTATCCTCTGTTGTGTCTAATTCTGACGTTGCGGTCTGCTGAAAACAATGTTGCGGTCGTTGAAAACAATGTTGTGGTTCGTTGAAAACAATGTTGCATACTGTTCTTTGAAATATTGCATCTGTAGAAAAAAATGTTGCATACTGTTCACGGCGATGTTGCAATTTTTTCAACACGTTTTTTTTCCAGATATTTTGTTTTTTGATTTGTGATGTTGCAACCATTGTTCTAGGGTGTTGCAACCATTGTCTAGGAATGTTGCAACTGTTGTCCGCAGATGTTGCAATTATTGTCTTAGGATGTTGCAACTATTGTCCGGTGATATTGCAATCGTTGTTCGGGCTGTTGCAACCGTTGTCCTAGGATGTTGATGTTGTATGCAACGACATACTTCTTTGCGATGTTGCATCTATATAAAAACAATGTTGCGGTCCGTTGAAAAAAATGTTGTATCTGTAGGACAAAAATATTATATACTGTTCTTTATGATGTTTTTTAAAAAATCTTGTATAATGTTTACCGTGATCTAAGAATCTGTTGCAAGCCTACTAAGATTTTTTTAATTTATAATTGTTCGGTGATGTTCACAAAGCAACATCACTAAGATTTTTTAATTTATAATGTTGCATACTGTCTCGATAGCACGACGAGAACGGTTTAATCGGACGTACGGACTCTAGATGCTCCCATAGAAATACACAGGACGCAGGAGACCAAACCGCAAATCGCCAAATTACCCTTACTACAAGCCCTCCGTATAAATATGCTGCCCCCTCCCTTTTTTTTAGCCAAATCGCTCCGCTCTACGAATCGCCACCGCCTCACGGTCTCACCCGATCAAACGATTCAAACTCCATTCCGCACTCTAAAAATCTAAATCCCTAAAACCCTAACTCTAGTCCCCGCCGCCCTCGCTTCAATGGCGAAGCCGGTGAAGTACGACGACGAGGAGGAGATCTCGTCCTCCGGCGAGGAGGAGGAGGACCAGTCCGACGGTGCCGGCACCGGATCTGGCGAGGAGGAGGACGAGGAGGAGGCGCCCGCGGCGGCGGGCGAGGCAGAGGGGGAGGAGGAGTTGGACGAGGAGGAGATCGAGGCCGTCACCACCGGCGCGGGTGCCGACGAGGAGGATGATGTTGGTGCCGCCGCCGGCGGGGAGGGCGAGGAGTCGCAGTCCACCGAGGACGACGAGGCCGTCGCGGGGGACGACGATGGCGACGAGGTGAGCGAGGGGCTAGGGTTTGGGGGTGGAATCGTTTTTTAGAGGGTTTGCATGAAATTTAAGATATTTTTTTGGGGGATACATTGAACTGATTTCATCAATTATGTGAGCCGTGTAGTTTGTGTTTTTCAGGTTTTTGCGGTTGTTACTGCGATCTGCATTGCTTAGCTAGATATGCGTTGGATCTTTTTTGTGTTCTCAGTGAAAATGTTTGTTTTGCGTTAGTACGCTACAAAATTAGTTTATTTCATAGCCCTTACGTCACTTTTAGTTGTTAGTTCGTAGTTTATCTGCTTCCTGCTTCAATAATTTAGAGCTTCTATTAGATTAGTGAATATATCTATCTCTAGACTGAAAAGAAGCTACTATTTGGAGGATATGGTCGCTCTATTCATGTCCTGCAATGCAGTACTTGTCTAGGTGCTTTCATTCTATGTATTGTTAGGTAAAATAAATAGTTAGGTGGTTGTGCGAATGTCTGAATTGTATCAAACTTGGGGTTGCAATATTTTGCATTCTATTGCGCCTAACTGTTTTTCATTGCAGACTGAAGACCCTGCAGGAAGTGCAGTGGTAAGTAAGCGTGAGAGAGCCAGGCTCAAGGAACTCCAGAAATTAAAGAAGCAGAAAATCCAAGAAATATTGGATACCCAAAATGCCGCCGTTGATGTTGACATGGTATGTTCCTTCTTTAAAGAAATCCCTGAATACGAGCGCTTCTTCAGCACATGATTTGCCATCATGTGCACATTAAGTATTTTCTTTTGCATTTGATTCTTCTGTGTACAATGCATTCTCATCATTATTTTTTAACAGAACAATAAAGGGAAGGGGCGATTGAAGTATTTACTACAGCAGACTGAAATATTCGCCCACTTTGCAAAAGGAAACCAATCAAAAGAGAAGAAGCCACGCGGAAGGTAATATTGGTTATGTTAGTTCCAGTATGATAATTTACTATTTATGCTCATCTGGGAAGACCAATAGAAACTGCAGGCACTTGCATAACACTGATGATATTTAAAAATCATTAAAAATAATACCCATCTTTGTTCTTACCATGGTACAAAAAATTTCTGATGCTGGAAAGTAGTGTTGGGTCTCACTTTGAAATAATTCTAAGTTGAAGGATCATTTATGCATCAAACACACAAGATAAACAATTTTGGTTGGATAAGCTTACAGGTGTATTTGGTGGCCTTCGTCGCTTCGATGGCCTCTTCAGGGATTGTTTGGATGGAAGGGGATTAGGTCCAATCCCTTAAGATGGGCAGGGAAATTGAACTAAAATCCCTGCTCGTCCGAAGGTATTGGGTCTAAATCTAATCCCTGCCTACCCAAACAAGTCCTCATCCTGTTGATTTTATAAAATCGTCAGTAGTGCATACAATTTTAGATGATATGCATTTACCTTTATTGTCAGTGTTATATTATCATTTCTAGCTGTGGGGTTGAGGGAAGTTCTGAATGTATTTGTTAATTCAAGCAGTTTATCTTATAGTAATAGCTTTTGGCTTCATGATATTATGGAGCGGTCCCTGTTATTTTGTATGCAGGGCCATAAGATGTAGTTCCATTTACTTTAGGATTCCGTCTATCTCTTGTTCTATGCTCTGTGATTTACCTGTTACTAAGGTGAGTCAAACTGTAGGGGCCGTCATGCGTCAAAGATGACAGAAGAGGAGGAAGATGAAGAATACCTCAAAGAGGAGGAAGATGCACTTGCTGGTACAGGAGGAACGCGTTTGGTTTCGCAGCCATCATGTGAGCCTCCCCTTCCTGGCTATATGTAACTATTTTTTACATTTGCCACATTCTTTTACGTTAATAACCAAGTGATATGAAGATACTCTTCTTTTCTTGCTAGGTATATGGATCTTTTTCCTTGTTGTCAATTTGTCATGAAAGTATCGTGTATCCTGTCATGACAATGAAATATGATAGTTAACTTTAAAAATGCATAACTGAATACTGTATTTTGATTCGGTCAGAACTAAACCAACATTATCCCATAGTTGATTGTAGGTTACTGTGTTTTTTTTAACTAAGCACACATAGATCAGTTGTCTTAAATGAATATGGACTTTTTTGTTCTAATCAGCAATGTCTACACTCTACTCAAATCAGTAGTGCATTTGTTTTGTGTTGATTTTAACTAAAAGACGAATATCTATTTATGTAATTGACACGGCTTTGTTTTATTCCCACCAATACCTTTTTATTTCCTGAAAATAGAATTGAATATCTCTAATCACATTCTGAGGAACTCCAAGTCCTTGGTTTTCTATGATTTTTATATTTTTCAGTATCTTCTGTCATATTTTAACTACTAAATGGTTGTATTCTCATTTTGTTTGCTTTGCAGGCATAAAGGGAAAAATGCGAGATTACCAACTAGCTGGGCTTAATTGGCTCATACGACTGTATGAGAATGGTATCAATGGGATATTGGCTGATGAGATGGTATGTTAGATGCTCTAACCTCACAATTAGCCAAAGTCACCAAAATTTTCTTAATCTCTTATTCAATCACTACGGTGGTTATGTTTGATGTAAGTTACTAACCTTATCCTTGACATGATATTTCATTATTCAGGGTCTTGGGAAAACTCTTCAAACAATTTCACTGCTGGGCTATCTACATGAATTCAGAGGCATAACTGGTCCTCACATGGTTGTGGCACCGAAGTCTACTCTTGGTAACTGGATAAAGGAAATCCAGCGTTTTTGCCCTATTTTACACGCTGTTAAGTTCTTAGGAAATCCAGAAGAGAGGGTCAGTACCAAATCTCTATTCTTTAATCATTATTGTAATTTCCTCTGACATGTTACTGATCTTCTTCAATTCTGTTTGGTCAGAACCATATAAGGGAGAATTTGCTACAGCCAGGAAAATTTAATGTCTGTGTGACTAGTTTTGAAATGGCAATCAAAGAAAAAACTGCACTGAGGCGTTTCAGCTGGCGCTACGTTATTATTGATGAAGCTCATCGGATAAAAAATGAGAATTCTCTTCTGTCTAAGACGATGAGGCTTTACAACACTAATTATCGTCTCCTCATCACAGGCACTCCACTTCAGGTAGGTTTCCCCTGGCAGTGCTGATTCTTTGTATTATACATACATTTCAGACTTGGATTTCAGCTACTGTCAGAGTAATTATGATTCTTTACAATCCTTAATCTTATTTTTTTGTTCAATCTTATTGCTGACTGATTTGTTATGTGGCAGAACAATCTCCATGAGCTTTGGTCTCTCCTCAACTTTTTGCTGCCTGAGATATTTAGCTCTGCTGAGACATTTGATGAATGGTTCCAAATTTCCGGTGAAAATGATCAACATGAGGTTGTTCAGCAGCTTCATAAGGTGAGGGATTTGACACTCATGCTCAATCAGTGTCAGTGTGTTTGAATTAACCCTATATACATCATGTATGCAAATTTTGTGAAGGTTCTTCGTCCATTTCTTCTTCGAAGGCTTAAATCCGATGTTGAAAAGGGTTTGCCTCCAAAAAAGGAGACAATACTTAAAGTTGGAATGTCTCAGATGCAAAAGCAGTACTATCGTGCTCTGCTTCAGAAAGATTTGGAGGTTATTAATGCTGGTGGTGAACGCAAGCGATTGCTTAATATAGCCATGCAGTTGCGCAAGTGCTGCAACCATCCATATTTATTCCAAGGTGCAGAGCCTGGTCCACCTTACACAACTGGTGAACATCTTGTTGAGAATGCAGGTATGGTTTTCATCTTGATGTTCTTTTTTTGTTGCAAATTTACATTCTATTCTTCAACTTTACTTCTGTGGTTGCTTATTAACAACTCTTTTGATATTTAATGTAGGAAAAATGGTTCTGTTAGATAAATTGCTGCCCAAACTAAAGGACCGTGACTCCAGAGTGCTTATTTTCTCACAGGTGATCATTTCCCATTTCAATACAGATATGAATGGCTTTAAGAGTTTAGACATCACATATTATTAGGACATTTTGTGGTCACACTTGGGTTACTAAGCATGTGCAATTGTGCATCTCGTTAGACATTTCATTGGTTTTCCCCAAACTTCGCTTTGTTTGACATATATCAGCATCCTGCAGATGACCAGGCTTTTGGATATCTTGGAAGATTATCTTATGTACAGAGGGTATCAATATTGCCGTATAGATGGAAACACAGGTGGAGAAGACCGTGATGCATCCATTGAAGGTTTTAACAAACCAGGAAGTGAGAAGTTCATTTTCTTGCTTTCAACCAGGGCAGGTGGCCTTGGTATCAACCTTGCCACTGCTGATGTTGTGATTCTCTATGACAGTGATTGGTATGCCACTTTGTTAGACTGAAAATTATACTTTGTTTGTAACCCATGAAGATGAATCTTACGTCTTTGCTACTTCTAATGTGTCCGCAGGAATCCGCAAGCTGATCTCCAAGCTCAAGACCGCGCACATAGGATAGGTCAAAAGAAAAGAGTTCAGGTTTTCCGATTTTGCACCGAGGTTTGTTAATACTAGCTTGAGAATATTACAGTACCAATTTTGGTGTTGGTATCTAATACAGAATGGTGAAAACTAAATTCCAGTATACCATTGAGGAGAAAGTGATTGAGAGAGCATACAAGAAGCTTGCATTGGATGCTTTGGTCATTCAACAAGGACGACTGGCAGAGCAGAAAAGTATGTTTTTGCTGCTTGTCATTGCTATCTGATGAAGGATTTTTCCGTGGTAGTAGGATAAGGATTAAACTGATCTTTTCTTGTTGATTTTTATTCAGCTGTCAATAAGGATGACCTGTTGCAAATGGTGAGATTTGGTGCGGAAATGGTTTTCAGTTCCAAGGACAGCACAATAACAGATGAGGATATTGACCATATTATAGCTATTGGAGAAGAGACAACAGCAGAGCTTGACGCAAAAATGAAAAAATTCACAGAGGATGCCATTAAATTTAAAATGGATGATAGTATGCACCTCTCTCTCTCTCTCTCTCTCTCTCTCTCTGTCTCTGTCTCTGTCTCTGTCTAACCTCATTTTTTTGGGCAGCTGCTGAATTGTATGATTTTGACGATGATAAGGTAAATAATCCATCCTCTCAGTTATGTGCTGTAAATTTGAAATTTTAGTTAAATGTCTTGTCCACCAACTGAATCTGCTTTGTTAATTGCTTCAAGGAGGAAAGCAAGCTTGATTTTAAGAAACTGGTCAGTGATAATTGGATTGAGCCACCTAGAAGAGAAAGGAAAAGGAAGTACGCCACTCACCCTTTTTTTCTTTGGGTTACAGTGCATTTTGTCTATTAATTGTGTTGACCTAATTTTGACCTATTATTGTAGCTACTCTGAGTCTGAATACTTTAAACAAGCACTTCGCCAAGGTGCACCCGCAAAACCTAGGGAACCACGGATTCCAAGAATGCCACACTTGTAAGTTTTTTAGTGTTACTATCCATTTTTTCATTTTTGTCAAAATTTTAATGATTAGGACTTATTTATCGCTTGGTATTGTCAGCTCATCTTGTATTTGTTTATGGCAGGCATGATTTCCAGTTCTTCAACAACCAAAGGCTAAATGAATTGTATGAAAAGGAAGTCCGGTACCTTATGGTAATTTCTCTGCTAGAACGCTTTGTTATTCCAGCTAGATGTTGAGAAACTAGTTCATTAACTTTTTCCCTTTCTTTTTGTCTGATGTGCCATTCCGTACTTCACCATTGCTCCACTACCCAATACATTATTTGTTAATTGTTTGATATTTGGGGTGCCTAACCTTTAAAAATTTGATGCAGCAAGCAAATCAGAAGAAAGATACCATTGATGGTGAAGATGAAGGTATTACCAACTCTTTCTTCTCTAAGTTGCATTACAGCATCCAGCAGATTGTGCTAATTATATAATTCTTATGCAATGCTCAGATCAGTTGGAGCCTTTGACGGCAGATGAGCAGGAAGAGAAGGAACAGTTATTAGAAGAGGTTAGATGATATAAACTATACCTAAATAATCGGTTTCCTGTGGTTTTCCCTACCCACTTGCTTGATAGATAGCTATCTTTTTTAACTTTGTTTCTGTTTTTCATGGTGTGAATCTCAGGGTTTTGCAACATGGACGAGGAGAGACTTCAACACTTTTATCCGTGCATGTGAGAAATATGGTCGCAATGACATCAAGAGTATAGCCTCTGAAATGGAGGGGAAGACAGAAGAGGAAGTTCAACGATATGCTATAGTTTTCAAGGAGAGATACAAGGAACTCAGTGGTAAGCCAGTAACTAATTGATTATACATGATTAATATATGTGACTGCTTATGTGGTGAAAATGGTGTATTGGGAAATGAAGACAGTTTTCATGCTGACCAATCATTTGTGGTTTGTCCCTGTCTAACCAGATTATGATAGAATTATCAAGAACATTGAAAGGGGAGAGGCAAGGATATCCCGGAAGGATGAGATTATGAGAGCCATTGGGAAGAAGTCAGACCGCTATAAGAACCCATGGTTAGAGTTGAAAATTCAGTACGGCCAAAATAAAGGGAAATTCTATAATGAAGAATGTGACCGTTTTATGGTATGCTTTTTCATTTTTTAATGCATATTTCTCCAAGTATGTGACATGATTAACAAGCTGCTGTTACATTTCAGCTATGCATGGTGCATAAGCTTGGTTACGGAAATTGGGATGAACTGAAAGCTGCATTTCGCATGTCGCCCTTGTTCCGATTTGATTGGTTTGTGAAGTCCAGGACCACCCAAGAGTTGGCTAGGCGATGTGACACCCTTATCCGTCTAGTTGAGAAAGAGAATCAAGAATATGATGAGCAAGAAAGGCAGGCGAGGAAAGACAAAAGGCTTGCTAAGGTAGATTTCCCCTGGCCATCACTGGTCTGAAGTCAAAACTATCATCCTACATCAACATTTCATTGTTCTAGAATTTGCGCTTACCCTGTATCCTTATTTTGACTTTGCAATCTTGCTGATCTCATCTTGTATTTTTCTTTTGACGCACAGAACATGACACCAACAAAGCGAACCACATTAAGGGCTTCAGAGGGTGACACGACTCCATCTAATTCATTCAAGAGGCGACGGCAGCCCCTTATGGACGATTATGTGGGCTCGGTAAGTCATCAAGTAATGCTTGTGAAATGATAACCCACATGGATCGGTTGACGATCTTAAATAGAGGCCTAGTAACTACTTTGAAACAACTTAGCAGTTGTCTCAGTGCCATTGCTCATCCATTTCCTTCTTAGTTGTTAATCCATCTAGGGAGCTGAAAATCAACTTAACAGTGTATCTGCTGCTCACCAGTTTGAAATATTTTACAGGGAAGGCGTAAGCGAGGGTGATCTGATGCTGTATCCTACTTCCTTTTTGAACTTGTCGGGAGACCGAGACCGAGCTCAGAAAACGTTTAAGCCTTGTTCTTTTTAATGCTTCAAGCCTCCTTTGTCCATGAGCTCAAAGACTCAAAACGCAGGCTCCACTTTGTAGTTTAATTTGTGCAACAACATAGGTTAGTTCAATCCTTAATGAAATGGTATGTATGTCCTAGGGTCATTTGATCACGACCTCGGTCAGCCCATGCTGTATTAGGATCGGATGGAATGCTGGGAGAGAGCGAGCTTAATGTGCAAGTCTCACTGCTTATTTAGCGTTTCCTGAATTCCAGCTTTTGTGTAGTATGTCAGTGGTCTCAGTTTGTATAGCAATTTGTGTGTGACATTCGTTTTTTCTGGTCCCAGTCAAATGGATTAACAATCTACCTCAGTAACCTAAATGTTTTCCTTTTCTGGGGGAGGAATAATGCAGCTGATCCTTTTCGCTAGTCGCATCTCCCAAAGAACAAACGGTGATTAGTACAGTTCATTTCATAGAGCCTAGAGGCCGTATCCGTGCCAAACGGTAGGGACCGAAACCGAACCTGGGCGGATTCTGCTGCGACAATCGTCGCCACCTCCATCGCCTGTCACCACCGTGAGTGAAGGTGACCACGGTTCCTGTGCAGTCGGAAGTGTGACTACAACTCAAGTATCATCGACCGCGGGATTCTCCTTGGCGAGAGTGCATTTTGCAGTTGTGGTCCACACTACAGTCCTTTTTTAAAAAACATTTTAAACTCATGTTCATGGTCTCCCCTTGTTGGAGACTTGTGACGTGTGGCTGATACGCTCCTTTGACTTTAATTGTGCAAAACCCTTTTTCTGTACTCGATCTGTAAGAAAATAAAGGTGGGGAGCACTCTTCTGAGCCCCTAGATTCGCCGAAGGATGAGATCTTGCCTATGCAGTAGGAATCAACGTGTTCCAATTTATGCGGAGTAAGGGCATATGCACGTACTGTAGGAATGGATCTGAGCCACTGGTGGTTAGGATGGATGGCCGAGATCACGTGCAATCGTTAAGTTGCAGTCGTAGTAGCGAGCGCAATCGATCTATATGCTGAGGGGGTTTAAGACCATGTACAATGTAAGGGGTGCTAGTTTCTTCACGTCACTGCCATGTCACACAGGTATTAGACCTTCTTTTTCTCTCTAGTGTTTAGCACATGTTCTTCTCTCTCCGTGGGACCCACCATTAAAAAAAAAACCAAACCAATTCCTCTCTCCCACTGCATCGCTCTCTGCCTCTCTCCCGCACGCATCTCTCTCTTTCTCCCGCACATAGCAACAGCAACAACGCTGTCATCGATTCCACCTGCTCTGGCCATCCCCTTCGCCATCAGCGAGTTCTACCACCTCCTCTCTATCCCCTCTACCAATTCCTCTCGATGGATTGGCTCATCGCGCCGTAGATTGACGTCACCGCCAAACCCTAACCGGCAACGACATGCCTCCATCCATAGCGGTATCATCTCGGCTCTCGATCTGACAGCAATGGCCTTGTTCCGGGGCACGACGGCCTCCATCCGGTGGTTGTGGGCCTCGAGCAGCAGCGTGGGGTGGGTCTCGATCCGGTCATGGTCGTCGGCTCACCGCCTTCTCACGCGAATGGTCCTCCTCCCCCGCGCGAACACCATGGCTTGGTGAGGTGAGTAGCTGGGGAAATATATATTTTTATTTGTAGAGCACCGGTCCAAGTAGATGAATCGGTTCTAGAATTTTTTTTTTTGCTAGCACCACATCTGCAATTAGTGAACTGATGCTAGAACACTCTCTCTCCTCCTCTAGCACCGGTTGAAGCACACATTGGCCTAAGCCACCAGTGGACGTCAAAGGGCCCTCAAGGTCCTATGTCAGGGTGAGCTGAGCACACCTACCCTCAGGCCCCTAGTTTGGTCAATTTTGACACCATTTGCGAAGGGTTTGACTGCATCAGGGGCGTAGCCAACTCAGCCCAAAGCCTCGGACCGGCCCAGCAGAATTTTGGCCCAGCAGCCAAATTGCACTGACTTTTCATGTTTTTTCCCCTTTTTCAGCTGTGTTGTTTTGCTGGGCCTCGGGCCATGGCCCGAGAGGCCCGAGGCCCAGCTCCGCCCCTGGGCTGCATTATCATCTAGTCCTAAGCAAATAAGCAAAACTATAGACATTTTCGTGTGCCTTAGATTTTCTTAAAGTTTGATGGGGCAAAATCCTAACTGGTGCAAGCATAGGTGCGAGGTGTATTTCGATGTTTATGGGGTGCCACAACCTATATGTGGGCGGGCTACGCTAAATTCGGTGCGGCCCTATAAATTTAGTCTCCTCGATCTCGGTCTTCCTGTTTGATAAATTTCCCTGAGTTTGTGCCAAGATTGGTGACCGGCTATGCATAGGGTGTTAATTTATAATGGGTAACCATGCATGCCATAGATGAAACATTCTTTGTAACAAGATTTGCTGATGGAGTAAAGATGAGATGAAAGCAGCTATAAAAATGACCGAGGGCTATTGATACTACCATCTCTTTTGCTCAAACGCAACAAGCCGGAATCCAGTAAGAAGAAGAATTATCACAAGGTGGAATTCAAGGACAATTACAAGATGTTCACAAAAACGCCTCACCAAGGCAAACAATTCGGGGGGACAACACCACAAGAGGAGAGGTGACTAGCCTAAATGCGAAGAAAGGTTTGATTCCTTGAGGGCTACGCAAAGAGCAAAGGGTTTGTGCTTTCAACTGTGGAGAGAATTTTGGCCCATGTCATAAGTGTCCCAAGGCAGTGCAACTATACATGTTGGAAGAGTTTGTTAGTGATATGCCTTAGAGGTAATCATAGAGATGGTCATATCACATTTATGTTTATGAACGTTTGAATAATATGTTATTTTGTCCTTTGAATGAAATATTATTTATATTGATTGGCAAGTATGTGACTTGTTTGTGAAGCTCTCTATTTATGTTTATGATGTCATTCTAAACATCCCTGATCTTATGTCATTCTCTATTTATGTTTATGATGCCATTCGAAACATCATTGATCTTATGTCATTAATGTAGGGCACTTATAATTTATGGATCAACACATGTATTGATTGGTGATCACATTTCACGGATCATGGATATGAGATATCAAATAAATAATGTGTACATATGTTAGAGAACATAGTGTTGGATTGATCCGCCTTGAGATACTACGGGAATTGTTATATTCTTAAGTGTTATTAGTTGGAAATTGGTTTTAAAATGGCAGGGACCGGCCGGTTCCTGATGGCTTTCTGAACCCTGGCTGCAGTTGGTGTTAATGTCAGGAGAACTATTATGCAAGGCCTCATCAAGGAGTTTTTGGCTAAAATAGTGCCGTTGCCATGCGCAATAACAAAACTAGCCCCCCCCCCTCCCCGGCATTAAAAGCAAAAATGACACCTTATCCGTGCCCTAGAAGACCGGATTTTCCATATAGCCGACACATGTCCTCGTCTGGCCCCTAGGGGCGCGGCAATGTATTTCCGACCCCCAAGGACGCGAATTCTCTCTCTTCTAAGAAAGGCCTGTTGTAGGAATTTCTAAATATAGCAAATGAGCTCCAAAAATTATGATTTTTTTTTGCGAAAGCTCCTGACACAGTGTACTTGCTAATGTAATGTTTCCAGAATTTTATATGTTATGTATTTTTCTAAAAAATTCTTTTAAGGCTACTGATTGTATGCAAATGAAATAATCGATTTGAGGAAAAATTCAAAAACATACTGAAAATAATTTCCACATTTATTCTTAGTATAATTATCTCAAGTTTACATTTCTTTTAAAATTTTCTAACCCCGGAGGGCCAGATTTGCCTCGTCCTAACCCCTGGGCCCCTAGGGGAGCAGTAGCCCCCACCCTTTGTATTTTTTATTTTTTAAAAAACTAAAATCTTGCTTTCGGCGTCCCCGATTCTCACTAAAATCTAAAAATATTATTTGATATGATTTTATCACATGTGATAATACCTCCTACCCTGACAATGAAAGTATCGAACTAGTATGGCTAGTATTGACCAGTATCGAGGCCAGTAGAGAATGCAAGGCTGCTCTGTACCGGTTTAGGTGGTGAAATGGTACAGACTAGCCATACCGGTCGGCACCAAAACAGTTGTGATAAGATTGGGTAATACAACCTAGTGATAGTCTCTCACCCGTGTTGTTAGTGAAAAAGAAGGAAAAAGTCTATTTTTCATCTTCGAGTATTGTCTGAGTCTGAATTTCAACCTCTGACTTTGAAGCCATTTACTTTTCACCATCGAACCATTAAAACCATTCACATTTCACCCTAAGGTTGATTTCATAAAGTGGTTTTCACAGCGTTGGAAGCCACGTCACTATTTTTGGCTCATGTGGCATCTGGTGGCATCCTAACTAGCAAAAGCAAAACAAAAGGAGTAAATATTTATACATGAGCACATGGTTCCACATGTCATGCCCCATCTCTTTCACCCTCCCTCCTTCATTCTCTTTCATTCTTCTGATCCTCTTCCTACTCTTTGCTCTGCGTGTTCCCGGCCTGGCTGGTCTCAGGCTCTACTACCGTCAGTGACCACTGTCGAAGAAGATGAGCAGTAGCGGTAGAGGAGGATGGGGGAAGCGCTAGCCAAGGTCATCGCCTCACCGGTGCTAAGGATGGAGGTTGCCGGCATTGTGGAGGAGGAAGAGGTGTTGTTGGTCAATTGCGACGAGGAAAGGGTCAAGATCATCGTCGCTGTAGCAGAGGGAGTAGCCCTATGCATAATTTGGGAGCAGTGGTTCTGGATGGAGCGCCGCCAATTTGGGGAGAAATGAACACATCAAAGATAATTTGGGGGTGCAGGACCGGGGGAAGCACCAGTGAAGGGGCGAGCAGCTTGCAGCGACGACACGTCGATGCTGGCTCAACAGTGTCTTGAAGCATCAAAGCCACCTCAAAGGCAACCACCACGTGATAGAGCGAGCAGGTGGGAGAGGTGATGGGCAGGGATAACCAGTGGTGGAGCCAGGATTTTAACGATGGGGTGCGAATTTAAGACACATTCGTTCCAACACAAGTTTAAATGATATAGTACATAAGTTCAAATATGTCAAATCACATGCTCGCACTATAACCAACATCACAAAAGTGCTCTACAAACCTATATTTACAACAGAACAACATTTGTCATTTGACCATAAGTCCATAACTATGAACTAAGCTCTAAATTTTAAGAATTAACCATTGTAACCATACATCAATCAACTCAGTGAGCCAAACAATAACATCACCATTCAGGCATTCACAGAGCACTACCAAAGGGTCCAAAGCATAGGACACTAGCCTCAGTACAGTATCCACATCACAGAGAAGGGGAGGGAGCAGGATGGAGACGGGGTCGAATAGTAGTACCTCAGTACACGCGGCATCGGTAGCATCACCCCCAGAACCGGCGATGGCGCATGGCAGTGAGCACATGTACACTGTCGCGGTCGGGCCGAGTCGGCCAGAGGCGGGCCGAGTCAGCCGAGGCCGGGCAAGCAGCGGCAAGGCGCACAGACGAGGAGGCGACACTGTGGCGGCAGAGAACAAGCAACCGGTGGCCGGTGGTGGCGCCCCTTGTACAAGCCTTCGGCCAAGAGCCCAAGACCTGAAGACCACCACAAAGAGAAATAAATGGAGAGAGAGAGAGATAAGAGGAGAAATGCAGAGCAAAAAGGGAACACTAGACACCAGCCACCAGGGGAGATACAACCGAAAGAAGCCTCTGGACTAGTTGGGCCTAATGCTAAATCCTAAATGGGCAGCCATATATTTTATGTATTTAAGGGGTGTATATATCAGATTTTTTGCAAAAAATTTTAGGGGTGCAATTGCACCCCCATGCATCCACTGTGGCTCTGCAACTGGGGATAACAATTTCGGCGAAATTTCGCCAAATTTAAAGAAATTTTGTCCATTTCGTCCCCATCCGAAAGGAATTGGTTTTGTTCAAAAAAAATTCGTTTGGCTTGAATTTTGAGGGCTAAATAAACTAAAAGTAGTGAATACACCACAAGTCCATAGATAGCCCAGTGGTGTGGCTGTGCTTGTGCAGCCTTGTTGGTCTGTGTTTGAATTCCAGCCATGGTGCTGGTTTTTTTTTTGGAAATTTTTAAATTCAAATTTGATCAAACCGTTTGGCTGAAAATCACCAAAATTTCATCCGAAATAAAGAAATTTCGTCCATTTCGCCTCCAAACGAAAAAAATATTCAAACCGAAATAGTGAACCCTGGTGAAGGGAAACGGGTAGACTATATTAGCTGGTAATTTAAAAATTCTACCACGTAAACTAGGAAGCCATGCAAAAAAGAGATCATAGATCGTTACCACTAGATATGCAGTGCAGTGGAAGAAGAGTTGGAGCAGCCTGATCCAACGTCGAGCACGTCAATGTAGTGGTCGTAGTCGATAATCCAACGTCCCCGACACCGATCGTCTCCTCTAGCAACCTATCACGTTCCTTGCGTAGGTCGTGGATCGTCATCGATTAGCACAACAGTAACCGCAACAGCGCCTCTACGGTATCCACACGTCTAGGGGTGGAACACTATACGCTGTTGTGCTAGCACCAGCGCACACAGTAGAGCCTTCGGGGAGATGGTGGCTAGGGTTTCGGTGGAGCAACTCTTATGTCCCAACAATCCCATGCACCCCCTTATAAAAAGCCCATAACGGATCCTATCTGAACTCGTTTATTCCAACCTATTAAGTATGTGACCCTCTAGGTTCATGTGTAATTGATTATGACTCAGAAACTCCTTTATGACAACAAGTCATTAGCGGTTCCTAACAGGACATAATGCTTCTCAAATACACATAAACATTATATCGGACATACCATATGCAATATGATCTGCGACCGGGTTCTTATCACTCAAAACCAACTTGTATCCCTATACGACCAGTTCATATTTAGTCACGACCAGTTCGTAACAACTTACGACCGGTTCGCCGACCAGTTAGTGATCATGTACGACCAGCTCACAACCAGTCTATATCTCCATACGACCAATTCGTATTTGGTCAGACTGAACGACCTGCTTGTGTATTCTCCTTTCGCCTCACGATATCTGGTTGAACTCTAGGTGAGATATATATCATCCATGGACCGTTCAATCTTTTCTCGATCTTGTGATGGATAACTTCATGTGGTCCACTCTTCGACCACTAGTGGCACGACCATGCACTTTCTTTATCCGACCACATCGAGGGGCTCATAGATATCTCTCTTGTTATGTTAGGAGGGGCAAATCCTATGTCCGACTAGTCACATACCTGCGTATGTTTCATAGCATACCCGAAAGCTACCTTTATAACTACCCAGTTTCGGAGTAGCGTTTGGCAACCCTAAGCGTACTATTACACATGTAGGAAATCATGCTAATCTCAGGTCTAAGGATTATACATCATCATTGCTTGAGACCAACTGATGACACATAAAATCATAACAATATCAATAGTGTCTCAAGGTGGGTCAATCTAACACCATGTTCTCTAACATGAGTTCACATTATTGATTCGATATCCCTATATCCATGACCGGTGAAACATGGTCATCAATCAATACATGTGCTGGTCGATAAGTCACTAGTGTTCTGACCAGTAATATCCGGCCAGGAATATATTTAGAATGACATCATATAACTTAAAGAGCTTCATCAACAAGTCACATACTTATTAATCTTTATAAATGATAATTCATCCAAGGAAGAAAATAACCATTATTCTATAACTCATAAACATAGACATGATACAATCATCTCTATGATTGCCTCTAGGGCATATCACCAACAAGAGGTGTAGTTGGGGTGGGGTAGGGCGTGGCCGACGGTGATGGTAGGTCAAGTGGAGCAACGACGTGGAGATGGGGAGGGGGAGGAGCAGCGGTGGTGGCATGCCCATGGTGGCTCAAGAGGAGGATGAGATGAAGAAGAAGCTAGTAACTAACTAACATGTTGTATCCATAGGAGGTTTTCTTAGTTGTTTTATAGTGTAAACAACTATTCTGTTCTGGCAGATGGCAGGATCATCCGCGTTGTATTTTCTTATTTCTTCTTAATGAAATGGCATGCAATGCGTTTGCAAGTTCTCGAAAAAGAAAACTCACTTACATGTGCTTAAGTAAATTTTTTTTTAATGATTGATTTGCCAAGTCATTGCCACATCATGGCCATGTCAACATCCACACATCAAAACAACTGACACGTGAGATCAAAACCAAACTAGTTAGGGCAAGGGGGTCATTTTGTATGGTATTGATAGTTAATGGTTATATTTTAGATGGTTTTAGTGTTGAATGCTGAAAATCGAATAAGGTAACAGTTCAAGGTTGTAAAATAGATTTTTTTTTCCTAAAAAGAAGGATGGCACATGGAGTTTTGGTGTGGACTATAGGCACTTAAATACCATTATTGTTAAGAACAAGGATAATGCCAGTGGTGGATAAGTCGCTAGATGAGTTAGCAGGTGGAAGTGGTTTCAAATCAGACTAGCGAAAAAGGATGAAGCAAAGATAATGCTCATAGCTCATAATGGCCAACTACGAAACGAGTTGCAAAGCTTCCAATTGATGGGCGCTTCACCATCTACAGGCTACTGAGATACTACTCGTGCTCTAGGATCTCACGGTGAGGCTAAGGGGCCTATGAGAATGGAAGGAATTACCTCAGAGAGGAGTAAGGAAGAAGATCAACAGTGGCGGTGGTTGCACGTGCTTTGGACTGGCGACGGGGACGATAGCGTTCTGGTGGTTCTGGGGTATGGTAAGGGACAAGGAGATGCGCATTAGAGAGAACAAGGCGAGCGATGCTAAGGCGCATGATGACGAGGTCGAAGGTTGTGGATATCATGGGGATATGTGCACGATCTTAGGATGATGTTACAATTGGCAATGTCGTTAAAGGTTTGTCGAATAACGAGTTTTCGTCAAAGTTTGGATTGCTCTTGCTGATCATCGGCCAATCGGTGGCGATGAGTGTTGGGTTAGGTCAAGTTCATGGGTTTCATGGCATATGTGTTGCATGATGCATGTTTTGACTAACGTGGGTCAAGTTGTGAAGAACTTGTTCCCAGATTCGATTTCTTTATCTATTGTTGTGCAGGTTGCTTTGAGGTCAAAGACGGTCAACGGCGAGGATGAGCGGGACTAAGCTTGGAGAGCTGAGGTCCAGAACGATCGGGGATGCTGGGTGAAGTCAATGGAGTCAAGCATGGCGCAAAAGGGACAAAGGTGACCGAACGCGATTCGGTGCGGCGACGGTTCGATCAAGCGTGCGCTGGTCGGTGCAAGTGCCATGGTGGTTTTGGTGGGAGCCGGATGGGAGAGACTTACCGACATGATGAGAGCCGCTGGATCAACCTACACGTGGCGAAGCATGGGAGGTGCTTCACGCATTGGGACTTGGTCTTTGCAAAAGATTGAGAATGGGTATTTTGGTAATTTTACCAACATCGCTTTTAGTGACCTTTGCCAACTCACGGTGCAAGATGGCGCAAGGTGAAGCGGATTAGGTCAAGAGATGAAGACGGCGCTTTAAAATGCGTGCGTATGTGACCCGTTTGTGTGTGGGCCTTAACGGAGCCCATTAGGTTCAATCTTCTAGAAGGTCTAAGCCTCCACTATAAATAGAGGAGGAGGTGGTCGCACCCCTCAACCCTTTCATTACTTGTAAACCCTAGTTTTGCTTTTGTGCTTAGGGAGAGGATTAGTGGAGGTTAGGGTTCTAGAGAGTTGGATTTGATTTCGTGCTCATGTATTGAGTCTTTGTCCTCCATTGATAGAGTGGTCAGTAAACCAATACCATATCAAATCAATCCAAAGAAAGTTCTCTCAAGGATGAGTCTATTTGCTTTCTTTCTCTCTATTTGGTGATTTGGGGTCTTTCTTTGATCCGTGAGTTTTTGCTTGGTTTCTTAGCTTGATCTAACTTGCTATGACATGTGGGAACCCATCTAGGATCATCTTGATCATCAATCACCCACGAGCAAGTCTCTGGATCATTTTTCGATTCTTACTCGGTTTTTTAGCACACTTCGTTCAAACTGAAAAAGATAGGAACTTTGGCATGGATCTCTGTGATCTTTGATTGGAATAGGTTCCTAATATCTTAGAGAAGGTGTGTCTCAAATTTCGTGGAGTTTGGCCTTACAGATCAAAAGTTAGACCAATTTTAGTTTTAGTTTTGGTTCATCGTGCCTGAGGTCTGACCGCCCGTTTGCCTGAGGTTAGTCCGGCCTGAGAGGTCTGACCGCACCTTTGCCTGAGGTTAGTCCGGCCTGAAAGGTTAGTCCGCACTTTTACCTGAGGTCAGTCCGGCCAGAGAGGTTAGTCCGCACTTTTGCCTGAGGTCAATCCAGCCCTCTGGATTAGGTTTTGGTTTTTGGCCTTTTACTTTGGGGATTTTGGATTGGATTCAATACTAGTTTTCCGCTGTACTGGTATCTTGATCTTCATAGCTTCCATAGCTATTGGAGTGAAATTTATGTTGAATCTGATCAAAGTGAAAAAGTGAGCGTGCTCCTATTCACCCCCCCTCTAGTCGCCTTTTCGGTCCAACAAAGGCTCACCAGACAAGGCAAGAGAAGGCAACAATAGTCATGAAGAGATTCAACAAGCTCTGCGAACGGTGTCGGCTTCGTGCGTCTCTGCGAGAACACATGCATAGAGAGGGTGAGCATGAGGAAGAGGGGGTTGAGGTGAACTCAGTGCGCACAAAGAGGAAGGCAAAGTCTTACCCTGGCGGCCGAAATCCTAGGGCGATGCCGATGGCCGGATTTAGGGAAGACGACTAGAGTGGGGGTGTTTCTCACTTTCCAGAGGCGGAGAGGAGAGGGGAGCACAGGGAGAGTGATAAGGAGGGAGTGGCGAGTGCAAGGTGCTCGACCATGGCTTAAAAGGGGAAGGAGGCAGTGAGTTATCAGGGGATTAGCAGTAGCTTGAGTGCGTATTCTTGTGAGAAGCAGGCATGACGCGGTTAGGGCATGGTGTGGCTCTACACGGTACAATGTACTTGAGTGTTGGTGATACGACCATAAGTACTACCAAAGCATTGATTTGCATCTCTAAATTGCAAACTAATGTTAGAACTCAAATTGGTGCTATTTTGCAACAAAAGGTAAAGCAAAATGTTATGAAGGCCGAGAGGGTGGATGGGGTCTCGGGATAAAACCCTAACAAATGCGGACGGTCAAGAAAAGACAATGGAGCCTAACTCAAACTCAATTTTGATATCAATGCATTTTCAGCCTGATAATCCAAAATGGATTTGGATTGGAACAATTCCAATTGGGATCTTTCTTTAAAAGAGAAATTAATTTTGAAATTGCTTGTAATAGGATAGTTTAATTTATTTTCAGCAATTAGAGTAGTTTAAATTTTGAATTAAAGTAGGAGTTTGCAATAGGAGTTGATTTCGGATTACTGTTCACATGGTACCGCTCGCCGAATCGGATTACTGTTCACTGCGTGTACTGTTCACCGAGCCTATATATTTATGGGTAGACCCCCATTGTAAGCAAGTCGGAGTTGAAGAAAATAGAGAAAAGTCACAAGTTTATGTGGCACATAATGAGTACATGTGTTTCGGAAATTCCCATCTAGGGTTTTGTGATTGCGTGAATATTGGAGGGTGGCTTTTCTTCCAAGATCCGTGATTCCTTATGTATCATCTCACCAATTCATAGCATTCTCAATTGCTCACGGTTTGGTGTTGTTCTTTGGGTTTGATTTTCTTTCTTTCTTCAAAATGATTCAACATCAACCAAGTATCATTACTTACTTTGGAGATATACTTGTTCTTCCTTTTTTGCCGAACCAAGATGGAGGAAAGCTAGGGTTTTGCTTCGGTCAAAATTGAAATACAAGTACCGTGAAAGATTGGACCACATTACGGATTAACACACGTTGATCGTATCATCTTGGTATCAAAGCGTGGTTGATCACGGTATGCAAAAAAATTTCTTGGTACTTTGAGGTTGATCATCATGTCGAGAATTAGTAAGTGTGGTTCCAATGGTGGATCGGATGAGGAGCCTATGTATAGTGATACACTATTACCAAACGTATGTACTCAATTTGATGCTACTACTGGCTATTTTCTTCGTCGTGAGAAGGTGTTACGCTATCAACTTGAAGCTCAAATCCAAGGGGTGCAAGACACACTGAATGGCCGTCTCAACGCGAACAAACGACATATGATGGAAGGTTTCGTCAATCTGAACTTTGCTATCCGTCGCTTGGAGGAGAGGCTACCACCGCCACGAGGAGCTAATGTACCGGTGCTGCCCCAACCACAACATGGGCATGCACAACGTGTTATACGCCGAGATGAAGATGACTTCTACGCTGCTGATTTGGAGTAGGCTATTTTCGATGACCGTGGAAGACATCAACGACATCCCCGACGTGATTACTTTAATTGTCGAGGTGCTGGACAAGGAGGACGTCGTGGTGGAGGTGTAGAATGTGAAGACGATGGTATCGGGAGAATCAAGATCACCATACCAGAGTTCAAGGGTAGATCTGATCTGGAGGCCCATTTGGAGTGGGAGATGCGTGTCAATGAAATCTTTGACAATCACCAATACTCTAAAGAGAAGAAGGTTCGTGTTGCTTCAATTGACTTAACCGAATACGCTATTATTTGGTGGGATCAATTGAATCGTGCAGGGGAACCTCCTAACACTTGGGAGGCGACGAAGCAAGCTTTGTGGAAATGATTTGTACCAACATACTATACAAAGATGCTGTATACAAAGCTACGATGACTTAATCAAGGTGCTAAGATGGTTATCGAGTACTATCAAGAGATGCAAGTGCTCATGATCCGTACAAGTGTGCGTGAGTTGGCGGAGGTGACTATGACACGTTTCTTCGAGGGGCTGAATGATGATGTGCGGAACCGTATTGATTTGATGCAATACAACACCGTGCAAGAATTACTTCATCAAGTCGAGCGTGCTGGACAATGGGTGAAGGACACTCAAGCAAGGGGAGACTGAACCACTCATAGCACTTGGAGGTGTACAACTTCGCATGACGGAGATTCAGGATCAACTCCTAAATTGGTTGCATCCACTAAACCGGTTTAGAGAACATTCAAGGAAGTTTCGAAGCCTATAAGTGATGCGGGCAAAGAAGCATCACATGCTGATTCTAGTGCATTCTCTATGGCTAGAACTAGCAACATTGAGTGCTTCAAGTGCAAGGGGAGGGGTCACATGAAGAAAGATTGTCCAAACATGAAGACGGTGTCGCTTACATATGACGGCTATGCAACAGAGAGTGAAAGCGAGGAATTTGAGCCTTCCGATGATTTTGAGAAACGAGATGTTGTAATCTGTGATCCGGAGGAGGGCATTAGCTTGATGGCTCAAACGGTGCAGCGTGATAACATCGTTATTGTGTGAAAGGAACATCGACACCATATCTTTCAAACCGATTGCAAGATCAAAGAGAAGGTATGTAAGCTGATTATTGATAATGGGAGTTCGAGCAACATGATTGGTAAGGATGTGGTGGAATCACTCTCATTGTCCACATGGAGGCATCCTAAACCGTACTACATCCAATGGCTTAACAACGTCGGCAAAGTCAAGATCAGACACAAGGTGAGAGTGCCACTTACTATTATGATGGCTATATCGACAAGGTGGAGTGCGATGTGCTACCTATGCATCCTGGTCATATCTTGTTGGGGCATCCATTGCAATTTGATTTGAACGCTACACATCAAGGACAGTCCAACCAGTATACTTTTATGCATAACGGTGAGTTCCATGCTTTGCTGTCCAAGACCGATGAACAAATCAAGAGTGACTTGGTGGTGGTCAGCAAAAAGAAGGCCGTGAAGACTACACTAAAATCGAGGATGGTTTTTCTTCAAGAAGGGGAGGATGACACGACCATAAGTACTACCAAAGCATTGGTTTGTATCCCTAAATTGCAAACTAATGCAAGAACTCAAATAGGTGCTATTGGTGCTGTTTTGCAACAAAAGGTAAAGCAAAAAGTTGTGAAGGCCGAGAGGGTGGATGGGGAGGCCGGCCATGGCCAAAGAGAGGGAACGTGCTCTCGAGATAAAACCCTAACGCATGCAGATGGTGAAGAAAAGACTATGGAGCTTAATTCAAACTCAATTCCGAAATCAATGCATTTTCAGCTTGAGAATCCAAAATGGATTTGGATTGGAGCAATTACAATTCAGATCTTTCTTTAAAAGAAAATAATTTTGAAATTGCTTGTAATAGGATAGTTTAATTTATTTTCAGCAATTAGACTAGTTTAAATTTTGAATTAAAGCAGGAGTTTGCAATAAGAGTTAATTTTGGTATTACTGTTCCCACAGTACCGCTCACCGAATCGGATTACTGTGCACCGACTTGGATTACTGTTCATCGAGCCTATATATTTAGGGGTAGATCCCCATTGTAAGCAAGTCGGAGTTGAAGAAAATACAGAAAAGTCACAAGTTTATGTGGCGCATAATGAGTACATGTGTTTTCGAAATTTCCATCTAGCGTTTTGTGATTGTGTGAGTATTGGAGGGTTGTTTTTCTTCCAAGATCCGTGATTTCGTGTGGATCATCTCACCAATTCGTAACATCCTCAATTGCTCACGGTTTGGTGTTGTTATTAAGGTTTGATTTTTTTCTCTCTTCGGATTAATTCAACATCAACCAAGTATCTTTACTTACTTTGGAGATACACTTGTTCTTCCTTTTTGCCGAACCAAGAAGGAGGAAAGTTGGGGTTTTGCTTCGATCAAGATTGAAATACAAGTACCGTGAAAGATTGTCGGGACCCCGGGTATGCAACCCCAGGACCCTCTGTGTATTCTGAACTAGTCCCATGATCAGTAGCTAGCTCACACAGTTACAACATTGGTGTAACCATAACCACACAACCAAACTATAGATGAAGCAGACAAATTAATAATATTAAGCAAAAGGGACCTTATGGTCAAGTCTTACAACGGTTGCCACGCAGGGCTAAAGACAACATAGTAAACTGGCAGCGGAGAACAAAACATCTGGTGGAGGTCACCCAATATGCCCACCGGCAATCGAGTGAGGGACGCGACCTAGTTCGCATAGTCTTCAAAGAAGTCTTCTTCATAGAACTCTGAGTTCACTGGTTCACCCTCCTCTGCTGATTTAAACAGAGGGCGCAAGGCCATGAGTACTTTGAATGTACTCGAGAAGTCATAGAGAAATGTATGCGTAGTATTTATGCAAGGTTTGACAAGGATAGTTTTATGGCTATTTTATGAATGCGATTTGACATTAAATACAATAAGTAGATTGCAAAGCATAATTTAAAAGATTAATACATAAATAAGCAATTTTCTTTGAAACAACTAGTGAACACCCTGTTCACTTTCCAACCATCGACCATCAACAAGATTCGACCAAACCATTCCGACATTTCGACAAAAGTTCTACCCCTTGCGTGAAATCACTGTGCATGTCCATAACCGGGACACGGCTATTCAATAGTTTTACACTCGCAGAGGTTGTACAACTTGACCCACAAGATACTTAATTCTCTAGTTTGTCCCAAGATATATCTATGCCACCGCCACTACCTTAGGTAAGTAGCCTAGAGCACGTGATGTGGCTTTTACAAAGTTCGTGTTGACTCGGCCTGTCACGAGGTTTCGCCTCTATCCGCCCCCTCTTGCGCTGCTCCCAACCAAAAGCAGAATCGAACCAAGACATTGCTAATTAGTCACCAGTCTATCCCAATCTAGACATGTGGTTGTACGGTTAAGGCCCAGATCAATGGTTCAAGGTGAAGTCCTTAGTTGGTTGCTCGACGAGACGGTTCCACGCTCCAAGTGTGCGTTCAAGCACCCACCTTTTCCACCACCCACTCGTCCGAGCATAAATTATTTTCGCTCAACTTGGCCAAATGACCACCCTAGTCATGGCACAACATCTTTAACAAAAGTGGCTCGCCACGGTTCCATAATTTCCTTTAGTCAAATTCATCATGTTGGGTTCAACCCAGCCCGAGGACCACCCTAGTCCTGGCACCACAAATTTTAGTAAGGTGACAACAAATGTCGTGGTCTCACACAGGACCACACTTCACATTATTAGCAACACAGGTCGTTACTACACAAGCCACAAACCATGTGCGCTAGGGCAAATAAACATTTATTGAATCATGAGATCGAGACCAACGTCTACTAGGGCATGACTAAGCAATAAAGCGTGCCCATGTTGGTATTACAATAATGTCCAACTAGTAATTAACCATCCTAAGGTGTCCAAGGAGTTATGTCATTCAAGGATACATGTCGATTGTAATTTATCAAGGAGGCATACGGCAATTAGGTAATTAACTAAACCTGAAACCATTTATTATAAAATTAGCCATGCATGTTTATATAAAACAATATACTATTATAAAGATGGGTTCAACATGATCAAAGTTCTATGACTTGCCTTCGTTGAAGAGTAGCGGTGCTTGCCGATTAAATCGGTCTGCGAAATCTTCCAAACGCCGAACCTATCTGCTGAACAAAACTAAATAAATAAAACAACTCCGAATAAAATCCAAATAAATACCAAATAAATACTAATAGGAAGGCAAGGATTTTAGATGAATTTAGAAATTTGAATCACTCGAATCAGAGTTCGAATGAGAAAGTTATGGCCAAAGGAAGTTAGGAAAACACATAAAATCAAGAAAAAGGAATTTATTGATTTCTGGAATTATTTTCCTAAAGGAAAATCGATTTATCGCAAGTCGACGTCGCCGGAGGGTTTTCCTACCGAAAATAAAAAAGAAAATTCGACAAGCGGGGCCCACTTGTCATAGGGAGAGTGTATGGTGGATCGGGTCCACCCGGTTTTGAAAGGAGTGCCACGCTGGCGGCCGACGGGCGACACGCGGCAACCGAGGCCGAGGTGGCGCTTCGTGGCGCCGACGTGGTTCGGTGGCGGCCACGTCACGCCGGCGAGGAGGCGGCACACGGGTGCTCAACGTCGCCGGCGCTACACACCACGGCGACGAGCAGGGAAGGTGCCAAACGAACGAGGAGGAAGGGGTTCAGTGCAAGACGTTAGTTGGGGCAAGCAACGGAGACCGGCGGCGAGGAAGGAAGCGGCGGAGGTGGCGGCGCGGGCGGCTCGATGGGGCTCGAGGTGCCGGGACGGGAAGCGCGACGGATGCGCCTCGGCACGGCGATGCCGAGGTGGCGACGACGGCGGCGGAGGGGGTCGAGCCTCGCGAAATCCGGTGAAAGGGCGTAGAGGGGAGAGTGAGAGCGGAGGAGGTGGAGGAGGCGGCGCGTCCGGCTCTCTTAAATAGGCGCGAGGGTCCGGAGAGGAGGGCAAGATAGAGGTCACCATGCCATTAATGGCGGCTTGACCCAGGCGGCATGGGAGGCGTGGGGCTGCGCCAGGCGTGGGTGAGGTGGCGGGTGCGGCGGAGGCGGAGGCGACGCGCATCGGCGGGATTCATGGAGTGGGCGACGGCAATGGATTCGCATGGCGGCATGGGCGACGCGACGCTTGTGCCGACGGAGGTAGGAGACGACAGGCGCTTGCCGAGGCCGACACGGCGGGTCCATGGTCGAGAGACAAAGCAAGAGAGAGAGGAGGCGGGATGAGTGTGAGCCGTCCGATTGAAATCGGACGGTGGCGAGGAGGAGGCTGCGTCTTATTGGGTGCTGGTTGGAACGAGGATGGGCCGGAGAAATCGGCCCAAAGCCAAGGAGGGAAATCCTAGGGTTTTTCTTTTTAGAAAATACCAGAAAAGCAAAAGCAATTTTAGAAAATAGCTTAGGCTGTCCAAAGATTCTAGGAAAATTCACAGAAATCCCTTGAATTATTTAGGACTTAGTAAAAATAATTTTTAGCTTCACTATTGCTTTTAGTTTTTGCAATTAATTACTTTTAACATAAGGCCAAAGGAAAAACCAAATTAAAATCCAACTAAACTCACTAAACCAACTTTAATTAATTCAAGTTTTAATTAATTCAAATTAAACCACTTTTGAAATTCTAAATTACAATTTAAGCTTTGGCAAATTAATAAACCCGAATGGTTCCTTTTTAATGTTTTTCAAAATTTTCAAAAAGGCTAGAAAATAGGGATGTTACAAAGATTGGGCCACATTACGAATCAACACATGTTGATCAGTATCAGTTGGTTTGATGGAGAGCATAAGAGAAAGGGAGGGCAAGTGGCACTGGCGAACGAACGAGCTGGCGAGGAAGACAAACAGTGTGGGGGCACTGACTAGTGGGGCTGGGGCCACCAGGCAGTGACACGTTTGAGGGTGACGCGACACTGGGCTGTCGACGCGTTGTGCGAGCATGGGCCAGCTGGCTGGGCCGTGAGGAAGGCGCGTGGCCTGGTTGGTGCTGGCGTGTCTTGGCGCGTGGGCCGAGGGAAAGGAGTGGGCCACGGGAGAGAGGGAAAGGTAGTTGGGATGGCTTGGTTTCGGCCCGAAGGAGCTAAGAGGGGGAGAATTGATTTTCGGATTGGGTTTTGGATTTTTCTAATTGAATTTGATTCAGAGGAGTTTTTGTATTCCAGTTGAATTGTAGAATTTTGTGGAATTAATTTAAAACAAGGATGCCAATTTAAGTTTTTGAAATGCAACCAAGATTCTGGAAATTCACCAAATGCAACAAAAGTTTTTGAAAACCCATAAAGTTCAAGAAAATTTTAAGAAGCTAAAAATTTGGGTTGTTCAATAAACTAGTATTTGCTTGCACTTGATGTGAATGTGCTACTCCTATCACAAGCATGTCATCTTCAATGATCAACTAAAAACAACAACAAAATAAGGGTGAGTCCAAGACTCAACAAGTAACAAAGTAAAACAATAAATGTTATATAACATAACATAACATTTTGCATTATCATCATCATCTCTTTCTTCCATTAATGCAATGTTTGTCTAGTCTACATGTTCATAATGTACATCTCATAGCTCATACTGGTATAGCTTGAGGGAACACCTATCGATGTTCACCCTCACAATCCTCCCATCCCGTGGAGGTGCCTACTAGAGTAGGTCTTTCTTTCCACTGAAGTGGTCATCTATCTTTCATAACATCATTGAGACATCATTATGCTCATAATGCAAATGCATGTATTTAAACATTATCTTGCATATTCCATTATCATCATTTAACCACCTCCATGACTTAATCAACATCATACTTTCATCATAATAAACATAAGACAAGAAAGTAGATAACTTCATTAGCATCATGTGACATAAGCAATCAACCGTCTACCGTTCTACCATATGCTTGCCTTTTAACCACGAGAAACGAGATTATGTGTAGCCGACACCACCCCTGAAGCTACATTATACGAGGTGCCCGATCTTCTCAACGTGGGATCGAAGATAACTCAAGTGGCCTGATAAATCGTATGAAGCCAATACGCTGCCAATGCAACAACCTGCGACACATCAATTCACCCAACCACACACTGATATGCACATCCAATCGACCATGCAAAAGTGGATGCAAAGCTCCTCCAATCCGCAAGGATCAACAAGAATCAAGGTGAAGAGAGTCGCACGATTCCAAGGGGTAGCCGGTGGCTTCCAAAACACTAGAACAATGCAAAAAGCAATATGCTATTTTCTTTCATTAAATGTGGTCTAAAGATTACATAGGGTGCGACACATAAATATATAGGGGCGCGCCTCCTCTTGGTCCGGTCGAAACAAAGGCACAAATCATATTTGGTCAGAAAGGCCGAATACAACTCCTACACACATTAAACCCTAGCTCTAAGTGTTCGGACTCAAAGAAATAAGGATACATGGCCAAATCAAGATGCTATTTGCCCCAAGTAATAGGGCATGCAAGCCCACTCAGAATAACCATCAGATCAGCGGATACACAAGAGCCCAAGTAATAAGGATACACAACAACTCTCCAAGGTGACACACTACGCTGGATAAGATCTTTGGACAACAAATCATCCTATTGCTTCTTCAACTCCTGGAAAGGATGTGCCAAACGATATGGAGACAAGAAAATAGGCCGAGTATCGGGAACAAGGTCAATGTAGAATTCCACGTTCCACTCTGGAGGCATTCCTGGAAGCTCAGCAGGAAACACATCGGGATAATCACACATCTCCTCGATACGCAAAGCTACACTCGGTTTTTCTGCGAGAGCAAAGAGTAATCCAGTCTTTACAACTTGTCCGCAAGTGAACAAATTGGCCAATACAAACAAAGAATGGAGAGGCGCACTCCCTCGAAAGATAAACTCCTCTCCGGATGGAGCCTACAAGGTAACAGTCTTCTAGAAACAAGAGATCACAGCTCGATAACTATGCAACCAATTCATGCAAAGGATAACATCAAAAGGTTCTAACTGAATAACCATCATATTAGAGGTGAAATCCTCATAATCTATAGAAATGATTTAACCAGGACAAACTGTGGAACTAGCAATGATGCCCCCAGAAGAGCTGACTAGAATTAACCGCGAAATCCGCTACATACTCAAATTTGCTCTCCTAGCAAACTCTAGAGATACGAACAAGTAGGTAGCTCCAAAATAAAAAAAGAACAAGGACATCATGGGAATCCATGAGTAGTGTACCTGTCACCACGTCAGGACGGCCTACAGACTCAGTGGTAAGCATGGCGTAGACTCTAGGTGGCGTCGGGACGGTGGGAGTCCCGACACTCAGCTGAGGCGGTGCAGGAACAGCAGGAGGTGCGACAATCTAGAGTGGTGCAGTTGACTCAGGCTGCTAGTAATGCCCAACAGGTGGCGCCCAGGCAAGAGGCCACTGCGGTGCAGGAGTAGTCACCATCATCTGGACAGACCCCCCGAGTCAAAGCAACTAAAGCAGATGAAGGTAATGGCTCCCACTTGAGCATGCTAGTGGGATTCTACCGACAGACTCGCTCCATGTGACCTGGCCTGCCATAGTGATGACACTCTCCCACCTAAGAGCACTCAGTCGCACGATGTCCACCTCCACACTTGAAGCAGATCATACCCTACCCTGGATAGGGCGAGACGTTGGAGTCGCTGAGGAAGGACAAGGCGCTGAAGAAGCAAACAGTCTTGACTGCTTTTGACTTGGAGAACGACAGAGGGTGATGGACCCCCTCGAACTTCTTAGGAGTGGGCCACTGAAAAGACCCACCCCCTCACTGAAGCTCCTCTTCTGGTCACTACCAGAAGCAACAGAACCTCTAGAACTCTGCAAACCCTTAGTGAGCTGCATCTTCAAGTCCATATCCCTGGACTGCTTAACAACAGAGTTGAAGTCATGTAGTAGTGTGGCTATTGCGTGTGTCTCCTAGAACATGCTGGAAGTCAGGATCGAGACCCCGACGGAATCTCTTGGCCTTCATGAGATCATCATTTACCACAGATGGTACAAGCGAACCAAGTTGTTGAACGCCGCCTCATACTCAGCCACGGACAGGGTAACCACCATCTTCTACATGAAGGACTCTGGGTATAACTTCGCCTTGAACTAATCGATGAAGATCTCCCAAGTGACTGGACCATGAGCAGCGGTCCTAGTCGAAAGAAATCCTTCTCACCAGATGTCTGCCTAACCCTGCAGCTAAAAGGTCACAAAGCGAGCCTTCTAGTGTGAGGTCAACTCCAAGGCTCCAAACTATTTCTCCATGTAGAGTAGCTAGTCTGCCGGGTGGACCGGCGTGCCAGAACCGTCGAGCGTATCCAGCCTCAATGCCATCCACTCACGAAAACCCATCAGCATCTCAAGTGCGGGTGGAGGAACAATAGGGGCAGTAACAGATGTCACGGTAGCAGGGCCTGCCTGCACCTGCAGGTGAAATGCACAGATCTCTCCCAAAAGCTCAAGTAACACGGTCTGAGGGAGGGGACTCCTGTCCCCTAACTTCTATCTGGTTATTAGCAACCACCTCCTCATAACCACTCCCCTCAGCTACAGACTCAAGAACTTCGGGCGGTGACTCCACCGGGCCATGCCCACAACCACGACCACAGCCTCCTCCACGGCCTCCACGACCATGGCCTCTACCTCTTGGTATAGCTATTCACCACAAACAAATATTCATGCAATAAGCTAAAAGGCATCATCCTCACGTCATTATTATTCATTAATGCGACATAACAGAAACATAAATGCAATGCTTGACCCATTCCCATCCTACTGTACACCAGTGTGTCAAATTTTAAGTTAATTAACCATCCTAAGTCATGTTCTAGAAATTAATTAACCTATATCAAAATTTAGTTAAGTTAACCAGTCCCAGAGCAAATTTTAGTAGATTAAATTAACTTAAGTTGTCAAACTATTCACTATAGACCTAAAACCCGCTTTAATACTGTTGGACCAAAACGATGACTAGAGGGAGGGTGAATAGGAGCACGATATCTTTTTCACCTTGATCAGATTCAATAAGATTTTCACTTCAATAGCTATGAAAGCTATGAAGATCAATATACAAGCATAGCGGAAGACTTATATTGAATCCAATCAACACCCCGAAGAGAAAAGACCAAAATCACCAAAAACTAGAAACCAATATAGTTGGGCGGTCAGACCTCTCAAATTGGTGGGTCGACTTTTTGGCCTAGCGGTCAGACCTCTAAAATTGGCGGTTTGACCTCCAGCATAATGAATAGTGAAATCAACCCGAACTCAAAATCACAAATTAGTCTAACTTTTGATCCACAACTCCAAACTCCACAAAACTTGAAACATACCTTCTTTAGAATGTCAGGAACCTATTCCAATCAACGATCATGAAGATTGTTACCAAAGTTCCGACCTTTTTCCGTTTGAGTGAAGGTTGCTTCAAAACCGAGTCAAAACGAAAATATGATCCAAACACTTGCTAATGGGTGATTGATGATCAAGAATCCTAGATGTATTCCCACATGTCACAGCAAGCTAGATCTAAGCCAGAAACCAAAGGAAAACTCACGGATCAAAGAAAGCCCCAAAATCATAAAATAGAGAGCAAGAACAAAAAGAGACTCATATTGAGGAATCTTGCTTGGATTGATTTGGGATTGATGTTGGTTTACAGCTACTCCATCCAAGAGGACAAAGACTCAACACATGAGCACATAATCAATCCATCTCCCTAGAACCCTAACCTCTCCACTATTTTCTCCTAACCCTAAAACACAAACTAGGGTTTTAGAAATGAGGATTGGGGGGTGCACCATTTATAGTGGAGGCTAGCTTCTAGAAGGATATCCCTAATGGGCACCCGTTAAGCCCACACACAAATGGGTTTCACTTATGCACGCATTTTAAAGTGTCGTCTTCATCTCCTCTTGAGCTTAACTGCTTCTCCTTGCGCCGTTTTGCGCCGCGGGTTAGCAAAAGGTCATCAAGGCGGTATTTAGATGAAGTTACCAAAATACCCCTTCTCGATCCTTCTTCGAAGACCGAGTCCAATCTTCATGAAGCAATTCCATGCTTCGCCACGTGTAGGTTGATCAACGGTTCTCCTCATGTCGGCAAGTCTCTCCCATCCGGCTCCCACTGAAACCACCATGACACTTGCACCGACCCCCACGCCGCTTGATGCAACCTGTCGCACTGAACTTCCCGTTTGGTCATCCTTGTCTATTTTGCGCCATGCTTGAGTCTTCTGACTTCACCCAGCATCCTTGATCGTTCTGAACCTCAACTCTCCAAGCCTAGTCCCGATCATCCTCACCGTTGAGCGTCGTTGACCTCCAAGCTTTCTGCACAACAATAGACAAAGAAATCGATTCCGGGAATAAGTTCTTCACAACTTGACCCACGTTAGTCAAAACATACATCATGCAACACATATGCACTGAAACCCATGAACTTGACCTAACGAAACAATCATCGCCGCCAAGATGGTCGACGAACAAGTCAAAACCGGTCTGACCGCTACCCATGGTCGGGTCTCGACCCTTGGCTTCGCTCGATCACACATTGCTATTTGGCCCGACCGCCCAACAGGGACTTAGCCAAAATTTTCTCTCTGAAAATCCAAAACTCTCTGAAAATTTCAAACAAATAGATCTTTTGACTTGAAGCTCCAAAAATTATGAGACTAAGTGTAGAAGAATCCCCTTTCTTGCCTACACCCTCTATTTTTGGCCCAGCTCCAAACTTAAAGTTTCTTTATGGCCGGTCAAACCGCTGCCCATTGGCTGGTCTGACCGCCAGCCACTCGACCCGAGACTTAGCCGGTCTGATCGCCAGAGGTGGCCGGTCAAACCGCCACACAGGCCGGTCTGACCGCCACCTTGGCCAGTCTGACCACCTGAGGCCTGACAGCACTTGAACTTTATCGAAAACGCGTGTTTCGATAAACCTTCAACGTCATTGCCAATTGTATCATCATCCTAAGATCGTGAGCATATCCCCATGATATCCACAAATACCAATTGTAACACCCCAACCCAACACTGAGCTTAGAATGTCAACTAAATCTTTTTCACTCTCAATTTAAACCCCATTTACTTATAATTCTAGCAACCAATGCATGGAATAAAACTCACAACGAGCCACTTTTCAACAATAAAAACAATATAAATGCATAAATGATTAACTTTCACACAACTTGGGACGTTGCGCCCAAGAACGCTAGGGGCCACGTGCCTGAGAAGTCGAGAACGCCTAGAACCATGCACACGGGAGCATTGATTAGCAACAACTAAATAATCAAACAATAACTAAACCAATCAAGTTCTAATCATTAAGCTAATAAAATCCATATCTACTAATCAACTCTAGATGAAAGCACCAAGTCTCTAGATTTAATGATAGCAAATAAATAGTGATAATTGTGCGGTTGATAGCTGTCGGGACCCGAACTTGCAAATCCGGACCCTCTATGTATTCTGTACTAGTTCAGGATCACGCTAGTGCACATAATGGCAACATAGACGAAATATCAACCAATCATCGAAATAACTAAGAAAGTAACAACTTACTACTAAATAGTAGCAATAGACCTGAAGATAAAAATTTACATAGTTTGCTACGTAGGGCTTAAATAGAACTCAAGTAGTGGAAAATATAAAAACTTGTAGTAGCCATCCGACATGCCCACAAACAATCGAGTGGGGAGCACATCCTAGTTTGCGTAGTCTTCAAAGTACTCATCCTCATAGAACTCGGAGTTCCCTAGTTCGTCTTCAGCGACTTATCAACAATGCATATAGCCGTGAGTACATAAAGTACTCAGCAAGTCGTAGGGAATAGTATGTAATTAATATTCATTCAAAGATTGAACAAAGGAATCGTCGTATGGTTATTTTGTAGAAAGCAGTATTGACAGTAAATACAACAAATATATTTTAAAGCATAATCGGAAACATAATATACATAAAGTAAACAATTATTTTGAAACAACTAGTGAACTACTCATTCACTTCCCAAACAACAACCCAGTGAACTACCCATTCACTTTCCAACCCTTCCACGATTCAACATTTTATGAAAATCTTATACCTTGTGTGAAATTCTCAGGCATTATCCATAACTGGGGGACACGGTTGTTCGAATAATTTTTAATACTCTGCAGAGATTGTACGGCTTTACCAACAAGAGATAAATCAACTTATAATGTCCACCTGACACACTTTCTTATGTGCGACTAAGTGGTTATCACAAGGCCTTTACAAAGCTCTGTCTTAACCTAGTTCTGTCCGCTAAGGTTTCACCACCGAAGGGATACATCCACCACAGTCGCCCCCTCCCTCTTGTGCCATGTGAATCTACCAGTCTATCGTGGAACCCACACCACCACATGGCAGAACCAAATCAAGACATTGCAAATTACTCAGCCAAATCCATCCCATACTGGACAATTTGTACGATATGGCCCAGTTCAATAGCGCACAAGATTAAGTCCTTAGTGATTACTTAGGCAAGGCCACCTCATCCAAAAATGTGCTATCCGAACCCCTTTTACTACACGATCATTTGCCTGAGTATGAAATAATTTGTTCAACCAGACCAATGACATCCCCTGCCATGGCACAACAAATTTTAACAACAGTGGCTACCCGCCACGATTCCATATCTCCTTAAGTCAAATTGATGTAATAACTGATCATGTGAGTATGAGCTCATCGTATAACTAAGCATAGCTAAGCATAACTACGTCACCCATATTGGTATTTCAAATATGTCCAACTAATAACAACCCAACCTAATGTATCAAAGGATACATGGCATTCACAATATTCAAGGTGGTATAATATCAATTAGGTACTTAGCTACTCCCAAAAACAATTGATATAAAAATTAGCATGGATGTTGATATAAAATAACGTATTTTTTTTTTGTAAAAATGGGTACAACATGATCAAAGGTCTATGACTTTCCTTCGTCAATGATTTGAGTTACCACATCCAGTTGGTCCAAAGTGGCTTCGACGGTGTCGAACTCTACACGTGTGAATCGAGACAAAATAAATAACAAAAAACAAATAAAATTATAAAATTATAAAATTAGTACCATTAGAGAAATTATGAATTTAGATGAATATAAGAAGAAGAATCAATTGATTCGGAGTTCGTACGGAAGAGAACAAACTCTCAGAAGGTTTGCCGGAAAGGAAATTCATGAAAATTGGAAGAGAGAGGAATATTCTAGATATTCCTGGAATATTCCTTTCGGTTTTAATATTGCAATATCACAGTGTATGATACATGGGGCCCAAGTGCTAGTGTGAGAGATTGAAAAATAGAAATTGACATGTGGGGTCCTTGTGTGTGTGTGTGTGTGTGCGTGTGCGTGTGTGTGTGTGTGTGTGTGTGTGTGAGAGAGAGAGAGAGAGAGAGTGAGTGAACGAATGAGAAGGAATCAGGGAGGCAGAACAAAGCAAGGCGCAGGTAGCGCGACAGCAGGTAGTGACAACCAAAATGGAACCCCGGAGGGGTTCCCGACCTTCGGTTAGCGATGACACAGTCGGAGCGGCACGGAAGCGTCAGCGACGGCTTGGGCACGCGAGCGCGTGACGTCGTTGGCGGTTCTCCGGGGAAGGCGGCGTGCACATGAGCACGGCGCAGCCACGTGTAGTGCGTTGGGTGGGTTGGGGTGGCCTGAGGGTGGCCGAGGCGGCAGGGCGTCGGTGATGAAGATGGTGGCGGCGGCGACGGCTTGGTCTGGTGACGATGTGGCCAAATGGAGAGGGGGGAAAAGGTGAGAAATCTTTGGGAACACGTGATGACGTACAAAGCATGGCTCGGGGATCACCGGAGAAGAATATCGGGCGATGGGTGTGTTTCGGCTGGGAGGAAGAAAGCGGCAAAATCCAGCGATGAATTGCAACCAAATGTGAAATTGATTGAGGGGAATTGTTCATGTAGCCCAAGAACACGATGTGACACTGTTAGAAATACAAAAATCTCACTGGAGCGATGGGAGAACGAAGAGAGGTGGCGGTCGGTGCTGGGGAAGACGATGAATTCGACGACGACGGAGTTCTGGAGGCTATGGGGGTTAGAGGGGGTGCGAAGGGGGTAGAAGGGGTGCCGAAGCTTCAATTTATAGTCTTGATCAGACGTGGCCGCAAGCGAAATCGACGGAGACGTTACTGACTTACTGGCACGGTTTGGAAACTGTCGAAACGACAATTGCAATGAAGGCTCGTGACAATGGCGGGGTGTGATTGCGCCGGTGATGAAGCGGGTGACGTGGGGGCACGACGCGCATGACTCGGGCGAAACGCACGCACAGCCTTGGGTGGAACGTGCGCGGGTGGGTGTAAGCCGGGTGTGGCTCAGGCGCACATGGTCGCATTCAGGACGTGGGTGCGGCAAGAATGGGCGTGGTTTCGACACGAGCGCTGGCCAGCGTCGGATCAAGGTGGCGTGGCGGCTTCTCGGCAAGAACAGAGCATGGGCAAGGAAAAAGAAAGGAATGAAAGAAAGAAAGAAAGAAAGAAAGAAAGAAGAAAGGAAAAGAAATGGGCTTAGGCTCAGCATAGAATTCTTGGGAAATTGAAATTACAAAATTTGAATTTGGATTTTGGAGACGAGATTTGAATTGAGATGATGGAATTTGGATTTGGATTTTAAATAATTGCAAAAACTCCAAAAGAAATCCAACACTTTGAAATAATTAAATTAAATTAAATTTTACAACAAAGAAAGAAATTTTGGGAAAACAGAAAAGAAATAAATTAAATTGAACTCCAAGAAATAACAAAAGAACGTGGAAAATCCAGAAAAATCCAAAAAATAACTTGGAACCCAAGAAACTCAAATAAAATAGTTTTGAATTTAATTTAAGTTTGATTTATTCATATTAAATTGTTTTAATTTATGAAATTTCAAATTAAGCTTTAAACAACTCAATAAAATTCAACTGGTTCCTTTTTGTTTTGAAAATAACAAAAAGACGCGAAATGAGATGTTACAATAGCATGCGATGCAAGTATATAATAGAACAATAACAAACAAATTATCATTCAAGTAGATCATTATCATCATCATTTATGTACTCATTTAACATCATCACCTTTCATGTAATCATTTAACATCATCCCCTTTTCATGTATGCAATGGTTGGCTATTCTACATGTCCACATGAATATCTCTTAGTTTATACTGGTATAGCGGAGTGATCACTCGTCGATGAACCACTCTTACCCCGTCCTCTTTCATACGAGGTCTATCCTCCACTCTCGTGGTGTCCCTACCGATGTAGGTCTTTCTTTAGAGATCTTCGAACTAGTCATATAACTTTCTCACCAGCCCTACCAGAATAGTTATATAGTGTCCTCACCGACCTAGCTCGTATGCAATCCTGTCATGACGAATGCAATTGATGCAACGATTTTCATTATCCATTAACATGATCTATTATCATCATTATCGTGTCATCACCATTGTCATATCATCATCATATTATCTTCCATTTCATATTGCCATCGTGGAATTGTAATAAGCATGAATAAAGCATAAATATATCATGAAAAATTAATTGTAAGATAAGTGGCAAACAAACCAATATTTGCCGCTCTACCATGTACTTGCCTTTTAGCCACAAAAATCGGAATGATGTAAAGGCGACACCGAACTCGAAGTAACACTCCATGGAAAAACACAATAATTCACCTAAAAAATATGCAACTACAGTACAAGAATACAAAACAACTCAACATCGCTCCTACGCGCAAACTCGACATAATTAACCCTTCTTCACTGGACAACCCACCCGTTGTCCCAGTGATCAAACAACCATAGCTTTTAATCCTGGGATCCAAATATAGCAAGCTCTATGTTTTCTGGAATCTACACAAAATTTGTTACACTTTCCTTGTTATGCAAATTCTCTGATTAAATCGTCTAAACCCTCATTTTTAACCTCGAATGTCAATCTGGAACAGTACAGAACAACAAATTAACAATTTTATATCTATTTTTCTACCATATGAAAAATAGCAAACCCTACAACTTATGGAAACTATTGAAAATTATCTAACCAATTCTAGTTATGACCATAATTTAACTCGACCATCTACTATACGAAAAAAGCAAACTACACAACTGTTGTTAACGACGATGGAATTCTGGATAGCAGTGCTCCAGAAGCCATAACTTTTACACCGCTTAACCAAATCCAATAGTTTTACACTATATGGAAACTTTAAACAATAACCTAAAACTTTGCTAACATGACAGAGTTATGAAACAGGACGTAGATACCCTACAACTCCCTCACATGGCTCAATAGCATAATTAACCGAAACAAGGCATCACCAAATTACCAATTCCCGCTATCGATCTACCCTAATTTTTGAATAAACGACAATCTAATCACGTGGAAAGGATTTCCATATCGTTACCCCTCGAAAACAAATGACAAATAAGATTGGATCACGAAACCCTAACTTATCAATAACGGAGTAGAGGGAGGTGGTGCGATGGGCAACTCCAATATTAGAAGTGAAATAAATAAATACTACCCATTTCTTCATCCCGTATTTGCTCCGCGGGCCTTCGGTCTGTCGGTCGGATGAAAATTATTTGCTCCTTTTGCACCCTCTACACAGGACATTGGACAATAGGAGTGCAATCAGAGCGAATAAGAAAAGACTAATGGCTGAGATGTCGAAGGAAAAACACTCATTATCCAATGCCTACTCAGATGCAGCAACCCACCTATCACAATAGGTTTTCCTCATACCACCTGACATATGAACACATACGAACGGATATTGCTCATCATGTATCATTCCATATAATTCTCTCGAAATTAGAATCAAATACAGATAGTGCTAGATACCTATTTCTCCATCCCGTATTCGCTCCGCGAGCATTCGGTCGGTCAAAATTTATCCGCTCCGTTTGCAGCCCTACAAACCACTATTCCTTTGGTATCTTCCTAGAGAAGCACTCTGTTGAATTGTAAACTTAGGTATTCTATCTCCGGCGAGCAGAGGTAATTCGATGCACCAAAACACACCAAGCCAATAATTCCACTTGCATGCATGCATCGTCCGTTTATATACAGAAGAAACAATACTCCATATGTACAAAAGGCCAACTGAATTGTCATAACGAGCTTAAATACAAGGGTGGTAAACCCACAAATGCCTTGTCTTGGACATCAATTTGTTCAGAAGCACCTGAAATGAACAGGAAACACTACCACATATACATAATCTGGAAGAATCCTCCCTACAGTCGCAAGTAGCAACACTATTACTTGCTTCCCAACCACCAAAGGAAAAAAACACATAAGGAAAGAATATTCATCTACAGACCGGCCATGAAAAATCTCCACCCCGCGCCTCGACTCAATAAAAAACATATTGTAAACCGTTTTGATATTTTTATCGCGCTCGTATCCCTCCCTTCTCGTTTTGGAATTGTTTTGAGTAAGCCGCGGCCTTTGCATCTAGGGCAGTCTGCTTCTTCCGCCTTGATTGCCCAAGAGCTGCTGGATCAATCAACAGTCCAGACCATGTTTGTGAGGCCCCCTTCTGGATGGGGACTACGGTATTGAAGGAAGCATCCTGGTGCTCATATGTAGGCTCCATATGACGACAGGATCCTAACGGATTACCCATAGCTCCATCCTGATGCGGCGGAGGGAACTTCTCGCTTTTGCTCTTGGCATTTGCATGGGTTATCATGCGTCGCCTCTGCTGTTATTGAAAATACTAAATACTGAGTACCACACCGTGCAATATGTGTAATTTTGAACAGATAAATGATTAAAATTATATTTCAACTTAGAAATTTTAAGAACAGTTAAAAGTTGTGAACTGTGCAGAAGCTAGCACTAATTTACTTTTACCACATTGATTAAGTATGGTAAGGAATCACTTATCCTACTGAAAAATCTAATTTTTTACACCCATATGAAAATATAGTAAGATCAGAACAAACAGGACTAGTGACATGTCATAACCTGAAAACAGATCTTCCTCTAACTATGCTCAAAAGGCTTTGATACAAAATACAGGTCAATGATGGTGAGTGGTGACAAACTGTCATGGGCGTGGGATACTGTCGACGAGCACGAATAGTACATGTGGTACTGTAGTAGTCACGTACTGTTCATGCCGGATCCACAGGTGCGTTAGTAGTTAGGAAATAGAGATAAGAATAATTAGTTTTTTTATTAATTGGGTTTACTTCCTTACATATATATTCCATCTAATAGAGAGAGATTTTCTTAGAAATAAAGATTGTTTCTTATGAGTCAAGTCGAGTCGTCCCTATAAAAGGGATAACATATATCCATTATCAATCAAGTAAAGATGAATAAACCAGTTCCTAGTCCCTAAAGTCCAGCTGTGGTCGTTCCCTTGACCAGCTATTCTAGATCTATTACTCCCCCAATCAGTACCCTCCTTCACCTAGCGTCGTTCTACTTCAAGTCGCCGCCGTCCGACTTCCCTCTGACGGATGTTTACCGCTTGTTGTGCTAGTTCAGAACACAAACTATCTAGAGGTGCCATGATTATACACTAAAATTGTCATTTTTATCGCATTTTACCATTACTTTCCGACCTATTTGGCATTTGGGCTCACCACTCGCAAAAATAATGAGATTTTGGCAGGTTTATGCACAATTAGAGGAGCAATTCTGGTGGTGAGTTCAAAATGAATTACCTTTTAGTATTAGATACGGAGTATAATCAACTCAATTGCTTGTATCACGTCAACAATTTATAGGATAGCAAATTAAACAGGAATATCTACAATCATAATTAGCTTTTGACTTACATCTAGATTTGCTTGAAGCTCTGCATTAGCCTCTGGTACTGGTCCTGCCCTATGAGATAGATCCCGCGTTCGAGTCCTTTTGGCCACCTCTCCTTTGGCCTTTGCAGCAGCTCGTAGTCTGAAAAATAATAATACGCAAGATAGAAACATATAGTGTCTTGAATGATCCAGTAACAAACAATTAGACAGATTAATTTTATATGTTACTCTTTCGTGGTGAGGCAACTCTTAACTGACGAATGAAAGATAATCAGCAGCAATTGAAGCAAGATTGCATGTGCCTGTGTGACTGCACGAATATGCCCATGCAAGTTTGCAAAAACATTCCAGGCTGGACTCCACCAGGCTGATCGTCTCAATTTCTAGCTACTAGCTAGCTCCTAGTAGTAAAAGGTCAAAACCCTAACACAGTGAGACTAACCCCAAACGAAAAACAGCCAGAAAGTGGCTGCTTTGACAGTTTGCAACCAAACAGAGGCAGTACCGTGAGTTAAAAATGATTCCTCCATTTTTTCCGAAAGAATTACAGAATAATATCGTTAACTAAAGAATGGTGTGAATACCAAATATTGTTCAAAAACCCACCACAAATCATTCATAACTCGGTCTAAATAGCCCAATTTATCAATACATGCAACAATAAAGCAGGTAAGATGAAATATCATAGGTGGCCTATAGTAATCAACTGGTCCATACAAGTTTACAAACATTGTGCACATGGCTGCATGCATGTGAACATGCACCTTTCTTATTTAGTTCTTTTCTGGGAGGGAGGTTTAAACTTTAAATGAGTTATGAAATAACTGGTAGGCTAGCAAAGATTTCAAATAAAGTAAATTCACTTCTACACAAATTTATGAAAGTGCAGAAAGTCAACAAGGCACTGTGAAATGATCATAACATGATTTGCATGCAGTTCAGCAAAAAGGGAAAAGGGTAGATGAAACACACCTTCTAGCTTCCTCGTCTCTTAACTTAGCATCCATCTCCTTGCTTGGCGGATATGTCGGCAAGCTTGATGGGTCACATGCATATGGCTCAGTTGCAAAGAACTACAAAGCTCACAGTATAACAAATTAGTACATAGTGATAACCTGAGAATTCTTGTCAAGTGCAAAACTCTACAAATTTTTATAGGAGAGTTTACCAAGGATAATGGTGGTATTATCAATCGAATAATAGTTCCGTAAGAAAAGCAGCACACAAGTTTTGGTGATATGGAAATACAAAACTGAAGCTTGCTTTGTCATGGCCAATGATATTAAGCAAAATATTCCATACAAAGTTCCCCTTTTAGGTTTAAAAAAGTATCCTTCCCTTTCTTTAGTATATCGCATTAAATCCACCTAAAATTTTAAAGAAAGCAGATCCTTTATCTGTACGACTGTACCTTTTAACTGAAACAATATAATATGTACCTCTAAGTTGATGCTAATCAGTATATGTACTTCTAGTTTTTACAATTGAGTACCTATACTCCTGAACCAATGCAAACTAACACATACCATCTTGACAAAATTTGTCGTAAACATGGAAATATGGTGCTGGAGATGATCTAAGTTCTCATAGCCTCATATTAACACATATGACATGCCAAAATTTCCATCGCCCAAAGCTAGTGAGCAGTTTTCTCAAGGTAGCACAATATAGTTTGCACTAATTGAATGCAAGTGCTAAATTATCATAATTAACATGGATATATTGGGCCTAGCGGAAGAGCACTAATCCTTGAACAAGAATATATTAAATAATTCATACAACACATAAGAGATTAATATACTTTGGAGCTTTCATATGTTGCATACAAAATATATGTCTGTTATCCTGTTTGCTTCAAAGAACTGCAACATATGCAAGAACATAATTGGAACATCATACCATACATTACATATTTCTTCCAAGTAATTACTTTGGCATCTTCTATGAGAGGAATATGTTAACTCTACTCCACCTCTACGTTTTTGTAGTTAGGCAAAGTCCCATCTCGGTCCTCTAACTTTGTGTACAACCCTAACTTTTTAAAGTTAAGGTCCATAATGGCATAAGCAGGTGGTCCAGATCCCACATGTCAATGACACAAATACATTAAATGTTAATTTTAAACAGAAGGCTTCTCTGGGGCCAAAACTGAAACTTGATGACCTTGAGGTGGCATCTTTGGACCTTTAAAAAGTTAAGGTACTCAATGGGGCCTAGATGTAAAGTTGGATGACCAAAATGGGACTTTTTCCCTTTGTAGTTATAAGACTTTTAGTCTCCTACATCTCTAATTATCAGCAGTTCTTTGATACATGGATTTGCAAAAGAAGCTTGTTATTTGTGTTGCTCATAAGCATTTTTAATATGTAATACTGTAATAGCATTGCTCAAGTAGGATTTTTGTAACACGAAAAATTTACAGCAAAAGCACTAGATTCAACATCATTATTATTCTGTAAAATGCCAGCATTTTAGAATCTAGGTTCTAGACAAGTCCTCCCAAACAAGAAAAAAGAGAGAGTAATATGGAGTATATACTATAAAAAAGATACTCCATTTGAAAAGATCCGAAAATACTTCTATAATGGCATACTACATGCCTTGATACTTTTTTTTTGTTTGTTCTGGAGTGAATTAAACTACACCTTCGAGAGCCAGTGTGTCTTGTATGATAGGACTATGAATCACGGGTCAATGACTTTGCTTCAATGCTTCATACTAACATTTCTGATTAATGAGGAAAAGGATATGAACATACTTCACTTTGCAATGTAGCTGTGGCAGTTTGACGCTCAGCTGGATCAATTGCAAACAGAGTTTCAACCAATGGCAGGGAAGATGGAGGAAAATCTTTAAATGTCTCCCTGATGCAACGCTTATAGGGCTGTTGAGGTTTAAATATTGTAGCATGTGGCAGTTTTGACTTCTTCCAATACTCCTCTGAGGGGGAGCCACATAACTTGAAAATCTTGTGCAACTGTTCTACCTGATGAACACAATGTATATTGCAATTTTTAACATTAGGAACCAAGTAGTCAGCTTTATGTAAGCATATATAGCAAGGAAAAACATACATAAATAAACGCATCATGACTTCACCCTAGACTAGCGAAATTATGATCAGAAGATTACGAGCGTGGAATTACACGAAATATATGATGGTTTGTTCACCTCAAGGGACAAACATTTCAAGAAAAGTCTGTGTTTGTTGTTGTTTGATCAATATGGCTGAATTATGATCAATAGGATATACAAAAATAAACAAAATACAGGGATGCCCAACCATCCTCATCAACACCATCAAGTAGTCCCATATTCATATTAATCTCCTAGTAAATTTCAAATGATTAAATTCAGGATTCTCTATCATGTTGTTGGACGCCTGGACCATATACTGCTGGGCAGATAAATATTGGTTCATGATTAATTATGATTGGTTTCTGGCAGACCAAGTCCACAATTCAGTCTAAGTGCCTAACAATTAATTTATTTTCCTCACTTATTCAATAAGCGCCAAAACCTTCCTACCAATGAGAAGCTGAAGTCTAGGGACGGTGGTTTATGGGATCTATAGGTTTGCAAGAGCTTATAAATTAGTTTTACCAAATATTTCTACAGTTGACCCAATAGCCAGCTTACCTGCCTTAAGAGGTATAAGATCAACAAGCAAGCTTACGAGTCAGCAATACTATGTCTGTAAGACTCAGTTAGTCAATCCAAATTATTCATTCATTTTTATATTCATGTGTTTTACTCATCTAGCATTTTATGCAGGGCATAAATATTTTGGACAATGGTGCGCATACAGGAGTATTCTAATAACAGAAACAGTTACAAAACATGCAGTTGATTGATGGTGATTGTACGTTTTACGTTTTTGGATGCTACTAATATATGATTGGACTAATGGAAAATAGTTTCATAGAACCACCCTATCGAAACAAAAATCATCTAGACCAATTGTTTGGCAAATACAATAAAATCATTATTAGTAAACTTGAAAACAATTGTAATCACCTCAAAAACATGTTTGAAAAAACTCAACTACTCTAAATGGCTGTCATATGAAGAAAGGAAAGGTACCCACCAACAGGAAGCCACACCCTAACCACAAAACTCAACTACTCTAAATGGCTGTCATATGAAGAAAGCAAAGGAACCGACCCACAGGGAGCTAAACATTTAGCCTTTTAAAGTCTAATTATGAATTAAGCATGCTCATAGAGTTCAAACTAATGGTGGTGTGAGTACTCCACTTGCTAGTTATGCGACTTAGTTCTACTTAGGAACACCTATTGTATTGGGAGATTTTTAATAACAGACGTAATTGCACGAACATCTTATTTTAATGCTAAAAGACACGGGCATGTTTTTCAACAGAAGCTTTCATTAAAGTCGTGCTGGTAACCACTGATGACAGTACCCTATAGAGAAATCAAGTCAGGCACATACAATGAAGTCAACAAATCATTCAACTCTTTCAATAAATGACAATGACATGGTCAAGAATCACTATTTGCCAAAACACAAAAGATGAATAAACATAAAACATTAGACAATGTAGAGGTACCACTGTCCTCTGGAGGAAACCTAGTTTAAAATGTCAACAATTTCAACAGCCGCCGCAGAATTCTTTATAATGAGTACGAGTTGAAGTTTTATTTCAGTACCTAACAAGGTTTTACCACATGTTTGATACTAACAGTATGATCCCAAGGATTACAAAAAAATAACATGAAATAAAGAGTTAGACATTGTTCTAAGACGCACCTCGGTGCGCCCGGGCATGATGGGCTTCCCATACAAGAGCTCTGCCAGGATGCACCCGGCACTCCACAAATCCACACCCACACCATAATCTGTCGCACCCAATAGCAATTCGGGTGGCCGGTACCAGAGTGTGACCACACGGCTCGTCATTGGCCGCTTGTGGCGTGGGTCAAAGAATGTTGCCAGCCCAAAATCTGCAATCTTAAGAATCCCGTTATTATCCAACAACAAGTTCGACCCCTTGATATCCCGATGCAACACATTATTGTCGTGGCAATGCTCAAGCCCCGACAACAGCTGCTGCATATAACATTTTATCTGCAACAAGTACATTAGCATCAAATTCACATAATTCCACCAAGTAACTGTCCACAAAAAGAAGAGAGCATGCAAGCCCCAAACACCTGTGGCAGAGTAAACTTGACGTCAGGGCTTGCTGCTAGGCCAGCAAGATCGTGCTCCATGTACTCGAACACCAAGTACAGGCTACATGACATCCTCGACGTCACCAAGCCCTCCAATTTGATCACATTGGGGTGGTCGAGCCTCCTCAGGATCAGGATCTCCCTGGCCATGAACTTGACGCTCTCGGGCTCGAGGTTGTCGAACCGGACCTTCTTCAGCGCCACGATGCGGCCCGAGACAGTGTCCCTCGCCCTGTACACGTTGCTGTAGGTGCCCGACCCTATCTAAGAGTTAATTGCCAGACAAAAAAAAACACCACCACGAAATGGCAAAATCAGTGCTCGTAGGTCAGGTAATAGCGCGACACGTCGAATTTTGCAGATTTCCAGGGGGGGCGCTACCCCCAATACCTTGTTGAGCTTCTCGAAGGTGTCGGCGCGGCGGGGCGTCCACCCGCGGAGGGCCTCCCCGGCGACGGCGACGAGCCAGGGCGGCCACCCTGCGGCGAGCTGCTCGGCGGCGGCGGGCGCGGGATGCACCCCTGCCTGGGCCCCGCCTTGCGCCCGAGCCGCCGCCTCGGCATCCCCGGGGACCTGCCTCCGTCTCCGCCGGCCGCGGGGGAGCCGGTGGAGGGCGCGGGCTGCGGAGACGCCCTCTCCTTCTTCGTCCCCCTCCTCGGCGCGGCCCGGGAGGAGGAGGATGCGCGGCCGAAGACACAGCCCATATCTCTCTCTACACTCCCGAGGCTTCTAGAAGCATTAGGCTTCCACTGGGGTATCTACCCTCGGTGGGGGGAGAGCGCGCGCGCGGCGAGGCGGCGGCGAGAGGGAGTGAGGCGAGACGAGGCGAGGTGGGGGGAGACGGAGGAGGAACCAACCAACCAATCAATCAAATCAATCGATCAACCAGGAGAGGAGGTGTGGCCGTGGCTGTGGGTAGATGAGCATTTAATACCTCACGTGGCGGTGGGGCTGCCCGGTGGGCCCGGAGGGGGTCAGAGGGGAGGTCAACAGCTGGCGAATCGTAAGACCATGTCGATTAAAAAATATATATATGGAACTTAGAAGTCGATTCAAAGCATTATGCAACTTATATAAATATTAAATAACTATATAGAAGAGAGTGCGGTTGAGAGATGATGTTAGGCTGGTCCTAATAGGTGGTTTCTTACTACGCTTCTTATCAGATGAAAAGATTTAGATACCACCTTCCCAACGGTCAGATCCCAGAGTGCAGATCTCAGACCTTTGATATAAAGTATTTACTAAGATTTCTACCAGGATATCGTGTATGAGTGGTATCTAAATAAGATACTTAGTCCGCTCTCTCTTCCTTAATTGCAGTCACACATCGACTTTCGCTTTATGTGGCGGCCTTTAAAAACTCTTAAGGTGGAGCATTGGGACCAGCCTTATTAGTTTGTTGTTTTTTTAATGTAACGTGAGTCTTAGATATAGTATAAATCGGTTCAATACATTGAAGAAAAACAAGTTTATTTTTTAAATACTTATATAACATGACTTTAAGTTGATATCGGTACAATAAAATAAAGATTTCTAGTAACCATACCATGTATGATTTGCACTGCGACGCGTGGCAGTGCAGCGGGCGGGTGTATTATTAGCGTGGGGCCCGGGGGTCATGAGAGAGGGTGTGAATGCACGAGGGTCATGAGAGGGTGGGATGCACGATAAAGGCAGTTTAGTCGTTTTGCGGTTGGCTCTGGGGTTTCGAGCCGAGATGCCCAAGCCGTAAGGCATATCTGCCCGGTGTTCACTCCACGGACGGGACGGAGCTGAGCTTGGCTGGGGGTGGCATCGAACGAATCACGGAAGGCACGGCACGATCGGTTTGCTGCACACTTGCACGGCACGGCAGGCGGCCACGCAGCAGGAAAATGCTTGCTTCACTTCTTTCGCCTGTCTAGAACTACAACTCTAGAAGAACCGCTAGCTGCAGTACAGACGCGTGCTGTACACTGGGCTGTGCCCTATAGGCTATGCCCTATTATTTTAGCTTAGACCAGTGGGCCCGTTTGCTGGTTATCTGCCCAGAAGCTTCGGTTTGTTTCGTTGGATTCGGGGATGCCTTTGGAAGTTGCATCAAGGATGGAGCTTTATTTTTTCCGGAGGGAGAACAGGGTGCAGATGCCTTAGATTTACTCGCAAAACCCACCGAGTGGAGCAAATCTTTTTTTTGAACAAGAATAAATTCAGCTTTTATAAAAAGCTAATCAACAGTTTTACGAACATAGTCATAAGCTGAACAAGACAGTCTAGGGACAACCAAAAAACTGGCAAACTCCCCATCAGCTAGACAAAACATCCATCAAAGATAACAATTGAAGAGCACTGAAACTAGTCTTACAAATAACAAGCATCTAAACCAAGCAAAAATAGGAACCAAGCTAATTCTGACTTGAAGCACAAAAGGTCTTCAACCAGTCTCCCAAACGCTCTAGAAGATGAGCAAGCTTTCGCCGGTCAATACTTGTAAGGAGGGGTAGCCATCTCTGCAAGCAAGACATGAGTTTGAACATGACTTCAATTGAAAATTTAGGGAAAATCTTTTCAATAGCCTCTTTGTTCCTAATATTCCAAAGAGTCCTGGCAAAAGCTGCAAAACTGAGAAGACCAAAATTATAGTCAGTAGCACCCCTGTTATTGAGCCACCCTAAATGCAGATCATCAATAGAATCTAGAATTCTATCCTAAAGAAAAGCTTCTTTGATACAACACCAAGCAAATCTTGTCAAAACACAAAGAAAAATCACGTGATCAAAATCCTCAATGACACCACACAGAACACAATTAATATCTCCCTTCCAACCTCTTAAACTCAACTGCTAAGCTGTCTGGATACGATCCTGATAAACCTGCCAAAGAAAAATTTTAACTTTGAAAGGAATTTTACCGCTCCATAATCTCTATAACTTCCAGCTAGTCACCCCCAAAAGCAATATGAGTATACAAAGACTTGACCGAAAATGAGTGGCGCAAATCTGACTTTTAATTTTTTTTTTCAAAGGACAAGATTAAGCCACCTCACTCTTCTTCTACCTTCGTCCATATCGTGAAAGACAAGATTAAGCCACCTCATTCTTCTTCTACCTTTGTCCATATTGTGAAGGCTGGTCGTTCTTCTATTTCGAGGTTAGGAGCAAACTCTTATCTCTGATTCCTTACCATGGTTATCTCAAGGACCAATCGGTAGAAAGAATATATACTTTTGTATCTTTACTTCCAAAAACACTTGATTAATCCTTTAGTTAAATTCTTAATTAGCTTTCAAGAAGCATTCGGCCAGAAGACTGACCAGGGGAAAAGTCGAATGACGGGATCTTTGGTTCTAGATTTATCACTTAAGATGAGTATTTTACTCATCACAAAAGATCATACAATACTCTTTACCTTGATAGGATTAGATTGAATATACCGTCAACAAAAAAATTAATTAATTTTACAACAAGAAGGAAAAGTAGGAAGGAAGATTCAGAAAAATTTGCTTCGATAATCTCCTCACATAACCACGTGCAAAGCATGGAATTTTACATTGTGCATGAAAGTGTACTGGTTGGACTGTCCTTAATATGTAACATTCAAATCAAATTGTTATAGACGTCCCAACAAGATATGCCCAACATGCATAGGTACTATATCGTACTCTACCGTGTCAATGTAGCCATCAATAATAAGAGACAATCTCACCTTATATGTGATCTTGACTTTGTCGATGTTGTTGAACTACTAAATGTAGTATGGTTTAGGATGCCTCCATGTGGACAATAAGAGTGATTCCATCACATCCTTACTAATCATATTGATTGAACTCCCGTTATCAATAATCAGCTTACCTAGCTTCTCTTTGATCTTGTAATCAGTTTGGGAGATATGATGTTGTTGTTTCTTTCTAGCAATAACAGTGTTATCACTTTACACCCTTTGAGCCATCAAGCTAATACCAAACTGTTGATGATCGAGTCACCGATCTTACGAAATAAATAGAGAAAAATGGCAAAGAGTTCCTGTGAGAGAATGTGATTGCTCTTTATTGCTATCAACTGGATTCTTTACAGGGGTGCCCTTAACAAGGCAATAGACTAATCCTAATTACACTTAGCGTAATGCTTGCTATGCTATTGAATCAGACTTGAAACATGAATCTAATGCCGATTGTGATGCTTCAATCTGATACCCTTGTTCCTCCGTACTCTATCTTTAAATAACCATCGAAGGGGTGGCAGTTACTCCTGAAGAAGACGCTTGTTGGAAACGTCGCGTCTGGTCGGAGAGAGGCGGTAGTTGGTAAAGTATCAACCGCTAGGCGGTTGATATCAGCAGGAGACAATAATCATATTGCAGTTACTGTCAGTGTCTTAGGACTATGAAACGTCGCGTGGTATGGAGCAAATGTGACATGTGTTCCATTCATCACATGGTAAGGAATATACTTGAAGTTAGATCCAGATGTCAGTTTATTACTTCTTCGAATAGTCATCTGGTCAGAGACTGTGTATAGGACCTCAGGGGTCGTTAGCCTTAGGGGTTACGACCATGAAGACATATGGTCTTTTAATTATGTATTAAAGTAATACATAGAGATTTTAATCCTCGTCAGCTAGCCCTCGAACTTTAAATAAATTGGTCATGTGAACCATCCTCCGATGAAAAAAATCATATCGGGCAGGCCCTCATTTATTGCCGTGAGAAACGAGATGGTCTGTATTCACTTTAAAGTTGAGAAACTGCCTTGGGACTCGAATAGTTTTTCTGTTCGTTGAAAAAAAAGGTTTGTATCTATTGGACTTTGGGAAACTCCCGATTGCAGTTAATGAGTTGCGGCTATAAAATCCCTAGTGCGCACAACTTTAGGGTTTTTACGCCTTCAGTTTTTACCTTGAATCCTTTTCATCTTCCACAAAGAATCTCCTTTGACCTCCTCTCATCCTTTCGCCCAAAACCTTCTTTGACCACCTCTTGTCCGAGATCCAACCATGTCGGACTCGATCACCAAGTGGCTGGCCTCTGATTTGAGCAAGAAGAAGTTTGAAGCCTGGGAGAAGATCTGGATGCTTCCTGATAAGAATCTGATTAAGTGGAGGTTAACAGCTGGAGAGCATTACCCGAGCAGAGAGGAAGGGGAAATCCCTATTTTTCTAGCCTACATCGAGTGCAGGCTCAGATTTTCGGTGCACAAGTTCCTCTCCCAAGTTCTCGAGTACTACAACGTCGAGTTGGTGAACTTAGCCCCAACTCCATCAACAACCTCAGCATCTTCGTCTACCTCAGCGAGACGTACCTAGGGATCCGACCAAATCTGAAGGTCTTCAGGTATTTCTACAAGATGGTAAGGTCAAGGAAGTCGACGACTGGACATGGGGAGTGTTCACCGCGCCTCCACGATGGGAAGGCCGACGAGTACATCCGGATGTACTCGAAGTTCTCGTGGTCGTCATGGAAGAAGAGCTGGTTCTACATGACAGTCACGAAAGAGGACGACCTCTACTTCGTCGGCAAATTAGCGAGCGAGAATCTCAACTGGCAATCCACTGTGAAGAAGGAAGGAAGGGTCGGAAGATGGATTGAAGCCATCAAAGACCTTTGTGCCCATGGCTTGACCTCTTGGCACGTAGTAAGGGACTTTTCCATGCGTCGGATAAGTCACTTGAAGCTCCGAGACCGTACTATGCTCTGGTACATTGGTCGTGACGACGCGACCAAGGATTCCAGGGAAGGTAAGTCCCGAAGACTCCGACCAGCATGGTTTATTTAGTTGTCTATTTCTTAACATTGAAATCTCTTTATTTCTTGAAGCCCTTTTCCCTGATAAGATCAGGGATCGGATCAAACTGATCTGTGCTGGTGATCCTGGTATCAAGGCTTCGTTTCCCAATATCTTGGCGGTCGTCTCTTCTCAATGAGGAGACTCAAGGTAAATAACAACTTGTTCGTCATCGTTTATATATTCACCGATCAGTATATAATTCTTCTCTAATTATGTAGGCGATCGGGCTGAGGCTAAAGAGTCCGATGAGGGCTCTTCGTCATCAGTTGTTCCGACCGACTCCTTCTCAGCGATCAGTGAAGATGACGATCTCCCGAAGGTAAAAGAGCATTTCACAAGGAGTATATAATTTAGATGGAAAAAAATTCATCACCTAATTAAAACTGGTTTTTTATTAGACAGGAGAGACGGAGGATCTGCAAACTGGAACTGCGGAGGTCGTAGGCCCTGGAATGGTCATTCACGACCTGATAGTTGCTACCAAAACAACTGTTCCAGAAGTCGACCAAGACACCGTCTCTGACCAGCTGGTCAGGGACATCGACCACCTGGTCGAGGATATCACTTCCGACCGGAGGTCAGAGGGCATGAAGGGTATAACCAACCCTACTGGTGGAGAACCGATAAAATCGATCGAGAAGAAAAGGAAGGCAAGCGCCACGGATTTTGCTCCGGTGCGTTTCAAGAATAAGACTAAGAAGACGACCAAGTATGTACACATGAAAGATTCTTACAGAAAATACATACCTTTTGTGTCTCTGGTGTTCTAAAACCTTGATTTTCCTTTCTTCTGCTTTTATAGATCCTTTGGTGTTTGATGCCGCCTCAGGCAGAGCACCTCTCGAGAAAAGATTCTCGAGGAAAAAGAGGTAGAACCGCTTCCAGAACTGCTTGCGGTTTCGACCCTGCCTATGGAGGCAGAGGTCCCTGAAGGGTCCCAGCAGGTTTTGACCCCTGCTGGGAAGTTTCCTATTCAGGGCAACTTCCCTTATTGCCCCCGGTTCATCGATGACAAAGAGCTCGACAAGGCTTGGGGAGGAAATGGGACCATCTAGCAGAGACGAATCCTGATACCATTTTTGCTTAATACAATGACATAGCGATCCGGGTAAGCATCCATGACCACTTTGTATAGCCTTTTCCTTAAAAACTTAAAGAAAATTACTATTTTTGCAGCACATGGTCGAGAATTTCGCTGTGATCGGAGGACTAACCCAACGAATCAATTTTTTTTTTGGAGAAGAAGAACTCTGAATTAGAAAGTAAGTACTTTCTTCTTGACTTCCCCTCTCTTTCTTTGCCTATTTTGCTCCTCTCTTATTAATTAACTTCTCCACTTATCATATTTGATAGATTCAGAGAAAATTAAAGAAGAGATTATGGCTAAAGAAGCCAGAATAAGCCAGCTTGAAAATGAATGCCTTGCCAAGGACCGGTCGATCGAATACTTGACGACTAGGCACAAAGAAGTCCTTGAGACTATCGAGAAGAAAAGTCAAGGTAACCGGTCGTAGACTCGACCAGTGTACTATCTTTTCTAATTATATGTATTTATTCTTTGGTCTTACTCGTGCAGAACAAACTCAAGCATTGAAGAGAGAAGAAAAGGCTCTTGAGTTCGAGCGTGGCAAAGAGGCAGCCTTTGGGCATAATCTCCAAGAGAAGGTCAAGGCCTTCAACAAGATGCTCTTTGACATAGGGTTGGGAGCTCAACTGCCTCTCCTCGGAGATCCAATGGAGAAGATAAAATTTCTTGGCCAACAACTCAAAGATCTCCGAAGTCTGCTGAAAACTACTCGGGAGAACCATGCGCAGACCATGAAGGAAGCTGTGGCCAACGGAGTTAGCCTTGCTTTGGCAAAGCTTAAGGCTTCCGATCCCTCTATTCCCATCCAAGTTGTTAAAGAAGACTTCAGCTGCTCGGGTGAAGAAGCGGCCAAGTTATTCGAGGAAGTGATGCCTCTCAGAAATAAGGTCGCAGAGGAATTGGAGGTCGGGTCTCCGTCTCGCAGCTAGTAATATGATGGTCCTAAGGAGTAGATGGTTGTAATATAAGGATTATGAATGTAAAAACTTACCTTTTATCATCAATAGTCTTTGTTTTATCTCTTCACTTTGCTAAATACTCATATATTTCCTAGCCCTCGACTGCTTGTGTTAGTAGAAGAACTTACTAAAGAAGCAGTAGACTTAGAAAAAGAGCAAAAAGCCATGACCATAGTACAAAGTATGTACTAACTATGTTGTAAAAAAGATCTAAGTAGCACTAGAAAATCAATTTGGTCAGAAACAATGTATGACTTCGATTAGTTTTAGATCTATTTCCATAATCGAAAATATTGTATAGTACATTGCGTGGTCGGAAGATGCTACTAGGCTTAGCTTGATGATAAGAAAAAAAAGCAAAGATGTATTCATAAACGATATGTGGTCTGGTTTATACATAGTATCCAAACTGGTCGTAAGGGTTGCTAAGAACTGAAGACATGAAAAACACTTTGCAAAACGTGCTCATGCTCAAGTCCGACTAGCAGCTAAGATCGTAGGAAAAGGACCGTCGCTAGGAAACTCCTTCTAGTGGGCAGGACCACATGTAGAGAGGAGAGATTTCGACTAGGAGGCTTTCCGTGTCCCGATCAGTAGCCAAACGAGAGTAGAACAGAATGATGAAGTGAAGAAAGATAGCTTCCAAAATCTTAAGCATGTAAGTAACTATATGTAGTTGTTTGTCATGCTCCTTTTACTCGTATGTTTCTTTGAGAAAAGAGTTTGGTCGTGCGTGAGAACCATTGACGTAATGGTCACGACTAGGACCCTTATGGAGCTTGACTAATATGTCTGAGCCAGAGAGTAAAAGAGACCCTTTAGAAGGATATCAGAGAGAATTTGGTCTTCTCCGATCAGTTTAAACAACAATAGTATGCAACCAGCTTATGGGTACAGTAATATAAACAATATCACTCATTGAAGAAAGTAAAGAAATGGTAATCTTTATTGAAATTGATAGAATGTAAAATACATTTATACAAAGAACTTACGCAATTGATCAATATTCCAAGAATTAGACAAAACACGCCCGTTTGACATGGCTAATCGCACCTGTCGGTGTTTTAGAACCGAGCTTACGTAAAGATTGTTTGATTCGGGGGGTCTCCTAGAATGAAATCACGCAGAAAGATTGACACGGGGATTTTTATATAGGTTCAGGCCTTCTCCGAGGAGAATAATAACCCTACTCTTGTGTGTATATGGTATTGAGTGTATTCTGAACAACTAGGGGAAAAACTAAGACTATTACAGATGATAGTGCTTGTCTTCCTGATGGCCTGATTTTCTCCGCCCTTTCCTTCTCTGATTGCCGCCTTTATATAGTACGTGAAGGAGCGGCGGTTTCTCCAGTGAAGCGGCTACCATCACATCTGTAACGGCGACGTTGGTAGTAATCACCGCGATAACTCCTCCACGCCGCCTAACACTATATACCGTAGATAATGGAGCATTACGTGCTATTACTTGGCGAAATGTAGAGTATGATGATCTGTTTGAATCCCTTAATCAATTGGGCCCACTTGTCTCAGAGGTTTAATTGATCATAAGGTGGTCGAGTTGACCTAGTCGTAGAAGAACCTACGACTATGAGGTAGTCATAGCAAGACTTACGACTATGGGGTAGTCGTAGCATAACTTACGACTATAGGGGTAGTCGAGAAGAACTTACGACCACCCAAAGAGGCTCTTCCTTATAACATTTAAGGGTATACTCGGGGACCATATGACGCCATATTTACCTATAATAAGAATTATACATAAAAGATAAAATGAGGATTATTATATCCTCGCCATCTAGCCCCCTGCCTTCAAGTGAAAGTAACTTACTTGGTAAAGGAGTTATAGATGGTCTTACGACCACGAGAGGTAAGAGAAAGATAGTCGAAGGAAAAACTCTTCGACATTAGTGTACTACTTTGACCGTAAGTATGCTTGGTCAAGGAATTGCTTACGGCTATCAAATAGTCGAGAACATTTCTACGATCACGAGGTGGTCGTAGCATGGTGATCGGAAGAAAAACCTTTCCTATTAACATTTCCTTTGGTTAAACAGAATCTAACCAAGGAAGTAATTTCGCTTGAGGTGTAAAAGCAAACCTGATTTTCTCGAACGGACACGTTGGGGAATTTCAAACGACACCGTTATCTCGTCTGCTGGAGCGGTTCGAGACGGTGGCAACCTTTGGAATACCACGCCCGCCCAAGGCACGTGGTTATAAATACTTACCGGGGGTAAGACTTAGGGTTCACACTTTTCCCCAAATCATCCCACTGCTCATCAAGTTCTTGTCTTCTCCGCTACCAACTCAATCAAGAATCTCCCCCTTCTGAGAGAAATGGCCGGGAGGGTCTCTGAGTGGGCCGAGTCGGAGATGGATACGGCGAAGATGCAAGCCCTTGTCAACGCTGGGAAGATTCCAGAGAGAGTTCTCGTGGAGTGGTTCGGCGTACAAGCAAAGAATGGCCGTCGGGGAAGATGAACAAATCCCGCCTTCCGAGCGCATTGTGAGTGTGGTCTTCGATTGCCGGCTCACCCCTTTCTCACACTTATACATGAGTATTTTGGAGTGGAATTGGTGAACCTTGGTCCTAATTCCATCACAATGCTGAGCGTATTTGTGTATCTCTGTGAGGCGCACAGGAATTCCAATGACCTTGAGCTCTTTTAGTATTTCTACTAATGGCTCGACAAAATTTGGAATAGCCTAAGTCGCTGATCTCAAGCTCCATGATGGGAAGTCGAGGGAGTACATTCAGATGTTCACCAGGTCTTCGTGGCCGTCGTGGAGGAAGAGGTGGTTTTACTAGAAAGTCACCTCCGAAGACAGCCTTACCTTCGAGGGGAAGGCTGCCGAAAAGAAAGCTTCCTGGGATTCGATTCCCTAGGATATCGGTCGGATTGCCCCCTATATTCAAGCCATCAAGGATTTGAAAGCAGAGGGGTATCCAACTCATGGAAAATGTTAGTTCCACAATATGATTATCATTAATTACCACAACATACCATTAACTCATAATGGTGGGACAAGATACCACAATCTTTCCCTCTTTGGTAATTGATGATAATCACTTCAATTGCAAATAATTGAATGTAGATTGGTATGAGTATATAAGCACTACACAAGTTGTATATACTCATATGAATATATATAACTACACAAGTTATATATAATCAAAGGATATATGAGCACACATGTCTCATATACACACATGAATATATTAACTTCACAAGTTATATATATTCAAGGATATGTGAGTACACATGAACTACACAAGTTATGTTATACTCATATATAAGTATATTTAGACTACACAAGTCTTATATACTTACATGAATATATTAACTACACAAGTTAAATATATTCAAGGATATATGAACTACACAAGTCTCATATACACACATGAATATATTAACTATGCAAGTTAAATATATTCAAAGGATATGTTTCAAAGTAAAGATCCCAAATATAAGTGGACAAAGGAATATGGATCAATACTAATGAAACCTCAAAATATAGAATAAACTCTCCCTACATGTGTGCATACACGAATGTGCAATGAAAACATATGCACATATTCAAGATAACCTTTTGGTGAAGTTCAACCTATATTTTGGATCCGAGGAATGCAACAAAGGTATAAGAATACAAAGTAGAATGCATACCTCTTTTGTTCTTTATATCCAAATGAGACTAATCATGAGATATAACAATAAGAGAGTTAGTCTCACAAATAGATTTGTCATTATAAATACATACCTGTTTGGATTTTCCTTTTGTTTATCCAATGAATTTGATTTGTCATTAATCACGTGCATGCCTTCATGATTATCACCTTTATATCCAAATAAGACTACACAATATGTATATCAATAAAGGTGTTAGTCTCATAATTAGATTTGTCATTAATCACCAAAACTCCATTAACACATAATGGCAGGTCTAGATCCTTCAACGTTAGTGTTATGTCTTTGATCACCTGCCTGGTTTAGATGATGTCGAAGGTCATCGGAACCAAGCAGTCTTTTCTCTGGACAAGGAGGAGGAGAGGTTACTGGAAAGAGCCATCTTCCCTCGTGACTCCCCGGTTGGAATCTATGAGGGGGCCTTGGTATCGTTCGATCCTCCGTCCGACCATGTTGTCCTATGTTGAGGGAGGAACGCTGGGATGAAGTCATCATCTGACTTTGTGAGTGCCTTTGCTCCTGGTATATTTCTGTACGCTGCATGGTTTGTTGGAGGATCTCCGACACCTGTCCTGCAAGTAGAACATAACCTGGAGTTCCTGCTAGAAGAGGATCTGGGTTATTCAGAATGTTCCGAACTCATTGCAGGTTTTGCATTGTTACCGAAGGTCTTGGAGGATTCTGACTAGCAGTGGGTGTTCGATGAGTCGAGTGTCCTTCTGACCTTTTGTCTTGCCCTATTCGACCTGTTACGCGTTGCGAGGCAGGAACATGTGAATTAACTAATCGATGTCCATTAGTTTGTTCGCCTCCAGCAAGTGGTGCTTGAGCGCCTATACCATTTCCATCAGTATGTGGTGGCGGGTCAATCCGTGGAGGACTGTGCATGGCATCTTGATGGGTATCGTCAATCGCGTTAACCTCGTGGCGCCAACAACAATCCTCCGACGAGCTCCCATCGTAACTAAGGGAGAGCCTTCCATTGCTTCCGCAAGGAGTCTCTATGATTGGTAGTGGTTAGAGATTACCACCTTCGGTGGGTTTTGTGGTAGACTCAACCTGATCCTACGGATTGCCGATCGTATGCTGAGTTTCACCATGCCCACTTGGCCTACGATTAGTGATAATTTCATTGACACCCTCACAACATGTCGGTTGGCCCCCGGAATACGTAGGAGCCATTGGCGAATACTGGTCACTCATGACAATATCGATAGTACATGGACTATCTGATTGCAACTTTGGGCTCCTGTTGCCGTTCTTGCCGGTTGAATGGACCGGGCTTGTGGAGGCGTTCGGATGTTCTAAACTGGTCAGCACGACCGGTTCCTCAGGGAGCGCCACAGATGGCGGCGGTGAATCCCCATCCATCCGGTCGACCTCGCTAACCTCAACGAATGGTGAGCCGACGGAGGAGGATGACGACGACATCTCGTTTTCTTCCATGGCGCGGATGCATCCATCCATGTCGAGGTTGGAGTAGTCCGCCAGGTCGAACCAGTTTTTCTCGTCCTAAGTCCCTGCCATGTTTGCATAAGCGATGATGGAGCAAAGAGAGTGAATGTGGAATACTTGAGCGAAGTAATCTTCAAGAACTCAAACGTCTTCTTCTCCACGGATGGCACTAGCCAATGACGATTGAGTCGCCGATCTTACGGAATAAATAGAGGAAAATGGCAAAGAGTTCTTGGGAGAGAATAAGATTACTCTTTATTGCTACGAACTAGATCCTTTACAAGGGGTGCCCTTGACAAGGTAGTGAACTAATCCTAATTACACTGAGCGTAATACTTGCTATGCCATTGAATCGGACTTGAAATATGAATCTAATACCGATTGTGATGCTTCAATTTGATACCCTTGTTCCTCCATGCTCCATCTTTAAATAACCATCGAAGGGGTGATAGTTACTCCTGGAGAAGACACCTGTTGGAAGTGTCGCGTCTGGTCGGAGAGAGGCGGTAGTTGGTAAAGTAGCATCAAATTGAGCACATATGTCCGGTGACAGCGTATCACCGTACCTAGGCTCTTCCACATCCTTAGCAAATCCACCATTGGTTCTCGCTTGCTAGTTCTCGATATGATAATCAATCTGAAATTAGCAAGAAAAAAATTTCACGTACCGTGATCAACCACACTCTGATACCAAGATTGATACGGATTAACGTGTAGTCAATGCGTAAAGTGGTCCAATCTTTCACGGTACTTAAATTTCAATCTTGATCAAAGCAAAACCCTATCTTTCCTCCTTAGTTTGGCCAAAAAAGAAGAACAAGTGTATCTCCAAAGCAAGTAATGATACTTGGTTGATGTTGAATCAATTCGAAGAAAGAAACATAACCATATTCGGTGCGGGGGACGAGTAGAAGACTGGTGGAGCAAGGAAGGCAAGTGAAGGGACTTGGTCCCATTTTGTAGTTATAAATTACTATTTGTAAGAACCATAGCCTTGCGTAGCTAACTGGAATAAAAAGTACAATTTCTATCTTATTTTTCTACTGTGTTGACTTTGGTAAGGCTTACTATTCGTCGAAGCGGTGTCCTACCAAGCAAACGAATAGTAATTCATATGTTTAAGTGTGATTACCCTCCGGGGTAATCACATGGGGCATCACAGGTGGTATCAGAGCAATCGGTTAGGGCCACGCTAATAAAATAGAAACTGTTGCAGAACTTAAGAATGCCTGTCTCACCTGCTATATGGCACTAAGTACTTTAGTAATCCTTGCCTCCATATCAATTTCTATTCCAAACCCATATTATGTTAAAAAGCTCATCCTTCTTAAAGTGACTGCCTACTAACATAGAACCATCCTGTTTTGCAAAACGACTAGGTTCCATGTTCAATCCGAGATAGTGCAACCTAGAATAGGCTGTATTAAGTTTTGCATTGTTATCACCCGCTAGTAAGTTGGTCAAATTTACGACTCAACCTAGGATAGATTATTCGAAAATATAAGTGGGGGTGTCTCATCATAAGATTATAGACTTTAGTGCCTGGACTAGAGACATGGAGTAAAATTCTGGCATGGACTCTCTTTTCCACTTCCGGAGAAGTATGAACCATACCCATAGCCTTCCTTACCTTCTTAATCTGTATCACTAAATTGATCCGTCAGCATTCTAAAAGAAAGCAAGTGTACTTAAAGAAAGCAAAGAAAGGCTGACGATGTAACAATGTGACTTATCTCATTTCTGCATATCAAATTTTCCCGAATGAGTGGTTCGTGGCACTCCAAGCGTGTAGCTCTGGTGTACCCAGGAGCGAAGTCATGGGCGTACTCAGGAATGAACCCTGAGCGTTCCTCAAATACGTGGTTTGGGCGGTCTCGAGAACGGGATCTCGAGCGTACCTGGGCATATGGATCCAGGGTAGTGTAGGTCGCACTCAGAGGCAAGCTTTGAGTGGTCCCAAATACGTGGTTTGGGCGGTCTTGAGAACGGGATCTCAAGTGTGACTGAGCACGAGAGACTCAGCCAGTATAGGGTTTGGATCTTTTTGCATCTCATTATTTCTTGGTATTATTTGCTTACTGTATGATTAACACAAGTCACCTGAGAGATAACCTCTTCTAGATAAAGGCGACAACATCTTCCCTACCACAAATTATTGCTGAAGAAGTAAGAAATCAATATACCCAACAAAGAGACCTCTCCAAATAAAATGCTACCAGCTCAACTAACCATGCACACAAAAATTCTTAACACCTCCCCCACAAGATGGAAGGTCAAAGATATGGCGACCGAGATTCAGAATTAAAATTGGGACCATTGCTGCAATACACACCGGCAAAAAATCTACCAGCAAACCTTAATGAGATAGCACCTGACCAATCTAGAACAATCACAATACCAGCAGCCAGCCGCCACCCACCGGAGCACAGTGCATAGAACCCTCCATGGACCAACAAATAACCACCAAATAGCCCAATGCGGGAATCAATAAGATAAGGGAGGGGCAAGGAAGGCATGCACATGGCAAAAGGAAAGAGAGGACAGCCAGAAGCCCCTACCTTCAACCCCTTCCCTTCACAAAACCATCCCTCCCATATTCCATTCACAATAGAATGCAACAACAGGGAGCAGAGAGCAAGCCCTCATTCACGACCCAGTCAAGACACATTGCTCCCTCTTCAATCAGCTGAAAACCACCAGTCAACGAACCTTCCCTGACTCACTGACCTTAGGTAAACCCACATATTAACCAAATCCCATACCATTACAGACTAGATATTGCAGAATAAGAGAAAGGAGAAAGGGAAGTAATTTGGATTAGGAGTCGCAGCTGGGGCCGAAGCCACCAGGGCAAGTAATCGAAACCCTCCTAGTACTCAGCAACCATATCCACCGTCGCCCTCAGGTCGAAGCTCAAGGACTACAACCACCACCCCAATATGGACCACCCGGGCCAAGAATCTTCAACCCATCCTTCCAGAGACCCATAGCCTAGTAGCAGCCTGTTGCCATAGCCGTAGATGTGTGAATTGTAGTGGACACTACCTGACGAAAGATAGCATGATTGTTGAATATCAGATTAAAGGATTACATGATTATTGGGTATTGGATTATTAGAAACACATTGTTGTGGGATATTAGATTATAGAATTAAATTATTATTGGATACTGGAGTAATGAATTGTTGGATGTTGGATCATAGAAATAGATAATTATTGGATACTGTATGTTGGATCATAACCATATATTATTACTGGATTATTAGATATTGGACTAATGAATGTCGAATTATAGAAATAGATTGTTGTTGATATTGGATTGATGGATGTCGAATGATTAGAAATGCATGATTAGTGAGTATTGGATTATTGTTGGATATAGAAATGAATGTTGGCTACTGAATTATAGGAATACATTTGTTGGATTACTGTAGTTAGGTATATTGGAATGTGGAGATAGATTATTGTTGAAGATTAGATTGTGGAATTATATAATTGTTGGAGTTGGATTATCGGATGTCATCATTATTGGATCATAGGATTACATCATGATTAGATTATTAGAAATATATTATTGTGGATGATAGAAATACATTTGTTGAATATTGGAATATGTTATTGTTGGATTATAGAAGTATATCTTTGTTAGAGTATAGAAATAAATCTTGGTGGAATTATAGAAATACATCTTGGCGGATTTGAATATATTTTAGTCATTGTTGGATAATTAATATTAGGAATTTAATCCAGTAAAGGTGGTGATTAAAACATGAAAAGGTTGGATTTTCATAGCAATACATGAGGTTATTTTTTTTTGGTGGATTGGTTGAACCATGATATATGGGTAAACTTTGTGGAATTAATTGGATGATTTGGTCATGTTGGATTTATTGGATGCGATTGAATAGTGATTTTGGATATAGATGTGTTATTAGCAATGGTTGGAAATCTAGTAGTGACAATCTGATCAAGCCTAGGTGATGAATAAAGAATAATGTTGGATTATTATAGTAAGTTATGATTGGAATTCAGATGCGTTGGTTGAATAATAGAGAATTGATGAAATTGGTGGAGTTAATTGAATAGTAGTGATTGGTTGATCTATAGTTGTTGGTAAACTAAGGTAAACAATGATGTGGTGGATGAACAGATATAATAGATTGATTTGGAGAGTATGATTCTAATATGGATACTTGACTTACTGATCTTAGAGATAACAAAAAGATTGGAATTGGAGAGTTCAGCCAAAAGTTCAATGATGATTTAAAATGAAGCTATGGTATTGCTTTCACCATTGAAATTTTAGCCAATGATTTAACTTGGAAAGTAAATAAAAGTTGGATTAGACTTGGGCGAAATGAATGTTTGTATGGTGCAAGTTGATGCACGGGATCAATTCATCTCTATGATCGAGATCAGGTTTTATTGGAAATCACCCAAGTCAGTTAAGGACTGGTCTTCGAGCCGCATCTTGCTTTTGGCATTCAATATACTGTCTAAAATCTTGGTACGGTGGTACCATGTGAAGATATCTCAAGAACAGAGAACGACTCTTAAATTTATATGCAGTTATATAAGCAAGCAAGTGAAGTCGGGTATCTCCTAATTGGGGCAATACCATCCACCCATGTCACAGTATTAAGATAGGACAACAGCTAAGATATAAGCCCACTAGGCTACACAACCAGCTGAAGGAATTTTCAAGCAATTAACAGAAGCTAAGATGCCAACCCGTTTACCAAAAGCCAAAAAGGAAAGCCTACAAATCATAAGCAATGGCACAAACTCAGAGTTCAGCAGCATCTTGTGAAGCAGTGAAAAGAAAAATGAGATATCGAAGCGCGAAATCTGACGATAGTCAAAACCATCAACAAGTCAAGCATGTCTGAGAGACAATGTCCAAGACAGTTATTATATTCCGAATGGACCTCGAGGAGGCTACCATAGACAGCAGTCACAAACCACCCAAGGTGGCACGGGCCATGCCATCGCCTGCCACTAAGCAACACTCCTAGTTTTCTAGTGACCTACTAGCAAGTCAGTAACTTACCTCCAGGTCACCCTTATACCGTTACACATCAATTTGCTACCGTACCAGTATCACAATACATATTGGAAAGCCCGATGGGACACGACTACAATATATCAGAATTAGAAGTCCACCAAAACGATCTAATCCTACCTTCGCCAGCCTGCAAACAAAGGAGATAAAGGACATACCATGCAACAACTGAAGAATCTAGACCCGCCATTATGAGTTAATAGAGTATTTTGGTGATTAATGATAAATCTATTTGTGAGACTAACATTTTTATTAATATACCTATTGCTTAGTCTCAATTGGATAAAAAGGTGAAAATCAAAGAGGTATGCATTCGACATCTTATTCCTATATCTTGTTGCTTTCCTCGGATCCAAAATATAGGTTGAACTCCACTAAAAGGTCAACTTGAATATGTGCATATGTCCTTATTTACACATTTGTGTATGCACACATTTAGGGGGAGTTCACTCTATGTTTTGTGGTTTCAGTAGTATTGATCCATATTCCTTTATCCACATATATTAAGAATCTTTACTTTGAAACATATCGTATAAGTATACAAAACTTGTGTAGTTCATATATACTCATATAACCTTACATTCAATTATTTGCAATTTTGATGGTTGTCCTCAATTACCAAAGAGGAAAAGATTGAAGTATCTTGTCCCACCATTACGAGTTAATGGTATATTGTGGTAATTAATGACAATCATTTTTTGTGGAACTAATATTTTCCATGAGTTGGACGAATAGGTTATGTTTCATAAGGTTGGAGACTTTGTATGACATCATGAGTTGATCGTCATCAAGTCAAGAGATTGGAGTAAAGGATGCATCATGTGTTGATGCGCATCAAGATCTCGAAGAAAAGGAAATCATCATGTGTTGATGATGTTCAAGTCGAGATCCCAAAGTGAAGAAGATCATCATGTGTTGATAATATTGAAGTCAAGAGAAGATCCATCATGTGTTAATGGAGGTCAAGCAAAGAATGCATCATGGGTTGATGCATACCAAGTAAAGAACCTGGACATGAAGTGAAGATATGCGTCATCAAGCTTCAAGAGGATGTGCAAGGTAAATGTATAATTAGCTAGGGCTAAGGATGTGTTTCTAGTCTTTTACTGGTCTTGGTGTTTGGTTGGAAGACCGGATTGCTAGTATAGGTTGCCGTACTATTAAGGGGGGTCTTAACTAGTAGCTTGAGTTAGTCATGTGTTGATAGCTCATTATGTTTGCTCTAGCTCTCGTTAGCATGTTGCCAATATTTGCGAATGTGTTTTGCAAATAGTCGAGGCTCATGCATAATCCTTGTAGCATGTGACTTTAGTTTGCGAATGTGTTTTGCAAATGGTTTAAGTCCATGTACCATATTCCTTGTGGTGTTGGTTCTAAAAGGTTGGCAAATGTGTTTTACAACTTGTTGAGAATCTTGCCTTTAACTCTTGTTTGCATTTGGTTTGAGCTTCTAGAAAACTATTTTGAAAAACGGTATGGCCGCAAGTATTGTGCGGTATTACCGTAGGTCGGTAATACCGAAGTTTACATGGCGGTACAAATTTTCCAGAGAGGAAGGTTTTGGAAGTTTTTTTGAAACCCCAAATACGATATGACAGGAGTATATGAGCGGTATTACCGCAAGTCGGTAATACCGAAATAAGTACTGGTATGTTTTTAACAGAGAACATGTATTTAGGAGTTTTTCTTGGAATCTTGAAATCAGTAAGACCACAGTTGTAAAGCGGTATTACCAATTCGTGAACGTTCAGACCGTTCAAACGTGAAGTGTTAATCGGACGGTCTAATCCAAATCGGATGGTCCAAACGAGCGGTGAACGTTCGGACCGTCCGAACGTTGCTTCGATCGTGTGGTTATAACACGCGGTTCGAACGTTCCATTGAATCTGAGCGGACCACATGTAAGTCCGTTAGTGAGTTGTTGTTGCTAGTGCTATTCATTCCTTTGAGCAAAGAGCAAGCCCTCTCATCTCTTTTGTACATGTGTTGCACTTAGTGAGCTTAGAGAGCAAACCCTAAGTGAATGTGTTGCATTAGGTAGTGGATTGAGTATCCACTTGAGCTTAGACACTTGATTCGTTTAAGCGAGAGTCTTTGACTTGTTACTCTTGGTGTTTGCCGACACCTAGACGGCGTGGAGGCGTCGTGGTCCGGTGTTTTTCTCAAGAAGCTTGTGAGAATGCCCGACATTTGTGAGTGGCTTAGTGCTTGCCATCTCTGGAGTGGAGGAAGAGCAACCCCGAGTGGATCGAGGTGTTGGTTCGTGTTGGAACCGGTCCAAGTGGTTGGACTTACCTCGGAGGTGTTTGGCTTAATTCGTGGAGTCGGTCCAATTAGTTTGGGCTTACCTCAACGTGGATTAGAGGAGATTGGCAAGTCTCTGAACACCATAGTAAAACATCATTGTGTCATCGTGTTTTGCTTTCTTGTGCTTTACTATATTGCAATTTACATTCATAGAATTAAATTGTTTACATGTATTTGTATGATTGCCATAATTATCAATAGACTTATATTGTTGGTGCACTTAGTAAAGACTAGTTGATTTAGGCTTTCATTGTGCAAAATCGAATTGATTTGTAATTATGCTTAAAACTCGGTTTTAGCCAAAGAAGTTTTTAAAATCGCCTATTCATCCCCTATAGTCGGCCTCCTCGATCTTACAACAACCCAAACTTAGGTTTGTGTTTCAAATGTATAAAAGTAGGAGCTTTTTAAATTTTTTGATGAATTCAAGATCCTATTTTGTCTTGAATTCAAGATCCTATTTGATTCCAGAAAAATGTATGTATACAAATTTCTAGAAATAATTTTGTAAAATACTATATTATTTATCATGGATTAATATAATTTTTTAAAAAAATTTAGAAGTCAATTTGATCTCACTAAAATCCTAACGAAGTTACTAATGCAGATTTAAAAAGGAATTTATTTCAGACAAATGGAGTTTGAAAAGTGGCCAAAATAAATTTTCCTAAGTCCTAGTTGAACCTGAGAGCACTCACAAAAATTTTCAGAATTTAATTGCTATTTTAAATGGTCAAGTCAAACTAGTTGTATTTCGGTCAACATTGAAAACCAAATCAAAACCCTAACCCGAGCCATTTTGAAACCGACCGGACCACTTTGTCTTGACTTGATCGCGCCGCATCGCTCCACCAGACCTAAGCTTGGTTCGACCAAACCACACGCGCCGCTTTTCTTCTTCCACTGACGGGCGAGCCTCGCTGGTCAGGTCTGTCCTCTCCACCGCGCCGCTTAAGCCGTGCGGCGTTGGCACCACGCATGCGCGCCACCTCATGCCCTCGTGTCTGGCTATGAAGCATCATCGGATCTTGACGAAGCTCCTAAGCCTACTCACTTTTCCTCTCTCGCCTCTTCTCGCTCCTTCCGACCACTTTTAGGTTTTGGCCGAGGAAGTTGTTGTCGAGCTAGCGTCCACCTCACTGCCTGCCTCGCACCCGCGACCTCATCGCCGGATTCCTCTTTCGACGTTGCATCCATTTCCTCCAGTCCGAGCTCTTTTTATCCTCGGAATCGCCTAAAGAGACTTCATCGTCTCCGCTTCCGGCGGCCACGGCCGTTTTGTCTCACCGACGTTTCGGTGAGTTAATCTCCTTGCCGTTTTGACCATTAAGATCGCATTATCTAGTGGAGTCTATCACCGGGATTAATTGGGGTTTTGTGCTTCAACGAGGGCAAGAGACCCCATCTTCTCCAACCTCAGCGAACCACCGCCGTGTCTAATCCGGGCGCCACTGTCATCCTCCGGCATCAAGGTCGTGTGCGCCACACTTTGGGTGTCAAGGCGGTCCCGATGCGCACCTCCTTGAGCTTCATCGACCACCACAATCCTTCCCCGTGTGAGCCGTGTCTTCGCCTCTGCCTCCGGCCAACGGGAGCTCGCCTCCGGCAACATCAGGCCACCGCGTCATCACCATCGAGTTCGAAAGGATCTTGTGCACCCGGTGCAACCAACCCGGAGTCCAGAGCGTCCCTCCTTCACTGGATTGCCCTCCTCAACACCGCGCTCGCGCTTGAAAGCTTCGACGAGCCGCTGGCACATTAGGGTTAAGACCAGTCATTAGTGCTAAACTAGTTGATTAAGGTTTATATGACAAGTAGGTCCCACTTGTTAAACGTGATTAGAAAATTAACTAAAACACATTTAAACCTCTGAGCCTATGACATGTGGGCCCTCACGGCCGGTTAAGTAATTGCGCAAAGTTGTGGAATACGTTTTCTCCTAAGGGAAGCATATTTCTTTTAGGCTAATCGAAATCACATTTTTGAAAAGAGAAGACGTATTCTTTGAATCGCCTTGGCGTCCTTTATCGGCGAGATGGTCAAAAGTGACCAGTCAAGCTGTGACCTCGGGTCCCACAGTCGATGATAAGTGGGCTAGTTGAGCGCCGGTAGAAAAGTAATAAATCCTTTTAGAAATTCCAAAACGAATTATTATTACACTAAAAATTCAAATAACTTAGAAAATTCATAACTAATTCAAATTAGCTTCAAATTGAATGAAACCAATTTTGTTGGTTTTCATTTTTAGTGTACTTTTAAATGGAATAGATTTTAAGTATGTTTAAACTTTAAAAATTCATAAGTATTTCATCCTAACTCTAAATTGAGTGAAATTAATTTTGTTAATTTTCATTTTTCCTGTACTTTAACTTGGCATAAGTTTGACTCATGTTTCTATTTTAGAAAAGTTTGGTAATTAATTTATTTGTGCAATTGTACCTTTAACTTGTTAGATTCTTAGAAAATTCAAATAAATTCCTGTTGGACTAAAGCTTTCATCTAAATTCTTTAAAAATCATGCTCTACCTACTATGCTATGCATGTTAGATGAAATTGAATTTTTGGTTATTTTGGTGTTATTCGTTCTTATTCGCTCTTTTGTTCGATCGTTAGATTCGACGATTCGGGTACTTACGAGAGTGATCCTCAGCAGCAAGAAGACTATCTCCAACACGACAAGCAGTTCCTCCTTTGATGCACGTTGATCCTATTATGTTCGCATGCTAATATTTCAATTTCAACTGTATGTTTGCATGCTATGTTGATGAAGTAATTTCTCAGTTCGCGATAGTTCACCTAAATAGATACATGAACTGTTGGTAAACATCCATCCTTTACCACAGAGCCTAGGTTTATATCCGCTATGATTTAGAGCTCGATGGATGGGCTCTAGTCACTTTATATTTAGTATGCGAGTTGTTGTTGCTTAGCCATACTTAGAACGGTAGTTTGGGGATCATCGTTTCTGCAATGGTCATTACAACATCACTTTAAATACTTGAGTTAGGGTACTCATGTATGTATTATATTTGGAAAAACTAAAACTGAAAAGAAAAAAAGATTTAGATTTGGGCACATGGATGATGATGTGATTATTGGGTGTGTGGTTGTGTGCCCGAGTCAACAAGGACTGAACATCTTGTCCCACTGAACCAAGCATTATTGTGTGCAACCACATGAGGGTATTAGGAACCCCTCTTGACTTAGTACTTTGGGGTGTGTTAATTAATGAGTCGCCAGTGGTAGGTGTAGAAGAATAAAAAAATGTGTTATGTTGTTGTCGGGCATGTGCGGGGTGGGTTCCGGGTAGGTTCCCTTGCCCGAGGAGCATCAGCAGTTGCTAAGGCTGGGTCGATGTCTCCGACACAGCGTATGGGTCCCCCGTGGGAGCCCGGGTAGGGCGGTTCAGGATTAACCCCCATACGTGCGATTCTTAATTAACTCATTCTATGGCAAAGCGTCTCGTAGGACTTAACTCTGTCGGCATACCTTCGGAAGTGTGCTTTATCCGATGGCAAAAGGAGCGGTTTGACATGTGGGTAAAGTTGTACACCCCTGTAGGGTTTAAACTATTCGAATAGCCACGTCCTTGGTTATGGACACGCTTGGGGAGGTCTTTCAAGAGTTAGACTATAACATTTTGATAAAACTTGAGATAGGGTGGTACGAATGAGTAATTCGTGCTATTGTTGTGGTGGCTATTGGGAAGTCACCTCTAGGATGTTAATTATGTTTATAATTATTGTCTCACTGCTATTTGATCAATTAAAAACTGTTTTAATAAATTTCCTTCAATCTATTACACTATTGCAAATGAAATGTTGATTTACGCTGAAAATGAACTCTGTAGCCATTTCCATTGAATAAAGCTTGCATGTAGCTATGTATAGGTTTGTTAATAGTAAGTCTTACGAGTACAATTTTGTACTCAACTGCATTGTCTATTTGCTGTAGAGAAGGTTGACCCCCAAGGGGTTAACGATTGTGAGGCTGACTTCACTCTCGACGACTAGCTCGGCGTTTCCGATCGGTCGCCTTGTGGGTAAGGGCAGCCGGTTGGCTTTTGTTTACTGCCATCTTATGACATATGTTTCCGCTACAGTCTTAATCTTTTGTATGAGATCTTAATGTATGTTGGATATATTATAAATTATAAAAACTTCGGTAATGTAATAACTTGTGTATGGAGTTGATGCTTATTTTTGTAAGGTGTATGTGTACTGCTGTTCTGGGAAGTACATATATACCGAGAGCGGGGAAATTTGATTTGTGATGCTAGGACCAACGGAAGGGTTAAGCATTACAAATTAAATCGCCCGGCGGCTCTCACATACTAGTAGTGAGAGTTTTCTCAGATGTACTCCCTAAGGAATTACCCGGTATGCCCCCAGATCGGGAGATAGAATTGGTTATCAACTTAATTCCGGGAACAACTGCCATTCTAGTATTCAAATGACACCATCCGAAGCCCTCTACGGAAGAAAGTGCAGATCACCCATCCTGTTGGTATGAAGTCAGAGAAAGACCGTTATTGGGCCCCGAACTTGTACGGGAGAACGACGAGAATAATCCAGTTAAATCGAGGACGTCTTAAAACTGCTCAAAGGAGGCAAAAGAGCTACGCAGATAAACATTGAAGAGACCTCCAGTTCGAAGTTGGAGATTAAGTCTAATTAAAGGTATCTCCTATACATAGGGTGCGCTGATTTGGATTAAAAAGAAAAACTAAGTCCAGGGTATGTTGAGCTCTTTCAGATTTTAGAGTATAAAGGCACCTTAGCGCATCGATTGGAACTACCAAGCCAATTATCGAGGATTCTCGACGTCCTCCATGTGACAACCCACCCTTTGATATACCGCAAAGGTCCGGGAGGACCATTTTTTTTTGAGCTGCGGTACTACCTCATGAAGGAGCGGTAATACCGCTCGGTACTTCCCGAGGGAGGTCTTCCAGGACCTCCCAGAGGTCTTGGCCAACATCCCGCAGGTGGCACCTCTAGGTATATCATCGGGGAGGTCAAGCGGGATCTCGAGGCTAAATCCCGTGGGACCTCACGGAGATCACGCCTTGTGCCTGAGCTAGTCCCGAGAGCGGATTGGCTAGCTTGCAGATCTAACACAAGTGTAATCAAGTCCATACACAAACTAAGAAGAGCAAGAGCAGAACAACAAATAATATTAAAGACCAAAGCGGCCAAGCTTCTTACAGAGTTTGCCTCATGGGCTACAACAAAAGAGCAAGAACAATGAAAGCAAAAACGTTAGCAGAGGTCCAACCGATCGGCCCACCGGCTATCGAGTGGAGGACGCCCCTAGGTCATAAGGTCTCCAAAGACCTCTTCTTCACCGAGCTTTGAGCTCCTCGGCCGCAGAATCGCTGATTAAAGCAGAGGGCAAAAGCCATGAGTACATTGAATGTACTCAAGAAGCCGTGGGGAGTGCATGCAATAAGTAATCATGCAAGGCTTGCCAAAAGAGAGTCAGAAGGTTAGTTGCGTAAAAGCGATGATTTGACAACAAATAATATAAGTAGATTGAAATGCTCGAGTTAAAACAATAATACATAAGTACATTTGTTTTCGAGGAGGTCGTGAGCACTGCTCACTCCCAAAACCCACTCTGGAGCACCCACTCCAAAGTTCCAAAGACCAACAGTGGGAGGTCCTGGTCACACCATGACCGGGACCTCACCACGACCACCCCGAGCACCCGCTCGAGTTCCTAACCCGCCTGGACCTCATCTCGAGCCAACCATGACCCCTCTAAAGCCGGCCAAGGTCTCTTGAGGCAAAGCCACGATCTCGCATGAGCGCCCAGGACACAATTTCACAAAGCTACCCCTTGCACCATATTCACGGCATGTCCATAACCAAGGACTTGGCCATTGAATAGATTTTACACTCTGCAGAGGTGTACAACTTTACCCACAATCCACGGTCTCTCTAGCGGGGCGGGTTCAGGTCACCCTTGCTCACTTAGAAGGTGAGTAGTCTAGAGAGCCTGAGCAAGGCCTTTACAAAGCTTTGAAATGACTTGAGCTGCCCGCTAAGGTTTCATAATTCCCCCTTTGGTCTAGAAGTCCATGAGGTTATGGGGTGCCCCTCTTGCGCGGCGTCTCACGATCAACCACAACAGCACCAAGCCATCTCATTGCTAATTATTCAGCCCAGACCACCCCCATAAAGTGATCTTGTGGTTGCACTGATTGGCCCAGATCAACAGACACAAAGTTAAGTCCTTAATTGTGCTAAGGCAAGACTTCCACAAACCAGTGTGCACAGCACCCACTACTCACTCCCTGCCTTCTTGCCTTAGCAAAACAATTGTATTAGCCCATGCCAAAAGACCACCCAGATCTGGCACACAAATTTTAACCAAGTGGTCTCACACCACGATCGACCTGACTTAGGCATCCCGCCATAGTCGCTCAACAATGGCACCAACCACACATTTCATAACTTATTAGTCAAGATTATTAGAGATGAAGCATGATACGCTCAAACCACGTTTTCTAAGCGAGGCTATATAAGACCTACGGCCCCCATGTTGGCAAATAACAAAGAACACCAACTAAATTATCCACCCTAAGGCTCACAAGGTGAACATGACAACATGATGGAGACAAGGTATAAAGGAGGCATAACGACAAGTAGGCAAGTAACTACATTAAACCATTTTCTTATAAACATAGCCATGCATGATAATTTAAACGAAATACATTTGCAAAACTTGGTTCAAGATGATCAAAAGGAGGTCTGTGGCTTGCCTTGGTCAAGCTGTGGAGAGCCTTCTGCGCAAGAGCTGGGTCCAAGATCTCCACGAACTCGTGATCTACACGTTCGCAAGAGAACCAAATAAGCAAAACCACACTAAGCAGAGAACAACAAAAGAACCAAAAAGGAACTCAAACCAACTCGGCCAAAAGGAAACCAAGAGGCTTAACACCGCCTCAAAGAGCTCTGAGGGAGGGTCTTGCAAGGAAGAACCGAAGCAGAGGAGGAGGAAGGAAGAAATGAGCAAAAGATTACAAGGCTCGCCTCCCGGGCTATATATAGCCGGAGTTGGTGGAGTGTACCAAGAAAAAGGTTCAATGGCGTGTAGGCAATCGGGATAACTAGGCGTGGCTTGCCCAAAAGAATTGAAATAAAGTACCTCGGATGTGATCGCATTTAATGTGACCCGACACCTATTAAATGCGCCTGAGTTCTGAGCAAAGCAATAATTACAAGGTGAAGAGGGTGGCAAGTGGGGCCGATCAAAAGGGTGCACTGCTTGGTCAAAGAGGTGGCCCCACATAAAAGGTCATTCGCCAAAGACCTCCGCGAGGTCTGGGCAAGAGGTCCAAGACACTCAAAGGGAGGTCTGGACGGGAGGTCCAAGGACTCAAGAAGAGGTCTGGACAAGAGGTCCTCAAAGCTCTCAACGAGGAGGCCACGACACTCGGACTGCACAAGGGAGGTCTAAGGGTCAAGATTTCAAGGGAGGACCTCAACAGTCCGGATCAAAGGCGCGAGGAGGTCTGACGAGTAGATCTCCAAAAGGAGATCTAGCAGTCAAGATCTCAAGGGAGGACCTCAGCGGTCGAGATCAAAGGGTGCAGGAGGTCGACCAGCAGAATATTCAAGGTTAGGAGGTGGTCTTTACAAAAGACCAAAGAAGGGCCGAGGAGGAGGTCTTGGACCTAAGGAGGTCGGAACCTTTGGATCCCACTAAAGGAGAACACAGACGGCTAAGATCTCGAGAGAGGAGGTCCTAAAGGCGAGATCCTAACAAGGGAGGTCTGAGCGGCTAGATCTCAACAAGGGAGGTCTCGAGCGGCTAGATCTCAACAAGGGGAGGTCTCGCGGCTAGATCTCAACAAGGGAGGTCTGAGCGGCTAGATCTCAACAAGGGGAGGTCTGGCGGCAAGATCGCAACAAGGGGAGGTCTGAGCGGCTAGATCTCAACAAGGGAGGTCTGAGCGGCTAGATCCCAACAAGGGGAGGTCTGAGGCTAGATCTCAACAAGGGAGGTCTGAGCGGCTAGATCCCAACAAGGGAGGTCTGAGAGAAACAAAACCAAGCGTGGCTTGGGGGGGCAAGAGGTTTTGAAACACAAACCCCCATTTGGGTCCTTGACAGAAAACCCCAAGCAAGGGAGAGGTTTGAACAGGAGGGAGATGTGAGAGAGGTGCGGATCTCAAAGAGATCCAAACCAACAAGGGAAGTTAAGGTAGAGAGAAGAGGCGAACCCGGGGCACCTGAGAAGGCTTTGAGCACCACAACCCGAGGGCGGCAAAGACACCACAGAGAGCCACAACCAAAGAAGGAACACCAACAACGACTTAGTTAAGGTTTGATTAATTCCAATTGAACTCTCAGTTCAAAAATCTCAAAGTTAAGCTTTGGATTCTCAATAAAGCCAAATGGTTACTTTTATTTTGAAAACTTGGCAAGGACTTAAAAAAAGCGGGGCGTTCTGAGATCCATACCACAAAGCAGATCCGGACCCCAAAGAGGTTGAGCTCACAAGAACACTAGACCTCAAAAGAGGTCCAAAGCATAAGGGTATGGCACTGGGAGGCCCTAACAGTTAGATTTCCAAAAGGAGATCCGGCGGTCAAGATCTCAAAAAGGGAACCTTAACGGTCTGATCAAAAGGTGCGAGGAGGTCTGGGCGGGAGGTCCACGACACTCAAGAGGAGGTCTGGGACAGGAGGTCAAAGGACACCTAACGAGAAGGTCTGAGCAAAGGGATACTCCGGACTAGGAGGTGGTCTTTACAAAAAGACCAAAGCAAGGATCGAGGAGGTGGTCCTTGCAAAATGACCAGAAGAGGCCACAGAAACAAAGGAAAACGCTTGTGAGGTAGGGCCGTCCGTCGAATCAGGCGGTCGAGGGAAAGGAACGTTCGGACGGTTAACCTTTCATCTCGATCGGGCCATCAAAAAGGATCGAGACGGTCCACGAGTGAGAAAAGCAGGATTGGCTCGGATTACTGCGCGAGGCAAGGGAGGTCCAAAACCAAAAGGAGATCTAACGGAGGAAAATCCAAAAGGGAGGTGCATGCGGTTAAGATCTCCAAAGAGGAGGTCCTAACGGCGAGATCGATCAAGGGAGGTGCATGCGGTTAAGATCTCCAGAGAGGAGGTCCTAACGGCGAGATCGATCAAGGGAGGTGCGTGCGAAGAAGAAAAGAAGAGGAGACGATCGAGAAAGATAAGAAGGATCTAGACATCGGGAGATGTCCGAGCGAAAGGAGGATCTCGGACCAAGGGAAAAGTCCAACCGGAGGAAGGTCTAGAGAAAGAAGGAAGACACGGAGGACAAACGAGGCCAACGAAGAAAAAGAGGCTAAAAGCCAAGAACAACAATAACTCGGATCGGCCAAAAGGAATTAAGCGAAGTTTGATTAGTTCAGTTAAATCTCCAAATTTTGAAATCTTCAAATTAAGCTTTGAACTCTCAACAAAACCAAATGGTTCATTTTAAAAGCTTTTCAAGACTCAAAAGCGGGACGTTACAAACCTACTCCCTTAAAGGAATCTCGACCGAGATTCGGCAGCTAGAGAATGGGTTAGGGAGCAGGGTTTCACCCATTGTTCTAGAAACTTTCTCTTTTGAGTGGGGCAAACCAAACTATTATCTTGTTGACGAGGACTCACGGGGAGGTGGGTTGAGCAAAACGCCCACACAGAGAAGGTCAAGAATCCTCACGGGAATCGGACGAAGTGAGGGGATTCAAAACAAGGTTCACAAGGATAGAAGGAGGTCCATGAGAACACGGGAGGTCAAGGAAGGGACAAATTGAGCCAAAGGGGCTCTCGGGAAAACAAAAAGGGTTTGAAACACAAACCAATTTGAGAGCCACAGGGTGGTTGTGACCCAAAAGATAAGAGGTCGAGAACCAAGGATAAGTTCAAGCAGAGAGAGGAGGTTCAATTGATCACAAAGAAACCAATTGAACACAAGGAGGCTCGGGATAACGACAAGAGGTCCAAACAAACACGAAAAGGTTTAGATGGACGGGGAAGGATTCAAATGGACCAAAGAGATTCAAACCAACAAAGGAGGTTTGAGCCCTAGAGTCAAACAAAGAGGAGGTGGTCAGAGGACAAGCCTTTGAGCCTGAGGATAACACAAAGCAAAACAAGGAAAAGGGAGAAGCTCAAGCAAACTCAAAAAGAACCGATCGCAAGGTTCACTGGAGGTTTGGTGGCTTGGCTTGAAGCTCGGGAAGGAACTTGCTCTCATTGGATCTGTTGAGGGTAACGCAGCTTGGCGAAATGACCCCACCTTCTTGGCATTTGAAACACTTTGGATTCCTTAGGCGGACTTGGCGCTTTTGGGTTCTTTACCGGTGGTCTTTGTTGTCCATGGTATGACCACCACCGAGAAACAATTGGAGGAGGTCTTGCCACCGAGGTTCCGAGGGTGACAGGAGGTCTCGAGTCTTGACGTCTCATGAAATCCTAACTTCTTGAGGAGGTCCTTGATGAATAGTAGGTTGTGACACGCTTGACTTGAAGATCTGCGGAGGTTCTATTGATGAAGCCGTCTTCACGGCACTTTCATTGGCGAAGTGTCCTTTCTCCGCAAGTAACAGGTGACATCCGAGGCACAAGGGGACTTCTTTTGTGCTTGGCTTCTCAAGGACGAGTTGGGGAGTGACAAGCCGATGAAATTTCTTTGACACTGCTTGGTTTCTTGCGCCCTGGCAAATCCAAGCTCTGAGGGCACACAACCGAGACAAAATCATACATTGTTTCTTCTACCTTCTTTGGGGTTATTGTAGCAATCGAGTGGCACGGGATGTTATCAGGGGCAATCACCGGTGCTTCTGGGCACAGTCGGGCAAAAGGGTCCATTTCTCGGCATCCAAAACACCGAGCTCCTGCTATTGGTGTCTTTTTACATTGGGGTCGGCCACTAAGATTGTCACGAGAAGATCGCATTGGAGGACAAAGTGCGGTTTTGATGACCTTCGACATCGCAATCTCCGGAGTTTTCTTTGGCCGAGGTCGCTTCGCCATACGAGTCTTGGATCTTCCTGCAGACTTCTTGATCTTGGTGCATCATCCTTCTCTTGTGCACGAGGTCCCTGTGACCACAAAAAGCTTCCTGTTGAGTGCTTGGGATGAATTTCTTTGGGACTTGGCTCTTGACTGGCTTCCAAAGCTAAAATATTTGGAAGAGGAGGTGGCGGTCGCGAATCGAGGGTTACAGTTCACCATTGTCATGAGGGTAGCAATGGTTTGGTTTCTTGATCCACCAAGCTAACTAGAAATTCTGCCGCCGTTTGATTCTGTTGAGCCATCATTTGATTCATGTTACGCATCCTTGTGCTCATCAAGCGAGTCTGAGCCGCCAAAAGCTGGTTCAAGTTCGGATCTGCGAGGGTTGCGGAGGAGGAGGTGCGAAGAGGGTCGATATCTAGGCATTGGGGCCTTCGATTCACTAATGCTTCGAGGATCAGTGCAGTCCATCTTGAAACAAACTGCCGGAGTTCAATAGATAAGAGGAGAAGCACCAAGGAAGAGAGGGAAAAGCACTTGGGTGAGAAAGAACAAAGGAGTCGGATGGAGCATCCTAGTCGGGAAAGGTAGGTTAAACCGAGGAAACAAGAGGCCAAGAGACCAAAAGAGGCAGAAGGCACAATAGGATCTCCTCATGGAGCTCTTATTGCACGAACTAACGAAGCAAAACTGAGGGGACCACTAAACAGAAGGAAACCAGCAACAACAGCTAAAGGAGTTTAAGCTGACGGAATAAACTCCTAACAACAAGAAGTCCAGCAGGATGTCCTTGGAGAGCAAGGACAATGCTGCCACTCCTTCAAACAGCTCTTTCTCAGGAGTTACTTGTCAGTAACCAAAGGCGGGGTACTAGTGAGAGCCGAATTGGCCTTCCTAACTTGGCCGGGTCCTAAACCTATGATTAAGGAGGTCCACCAAAATCACTTATCCTAAAGACATCCATTTAGAACAACCGGTCAACCGATTAATCTCCCCGAACATTGGTAAATCAACAAGATTCTTGATTTCTACCTAGGTCGGGCTTAAGCAAATCCACAATTGCGCACTTTAATTGCATGCTCCTTTGTTCCATATCAAAAGGATTCTCAATCCAACCATCACTTTCAGATTAAGAGACCTAAAATCACCTCCTCGGATTCACTAAAATCCAACAATTAAGTAGGTTTTCCCCGAAAGTCATCCTTTAACACATAATCTTCGGTTGAATCCACCAAATTATTGTCACCAACTATCCAGCACAAGTTATAATTATACTACCATCAAGGGTAAATCTCAAACACAAAATCCAAATTCTGATCAAGATGGGTAAGGCTTGGCTAAGATTCTCTTCGAATTCTGATTCTTGATTCACTCAAGACCATCGAGATCGAGAAAAAACCCACCAACTCAGATTCAAGCTTCCAACCAAACGTTGCAATTCACTCTAGAATCAAAGATAATCTAAAATCTTTCAATAATCCCATCAAGAACTCACAATCCTTCATCCCTTAGGATCCATTAAAACCTTCACCTTAGAAAAGAATCCCACAATCTTCAATTCTCAAGATCAAATTCAAAAAGGCTTCTTTCAAGCTACCCAACTTGGCATCCAACGACAAAGTTATTACGCAAGCGCAACTCTTGAGAAACCGAGAGCCATGACTACACCAACATTTCGGTCTAATGACACTAGGACACGGGGCTCGGTCCTATAGAGATTCTTGGGATAAGGAGGTCAAATTAAATTCAAAAGCGAAGCTCGAGAAGGGTAAGATCTCAAGAATCGAAAGAGGAGATAAGAAAGAATAGAGTAAGACGAGAAAAGATTGGAGCAAGATGAGACTAGAGTAGAACAAGGCGAGAGGAGAACCACTAAGCCGACTTTTAAGTTGGTTTGGTTTAGAAAATAGTTTTGAAACAAACTAAAACGACCATGCTAACTAAGGTTCGTCCAACGATCGATATGGAGCTCGATACCACTGTGACAACCCACCCTTTGATATACCGCAAAGGTCAGGAGGACCATTTTTTTTTGAGTGCGGTACTACCTCATGAAGGAGCGGTAATACCGCTCGGTACTTCGAGGAGGTCTTCGGGACCTCGAGGAGGTCTTCAAGACCTCCCGGAGGTCTTGGCCAACATCCCGCAGTGGCACCTCTAGGTATATCATCGGGGAGGTCCGACAGATCTCCGAGCTAAGTCCCGTGGGACCTCCCGAGATCACCTTGTGCCTGAGCTAGTCCCGAGGCGGATTGGCTAGCTCGCTGCAGATCTAACACAAGTGTAATCAAGTCCATACACAAACTAAGAAGAGCAAGAGCAGAACAACAAATAATATTAAAGACCAAAGCGGCCAAGCTTCTTACAGGAGTTTGCCTCATGGGCTACAACAAAAGAGCAAGAACGGTGGAAAGCAAAAACGTTAGCAGTAGGGTCCAACCGATCAGCCCACCGGCTATCGAGTGGAGGGCGCCCCTAGGTCGCAAGGTCTCCAAAGACCTCTTCTTCACCGAGCTTTGAGCTCCTGGGAACTGGCTCGCCGATTAAAACAGAGGGCAAAATCCATGAGTACATTGAATGTACTCAACAAGCCGTGGGGAGTGCATGCAATAAGTAATCATGCAAGGCTTGCCAAAAGAGAGTCATAAGGTTAGTTATGTAAAAGCGATTTGACAACAAATAATATAAGTAGATTGAAATGCTCGAGTTAAAACAATAATACATAAGTACATTTGTTTTTGAGGAGGTCGTGAGCACTGCCACTCCCAAAACCCACTCTGGAGCACCCACTCCAAAGTTCCAAAGACCAGCAGTGGGAGGTCAGGTCACACCATGACCGGGACCTCACCACGACCACCCCAGAGCACCCGCTCAGAGTTCCTAACCCGCCACGACCTCATCTCGAGCCAACCATGACACCTCTAAAGCCGGCCAAGGTCTCTTGAGGCAAAGCCACGATCTCTCATGAGCGCCCAGGACACAATTTCACAAAGCTACCCCTTGCACCATATTCACGGGCATGTCCATAACCAAGGACTTGGCTATTGAATAGATTTTACACTCTGCAGAGGTGTACAACTTTACCCACAATCCACGGTCTCTCTAGCGGGGCGGGTTCCGGTCACCCTTGCTCACTTAGAAGGTGGCGGTCTAGAGAGCGCTGCAAGGCCTTTACAAAGCTTTGAAATGACTCTGAGCTGCCCGCTAAGGTTTCATAATTCCCCCTTTGGTCTAGAAGTCCGTAGGGTTATGGGGTGCCCCTCTTGCTTGGCGTCTCACACGCATCAACCACAATGACACCAAGCCATCTCATTGCTAATTATTCAGCCAGACCACCCCATAAAGTGATTTTGTGGTTGCCTTGATTGGCCCAGATCAAGACACAAAGTTAAGTCCTTAATTGTGCTAAGGCAAGACTTCCACAAACCGGTGTGCACAAGACACCACTACTCATTCCTGCCTTCTTGCCTTAGCAAAACAATTGTATTAGCCCATGCCAAAAGACCACCCAGTCTTGGCACACAAATTTTAACCAAGTGGTCTCACACCACGATCGACACTGACTTAGGCATCCCGCCATAGTCGCTCAACAATGGCACCAACCACACATTTCATAACTTATTAGTCAAGATTATTAGAGATGAAGCATGATACGCTCAAACCACGTTTTCTAAGCGAGGCTATATAAGACCTACGGCCCCCATGTTGGCAAATAACAAAGAACACCAACTAAATTATCCACCCTAAGGCTCACAAGGTGAACATGACAACATGATGGAGACAAGGTATAAAGGAGGCATAACGACAAGTAGGCAAGTAACTACACCCAAACCATTTTCTTATAAACATAGCCATGCATGATAATTTAAACCGAAATACATTTGCAAAACTTGGTTCAAGATGATCAAAAGGAGGTCTATGGCTTGCCTTGGTCAAGCAGTGGAGAGTCTTCTGCAAAGAAGAGCCGGGTCCAAGATCTCCTCGAACTCGTGATCTACACGTTCGCAAGAGAACCAAATAAGCAAAACCACACTAAGCCAGAGAACAACAAAAGAACCAAAAGGAACTCAAACCAACTCAGCCAAAAGGAAACCAAGAGGCTTAACACCGCCTCAAAGAGCTCCCGGGAGGGTCTTGCGCAAGGAAGAACCGAGCGAGAGGAGGCGAGGAAGGAAGAAATGAGCAAAAAGATTACAAAGGCACGCCTCCCGGGCTATATATAGCCGGAGTTGGTGGAGTGTACCAAGAAAAAGGTTCAATGGCGTGTAGGCAATCGGGATAACTAGGCGGGGCTTGCCCAAAAGAATTGAAATAAAGTACCTCGGATGTGATTGCATTTAATGTGACCCGACACCTATTAAATGCGCATGAGTTCTGAGGCAAAGCAATAATTACAAGGTGAAGAGGGTGGCAAGTGGGGCCGATCAAAAGGGTGCACCACTTGGTCAAAGAGGTGGCCCCACCATAAAAGGGTCATTCGCCAAAGACCACCATGAGGTCTGGGCAAGAGGTCCAAGACACTCAAAAGGGAGGTCCTAGGCAGGAGGTCCAAGGACTCAAGAAGAGGTCTGGACAAGAGGTCCTCAAAGCTCTCAACGAGGAGGCCACGACACTCGGACTGCACAAGGGAGGTCTAAGGGTCAAGATTTCAAGGAGGACCTCAGCAGTCCAGATCAAAGGGCGCAGGAGGTCTGACGAGTAGATCTCCAAAAGGGAGATCTAGCGGTCAAGATCTCAAGGGAGGACCTCAGCGGTCGAGATCAAAGGTGCAGGAGGTCGACCAACAGAATATTCAAGGTTAGGAGGGTGGTCTTTACAAAAGACCAAAGAAGGGCCGAGGAGGAGGTCTTGGACCTAAGGAGGTCGGAACCTTTGGATCCCACTAAAGGAGAACACAGACGGCTAAGATCTCCAGAGAGGAGGTCCTAAAGGCGAGATCCTAACAAGGGAGGTCCGAGCGGCTAGATCTCAACAAGGGGAGGTGAGCGGCTAGATCTCAACAAGGGAGGTCTCGAGCGGCTAGATCTCAACAAGGGGAGGTCTGAGCGGCTAGATCTCAACAAGGGAGGTCTGAGCGGCTAGATCTCAACAAGGGGAGGTCTGGCGGCAAGATCGCAACAAGGGGAGGTCTGGCGGCTAGATCTCAACAAGGGGAGGTCTGAGCGGCTAGATCCCAACAAGGGAGGTCTGAGCGGCTAGATCTCAACAAGGGAGGTCTGAGCGGCTAGATCCCAACAAGGGAGGTCTGAGAGAAACAAAACCAAGCGTGGCTTGGGGGGCAAGAGGTTTTGAAACACAAACCGAGTGGGTCCTTGACAGAAAACCCCAAGCAAGGGAGAGGTTTGAGCAGGAGGAGAGATGAGAGAGGTGCGGATCTCAAAGAGATCCAAACCAACAAGGGAAGTTAAGGTAGAGAGAAGAGGCGAACCAGGGGCACTGAAAGGCTTTTGAGCACCACAACCCGAGGCGGCAAAGACACCACAGAGAGCCACAACCAAAGAAGGAACACCAACAACGACTTAGTTAAGGTTTGATTAATTCCAATTGAACTCTCAGTTCAAAAATCTCGGGTTAAGCTTTGGATTCTCAATAAAGCCAAATGGTTACTTTTATTTTGAAAACTTGGCAAGGACTTAAAAGAAAGCGGGGCGTTCTGAGATCCATACCACAAAGCAGATCCGGACCCCAAAGAGGTTGAGCTCACAAGAACACTAGACCTCAAAAGAGGTCCAAAGCATAAGGGGTATGGCACTCGGGAGGCCCTAACAGTTAGATTTCCAAAAGGGAGATCCGACGGTCAAGATCTCAAAAGGTGCGAGGAGGTCTGGGCGGGAGGTCCACGACACTCAAGAGGGAGGTCTGGGACAGGAGGTCAAAGGACACCTAACGAGAAGGTCTGAGCAAAAGGGATACTCCGGACTAGGAGGTGGTCTTTACAAAAGACCGGCAAGGATCGAGGAGGTGGTCCTTGCAAAACAGACCAGAAGAGGCCCAGAAACAAAGGAAAACACGCAATGAGGTAGGGCCGTCCGTCGGATTCAGGCGGTCGTAGAAGAAAGGAACGTTCGGACCGGTAGAACCTTTCATCTCGATCGGGCCATCAAAAAGGATCGACGGTCCACGAGTGAGAAAAGCGCGGATTGGCTCGGATTGCGCGAGGCAAGGAGGTCCAAAACCAAAAGGAGATCTAACGGAGGAAAATCCAAAAGGGAGGTGCATGCGGTTAAGATCTCCAAAGAGGAGGTCCTAACGGCGAGATCGATCAAGGGAGGTGCATGCGGTTAAGATCTCCAGAGAGGAGGTCCTAACGGCCGATCGATCAAGGGAGGTCTGCATGCGAAGAAGAAAAGAAGAGGAGACGATCGAGAAAGATAAGAAGGATCTAGACATCGAGGAGATGTCCGACGAAAGGAGGATCTGGACCAAGGGGAAAAGTCCAACCAGAGGAAGGTCTAGAGAAAGAAGGAAGACCTGGAGGACAAACGAGGCCAACGAAGAAAAAGAGGCTAAAAGCCAAAGAACAACAATAACTCCAGATCAGCCAAAAGGAATTAACTGAAGTTTGATTAGTTCAGGTTAAATCTCCAAATTTTTGAAATCTTCAAATTAAGCTTTGAACTCTCAACAAAACCAAATGGTTCATTTTTAAAAGCTTTTCAAGACTCCGGAAAAACGGGACGTTACACTCCATGTCTCCTAACTACGAGAATGCCTGTGGGAGCCTCTCATCACTTAACCAACCTTGATATACCCCTACAAGATGATTTGACCTACGCATAACACCCAGTAAAGATTCTGCTACAAAAGGCCGTCAATTAAGAAACCAGATGATCCGCTTCTACAAAATTCAGTGGAGGAACCACTCCGTCAAGAAAGCCACGTGGGAGAAATAGGAAGCGCTATGCGAAGCCTACCCCAACCAAGGCAAGTGAGAACCGAATTTCAGGGACGAAATTTTCTTAAGGTGGGGGGGGGGGGAAGGATGTGAGAACCCAGAAAATTAAAACCAATTTAAACAACGCTAATCACTAATTAGCAGTAATTAAAATTTATCTAAATCAAAAACAAAACAGAATTATAGATTAATATCGAAAACATCGCCCAACAGTTTCATACTCAAGTATTCTATCAAGAGTTGGATAACAGAATTTTCAAGATAGATATTTACAATAAAAAGTAGCGCATTATTTAAATCATGAAATTAACTACATCATGAGAAGTATACAACCCGACATCCAAATCATCTTACAACATCTCATTGCCAACAAGAGTAATAGATCATTTTGCAACAACGTTATAGCCCAAAGTCAGTTTCAAAGGATTCATTAAAAAGGGGACTTACAACATTCATTCAATCTTAGATTCAACAACAGTATAATTTCATTTCAAGCAAAAGTAAAATATTCATACACACTCAGAATTAAATTACATAAAATTATTACAACAAAAATAAATTATCAATTCAAGCCCAAGGTCATCTACAAGAATTCGTCTCAAGCAGGCATGAAACAAAATACAATATCTCTGATCAATCACAATACGAATCCATTACAAGCAAAAGGTAGCATTAATATCATCTCAAACTTGATTTTACTAATTAATTGAGTCAGAAACAACATACAAGGATTATTTACAAAGCAAAATTAATATATTACAAACTCGGCCTTTATTACAAGTTTGATTTACAACAGGTCAAAATATAACTTACAACATTTAATTAAATTACAATATAAATTCTTGCATTGCATTCTGCCGAAGCTCTCCTTGTACCACTGTCCACCTATCGCCATCTAGTCGAACCATTTCCGCGGCCAAACACAAAACCCTATCCACATAGCCATTTCCCGCAAAGACTAGTAGACCACTATTAAACGAACAGAGATAAAATAGAGTTAGAGTAAAGAGAGGTTGCCGTTAGATTTCACGAAGATCATAACGGGTTTTAGACCAACCTAGGTTAGTCGGCACCGTCTCACCTCCAGTGGGTCACATCATCCGGCGTTTATTTGAATCTAGCACCCACGTGATATCAACTCCCCTCAACCGCAGAAAATCACTCACATAGTGATTTATTAATCAATGGACCAAAAGGTCCTTAGCCTAATAGTATCATGAGAGAGCTTAAGGGATAAGGCAAGGGGCATAATGGTCATTAACAAGCTACATAGGAGAGCATAGCCAAACCATTCCCCCGGCACAAGTCTTCACCCCCCTCACTGCCACACTCACAAGCAGCACAGCCCAAAGCCATCCCCCTACACAAGTCTTCATCCCCTCACACACACACACACACACACACACACACACACACAAAGCCTTCCATCTCTCAAAGCCAAAGCCAAGCAAAGCTCTGCCCCAGTTCACATCCACAAAAGGCACAGAGAAGGAGGAAGAGAGCAAGGGAGAAAGGGAAGCTCGAGGAGCGTGGACGACGCCGGCGACAACATTGAACCATCGACGGCCACTAGGACCGTGCCGACCGACAAAGACAAGAACTAGGAGGACCAGAAAGCACCGATGAGCTCCACGACCACCCGGCCATCATCACCAACACACCACTGCCACCATCCAAACCCAACCCATCTGGTAAATCACCATTTCTTGCCCCACTACCCTTCCGATTGTTGGTTGCCAAAGCTGAATCCACAATAGACCACAGTAGCATCAAAACATAGCTCTTAGTTCATCGCATCGCACAGCAGGAGAGGGAAAGGGTTAGCAAGGGAGGGGAGGTACCTCAATGGAGCCCACGGTAGTCCACCTCTCACCTCCACCATGCACCCATATTTCTTTCTTTCACCACACATCAATACACTAAAACATGAAAGTGAACCATAAACACCAAACATCAGTAAAGAAATAATCAAACACATGCTAACCAAGAATACCAAAGAGGAGCAAGTAAGGGTTAAGGAGAGGCAAGGGGTCGGTGGCCGCAGGCCGAGCCGGACCTGGGCCGAAACAGCCAAGCCGGCGGGCCAAGGGAGGCGCAGAGAGAGAGAGAGAGAGAGAGAGAGAGAGAGAGAGAGAGAGAGAGACGCACATGCAAGGGCGCGCCGGTGGGTGAGCCAGGAGGGAGCAATGGTGGTGCATGGAGGCGGCAGAGCTAGAAGCGGCGGCCGAAGAAGAGGGTCGGAGGGTGGACCAAGGCGGTACAGGTGACGGCAAGCCAGAGCAGGAGCCGGGCTGACGGACGACAGGGAGGCGAGGAGGAACCGGAGGGAGCTGGGCGAGAAGGAGGACACAGGTTGGCGGCGCCATGGGGATCTTGCGGCACCGTGACAGTGCGTGGGGAGGAGCCGAGTCGGGGTGAGTGTGGCCGAGGCAGTGTGAGAGGCCAGGAGGTGGCAGCAGGGCCGGACCACCGGAGGCACGTGGGGAGGCCAAGCCGGGTCTCGGCCAGAGCTGAGCGACGCCAAGGCCGAGCCTCGTCAGAGCCGGAGGAGTAGGGCGCCATAGGAGAGGAGCTCCCTGAGAAGGGGAGAGTAGATATTAGAATGGGGAAAGGGGGGTGGCTTGGGTGTGTTGCGACCGAGGAGGATAGAGGAAGAGAGAGGAAGTTAGGTGGGGTTAGGGATTAGATGATTAGGATTAGGGTTAGGGTTAGGAAATTAGGAATATAGGAAAAATTAGGAAAATATATAATTTCTAGGGAATTTTAATAAGTAATATATATATGTAACAGTAGAGGTTAGCAATAAAATCAATAGGTGTTAACACTGTGTATTTATGCGACCAAACGAATTCAATTAGGTCACATCGGGTTAATCAGTCCGTTGCGTAATAAATTAAAATAAGATAAAAATATTGTAAAAATTTGTTAACAAAAAGTGAGTATGTGTGCGTAGCACAACTGCAATTATTTAACAAATAGTCTGGCAGGTTAGAAATATTTTAATCGTGTTAAAAATAGTTAAATTAAAGCAACCTTGAGTTTAACTAGAGAAGTAATGGTAGGCATACGCACTCGAATAAAACCAAATAAGCGTAATTGCTTGCAAGCGCGGGTAGTCGTTCATGTCATGCCATAGAACGCGAGTTCGGCAATCTCAACCCTAGAGCGAATAGGCCGTAGAACGACCACACTTAGGGAGTGCTAACTTAGCGAGGATCCAAAAAATATTATTAAATTAAAATACGCTAACAAAATAAGATGCACTAACTGATGTGCGCATAATATCAGCCAAAATTAGCTAAGTATATGTTTATGCATTATTCGTGTTGCTGCATAATTACAAAGGACGAACCAGCACCGACTGGAGTAGTTGATCCAAAATTCTTCGACGCTGATCCTTTCTACGACTATGAAGGCAAGCTATTCTCTTAAACATAAATATAGTCATATTAAATGTAAACCGTATATTGTTGTATCATATATGTATTGCATCAAAACTATATCTCAAAATCAAATCAGATTAAAGATGAAAATGAGATGAAGATAAGAAATAAGAATGAGATGAAGAAAAAGAGTTATTAGGATGGTAAAGGGGGCCCGTGGCAGAATATAGATAAGGAAAGAGGTGGGACCCCTTTACATATGGTTAATATATAAAGACCAATAAAGCTCTTATTCGGTCAGATGCCATAATAAGTGCCAACCATTTTTCCATTTCAGCGAGCAGAAAATGCTACCTTGTTATATAATTATGCTCGCCACATCGGGTAAGTAATATGTGTGAGTGGTGTGGGTCTGGAGGGAAAGCCGGCCCAACCAAGGCGCTATAGCGCTAAGGTGGAGTGTTGGGTCTGGCGGGATAGCCGGCCCAACCAACATTACTAGAACTCGGTGAATGACTATGTCAGCACCATGACAAGGTCAGCACCGACGAAAAGTAATGGGTGGAGACTTAATTATATAACTTGGAAAACGTTCTGCATTCTGATCTTAAACCCGTATCAAAGGAAATGCAGAGGAACCCAGTTCAAAGAAAGCTCAGAGTAGCTATGGGTAAAGTGGTACAAAGCATGTGTAGTGCTAAATAAAATCATGAATTCATGCCAGTCTCCTAGATTGGAGTCTACGAGAACCACTAGGGGTCTATCTTCTCTCCGAGTGATAAGTAGTGTTTTCAGTATTAAAATCAGTCACTTAATATTTTAACGAGTTGTCTATTTTCATAAAAGAGATGATATAGAAATTGTGATAAGAAACAGAGATAAGTCATACAGTACATCTTTTGCTATTAATGCTTGCTGAGTATATTTGTACTCAACCTTGTTAGTATTCTCATTTGTTAGATTCTAGTCCGGTCGGGAAATATCTCAAGTGGGACGAAGGACACGCAGGTACCGATGAGACCGCAGGAGACGAGGGCGCTTACCATGAGGAGTAGGGCAAGGTGGGCACCATATTCGGTGCGGGGGACGAGTAGAAGACTGGTGGAGCAAGGAAGACAAGCGAAGGGATTTGATCCCATTTTGTAGTTATAAATTACTATTTGTAAGAACCATAGCCTTGTGGCTAACTGGAATAAAAACTATAGTTTCTATCTTATTGTTCTGCTGCGTTGACCCTGGTAAGATTTACTATTCATTAGAGCGGTGTCCTACCAGGCAAACAAATTGTAATCCGTATGTTTAAGTATGATTACCCTCTAGGGTAATAACATGGAACGTCGCATACATACACATATAAATCCGTCCTCTTAGCACATGTCTAGAGATACTAAGGACATAGATAGATCCTATCGATGCATACTCGCATGTATGTAAGTGTAGCAGCCCGATTTATACTGGGTGGATGAAATGGGACACCCATGGCTCCATTCCTTGACGTGATTTCTCTACTACTTAAAAGAAGGAGTTGGTGATGGTGTGTCCTCCTACCATCAATCACGTCCATCCAATCAGGACCAGAGAATGAACAGCCCAGATTTCACGCAGTCCTCTCCTCTCCGCCCACGCGGCCACGCCCACCTCCCACCACACGACGCGCGAAGCTTTACGCCCAACCACCTAGCCTCATTGCCTCCAAAGCTGTCGCTGACCCTCGGCCTGTAGTTCTTCCTCGCGACAACCCGCCACCTCGTCTCCTCCTACCCACCCTCGTTCGGTTAGATCACGTCGCCCTTCTCCCCACCTCTCCTCCCTCCCTTCCCCCCTCGCGCCCAGACACCGTCTCCCTCCATTGCCGTCGCCCGCGCTCCGTGCGGCTCTCTGCTGATCCCTCCCGCCGACACCATCGCCGAGATCGGTCTCGGCGCCACGCCAACAGGCTCCTTGCCGCCACCGAGCACCTCAGCGGGAGCCCACCATGACGACGCCCCTTGCTCTCCCACAGGGAGCTCGGCTCGTGCTCGTCTACTTCTCATGAGTACTGCCCACTGAGTCGAGTTCGCCGACCCCATCGCCTTCATCTCCGCGTGGAGCGGAGGCCGCCGCCTCTGACATCTGCAAGGTCATCCGCCCTACCCCGCCACTCCGCCGTTCGTGTTCACCCACCTCAACCGCCTCCTCGTCACCTCGTCAAGACGGCCCAATCCCTCTCTTCTCTTCTCTTCTCCTCTCCGTTTCCCAAATCGGTAGAAGCGTGAGACGCCAAGAAGAGGAAAAGAACTCGGATTCGAGGATTCTCCCCCCGAATCTCACCACCGGCGTCGCAATCAGCGTACGTATGATCGTTCCCCTTCCCCCATTTCTTTGTTTCCCTAAATTTCCCGATTTGTGGTTACCTCTTGATCTGGCGGAAACCCTAGCTCAGGAGATGAAGATCTTTGCCTTCTTGGCGCAATCTCGAGGAACAACGACCACTCCAAGTCACTCTTTGCATTCGCGGAGGCGCTTTGGCCGGCGCTACCCGCGCCTGCACAACCTTAACTTGCCCTCTGAGGCCACCTCAGAGGAGTCGCCACCCCACCACGACATCTTTGTTCCCACGGGTGAGGAAATCCTCGATCATCCCTCCATATTGGCGGCTCCTTAGCCTCGGCTTGGAAGAGGTCCAAGCAAGCGTGGTGTTGGTCTTTCCTTTGGAGCGGATGTGACTAAGAGGTTTTACAAGAAAACAATCTGGTACTTGCCATATTGTGTCGAGCTTCTTGTCTATTTTTCGAAATAAATTGCTTTATGTTCTACGGACCTTGTTGTCCGATCCCATGAAGTGAAGGATGAAGGTTATGAAATTGAACATGATGGAAAGCTTATAATGATCTTCTCGCTCCTAATTATTGTGACTGGTATATGACACTATAGCAAGTTGCTTGCTTGCACAAAGTGACATTTGCATCATTTGGACACCAAAAGTTGTTTCTTTGGTCTTAAAGCCTTGTTGATTTTGTGTTACGCTTTGGTTTCAACAAGCTATCAATTTTATGTTCTTGATATTCATCGTAAATATTCCTCTCATTTATGTATCATCTAACCATGCTTTGTACATCTTGCGAATTGCAATTTTGATCTGAGATGGGTAACAAAGGTGCGTTCATTCGGTTCATAGATCCAGAACTCAAACCAGATATTGTTTCTTTCTCAGCGGTGGTGAGAAATGGCCGCGATCTCTGTGATTGATAGGTCTTGATGCTAATGTGGCTTGTTGTATTTGGGTGCGAGCCTTGTGCAGACCCGATCGAACACCACTTCGAGGGGCGGATCGAGGATATCAACATACCGACTGGGCCTTCAGACTATGCCCCATCGCCGATCAGTGACGTGAGGAAGAGGATGGCGATGAATGGGGCTGATTCGAAGACTGATCGCACGAGCCCCTACATGGTTGGTTGGATTTGGATTTTTGCTGTCGTTTATGGAGAGGATTTTGTTTATGTTAGTTGGGTTTGATGTATGGAAGTTATTTTGTGCAGCCACCTCCGTCTCCTTGGATGAATCAGAGGCCACTGGGTGTTGATGTGGATGTTGGTATGTGTATGTCTTCTTGTTCACTGTGTGCATATGTAGTTTAGTTTGCTTGGAGCAATATTGATTGGGGGAAAACAATAATGGTTTGGGTGATTGTAATTGATGTACAGCTTATGTGGAGAACCGTGAGGACCCAGACGAGGGAGCGACCTCGATTATGACTAAGGTAAAGATGAGATGAAATCACACTAGACCATGTTGTAATTGTGCTTTTCCATCATCCGTTGTTAATATCTATTTTATTTTTGAAAAATATTGCCCCAATTGATTTTGTCAATCAGATTGCCATTCCATACACAGTACTTATTAATGGGCGTTTCCAGAGTTTTAAATCAGATTGGTTACTAGCCATTTACTAATTGTGTATTCGGTGATCTCAGTCTAAAAAGGATATTAGAGGCTAGAGCTTGGGTTCATTACTTCCTTTAGATGATATTTAGGATTAGTTGGCCGATGATTACACTTTTGTAGTAGATGGTACTCTTAATATTAGTAATGAGAAAACCAAGACTCGAGAATCTTCTATTCAAATACTTCTTGAATCCACCACTTCATTTGTATCGCATTGTTTTTAAATGGTTAAATCCTTTGAAGATAAGTAAATATTTTTCAACCGTAGGCATATAACAAGCAAGAACAATCTAATCCAAGCAAGTAAAGCTTCCTTTTGAATAAGTAGTAGGGATATCATCAAATATATTAAATGAAGAAATATGAAATTCAAGTATATGATTTAGGTGCATTTTATTCCATCTCATACATGTACCGCAATGAGTCCTAAAAGAGGGTGAGATGTATCGATGAGACATTGTTAGTTAAGAGAAAAGTAACATTGTGAAAAGTTATTGATGAGGTACTCGCCCTGCCACCTGGTTGTCTTGTGGCTTTGAGCAGAAAGGGAGTGCATCAGCAATGCTAGAACAACTCTTGAGGCAAGGAAGGGTGTCGAGAAGGCATTCAATATTCATTACTGCTTTCCACTCTGGTGCTGTGATGGGCTTTCTGCTTGCTGCAAATGGCCTTTTTGTTCTTTACATTGCAATCAACTTGTTCGGAATTTATTACGGTGATGACTGGGAGGGTCTTCTCGAGGCTATCCTTTGTTCTGATCTTGATGGTTCTTCTATGGCTCTTTTTGGCCGTGTAGGTGGTGGGATTTACACTAAAGCTGGCGATGTTGGTCTTGATCTTGTTGGGAAAGTAGAAAGGAACATCCACGAAGATGACCCAAGAAACCCAAGCTGTAAGAGTTCTTTCACGACATTTTAATGACTTGTGTATCTCTACTACTTAAATATTGGAGTTGGTGATGGTGTGTCCTCCCCTCTCATTGTCATCCGTCCAGATCAACAATCAATAGATGGCTCGGATCTTCCACTTGACCCGAGAAGCTGCCGACACCACGACCACATCCCACTCGCCCGCTCCCTTCCTCTCTCCCACTCACGATCCCTTTGCGTCGCTCAGCCTCCCTCTGTCGCATCGACTTCCCTCGCGTCACTTGGCTCGGCGCCTGAGATCCACCGTGACCCATAGCTCCTTCATTGCGTGCCTGCCCGCCTCCTCCTCCCGCCTCTATGCTCTCTCTCTGCTGCTGTAGTCTTCTCCCGTTCCTCTTAGCGGCTTAGCCCTCCTCCTCGCCTCCTCCCGCCTTTTGTTGCTTTTGCAACAATCAATATCCTCCACATGTTATTATCATCTTTGCCACTCTGTTATCATTGGCCTCCATTTGATAGGTAGAAGCATAAAGGAGTAGAGTTGCTCACATGACCTTTCCTTGCTTTGTTGAAGGCACGGTGACACTATTCTAATTGATCTTTGGTGGTACCCATGTTGCATGTGATGTAACATCCAAATAAAGAAGCCTCTTTGCATTGTAAGTTTTGCCATCCATTCTCCTTATTGTTGTCAATAGAAATTTGCTCTGGTGAAATGCTTCCTCCAGTTTGCACTATTTTTTTTTGTTGGTGCAACTGTGACCTTGTGTTTGTCATTTACTATTCCATCAGATTGGTGAGGGTGGGCTTCCTGGTGACACTGTATTAACATGTATGCTCCTTCTGTGGCAATGTTTTCTCGTGCTTTCTACTGTTTCTGCTGGGCTGCTGCTCCTGCCCGGTCATTATATGTTGTTATTATAGTGGTCCATTTTTTGAAGAGTGATGTTATCCTACGATGGTTGATAGTTTAGCTGTAAATTTTTAGTGAAACTTCCCCGTTCATTACACCTTAAGAAACCAGATTTTGAGGCCTCCTGTCAATTCTATCTTATCTTAACTAATAAAGATCTACTTCGCAGTTCTCACCCATGCACACACGCACGCCCATCTCAAGCCGTAGATCTCACTCTTGCCCATCACCGCCGCTTCGTTCGCGTGGAGAGGAGAGGAGGAAGGGAATGGCGGCGAGCAGCAACTACAAGGGTGTGTTCCTGGGGATGGGAAACCCCCTCCTCGACATCTTAAGTAAGTCGTTGGCGACACCTTTCTCTCAAGTATCGCCTGTCTCACCCTTCTCCTTAATTAATTGCACCGGCCTCACTTATCTGATGCACGCTTGGGTAGCCTTAAGCCTAATAGCCTATGGTTAAACCTGCGATAAGCTTAAGCCCTCCTAAATAGGGTGCTATACTGCTATTATATAATGGCTTCTCAAGTGTAGAGTGCAGACTACATAAGAAGTTATGCTTACAAAAACTGGATATGGCTTTGCTCCTCATGGGTAGGAATTCTTCTAACGAAATAGGTTGCCATACTATGATTTCATCATTTTATGGCAAAGATGCAAGCATGTTAGCTAGCCTTCATGATCTTTTACTGTTATAGCAATATAGCTTTACTGTTATAGCACTATAGCTAACCACTTTGTATGAACAATTTTGCGCAGGCAGTGGGTGGCGAAGAAGCACGGTGTGCAAAGCACTTTGTGAAAATCATAAAGTGTAACAAGCTGAATGACTTTGTACAATTACGTATCTTTGACACCCTCGTAGTATGGTGAACTACATTTCATCGCGAGTTGTGAATGCCGAGTAACACCTTATAGTTTTTATCTTCTAATATTTAATGCGAGTTGTAAGAATTCTAGCCAGAGGATATGGACTCACTTACTTTTGGTGCTCGAAGATTTCTTTGCCACTTAAGCGACTTAGTTTTAAGAAGTCTCTGTAATGAAATTTGAAGTGTGAAAGGTAGCACCTTATAGTTTTTATCTTCTAATAATTAAGTATTAGTATTTCTTCACTATTTTCTAGGTTTTGGAGGAACTTGAACTCACAATGGATCAGTTCATTGATTTATGTATCCTTGGTGGATGTGAGTATATGACTACTGCAAGAATATTAAAGGTTGCATCACATCCTTTTTTTTACACATGTTTGATATTAGATTGTGCCCACACTTTGCTGAAGAAATGGTACAGCTCTGGAAATTTTAAAGGTGGTTCTCTTTATTATTTGCTCATGTCATAGGTTCTTTAGACATAACATATGCCATTCCAAATTTAGCTTTAGTATAACTGTGTAAGTGTAATTTCCCATGCTTTAGATTCAAATTATCTTTTCTGTAATTGCCTTCAAAAGTTTTAGTTTATGCTTCTGTTAGCTAAACCTTGAATTAATGCTACATTGTTATAGTACTTGAATTTTAAAGTATGTTGTGGAGTGCTTTTGCTTATAGTTCAGGGAAATTGGGTGTTGTGTCTGCTGTTTCCAACCTCGACTAATCTTCACCATACATCTATAAAGTTCATCCAAAATCTAGAGCTCTTTAGGAACTTTAAATTTCGTAATACTTTTGTTTTACTTCGAATAGGTATCGGAGGACAAAGGCCTTAAAACCCATTCGTCAGCATGGTTGCATAGAAGAAGTTGTGCAAAATCTTAAATATATGTGCACGAATTACTGAATAGGTGTTCCTGTCTCGGATACCTCTTTGCCCCTCTAACGACGATATGTTTCCGTTTGTCGAAATTCTCTCCTAATGGTCTCATCGTCCTTTTCTTTTTCTTCGTTTTTTTACTTGACGGAGGCAATCAGTTGGAAAACATACAAGCAGCATCAATGAGGCGTATGCTACCCCAAGCAATATATTTTTGATGTTTTGTGATAATAAACTGTGTAAATAACAAATTTACTTTGTAAACACAATATTTTTTAATTGTGTCATGATTTATATTGACCAAAAGAATCAATACATCTCCATGTTCTTTTGTGACTAATTCTCTGTTTTCGCCATCGAATATATTTGACGTACTAAATTTATTATGTATGGTTGTTTAGTCAAATCTGTAGTAAGGAAACCTTCTTGGTTTTGCTGCAAAATATGAAAGTTTTAATTTATGAGTGGCAATAGAGAGATTAGTGAGTTATAACAACATATTTTATACAAAAATTTCAGTACTTTGCTAAAAGAAAACCAGGGAATGTTTTCAGGATGTCGCCCACTCGTGGATCTCTGCTACTACTGGTTGGCTCCCCACGTGTGAGTGCGACCGTCCTGTTGGGCTGCGGCGTGTTCCAGGCCACAGGGCGCGCGCACTCCTCCGGCTTGTGCCGTTCCAATCCCACACCGCTGTCCAACCAAAACCATGAAACGAGGCCACGGCGTCGCCTTACCACATCCTCTCCAACGGGCTCCAGCCCCAACAACGATCCACCTTCCCGTCTCCAAGACACCTCCGACCCCTACCCCACTCCAACTCCCCCGGTTCGCATCCCGCTGCCGCGCTGCGATGGCCTCCGCCGCCGCCTCCCTCGGTACGTGCCCAATTTGAGAGGGGCTTCTTGGTTTCCCCGCAAGTTCTTTCCAAGCTGACCTTGGTCTGGCTGGCCAAAATTGGGGATGCAACTGTGGATGCTAGATCAGGTAGAGTTGTTGAAAAATTGGGCAGGGTTATTTGGTAGAATTATAGGTGCTAAATTGCCTGGAATACAATGTGCCTACTGCCTAGTATTTAAGTTGTTCTAGACTGCTACCCCGGAAGATCGGCTGGAACGTTTCAAGCAAGAAACAGTGCAGTTTGCAGTGCAGGAACTTTCTGGGTCCGTAGGTTGCCCGCAAGGCCGCACGAGAGGAGCCATCGGAATCCAAGTGTTCCGGTGCGGCGTGGTGTATGATGATGAAGAGTGAAAACGCAATAGGAAACTGCTGTTTGGAACTAAGGATATTTACCTCAAAATCACAATAGGATGCTTTGATGATGGGAAATGTTGAATGGATTTACATGGTAACACTATAAAATTTTTTTGAAGGGAATTTAGTTGACATGATAATATGCCAAGGGGTTCAATGGGATTTTCATCATAAACATTGACTAGTTTTTAAGTTCTAATAGCTCTTTAGGCTCTGTTATGCTTCTCTAAAGGGAACCATTTTTTTAATGCCCATAATCAGTCCCTTGTTTGGTTCTGTTGCACATGACTCTCCACATGCGCCCCTAATTGACTGACTCTTGTTTTATCCTCTGCTCTTTGTTTTCTATTTCCTTTCATGAGAGCAGGAGTATCTCATGACACAGGCGTCAAGTTGTCCACATCGGAGAGCGTTGGCAAGAATGATTTGCTGATTGTTGGACCGGGAGCACTTGGCCGAATTGTGGCTGAGAAATGGCAACAGGTTATTACTAATGTAGTTGAGAAAAGTGTACCTGGCTGAGTAGCTTCTCTGTTGTTTTTGATTCTCAAGAACTTCCTTGTGCCTTGTTGAGCTGATGATTGTCTTGTTCAAACACTTACATCTTCCCAGCTAATGAAACAAAATTTAGGTCCTGTTCAAATCAAGTCTTGTTTGAGGAAAAAGGTCATTTTTTCCTTTTAGCCTGTTAACATTTCTTCAGTGGTGTAGGAAACTACCAACTATGATTCTAATGACCTTTTCATTGAAAATCGATGATTTTTTTATTGGATCTTTTGCCAAATGGGGTATATTTTTTTGTTTCTAAAATGTGGGGGTAGTATCGTTATAATATATTTTGCTTTTCTTCTGCTTTGTAAAGTATGCAAGTTCAAATTTCTACACTTGTTAAATATCGTAAAAAATTTTCTGATGAAATATAGCTTTTATATGTCTTATAGGAACATCCTGGTTGCAAAATTTTTGGCCAGACTGCAAGCACAAACCATCACAGTGAATTAACTGAAATTGGGATTATTCCCTCCTTGAAGGGATCCAAAGTTGGTCAGAAAGTTCCATATGTTATTTTCTGCGCTCCTCCATATCGTACGGACGATTACACCTGGGATCTTAGGTAACAAACTGTAAGATTTCAGTGATGGATGATTCCCTGCAAGTAACATTATTTGCATCAGACCAGAAGTCCTTTAAATGCAGTTATCTGAACTCCAGGTTTCATTTGTTTTGTGTATATCATGGTAATGATCATGGTCTGGCTTTCTCACGATCAAAAATAATTTCTAAAATCTGCATAATTATAATGCATCGTTGAGTTTTGGCAATATGCATCTAGAAAATGGGGGCGTGCTACAGGGCTTGCAGATGTGTCCTAGAAATAGGAATTATAGGGCCTCGTGGTTATCACTAATCAATACAATTTTTGGCATTATCTCTTGGGGTTTCAAAGTTTGATGACCCTTCAACCAAACCAGCAGTTTTTAGCAACACAGAGGTAGACTATATGAGATATTACGTTATCTATCATATGTCTTGAAGTAGAAAACAATATGCTAACGTTGATAATAGTAATTATTGTTGAGAAGTGGCTCAACTATTCACAACCTTTATAGATAGCTCTAATTTGGTGTTGTTTCTGGCCCCAGAACCAGGTGGTTGTCTTTGGGGTGAACACATTGTGTCCTCAAGAAGCTTGGAAACTGGATAAAAATGAATCCATGAAAAAAAATGAAATGTCATATGCGCTCTTAGCAACCTTGGGTCAATGTATGCCCCCTTCTTTCTCAATAATGAAATGGTCAGGTTTCTATGCAGTTAGTCACAGGGTAATGTGCAGTGGCGGATCTAGAAATTAGATAATGGGGGTGCACACTTTGCACTCATAATTTTATAGTTTATACAATGATTTCGTAACATCATAGAGGATGTATCTATTCCTCTTCATGTCTCTATAATCTACATTGACATATCGTAACACAATTTTCAAATTTTCATTTACAATTAAGCTCACATTCCCAAATTGACATAACAATATAACATGAACATGATAATAATATAATAGTGGCAGACAGCATACGGGCTACGACATACCAATAAAGCAATAACCAATTTGATTGCTTCGCTTTATACGCTCGAGCTCCAACTCCAAGCTCCAAGCCACCAACCACCAACCAACCACTGTCCTTATAATCGAAAATCAATTCCAAATCCAATTGGCCACCAATCCAACTCGAGAACCCTGAGCTCGTGAACAACTCCCACTCTCCCGGTAGGCCGCCCCAAGCCTCCGCCAGTTCGGTCCTTGGCCGGTGAGTGGCGTGGCCGTCGGTTACTGCTCGCTTGCCACGGCCGCCTCCATGCCACAAGGCCGGCTGCCTCCTCACACCTCCTCCTCAGCCTCCTGGCTGGGCCGCCTCCTGCGTGGCCGTGCCACCCTCCCGACCTCCGTGTGGTGTGGCCCTCTGGCCTCTCCGCGTGGCATGGCCTCCGCGCGCGTCGGCAAAATCACGCCTCGCTGGGGCATGAAAGGAGAGCGAGGGACGGGGAGGAGAGATTAGGGCTGGAGACTTGGAATTTTAGAGCAGCCGAGCGAGAGGCACAGAAGTAATCCTGCTCGGTTTTGATTTTTGGGGTCTTGGGGCATACTCGGCACCCCTTTGGATCTCGCCCGTAATGTGTGTGGTTGTTGCTTATAGGCAGCATGACCGCCTGAGTGACTGAGTGTCTAAGCATGGCATGAGTGGTTGAGACTTGAGAGAGCAACAACAAAGTGGGCGACCCAGCGAATGGTGACACAGGGTGCATATCAATGCCTAGTATTTTTTTTGATTTTGTCTTTTCCAATTACGTGTTTGAGATATTTCACTTCCAACGATGACATATATGACATTTGGTTGTTTTACAAGACATGCATATAATTTTGCTTCCTTTGTCTAGTCCTATTCATGAAAGAAAATCCTGTAGCTCCACAGATTAATTTTGGTTCATAACCCTTGTGTTCATACTAGTTCACACTCTAGCACTTGGACCAAAAATGAATTCAAAGATAAATAGATAGATGGGGCATGCATTATTAGCAGGGACTGCATCATTGAAACACTGAGAAATTCATTGAAACACTGAGAAATTTAACTCTGCCATTTAGCGATAGCAATGTAGCGGGACAGGGTTGAGGGTTGCTTTCTTATCTCCACCCCTATTTGTTATGGAGGCAATTTTGCTTCTGAGTTTTCCCAGCCCTCCTACGGATTTTTTTTTAAAATTTTAAATTTGAGCTTTTGTTGCAAATTTAATAAGCATAAATTAGTCAAGCCCCTAAACATTCAATTGTTTAACTCATCTCACAAAGTATTAATACTTTATGAAATGACTTAAATTAGTCAAGACAATGAAAGATTAAGGTTGCATACATGAAAAGATACAACTTTATATGAACAATTGAATGTTTAGGGGCTTTAGCTGTCCTTCCACACAAGACCTAGCGTGGTGGATGGTTCTGTGCGGCTCGCTAGAGGCCGGGAAGGAAGGCCTCACGGCAGACGAAGACACGGGAGTTTCTTGGCTACTTCCTGGAAGCTGCCTCCGATGTCAGCTCTTGGCAGGCGGTTGGTGTCCTCGTTCCAGGTTCTACGCGGCAAAGGAGCCGTGAAAAAAAGTTTATCAGAACCTGTATGGCAGGTCGTCACAAAGGATTCCAAGCATACACGCCGCTTGCCATTTTTGGCATCGCTCCATGCTGAGCGTGTCCCAGAGAAGAAAAAGGGGGTCTTAAATGCCGCCGCTCTACCCTTCAGTCCGGTCAGAGTCACGGAGCCACCCCATGTTGGCCACCATGCTGTCCCAGTACTCGATGCAGCGGTCCTACGTTCTGCGTCTTCGCCCATCGCGGCCTCTGCTAAGGAGGCAGCTAGTGGTTTTAAAAATCCTTCTCGCAACCAATGCAACTCAAGCCGAGCTGCATGTGACATGCAAGGGCAAGAGGTTGTCCAAAGCCCAACAAGCCCAAGGATCCTGGGCGATACGGTTGAGCCACCTCATGTTGTCCACCATGCTGTCCCAGTTCTCGATGCTGCAACTATTTGTTGTGCGTCTGTGCCCAATGCGCCCTCTGCTAAGGAGGCAGCTAGTTTCCATGGGACTTATGCTGGTTTCTCAACTCCTTCACGCAACCTCTACAACATAGTCGAACCGGCTCCAATCCGAGATGCATGTGCCATGCAAGGGCAAGAGGTTGATCAAAGCCCTTCAAGCCCATCAAGCCATTCAAGCCCACGGATCCTGGACGATACGTCTGACCTGGTCGAGGACAACTCCCAGGCGGGATCTCTTCTAGCAGCCAATCCTTCCGACGGCATCGACACCATCCCTTCACCGCCCTTAGTCCAAGAACACGACGGCCACTCTACTCCCGTTGGGCAAGCTCTAGTCAAAGTAAACGACGGGTCGTCAGTTCCGGACGGGCGGGGTTTGATCGACACGTGTAAGCTGATAACTTTCTCGCGCCGTGCAAAAGGTGGGCTCAAAGCCCCTATTCTGCCGTTGCCGGACGTTCAACAAACGCACGATAGGCAGCCTGTCAAATTCACGCCGCGGCGCAGAAAGCGTCTGGCGGTGTCGGCCAGGAAAATTGTCCCAGCAGAAGAACGCATACAACTACTTCTAGCCGACAAGATGGGAATCCAGCAGGGAAGAGATTCGGATCATTGCACAGTCCTGAATAGCTTCCTCAAACTGTTTGACAAACAGCTCTCCCGAGACCACATTGTGGCGCTAGCGGTTCTGTTCAAGATTCCGGTCCCAGAGCTCTTACCTCTCGGCATTCAAGGCATTGGAGAGGCGGGCTTACCTCCGGCAACCCTTGCAGTCACATGGATTTGCTTTCGCCGCCCAGGGCGCCGGTCGCTTCATCTTCTCAATAAACGGTTGCAACACCAACTTCATCAGCTAGAATGTCCGGGGTTTGAATATGAGAGCTAAGAGGAGTGTGATTAGAGAAACGGTAATTGCTTCTCAAGTGTCGATCGCATGCATTCAAGAAACAAAACTCAGTGTATTTGATGCGCCACTTGTAAGGGAAACCCTTGGGCACCCCTTTGACGGGTTCTGCTACCTTCCAGCATTGCAGTCCAAAGGAGGAATTCTTTTAGCTTGGAACTCTAGCAAGGTTACATGTACCGCATCGAGTACAAGAAACCATTCCATAACGGCAAAGGTCGTACTACCGTGCGGTTCGTGTACTTGGCTCTCGGTAGTGTATGGTCCCTCAGATGAGACTAACAAGCCAGTGTTTCTTCAGGAGATCCATGATATTCAGAGTTCCATTTCAGGCCCATGGATGATTCTTGGGGATTTCAATCTCATTCTCCAGGCCAGAGATAAAAACAACGATCGGCTAAATAGGAAACAAATGGGTAGTTTTCGACGGGTGATTGAAGACCTTGAACTAAAAGAAATTCACCTCAATGGCAGATCTTTCACTTGGACAAATGCTAGGGAGAGACCAACCCTAGAGCGCATTGATAGGGTCTCCGTTTCTTAGGACTGGGAGCTGCTTTTCCCTGACTATTTCCTTCGGGCCCTCCCCTCCACAACATCTGATCATTGCCCCCTGCTATTCTCGTCGACCTTCCTGATGGGAGCCAAGAAGCGTTTTCGCTTCGAATCCTTTTGGAAACGGGTGGAAGGGTTTCAGGAGGCAGTTCTTGAGGCTTGGAAATGCGACAATCTCATGGCCGATCCATTACGACGACTTAGTGCTCTCCTCACAAACATAGGTCGGTCACTTCAGATCTGTAGCCAACGGCAGTTTGGAAGCATTCGGAAGCAAATCGGGATGGCAAAACATCTAATCCGTCGTCTAGATTTGGCAGAAGAAAAACGATAGTATGTCCTTGGGAGCATTGGTTAAGGATGGAACTCAAAAGGAAACTTCTTGGTCTTTGCTCACTAGAAAGAACAATCGCATGACAAAGGTCGCGTATCAGATGGTTGAGGGAAGGGGACGCAAACACACGTTTCTTCCACCTCCATGCAAATCACAGAAGGCGCTAGAACTTCATCTCGAGTTTAAAGGTCGCTGATTCATGGGTTCACACGCAGCAAGGGTTGGAAGATGCTTTTCATGAGCATTTTGTAAACCTAATCGGAAAACCGATTCCCCGTGCACACTCATTGGACTTGAATTTCCTCAACATGCACACTCATGATCTCCAGGAGCTTGAAGCCGATTTCACCGAAAATGAGGTGTGGGAAGCTATCAAGAGCATGCCATCTGAAAAGGCGCCGGGACCTGATGGTTTCACTGGCCTTTTCTATCAACATTGTTGGGAAATCACTAAACCAGACATCATGACGGCTTTCAATGCTCTTGGCCGCTTGGCGGGAGCAAACTATTGTGCCCTCAATCAGGCTCTGCTAACTCTCCTGCCAAAGAAGCAAGCAGCACAAGAACCGTGCGACTATAGGCCGATAAGCTTGCTACACAGTTTCGCCAAAATTTTCTCAAAAGTCCTGGCCCGAAGGCTCGCGCCGGACATGGCAAAAATAGTAGCACCGAATCAATCAGCTTTCATCAAAGGTCGATCCGTACAAGACAATTTCCTCTTGGTTAGTCAATCCGCCCGCCTTCATCATCAGAAAAATTCGGCACTCCTATCCAAACTTGACATCGCTCAAGCTTTCGACTCAGTATCCTGGCCCTTCCTGTTGGAGATCCTACATCACAAAGGTTTTGGCCCGAAGTGGTGCGCTTGGTTGAGTATCATGCTCAGATCAGCGTCTACCAGAGTTCTGGTCAACAGTCAACCTGGGAAACCGACAAGAGACGTCGAGCATTTATTTGGAAATGATCATAGAATGTTGCGGGTGGGAATTGCTTAGTGGCCTGGTACTCAGTATGTCGTCCCCTTAATCTTGGGGGGCTTGGCTTGCCCAATCTGGTTGTGCTGGGACGGGTCCTGCGCATCCGCTGGCAATGGTTGCAGTGGACTTGGTCGGAGAGGCCTTGGGGAGACTTCTCAACCAAGCCAGCTGAGTGGAGGAAAACATGCTACATGCCTCAATTTCGGTCATCATAGGGAATGGTGAGAAGTGTTTGTTTTGGGAGGACCGTTGGCTGCACGGCCGATCCATCCTTAGCGTAGCACCATCCATTGCCAAATTGGTCAAACCACAAATTCGGAAGAACATAACGGTAGCAAAGGTCCTTGCAAATAATAATTGGATTTCGGACATTTCAGAGCAGCCAGAGCATGGAAGCTTTTCGGAATTCCTGCGCCTTTGGGATGCTGTGCAGTCAGTCCAGTTGACTCAGGGAGAGGTCGACTCGGTCCTTTGGCGGTGGGAAGCTTCGGGTTGCTACTGCTCTAAATCGGCGTATACGGCTTTCTTCATAGGATCGCTAAGGTTTCCTTGCGCCGAGGCTATTTGGAAGGCCAGGGCACCTCTCAAATGCAAAATCTTCATTTGGTTAGCGATCCGTCAACGCTATTGGACGGCCGACTGCCTTCAACGTCGTGGATTGCCAAACCAAGGGGTTTGCGTTTTCTGTGGTCATGGGCAGGAGACCATCGATCACCTGCTAGTGGGTTGTGCGGTGACATCTCAAGTTTGGGCGCGATTCTTTAACCTGGTCGGATCGCTCTGTGCAATTCCTGTGGGTCAGGTCTCACTTCAAGACCATTAGATTGATGCCAGAAACTTGGTACCTAAGCATCAAAGGAAGGACATCAAGACTTGCATAATTTTGGTCAGTTGGATGATTTGGAAGGAACACAACCAAAGGATTTTCAACAATGAAGCCGCTACTATCGATCAACTGCTCACTTCTATTAGTAATGAGCATCACCTTTGGCTCTTGGCGGCAGCGACGGGACTGGAGGCGTATGCACAGCAGGAGTAGTCTCACGGTCATCAGTTTGTTTCGGATGCGGGCCTGTTCTAGTTTCTCTTTCTCTATCTCTCCTTCTCTTTCGCCTGGTAGAGTAAGTTGTTTCATGTGTGTCGTGTTCTGATCTCACCTTGTAACTGCCGCTTGGACTGCAGTTTTTCTTTTCGTCTTAATAGAAAGTTGTGCAAAGCTTTTGCACTTCCTTGTATAGGACACAACAGGTATTCTATTCCCAACAAACGCCATAATTGTGTAATATGGCAGGGTGCCAGAGGGACAATTTTCGGTCATCCTGATCTATAGTAGGGGAATCTCCACATTTAAATGGAGAAACCGGGAAACTGCCTTCCCTCCTGTTTGCATTCATAATATATCTCTGATCTATCAGAAACATAATGCAGAAATAGCTCTAGTTGTGTGAGCAGAGGTGTTCTTCCCATTAAGTTTATGACTCAAACATAAGCATTTGTAGTTGCATCTTGAGTCTCTTGTATCAAAATAGTGCACCCTTTGAGATTGTTTTATTTTAAATGGAATGAGACTATGTAGGAGAATGGCCAGGTTTTAAAGGGATTTACTGGGCTGATATGGAAACTACCAACACACACATCCCTGATTCCCTGGGCATCACTAATTTTCCCTTGCTTGGCAGGATTCCCAGCATTAATCAATGAGGTTTTGCACACCTGAAAGAAAGTATTGATAGATGAAATTAGTGTCCTTGCAGCCAAATATGCCATTCATCTATCTTAACCACATAGCGTACCATGGACATGTACAACATCCTTATTTCAGAAAATGTTTGCAGAGTGGCAGCATCAAATTGGAATGGGGAAGGCTCTTTCCTGTTTACATCTAGTACTGCTGTGTATGACTGCAATGACAATGGATTATGCAGCGAGGTATTGTTAATCTACTTTGGGCAAGAGCATATACAAGTAAATGAGACATAGGATGTTTCGTAAGCCAAAATATACAATGTTTCGAAAGCTTTTGCTTTGTGGCAATGTTCCAGTATTACCTCCAGTTTCTTGATTTTGTTTAACCTTGATTTGCCGTTTTGCTTGTGTAGAATTCTCCTTGTGTGCCAATTGGTAGGAGCCCTCGTACCGATGTCCTTCTAAAAGCAGAAAATGTTGTCCTGAGGCAGGAGGCTGTGTTCTCAGGCTAGCAGGACTTTATATATCCTCACCAAGAGGCTATTTTTTATTCCAATTTTCGAGCGTTATGTATTCCCAGGTTGTCCAAACTCTTATACATTAGAATAGACACAGCTGGTACAAATTTTCCTTGACTTACCACACAAAAGGGATCAAGGTCCTCACGTTTTCTGGTTGTCAAAAGGAACTGTCGATGCACGTCCAGATCACATAATCAATCTGATCCATTATGAAGTAAGATCTGTTACTTATTTATGTTAGAATCATAGCATAGATGAGTATATGGTAGTTTGGATGTTTCGGAGTCGAGGAATTTTACTTATCCAGTTAAACCTAAGCCACTTGATATACAATTCATACCACATGCGCAAACCCGTATTTCATCCCTCCATATAGACAACTCACAAATGTCATGCATACCCGTGTTTCATCACTCCATAAATGCTTACAAATGGCATCCATACTTTATTTAAACATTTTTTTATATAATTAGATCTCTAGATGTTTTTCTTCTTGATATTTGATTACATGTCAGTAAAATTGATGTATCAGGGTGTATTTACTATGCAGTCAGCAAGCTATTATCTATTTATACTATTTGTAGGATGCTGCTTCGCTTGCAATTGCCATCATGAAAAAGAGACTTCGTGGTCGAGTCTTTGTGGGCTGTGACAATCAGCCTCTATCCAGGTCTCTGCCAAACTTCATCTTGTTCAACTCGCCTTCTGTTCATCCAAGATCAATTTTGCTGTGCATAGCGAGTGCATTGAGATGAGGTCGGGCTTTGCAGGAAAGAAATAATGGTTCGTGTTGACAGAAGTGGGAAATTTGACACGAAGTTTCAGGGCTTCACAGGTTATATGCTGTGGTGATTTCTTGCAAATACATTTGCGCCTTACATTTTGTGCATATCTGCCTTAACTGCAGGTATTGATGGTCCGTTAGGGAAGAAGATGGAGAACTCCAAAACTCGGGCTGACATTGGAATTTTTGTTTTAAATAATCTATTTTTTTATTAGAAATTAGAAATTTATTATTGCGATTTTTTTATCTGAAATTATACTCACCGCCTAACGGTTGAACGATCGAGCTAGTCGTCCAACAAGAAACGATTGAAATGTTTGTCTTCACAGCGCCGAATCTGTTGGGCGGCATTGTTGTAGTCGCCCAACAGTTGGGCGATAGCATCCAGTCGCCGAACCATCGGACGACTGGATGGTTTATATAAGGACCCGGGCGAGCGACAGGAGAGAGAAAAGAGAGAGTGAGCGCGCGTGAGGAGGAGAAGAAAGAGGAAGGGAGAGGAGAGGAAAAAAGGAGAGGGAGAAGAAGAAGAGGAGATAGAGAGAGGGAGAAGAAGAAGACTTCGTCTGTGAGGTAAGTTTTTTTTAGAGTAAAGTCCATTACCGGTCCTTAAACTTTTTATGCTGTGTCATCCCGGTCCATAGACTTTCAAAGTGTGTCATCCCGGTCCCTAAACACTGTTTGGGTCTCAAATTAGTCCTTAAACTTTTTATCTTTGTGTCATCGGTCCATAGACTTTCAAAGTGTGCCATTCTTGTGCCTAAGCAAGAGGGCTATGTTTGAGACCCAAGCAGTGTTTAGGGACCGGGATGACACACTTTGAAAGTCTATGGACTGGGATGACACAGCATAAAAAGTTTAAGGACCGGTAATGGACTTTACTCTTTTTTTTAATTATGTAGTGTATTTTTTAGTAAGTAAATAGTTTATGTAGTTAAAATAGTAGTGTAATAAATAGTTTATGTAGTTAAAATAGTAGTATAAGTAAATAGTTTATGTAGTTAAAATCGAAATGTTGTTAATTTGTATGTAAGTAACAGCAATAGAAAACTTTAGTTAGAGAAAAAAATAGTTCGTGAGAGAGTATTAGTGCTGTTTGTGAGAAGTATTGTAGTTGTTTCGGTGTATGCGTGATCGACTATTATTGGATGAATAATGCGTGACCGAGCGCATAAGGAGGAGGAATTATTTGTATGAACTAATTAGTAGAGGTTATTTAGTATGAACTAATTGACTTAGGTAATTGTTGTAGAATATTGGAACACCACTTGTAGCATTTCTAATTGCAAGTTAGCGTCAAAATCGGATAATACCTGTTATGGAATAGCTCGGTTTTGAGGTTGAATATGAATATTGTACTGTACGTTCATTGTGGCATCTGCCTTAGGGAATGAATGACGTCTTGATCATTCTGTAGTGTAGTTGTTGACGATAGGCGAATGGCCTTACAAATGTAAATTACAATGTAGCAGTACTTGCATGTCGTGCGTTGCGATCTAACTAGTTGTAATATTGGAAATATTTGTAGGCATACAATAAGTCATGCCTGTACCCATTACATTGAAAGTGCATTACGGTGTTGGCACCGTTCGTGAAGGTCCGTGCGGTATTGATTTGAGTAGTTTTCGGCAAGCCACTCTGGTACACCCAGACGGCGAGAATGCACGAATCGCAGATGTGATGTACTGGCTCACACGTAGCTTCTCTTTGGACCCTGAGGTGTGCAGCGTCTTCATACAAGGGCTTTGGAGCCGGTCTCCCACGGACATCAGATGGGAGTTGAGAACACTGATGCGCATGGCTGTGTGGAAGGGCTTTATAGAAGGCTGTCGACACCGTGGATATGAGTGTGTGCTGCTTGTGCAACCATGCCCAAAAGAAGCTGTGCAGGGCCCCGCCGCTGGATATCATCTGGGTGGTGGGAGCAGCTCGGGTGCCCAGCATGTCGGTGAAGAAGAGGACCCGGAGGGCGGTGTTACGAAGGTTTTAGAGGATGTTGTTTGTGATGAGCCTGATGCGGTAGATACAGGAGAGGAAGATTGGTCACCGTATGGTGAGCCTACAGGACAGGCTGATGAAGGAGAGCATAGGGAGTACATATTGCGTCAAATGGATAGCGATGACCGGATGACCTTGGCTGAAGAGGAAGCTTTATAGGAGGACGACGAGGACAGTTCCGATGAGGACGGAGCTCCCATCCCCCATGAATGGAACAGATTTGACGCTGAGGGTGTAACTACGCATGATGAGCACGAATCGTCGTGGGAGTATCATGCTACGGAGGTTTGGTTGCACTCAATGTTTGCTGATAAGACATCCTTGCAGGATGCCATTAAGCTCTGGGCTATGTCCATGCAGCAAACGTTTTGGGTCGTCAAATCTAGCCAGGAGCAGTATACCGTCAAGTGCGAGCAGGTCGGTTGTCCTTGGCGAGTGCACGCACATAGACCGAAGTATGAGACTCATTGGATTGTCTCGAAGGTAGAGCCGCACTCCTGCATGCTTAGCAGTGTTTCGTCCAGACATCGTAACCTAACGTCGACCTTCATAGCCAATTTAATATATGGAGAGATAGTGGAGAAGAAGGATGTGGAGGCCAAGCACATTATGGTGGCTATTGAGAAGAAATTCAAGTACAAGATTAGCTACGCGAAGGCGTGGCGTGCGAAGCAGAAGGCTTTGGAAAGACAGTGTGGATCTTTTGAGGCGGCATACGACAACCTTCCTCGTATGCTTAGGGTGCTGCAGGAGAGAAACCCGGGCACGTACACTACTGTAAAGGACATGCCATCTAAAAATCCGCGAGGTTTTTCGATATTGCATAGGGCCTTCGTAGCCTTCGGTCCCTGTATCGAGGCTTTTAGGCATATGTTGCCCGTGATCTCAGTTGACGGGACCTTTTTGATCGGGAAATATAAGAGGCAGATCCTTACGGCCATAGGTGTTGATGGGAACAATCAAATTCTGCCATTGGCCATCGCATTCGTCGAATGTGAGAATTACGACAGTTGGTTGTGGTTCCTTCGACATTTGAGGGTGGGAGTTGTTGGAGCTCGTCTTGGTGTGTGCGTGATCCATGATCGCCACGCCGGGATGCTGAAGGCCATAAGAAAACTTCAGGAAGACCTCGAGGAGCCGTTTCCTTGGCCGGATATGAGTAGATGGTGCATTCGCCACTTGGGCCAACTTCTTCAAGAAGTTCCCGAAGCAACCCTTGGTGAAGCTATTCAAGAGGCTGGCTATGCAGAACCAGCAGTGCAAATTTGACGCCTTATGGGCGCTGCTGGATGAACACAGCAGGAAACACGTGGACGACAAGAACCAGGGACCAAAGTCTGAACCTGCTGGACCGAGGCGGAGGACCTCGAGGAACATCGAGTGCTTCTCCCACTGGATCAAGGCCGAGCCATTGGAGAAGTAGTCTCTGCTGCATGACATGGACGGGGTAAGGTACGGTATAAGGACTACTAACCTTGCGGAGGTGTATAACTGGGTTATTAGGGGTTTTCGTTCTCAGCCCCTCGTCGCCATCGTCGAAGGTGTTCTGCACAGCACAATCGGGTATTTCAGGGAGAGGCATTCAAATGCCGCACTTCATGCCACCAACCCTCAAACACCGTACTGCTCGAAGATTAAGGCATACATGCAGGCAAAGACAGAGAAGGGCCAGTTGCACACGGTGTACGTGATGGACAATACGGAGCATTGTTTCGACGTGCTCCTCCGGGATAGAGCTGGATTTGGGACGACTCGTTCTCTTGTCACCCACGAGGTATGCCTTGGAGATCATTTGAACGAACCTAGCTATACGTGCAACAAACCGAAGCTCTTACACAAGCTATGCTCTCATATCCTCGCTGCATGCGGGACTGTGCGCATGGACACTTTGAACTTTGTGTCCGAGTACTTCTTGAAGGACAGGGTGGTGCAGGCGTGGACTGGCGAGCTTAGAGGCTTCAGGGTTGTGGGTAACTTCGCCACCTTGGATATTGCAAGCAAAGTCGTCGTATTACCAATGATATGGACGAGCGCGTAAGCCGGGCGTTAGGTCGACAGCAAGGGCTCATGCCAAGAGGCTACCTGACCCGAACGATGCAAGGCACCAGTTGAGGAGTAGGCACTGGCATGGTTTACGGTAGCACTTCTTGCAGTGTGCAAAGTGAGACCAAAATTGCAAATCAGTGTACATTGTCATCTGTACTTTGTATTGTTTATGTAACTATTCTGCTACTACCCAATTTTCATTTGATGTACGTATTGCCGTAAGACATGTATCGTATGTTACACGTAATGTTTATGTAAGTGTTGTACTACTATCCCTTTTTCATTACTTTTGAAAGTATTGTCCTGGTGGCCTAGTACTTTTTGGTTTGTTTGTTTACAAGTTAAATTTACTCCTGCTTTACATTCGATGTTACATTTCCACGTATTTGCTAACTTCTAGTTGTTTTGCAGGTATGGCTCATGACCCTCACGGATCCAACTGGAGTTTCGGCCTCCTGGAGGAGCGGATCGACCGGCTACATCGCGCGTCGCGTCGTGTCCCTCATCCTGCGGGTGCAGCAGACGCAACTGTGTTGGGGGTGATCCGCACGCGGACACCTCGGGTGGCCTGGAGGCTAGACCCACGCTGGACAGCCAGGTTAGCATACGTCGACACTATCTTCTCGCCATACATACCTTTCGTACTGACCTTCTTGCTTCGCAGGCTGAGCGCTGCTGGTCTACTACCTCTTGCCCGGATGGTGCAAGCCACGGACGAGGACGAGCCGACAGCACCCGTAGCGGTCACGACGCTTCCCGTTCGACCGCTCCCTGTTGACAGCTCTTGTGGATCGGTGGCGGTCGGAGACTCACACTTTCCATCTCCCATTTGGGGAGATGGCCCCTACTCTGTAGGACGTCTCCCTGCTTTTTGGCCTCCCTATCGCGGGAGGTGCTGCCTTCCCGTAGGAGCCTCCGGCCGATTGGCGCGAGGACTTTCTGGTCAGGTTTGAGGGAGTCCTTCTGCCTGCGGTCGCGGCCGGGTATTACGTCTTCCTGGAGGCACAGAGGCACGGCCCGCCCTTGCGGTTGCTGTCGTAGTTTTGGGTACGTGTTCGACGATGTTCCCGTTGGAAGCGCTGCGCTCTCCTTTCCATACTACGGTCTTACTATCTTTTTCCTTCTACACAGGTCGAGCGGATGGACCCTACCGCGGACGACCAACAGGTGTCACGCCACCTCGAGGCCTACTTGTTGTGGCTGTTCGGTTGGGTGCTGTTCACCAGCAGCCACGTCAACACCGTCGACGCGTGGAGGCCCCCCCAGATCAGCTGGGGTTCGGCCGTACTTGCCGCCACCTATCGCGGCTTGTGCGACGCGTGCTTCAGGTCGAGGCCGAACTCCGTCCTCACGGGGTGTCCTCTCCTACTGCAGCTGTGGTCATTCGAGCGCTTTAGCCTCGGATGGCCCCTGTTGGACGACAGCACTCCGTACGGGCAGGAGATGTACAATGTAGACGAGGTGGACTGGCCGACAATGGACTCGCTTTGGTGCCGGTGACGGGTACGTACTCTTTCATGCGACTAATTTCTTCATATAACCGATCGTCCTATCTAATATCTTGTGTTCCTTGCAGTGCAGTTTGCGACGTCGGCGGTGACACGGCGTCTGGCCGTTCGTGGAAGCGATTCGGCCGCTCACGGCGGACGACGTTCGGTGGGAGCCATACTCCCCTCAGGAGTTAGTTGCCCACGTTCCTCACGGTCTGTCCTCGTTGTGCCTTCGCGATCGGGACTACTGGCTGACCTGTAGGGCGCTTGTCTTCTCGATGTCTTCGTCGAGGACTAAAGGGCACATCGTGTGATGCGCCAGTTCAGCCTAGGATAGGAGGTTCCAGTACCAGTCAGGCGGCCAGTGCCTGACAGCGTGCATGCGTGAGTAATCGGCATACATGCCCTGTTTTTGCTGTCGTCTCGTACGCACGACTTCTAACTACATGTTACGTCTTGCAGGTTCAGTAGGAAGGGAGTCCGCCGTGGCACGAACTGGGGGAGTAGGATGGACACGTGGGTAGGGCAGTGGGAGGGTGCGCTACAGGACCATGTGCAGGAGGACACCCCTTACGACCTCAGCACCTACGACGTGTACCTTCGTTGGTACGCTCCTTAGACACGTACCAGGCTTGTACTTGCTGCAGATGAGCCTGCACCACGTGTCCCGGCACCGACCGACACATACCTTGTGTATTTCGCACAGGACGTGCACCGCGCGGTACGTTACATCCTACTTCGAAAACTTCGCTTGTGGCATCCGCCATTACAGTTTTCACCTCGTCTTGTTTTCGATGTAGGCGAGCATCATTGTTGAGATTTCGATGGACTGCCGCTCCTTTCTTCAGAGGTTCACGGACGGTGTGGAGGGCACACGCGAGGAGATGGTCTAGGCTATCCGTCGTGTGGCTGTTCGAGCCACACGTATTTTCGGCATGTTGTCGTGCACTAGGCTCCCGAAGGTTGACACGCTCAGGCCTGGTCGACAGTCCGTACGTCCACCGGTGTCGTCCCATCTGGTAGCAGTACAGCAAGCGAGAGGGTCAGCCAGACCACGTCCAACACCGACGCGCCCTGACGAGGCTAGAGGCTTGACCAGACCACGTCCGCCGAGGCCTGAGGAGGCTGGAGGGTTCGCCTGGGCACAGCCCCGTACACCGGCAGCGTCGCACTACATCGATCCTCCACACCCCTTCGCCTTCCACATGCAGCACACGCAGGGTGCGTACGACGTGCCATACTTCCCTTCGGACGCCTTTGCGCGTGCCATGGCACTAGCCGAGGGTACATCACGTCTCTGTTTGTCAGCACGCATCGCGTTTTTTTTATTAACTAACAATATTTTGCTGTGCAGATCCATTTCTCTATGACGGAGGGGCTCCCGAGCTACACGAGCGCCGCGACTTCTTGGTGGGCGAGGACGGCACCTCGGCCCACGCCGCCGAGGCTCTCTCCAGGTCACAACTCGCCGGTGCGCCAGTACCAACACAGCAGCCAGTTCTATCCACCCCTTCGCCTCTCGGTTCTCGGCAGACCAGGGCTCCAGACCGTCTTTCCCTCTCGGGGCCGAGGCCCTGACACCCTTATAAAGGAAGGGGCCCAGCGAGCTAAGGGGAGGACACGGAGGTGCGATGGGCGGTGGCGGCAGCGGGAGGATTTGGGGAGTGCGGTTGGAGGGGGCTAGTAGGGGGCGTCCGCCTACACTGGCTATACATTTGTTCGTTATGTCATACTTAAATTTTGCACTTAATATGTGATGCCTGTAATACTTTTGTGTTTTTATGTGTACTCGTTCATACAATGCATGTTTGTTTAATGCATATCGACGCCTATAGCTTAAAGCACGCGACACATCGATGTAACATGTTAACTTGATAAAAGGCTACCGCAATGACGCGTTCACCATTTAGTTACATGTTTTAGGAGATTAAACATAAGTGCGTACAGAAGGGGAGACTATCGAGGTACAAGCTTCTCCGCCCGTGCCTAATGGTAGAAGGTGTCTCTCGCTACCAACATAGTGTTCTACAGGGGGCGCCTCGGACGTGGCTGGCTGTCATTGTAGTGGCACGCACATATGCAGCTAGGGTTCGCGCAGTAGCATGTGGGATCATAGGAACTTCCTATGTTCACGACCTTCTTGTTGTCCCTCTCGCGCTATATCTGTTGCCGGGGGTCATAATTTTCCTTGTTGAGATTGTCAATCCGCGCCTCCAATTTAAAGATTCGGCTTCACAATCTATCCACGTACATCACAACATGTCGTTCATGGGGAGGATCGATCCAGCAGACAAAGTTGCATTTCGTCATCTACTGCAAGGGACAGTTAGTATGGATAATGTATTAGTACTAACATGAACAAAACTATTTACCTTATAGTGTGGGCATCGGAAGAAACATCGTCCGCTATCGAAAAGGTGAAGAACTCCAAAACTCGTGCTGAAATTGGATGGTAGCCCAAGTATCCCAGCTTCACAGAATTCCTTGGTCTAAGCAGTTAACATTCGTGAATATCGCAATATTCTTCTGATTCCATATGAATATTAATAACGCGATGGTGTGATGGCGGATATTAAGTGAACTATGGTACGTCTCTTTCACTGTTGTCTTAAATTCCTTTTTTTTTTCTTTTGTTCAAATTCTGTAAACATATTTGTATCATATGATGGTACATAAGTTAATCATACTGATTCATTGTGTCGATTCTAACATGAACTCTGCCTAGTTATGCTGCTGTCACTAAACTGCAGTTTGGTTGCTCTTTTGTTTCAGCATTTACTTAATTTTAATTGCAAAGAGGCGATGTTCTTACAATTTTTAATTTGTTTTGCGGTTCGATTTAGCAGAATGTTTTATTGGTATTTCGTTGCAGCTTGCAATGTTATGGGCAAAAAAAATTATGTCAAAAGTTTCTTTTCGGGATCTTTTCATGATCTGGCGTGGCCACAAATTTTATCTAACTAATATCTATATCTAGTTAATCTACCCCGTTATAATTGATGTTATGTGCACGGTAGTGCACAAGGTTGCAGTCAGCCGGCTGGCCGGCCAGCCATATGGCAAGGACACCCATTATGTTAGGATTGATTAGTTTCCTTATCTTTAGGATTTGTTATCTCTAGTATTTGGTATATATGAGTTGGTTGCTTTCCTTATCTCTTAGGATTTGGTTGTTAGGCATTCTCCACAAAAGAGGACAGTATTGTATCTCTCGGTTTAAGCAAATAATGAATTAAGAAACTCTTCTCCATGCTTTAGCCGAGTGCATCTTTATATCTCTAGCCGAGTTCCTCTCTCCTTTTACCGAGCGCCCTCATTGTCTTAGCATCTTCTCCTTCAAGCCATGCCGTTGGCCTCATCTAACAGGAGCTACCCCCGTTGTGTACCACGTTTATGATATTTGGTATCAGAGTCACTCACCATGGCTTCTGGTGCCGAGATATCATCTTCCTTCGATAAATTCCGCGATGAGTTAATCAAGGATATACACCATAACTTCAAGGAATGTTTCATGGAGATGGTCAAGATGACACAGGCGACGCTAGATGCAGTGTGAGTCACGCTGTCCTTGGTTGAGCTGCCGGTTACTCCAGCACGAAAGAGGAAGGCGGTGGTCGTCTCCATGCCACCAACCGAGGCCATGCTGCTTGCGGTGCGCATCATGGAGGGTGCCCCGGGGTGGGCTGCGACATCACCGTGCTTGTTCCAATGGTGTGGCACGCCGCGACGAACGACAATCTTTTGTTGTTGCGTGCAGTTTCCATGCTGCAAGGACGCCAAGGGGGCTAACCTCCGTCCTAGGGATGGCAATGGGGCCATTCCCCGTCGGGGAGTGGTGGACCATCCCCATCCCCGTGATAAGAAAAAATCCCTATCCCCGTCCCCATCCCCGTCATCGGGTACTATTCTTCCCCCATCCCCGTCCCCGTCGGGTTATCGGGGCCCCATCCCCATCCCCATCCCCATCGTCAGTACTGCCATTTCTGAATTTCGGCTGCAGCAAAGAGAAATTTCTCAAGCTATGGATGTGGGGCGGCGGCTGGGTGGGAGTGAATGGGAAATGGGGTTAGGGACTTAGGGTTATGACTTATGCTATGCAGCGTGCAGCACAGGAATGATGCACTCGGTTGGTGGGCTAGGCTATGCTATGCACTGTGTTATCACCTTATCGGGGGCCCATCGGGTAACGGGGATGGGGAGCAGGGGAACATCCCCGTCCCCGTCAAACCCGATGGGGAATGTTTTTCTCATATTAGTATCCCCGTGGGGAATGAAGTAGTCCCAAACCCGTCCCCTAATAGGTGAATTCCCCATCGGGGAATGGGGAATGGGGCCCCATTGCCATCCCTACTCCGTCCTAGTCAAGTTCTCTCGTGCGACGCTGTGTCGACGTCATGTCCTCTCGTCGACGACATGGTGTCTCCTAGGGCTGCAATGGTGGCTGCCACCCTGCAGCTCGACGACGAGCTGCTCGTCGAGAAGGGGAGAAGTTGTTGTGTGATGTCATGTGCATGGTGGTGCACAAGGTTGCAGTCGGCCAGCCAGCCATATGGCAAGGACGCCCATTATGTTAGGATTGATTTGGTTCCTTATCTTCTAGATTTGTTATCTCTAGGATTTGGTATGAGTTGGTTGCTTTCATTATCTCTTAGGATTTGGTTGCTAGGCATCATGTACAAAAGAGGACAACATTGCATCTCTCGGTTTAAGCAAAGAATGAACTAAGAAACTCCTCTCCATGCCTCAGCCGAGTGCATCTATCTCTCTCAGCTGAGTGCGTCTCTGTCTCTCAGTCGAGTTCTTCTCTCCCTCTACCGAGCGCGCTCATTCTCTTAGCGCTTTCTCCTTTAAGCCATGCCGTTTAGCCTCATCTAACGGTAACTACCCCTTGTTGTGTACCAACATTCATGACATTTGACTTCACCAAAATAACAAAGGAATTTAAGTTTTTTTTCTTCAAATTAGTGCGGGAATGGGAATTCCTAGCCCTGCAGCGAATGAGGTTTCCAGTTTCGCTAAAACACTAGATTAGCACTCCCTCCGGTCACAAAAGAAAGTCGTCCTAGAATATGTACAGTCAAGTCATATCAATTTTGACCAAATATATTATTTAAAATATGTAGTTTGGATGTATGAAAATAATATAAGTAAATTTGTCACAAAAAATATTTTTCATAATATTACACTTTTATAACTTTTTTTGGGAAATATATTGATAAATTTTAGTAGTCAAAATGGAATCTTGTTGACTTTAAAAAGTAAAAAATAACTTTATTTTATGCCCGGAGGGAGTAGTAATTACCCAAGGGCCCCTCTGCTGCACCCGGGGCCCATGGCCACGCCCATCCATCCCACTGCCTGGTCTGTGATAGCGCACCAAGTTGCAGGATGAAGCTAGTGGAAGTTCCACTGGTAAGAAGTTAGTACTTGCAATTTTTTTTTGTGTAGATAGTTATAATTTACTCAGTAAATCAACAATTGATATTCTTATATAGGGGCAGAGCCAGGATTCTGGTAGGGAGGCCGAGTAGATAACACTTTCCATTCATCATTATTCTTTTTATACTGACTTCCATACTCCGATCGATGAAGCTAGTGGAAGTTCCACTGAGAAGAAGTTAGTACTGACAACTTTTTTGTGCAGATAGTTATAATTTACTCAGTAAATCAACGATTGATATTCTTATATAGGGGCAGAGCCAGGATTCTGGTAGGGAGGCCGAGTAGATAACACTGGGAGAAAGAATTGGACATCGGTGGGAGAGAGAGAATTGGACATCGGTGGCACATAGAACTATCATGTTTAGGCGTCATTTGGAACACGATTACATTATGGGATTCCTGTGAGAATTATACCGTTTCATATGAAATTCCGTTGAGATTAGATTAGCAAGGTTGGGAGCTCTTATGACTAGGCTACCAAAGCACAAAAAAATGGATAAGAAATATTTTCTGCAGCATCATGTTGTATCACAAATTGGAGAGAGTAAAGCACCAAAGCCTAGAGCTACAGATCAATGATAAAGCTAACAGGAATTAAGCAATTGATCAATGTTGATCATCATTCACTACTACAGAAAATGTAATCATAGACGGTTCAAAATCGTCATTACAAACGGTTTTTTGAACCGTCTGACTTTATAGGTCAGTAATACTATGTGGTCATCACAGACGGTTTTTGAACCGTTTGTGACATATACGGTTCTTGTTCAGAACCGTCTGTGAAAATAGACTATCACAAACGGTTTTTTTTAGTAAAAATCGTCTGTGATAGTTTTTTGTATTGCAGAAAAAATCGAATTTTGAGCCAAACCAATCAATTGTTGGACAGTAGTTTCCATATGCTCTTTTGATTGTTTGCAAGAAGGTAATTAAAAAAATACTCTCTCTGTGTGTGTGTGTCTCAATCAATGGCTCATTCTCTGACGAGGACGAGGTCGAGTAGAGGCATCCAACTCGAACCGAATTGACCTCTCTTGTCGACCACAGATGGGGGTCCTCATTGAGAACGAAATCTGACAGGATGCAGGGGACGAAATCAGAGTAAGAAGGAAACCAGGACGGGGATTTGGGGGGCAAAACTTCGTGCTCACCTGAGGTCAAGATGGGGGGCGGCCAGATCTGGCGGTACTGGTCGAGCCGCAATGCCCGCTCACCGGAGGCGCCGTGAAATAGCAGACTGCGCCTCCTCGCCAAATCGCGTCGGGGAATCAAGGGCGGTCGCTGGAGCTCTGCGTGGGGAGGGGAGAGGGAGAGACTGATTGAAGACAAGACAGTGGTGGCTATAATATATAAGGACAACGCTAAAACATTTCGCCTCCCGCGCACGCGTTCAAAAATTTTCATCCTCCCGCGCTGCGAATCACAGACGGTTTCAAACACGGTTCTTGTTCAGAATCGTCTTTGATACTTCACAGATGGTTTTCAACATGAACCGTCTATGATTTTACCATGACTTGAAATGCCTAACTCTGTAATTTTACCATGGCTTGAAGAAATGCCCAACTCTGTGGTTTTACCATGACTTGAAAAAATGCCTAACTCTGATTTTACTATGACTTGAAATGCTTACTTTGTGATTTTACCATGACTTACCATGGTTTGAAATGCCTAATTCTATGATTTTATTTACCATGGTAAAACTATGGCTTGAAATGCCTAACTCCCTGATTTTATTACCATGGTAAAATAAAATCAGAGAGTTAGGCATTTCAAGTTATGGTAAAATCATAGAGTAAGACATTTCAAGTCATAGTAAAATCACAGAGTTAGACGTTTCTTCAAGCCATAGTAAAAACAAAGAGTTAGGCATTTCAAGTCATAGTAAAATCAGGGAGATACTTATCACAGATGATTTTTAATACATACCGTCTGTGATTGTATTTAATACAGACTATTTTGGTCAACCATCTGTGATAAGACCTCCAGTATTAGTCTTTTTGTAGTAGTGATTAAAGGTACCTTGGTTTTTGCCTAATCTGTTGCCCCTTCGCTATTCATTAGCTTCAATCTTCATTACCTCAATATGCCGAGGCTTTTTGTTTCCTCGAATAGCAAGTGAGCGAATATGCCTGACCCTTTAAAGCGAATATGCCTGACCCTTTAATTTACAAGTAATTTATGGTTCATTTTATCTCTAATTAGAAAGAAAATTTGAAAATAATTACTTTGCTTGTGAAAAGATGGGCTTTATTGGGATTGCTAGCTAGAGTTGTAAAGGAAGTTTCATTTGTTGGGACTTAATACGCAGAACTCTAGTGATTACTAATGAGCTATTCGGTAGGTACTAAAATAAGTTTTGACCGATAGGGGGGCTAGGCCTGCCCGCCCCCTTCGCTCCGCCCCTGATCTTACAGGTTTTGATAGTTGAACAATGTTTTGGATTGTGTGATCGAAACCTCATTTCAGTGCCTGAATAGCATCTTCATTTCGGATGTATAATATCCAGCATGTATTTGTGCTAAATTAATTTAGTTCACGGAATCACAGTTCACTGTGAGCCTGCATTTCTGATCTATCGATCTTTAACGTACGTGTAATTTCTGTTCGTACGAGTGCCGAGTGGACAACATCATTGCAAACACGATTACAGATGCGCAACTGAAAGATTGATAGAACACTGCTCCCATTGTACTTTAGTTCATGGCGTTCCATCAGCATAGCACAGCAAGAATAAGCAACCGTTCCAACAAGGCAATCGCAAGTACACGCCGCAGCTTCCTATCCAACGCCTCAAGCTTTTCCAGAATATCACGCGTTTCAGCGGAGCAGCTGGGGCATGGCACCACACTGACCACAGGGACAGGTGCCGTGACTCTCCTTATCGCCGTCGCCCGGCGACCCGAAGCTTGCTGTGCCCTCTGGGCGCACACGTACCGCAGCCAGGAACAAGAGGGCAGGGTAGCGGATCCGGATCCTCTATAATACTGTAGAGGAGCAACGGTGTTTTGGATCTACTGTCACAGCGACTGTAGTATACATGGACAGACCCTCTTAAGGTCATGGGCCGAACACCTATTTTTTTTCTTTAAAATATCTAATATATAATATGTATATTAGATATATATATATTATTAGTTAGGTCAAAGCTATATATGTGTGTCCGCAAATGAATTTAGCTCATAATCCTCATGTAACACATTAGGCTCATTTTCCTTCCTACTTTAGCCCACCAAACCCTAACATCTATTCTCTCCAGCCTCCAAGTGGCGAACGAGCGGAGACGTGAGCTACGAAGACGAGCGACGGTCGGTAGACACGACGCTACGACGCGACGGCAAGCAGGCGTGAGGCGGCACAGGGCGAGCGTACGGCAGTGCACCTGTGTGGGCGAACAGAGATGCGATGCGAGCAAGTGGGTGGTAGCACGACAAACAGGGAGGAAGGGAGCGGACGACACCAAGGGAGCAACGCGGTGAGCGGGAGGGAGCGTGGCGGCGGGAAGGGAGCAGTATATCCAACTCACCGTCATCGTCCTCTATCCGGATCTAGGCTCTTTATAGAGTCTAAGCTTCTTCCTCTGCTTTCTTAGTTCTTTCCAATGGATGTTGTACAAAAATACAATCTTTGCCTTGGGCTATGAACAGATAGTTGGGTCCTTGTTACACATGTTTACATGCTAATTTTTGCTCTATGGAATGAACATTCTTAGATGGGGTTCTTACTAATGGGGAAAAAAAATAAAAAAGAGCAGGATCAGCAAGATATACATCTGTAAAAAAAATTGAAAAAGAAGGCAGGAGCTCTACCGATCATTATTAAAGGAAGAAAATAAGTTTTAACAGTCTAACTATTATAACCTGGAACAGAAAAAAGTGAGAAAACAACAACGACCAAGACCAAGCACAAGTTTTTTTTTTGAAAAAGAAGACATGACATCTACCAATCACTATTAGAGGAAGAAAATAGGATTTAGTAGTATAGCCGGTACAACCCAGAACAGAAAAATAGAGAAAACAACAACGGTCAGGCACCAAGAACAAGTCTTAGCACACGCTGCAACAACAGCATAACTCAGTGAAATAAGAAGCCTGGAGCAAAAATAGCTCTATTCCTAGTTTCCACCTCCTCAACTAATATTGATATATATAATTTGCTGTTTAATTCATGCTATTATGCTTGCCTTATATCACCCAATTCCTCATATGAAATCATTAATTTCTTTTTTTTTGTATTTTGTTATATATACGCGTATCATCGTATCAATGTTTTTGGGGAAATGACATCTCACGGTATTAGCATATCTGGACAACCTAATTCAGAAGTCCGAACATCTATCCTAAAAATCCTAGACCCGCCACTATTAGTATACTATACAAAATAGTATTGAAATAGTGATGTTTACTGTATGTAGACATCACTGTAGCGTTTTAGTGTTTATTAATGTAGCACAGAACTATTAGCTTTTGATCTGGGCTGTTCACCGTCGATTGGACGGTCCAGATGAGCCATAATGCCACAATATTGTTCACCTCTGTTGTAGCTATGTGCTATGGGAGGATCCGCATCCTGGGGTAGCTAGCTATGTTCTAGAGGGAAGACGCGAGTTTTTATGTGACGGGGGGATAGGAGAGATGGGGGAGATAAGGAAACGAGGAGCGGGAGAAGAAGAATGGGCACTAGGGTTGGAAAAATAGCTTGAGACTCGCGAGCCCACTCGAGCTCGTTGCGAACTGAGCTGGCTCGGCTCGAGCTCGTGATTTTTTTCGAGCCGAGCCGAGCCTGGTTTTCAGCTCGGGGAAGAGCAGCGCTCGAGTGGCTCGCGAGCCACACGAGCCCATGAAGGCCCAGTCGTCACTCACCCATGGGAGGCCTCGCTAGAGGCAGCCCAGTAGCCCACAGCCCCACACAGCACCTCATGCCCCCATTCCTCTCGATCCCCAACCCCAATCTCCTCAGAATCTCCATTCCTCATTTCCTCCCGTCCCCAATCTCTATTCCTCCCAATCTCTGAGTGTCGCCAAGACCCCATGCGCCATGCCTCCATCCTCATGGTAGTGACTCCTCCTCCGTTTCCACCCCCACCCCACCCCTCCCCTCCTCTGTTCCCCCATGCAGCAGGGGCCTCCTCTTCGCTGCCTCCCATCCCAGACCAAGCAGGGGGCCTCATCTTCAGCGCAGGCACCGCCCCTGACGAGGCCGTCGACGAGGAGGTCACCAACAGCGACCCCAGTAAAATGGCGGTACTTTCGCATCCCAGTACTACCGGCGCTTGAACGGAAAACCCCGCGAATTAACTTGGGTGACAGGTGTGGTTTTGGGTGTATTGACTGCATCGTTTGGTGTAACTGGTTATTCTTTGCCTTGGGATCAAATTGGTTATTAGGGTCAAAATTGTGACAGTGTACTGAAGCGATTCCGTAATAGGATCGCCTTTAGTGGAGTTATTACGTGGAAGTGCTAGTGTGGGCCAATCCACTTTGACTCGTTTTTATAGTTTACATACCTTTGTATCGCCTCGCCATCGCCAGTATTTATGTTAATGCACTTTCCAATGATACGTAAGCAAGGTATTTCGGTCCTTTATAGGAAGCCATATCATAGAGAAAGATAATTCTAATTTTCATATATCATATCGGGTAGGTTGTGGTATTTCATTGCTACAAACATGGGTTATTGTAAAATAAGACATGTCATTTGGATACTTTTCTTCAACTCCGAAGTATTTTGATACAAATACAAATAGTTGAAGTTCATTTTATGAAAGAAAGAAAATAAGGCGGATTATGGGAGTGTGTGACTTGAATTATTGATTTGGCCATGCAGATAAAGAATTGGATCTGCCACATTAGAATTCACAACCAAAGGTGTCTCCGCATCCAATCAACACGTAAGTCCCTATCTAGGAAGGATAAATTTGGTTCACTTGAGGAGAATATTTTCTATGATCATACCCCAACCATGTCATCCATGAACAGTTCGTAAGATCCCATAGAGTAGAAATAGAATAAGTCATGTGACATGATCCAATTCTCTATTTATTACACTTACTTTTTTTATTATAGTATGGAAATGCATTCATTTTCTTTGCATCGATTGCGATCCGCAATACTATCGGAGTAAAAGAAGGTATCTAAAGAAGAACGTAGGCTAGACTTTTTGATTTTTTATTAGTAACAAGTAAATACTTTGTTTGGATGTAAGAAACTTGCGATATTGAGGGGATAAACACCAACTAATCAAGAGACATGAGACAATCCACAAAGCAATTGATCATGATCAAATTTGCAAGCCAACTTGGATATTGAGCATTTACCCATAAGAATAAGATTCTTTTCAATAAGTAGTTGTAGGTGCAACTTCGGAAAAGAGAATCTGATAAAGCTTTTCTTACCTAGAGTCATTGAGTCATTATATACCTTATTCTATTATGGATCTTCCACGGTCTTTTTCTTTCATTCTTGCTCGAGCGGATGATGAAAAATTCTCATGTCCGGTTCCTTTGGGGATGGATCCTAAAGAATTCACCTATCCCAATAACAAAGAAACCCGACTTAAATGATCCTGTATTAAGAGCAAAATTAGCTAAAGGGATGGGACATAATTATTACGGGAACCCGCGTGGCCCAACGATCTTTTATATATTTTTCCAAGAGTAATTCTAGGTACTATTGCATGTAATGTAGGTTTAGCGGTTCTCGAGCCGTCAATGATTGGTGAACCGGCGGATCCGTTTGCAACTCCTCCGAAATATTACCCGAGTGGTACTTCTTTCCGTCTTTCAAATACTCCGTGACAAGACCCAATAAGTTATTAGGCGTTCTCTTAATGGTTTCGTACTTAACGGCTTATTGATGATACCCTTTCTAGAGAATGTCAATAAATTCCAAAATCCATTTAAATCGCCAAAGAGCTACTTAATCGCTTTTTTAATCGATCTGCAGTAGCTCTTTGGTTAGGTATTGAGCAACATTACCCATTGATAAATCCTTAACTTTAGGTCTTTTTTAGGGATTTTTCAGGTTGATTCATTCAACCGTGAAGTACCGTGCATAGGTATCTAGGAAATAGTTACTTCCAAGTGAATCTTCCCTAGATACCTAAAATCCATTTTATTATGATCCATTTTGATAGGGACGGGGTCCCGATCTTCCAACAGGTTCTGGATATGTTCGATTTGGTGGAGGCGCGACACAAATCGATTCGGCTTCCGAACAACACGTTCCGAACCCCGCAATCGCAGCACCACGTCTCCTCAGGTTATCAACCGTGCGCTGCCGGTTGACCTCGCCAAGAAGGCTAATCCTCGCCTGCGAATCGAAGAACACAAGCAAGAACAAGGAAGAACACAACGGAATTGCAGATGTATTGTTTTAGCACTCGAAAGTTGGGGTCTCACAAACCGATGAACGGCGACACTGTTCAAGACAGAATTAATCTAAGCAAAACCCAACCCTAATGGTGGGGGTGGCGGCTGGATATAAAGGATTGAGGGGCGTGCAAAACCCTGGACGCGCCTCTAATGGGCTCCAACACGATACAAAGCCGAACGGCCCAAAAGACGGTGGCGCAGCACCCGACAGATTCTGAATGCCCACTTGTTTCGACGATTCCCGTTGACTCGAAGGAATTTTGACATGGGACTAGAGCCATTGGAAAGGTCGTCTTCTCAGCTTTCCATACATATGTGGAACATCCAAAACGGAGCCGGATGCGATCTGGGCGTCCGCTTTAGTGCGGACCTGGTCCTGACTCCGAATTGGATTCGAAGTCGGCTTGAGTTGGGACTCCAACATGATTCGACCGCCCTCGCTGGACTTGTGCGCCTCGTAGCCCTTCTCCAAGTACTTCTAGGTCCTCTCCAAGGTTCCTAATCATAATTAAATCATTAGGTAGCAATCGATTCTCAAATGAACAAAAAGAAGTAGTTAGGAACGAGCTCACCAGAATTCAATTGTCGGCGCGAGCTCTAGTGATTGGTCCTTGAATGTCAAGTGGAGGATTGTTGTGTGTATCCGAAGAAGTGATGTCCTCATCATCCTCCCCTCTTGAAGCGGAGTTGTCCTCAACTCGGCCTCATCTTCTTCTCCCAAGTATGGCTTCAAATCTGAAATGTTAAAGGTGGGACTAACCCCAAACTCGGGAGGCAACTCAAGTTTATATGCATTATCATTTATCTTCTCAACTATCTTAAAAGGACCAGCAGCTCTAGGCATCAATTTTGACTTTCTTAACTCAGAAATCTATCCTTTCTCAAGTGCAACCAAACAAAATCACCCTGTTCAAGTTTAACTTCCTTTCTACCTTTACTACCAAGAATCCTCTGTATTTTTCATTCATCTTTTCAATGTTTGCCTTAGTAGTCTCATGCATTTTGACAATAAAATCAGCACGCTCCTTAGCATCATTATGAACTCTCTCACTAGTAGGCAAAGGTAAAATGTCAAGAGGGCACGAGGATCGAATCCATATACTACCCGAAAAGGACTTACCTTGGTGGTGGAGTGTGCCGCCGATTATATGCGAACTCAACATGCGGCAAACACTCTTCCCATGACTTCAAATTATTCGTCAAGACAGCTCTCAAAGATGGTAGACAATGTGCGGTTTACCACCTCGGTTTGGCCATCGGTTTGTGGGTGACAAAGTTGTAGAGAACAACAACTTTGTACCCAACTTGTTCCATAGAGTACGCCAAAAGTGACTCAAGAACTTGGCATCACGATCCAAACAATAGTAGAAGGCATACCATGCAAACGAACTATCTCTTTGAAAAAGATGTCGACAATATGAGTGGCATCATCGGTTTTATGACATGGTATAAAATGAGCCATCTTAGAAAAACGATCCACAACAACAAAAATGCTATCCCTCCCTCTTAGTCCCGGGTAATCCTAAAACAAAGTCCATAGAAATATCCGCCTACGGAATAGAAGGAACAGAAGAGGCATATACAAACCATGTGGATTCAAGCGAGACTTAGCTTTTTGACATGTAGTGCAATGAGCCACAAACCGCTCAACATCTCGCCTCATCTTTGGCCAAAAGAAGTGTGTGGCCGTAACGCCCTCCGCCTTCTTAGCACCAAAATGTCCCATCAAACCGCCTCCATGCGCCTCTGCAACAACAAAAGACTAACGGATCCAACTCGAATGCATAGGCGGTTAGCTCTAAACAAGAACCCATCATTGATCACGAATTTATTCCATGCTTGTCCCTCTTTACAATGCAACAACACATCCTTAAAATCAGCATCTAAAGCATATTGTCCTTTAATGGTTTGAAGACCAAAATGTGACAATCAAGTTGAGACAACATGGTATAGCGCCGAGACAAAGCATCAAGAATCACATTATCCTTCCCTTTCTTGTGTTTAATGACATAAGGAAAAGATTCAATAAATTCAACCCACTTAGCATGTCTACGATTCAAATTGGTTTGACTACTTAATATGCTTAAGTGATTCATGATCGTAATGAATGACAAATTCTTTAGGCCATAAATAGTGTTGCCACGTCTCTAAAGAACTAACAAGAGCATACAATTCTTTATCATACGTGGAATAATTAAGAGCAGGACCATTCAATTTTTCACTAAAGTAGGCAACAGTGTTTGCCTTCTTGCATCAAAACACCACCAATACCAATTCACCGGCATCACATTCCACTCAAAAGTCTTACCAAAATCCGGAAGTTGGAGCAATGGTGAGTGTGTAAGCTTGTCCTTCAAAAGATTAAAGGACTCCTCTTGTGATGGTCCCCAATGAAACACGACTCCTTCTTTGTCAACTCAATCAAGAAGGTCGCAATGGTGTTGAATTCCTTGACAAAGCGGCGATAAAACCTCGCAAGGCCAAGAAAACTCCAAGACTTGGGAGACCGTCGTGGGCGTGGGCCAACTCCATATCGCCTCCACCTTGGCTCTATCAACCTCAATTCCCTGTGGAGTCACAACATAGCCAAGAAAAGAGACTCGATCCGTGCAAAAGGTGCACTTCTCAAGGTTACCAAACAAACGTGCATCTCTCAAAGCATTAAAAACAGCACGTAAGTGATTCAAATGTTCATCCATGGACTTGCTATAAATCAAGATATCATCAAAGTAAACGACCACAAATTTGGCAATGAAAGGACGAAACCTCGCTCATTAATCTCATGAAAGTGCTAGGTGCATTAGTTAAACCAAAAGGCATGACTAACCACTCATACAAGCTTTAACTTAGTTTTAAAAGCGTTTTCCATTCATCGCCAAGTTTCATTCTTATTTGGTGGTATCCACTACGCAAGTCAATCTTTGTGAAAATTATAGCACCACACAACTCATCAAGCATGTCGCCTAACACGGGAATAGGATGACGATACCTTATAGTAATGTTGTTAATGGCTCTACAATCTACACACATGCGCCAAGAACCATCTTTTTGGGTACCAAAAGAACAGAACAAAGACAAGGACTAAGGCTCTCACGACGCACCCACGGTCCAAAAGTTCTTGGACTTGTCGCTGAATCTCCTTAGTCTCTTCGGATTGGTCCCAGACGCCGACGGTTTGGCAAACTCGCTCGAGGATCAAGTCAATCGGTGCTCAATCCTCGAATGGGTGGAAGTCCCGGAGGTATCTCATCGGAAAACATCTCTAAAATCACGCAAAAGGTGAGTGACAGAGCAGCAAAGTGCAAGGCATATTATCAAGAGAAAATAAAGCATCTTTGCACACAAGAGCATAGCATGTATCATTAATATCATCAATTTCAGCAAGGTCTGATTTTGTGGCAAGCATACAGAATGTTTTGCAGATTTATCATCTTCCGTTGGATCATTTGCAGCAGCCGCTCGCTCCCTATCGGCCTCTATAATCTCAGCTGGGGTCAAAGGCAGTAAAGTAACTTTTCTTCCCTTATGCATAAAAGTGTATTTGTTACTACTACCATGGTGTAAAGCATCATTATCAAATTCCCAAGGGCGACCCAATAAAAGAGAGCATGCTTGCATGGGAACCACATCACAATCAACATGATCAAGATAACCACCAATGGAAAATGGACTCTGCATGTTTGTGTTACCTTAGCTTTTCGAGTCATTTAACCACCGAATATGGTATGGATGTGGATGCGATCGCGTGGTCAAGCCAAGCTTCTTGACCAAATCAGAACTCACCAAGTTGTTGCGCTTCCTCCATTAATGATGACACGTCGCCGCCGGTTCTTGATTGCAAAGAAGGTCTGAAACAAATTTTGGCGCTGAAGCTTATCGGGTTGTTGTACTGTGTGCCGAGGACTCGTTGCACAATGATGCTCCGAAGCGTTCTTTGTGGACGCCCACCAAGGAACAGTCGTCATGACCATCGCCATTGTCGCCCGAGGCAAAGAAGAACGTCATCATCCTCCTCGACATCCGAAGTCTTGATGTAGCCTCCATCTTCCGTGGCGATGTATGCCCGCTGGCTAGGGCAATTCTCCGCACATGACCAAGTCCATGGCGCGGTGGCATGAATGTTGAGGAGCGGCCCGTGGAAGCCACGGAAGAAGAACTCTTATTTGGAGCTCGCAAAGAATTTTTTGTAGAATCTGCAGGGCGGTCGTGGAAGGTGGCCGGTGGCGCCGCAGCAATCTTGTTTATTTGGTGGTGGAGGGATCGAAAACTCAAGAAGACTTGGGCGATCCGTCGATGTAGTCGTCATAGCGGCGTGTAGGAGGGTCGTCCGGTGCTTGCCGTCGCCGATTCTGGCGTCCTCGCAATTCTTTTTTCGCAAGCATAGCAAGTGGAACAACTGGTTGTGAAGATAAAATCTTTATAATCAACAATGTCACGAATTTCACGCCGTAACCCGCATAGAAACGACAAATCTTATCCTCTCGTGTCCTCAACAACCCCACAACGCACCATACCCTTTTGAAGCTCAAAGATAATAGTCCCGAATGTAACTATCACCTTGTTCTAAGCGCTGTAATTTTTTTCTCAATTCACGTTTATATGAGGGAGGAACAAAACGACACGATAGCTTCTTTTAACCGCTCCCATGTGTCAGGGTTGTAAGCGCATGGTACCCAGTTCATTCCACCGGATAATAGCAAAGTCCTTAAACTCACTAGTAGCTTGTCTAACTCTATGTTGTTCAGAACCAAGTGAGAATTAAACTTCGCTCACCGTCATCTCCCAATCAAGATATATTACAAAGATCATAAAGGCCGAAAAAGATGGTATGGTAAACTTGACTTTAGCAAAAGGGTCATCGTTACCATGGCGGTTCGGTTATTACCTCCCATACCATGTCTTTTTTGTCAAGACGCCGACGTAGTCGTGCATCCGTGTCTCCCTCGATCAATGTTGCCAACCGCATCATGCATGCGTCATCATCATGATGATGGCCGTCATTGACAGTGGCGGCGTGCCTCAACGCGCCCATCGACCAAAGTGAGGTCGACCATCCGCCGCTCCACCGCCAATGCCTTCGTGGTGTTCAACTTGGCAATGGCGGCGACGATGGTGTCCATTCGCGCCGAGATTAGTGAATGAAGCATTTTGGTTGTCGGCGCAGCTTGAGCCGGCGCGACTAACACACTCGTTGAAATCGACCGGTCCCGCCCCTCCCGGTCCTCGCCATGGTTAGTGGAAACGCAGGAAAACAAAATGGTTATCCCTATCAACTACAAAAGAGGACGGTGGGAACCCAAAGGAAGTGGCTTACCAAGCTCTTACAAGTGTTCTTACCCTCGCAAACAGTAGGTGGTACAACCGGTGGCTGGTTCGTGATACCTGGAACGTGGCACTGCGATTGCAAGGGTCAAAAGCTGTGCTATCCAGAAGTAGGTATATGGAGCTTGGAAGGCCAAATATGTTAGTGGAACACAATTCAATAACAGATAGTGATGCTGAGCAAATGTCCAAAACACTGGTCCTAGTTGCTGGTCTAAAAGTGTCCTATAGCAGGTATGATATGATGAACAAGGAGGAGTCAACTAGAATAGTAAAGCAAAGACAGCAACAAGGATGGCCAGGCAAAGATAGCACAAATCAATATCTGTCACCTAAAAACTGTGCTCTGTTTTTTTTTTTTTAGGCACGGAGTGCTCTCAGGTGCCCTTTTTTTTCTCTAGGCAAAACCAGGTGCCGAAATTTTTTTTTTATTTTTTTTTTGATATTTTTTTCACAAAGCAGAGCACGTAAATAGGAACCACACAAAGTTTCACCTCAATCGATGTAAGGTGTGGCCTCTGTAAAATGATGAATGTCTTTGCAAAGTCGGTGATGAAAATTGAGCTCGAGTATTGCACTTTCAGGCGAATTTGGGCAAAATAAATTCGCTAAACCCGACAAAGTCGGGAGTTTGGATGCAAAATTTAATTTCACCCAATTTCAAAAAAAAAAATTTGATTTCGAGTTCAGATGCAAAAGTTACTGACCGTTTGAAGGAGGGCCTCAGAGTTATGGTTCTTTGTGGAGGCCGAAACGAAATCGGGTGGAACAAATTGGTGGAATTTGGGGCGGAAGCTCGAAAAGGTGGAGGATGGTGCTGGGTGATCACAAGACTCAATGAGGAAAGGTCTTTGGGTGATCAAGAGACACGATGGATGCCTCAATTTGACGGTGGAGAAACAGAGGGTGGGAGGGTGGGAGAAACAAAAGTTGACGGCTAGGGTTTGTATGAGACGTAGCGGAAGCAAGACAACCCGAAATAAAACACGATCTAAACCAGCAACAAGACTCGACTAAGGACACAAACTCAACACTACGGACTCAAATCAAATTGTGCAAAAGGCTAAACGAGATCTTGGACAGGGAACAACCTATGACTACAATTTTTTTGTAGGGCTTTTTCTTGGACTCAAGGATGAAACCGAAGACAATCAAGGGTAGGGTAAACTCGAACCTGAAGGGACACCTGAAGCTCTGAGTACCACTTGATAGGACGGGTCCCGATCTTCCAACAAAGTTCGGATATGTTCGATTTGGTGGAGGCGCGACACAAATCGATTAAACTTCGAACAACACGTTCGAACCCCGCAATCGCAGCACCACGTCTCCTCAGTTATCAACCGTGCGCTGCCGGTTGACCTCGCCAAGAAGGCTAATCCTCGCTGCGAATCGAAGAACACAAGCAAGAACAAGGAAGAACACAACGGAATTGCAGATGTATTGTTTTAGCACTCGAAAGTTGGGGTCTCACAAACCGATGAACGGCGACACTGTTCAAGACAGAATTAATCTAAGCAAAACCCAACCCTAATGGTGGGGGTGGCGGCTGGATATAAAGGATTGAGGGGCGTGCAAAACCCCTGGACGCGCCCTAATGGGCTCCAACACGATACAAAGCCGAACGGCCCAAAAGACGGTGGCGCAGCACCCTGACAGATTCTGAATGCCCACTTGTTTCGACGATTCCCGTTGACTCCGAAGGAATTTTGACATGGGACCAGAGCCATTGGAAAGGTCGTCTTCTCAGCTTTCCATACATATGTGGAACATCCAAAACGGAGCCCGGATGCGATCTGGGCGTCCGTTTTAGTGCGGCCTGGTCCTGGACTCCGAATTGGATTCGAAGTCGGCTTGAGTTGGGACTCCAACATGATTCGACCGCCCTCGCTGGACTTGTGCGCCTCGTAGCCCTTCTCCAAGTACTTCTAGGTCCTCTCCAAGGTTCCTAATCATAATTAAATCATTAGGTAGCAATCGATTCTCAAATGAACAAAAAGAAGTAGTTAGGAACGAGCTCACCTGTAAATTCAATTGTCGGGCGCGAGCTCTAGTGATTGGTCCTTGAATGTCAAGTGGAGGATTGTTGTGTGTATCCGAAGAAGTGATGTCCTCATCACATTTTGCGGCGGTACTACCGATTTCTCTAACAAATCAGCAAGATCATTCTATTCAAAATTAAACCTAATTTGTTTGATCTCTTGTTCCCTTAGTAATCTATCCTCTCTGTTTGAAGATGCCAAGGACAAGGATTGTCAATCAGAAGTCTGTTGGCCCTCCTAGAGGTCAATCTTCTTCTTCTCAACCTCCTGCAGCACCTGTTCAAGGAAATCAAGAGTTTCGCCGAAAGGACATTCATGATAAAGGCAAAGGGCCTACAGCCAGTGAATCTGAAAGTGAGGAGTGGTCATCTCAAGCTGAGTCACGATCAAAAAAGCCAAAATTGCATAGGCTTTGGATCAAATATGAGATATTCATAATGTTGCCTCATGAAAGCATCGCCGAGATGTATTCAAGACTTAACAACATTGTGAATGAACTCAAAGTTTTTGGCTCTAACCTTCTTGATGTTGATGTTGTGCGCAAGATGCTTAGGGCTCTACCGGACAAGTATGAGACGTTAGTGACGCTATTCCTCAACTCTCCCGAGTTGCCATGAATGACACCAATGGGGCTCTTGGGCAACCTCATAACAAATGAGTTGTACAAGAAAGACAAGGAAAAGCTCGTGGAGTCATCCTCCTCAAAGAAGAAGATTACCGCTTTTAAGGCTAAAGCGGAATCAAGTGGTGATGAAGATGAAGGAGAAGACTCCGAAGAAGAGTTTGCTTTCCTTGTGAGGAGAATGAAAAAATTCATGAGAAGATGCCCACATCGAAGCTTCAACTTTGACAAGAGCAAGAAAGGGCAATCCACAAATGACAACAAGCGTTGTAGCAACATTTGGTGCTATAATTACGAAAAGAAAGGGCACATTGCCTCTCATTGCCCCGCAAAGAACGATGACAAGGGCAAGTCATTCAAGAAGAAAGAGTTCGATGGCAAGAAGAAGCTTTTCAAGAAGCTTCATAAGGATGGCAAGAATGAAACTCATATTGAAGTGTATGGGACTCCGATGAAGATGAGTCCCCCAAGAAGAAGGGACTTGTCGGCATCGCCATCAAGGAGGTTCCATCGCTATTCTCCACTCCTACTTGCCTCATGGCAAAAGGAGATAAGGTAAAATCCATCAATGATAATGAACCATTATATGATGAATTAATGGATATGCTTGAAGACTTGAATGAATATCTTGGAAAAGAAATGTCAAAATATAAGGTCTTAAAGAGAGAGCATATCTCTCTAAAAGATTCTTATAAGGATCTAAAGAAAGTTCATGACTTGCTTATCTAAGAAAATTCAAGCAAGTCTTACTCTAGTATTGGAATTACTTGTGATATTCTTGAAGAAATGTCTAGTGTAGAAATAGCAAGAACTAGTGCATTTACTTAATGTAATGATCCACTTGCCATGTCATGTTGCTCTACTATTAACTCTAATCATGATAATGTTGAGTCTCATGATGCAAAACTTGTTGTTGAAAACAATGAGCTAAAGGAGCAAGTGACCAAGCTAAGAAAAAGCCTAGAATGGTGCTTCAAAGGTAAGGTTACCCTTGACAAGCTTTTGAGTGAGCAAAGGTGCTCATTCAATAAGGAAGGACTTGGGTATGTGCCCAAGAAGGGTAAGAAATCGATAAACAAACCCACAAGGTTTGTTAAGTAAAATGGTAAGTATTACCATAAGTGCTGGGAAATAGGACATTTGCAACAAACTTATCATATTGATAAGACTCCATCCCTAGGTTTATATGATTCTTGTTACATGCTTAGAAAAACTAAGAATGGTAAAGTAATTACAAAATTTGTTGGCACTTCAATTTTAGGCGCTAAAAAGAATGCTATTTGGGTGCTTAAAGCATTGGTCTCTAACCTCTAAGGACCCAAACAAATTTGGATACCTAAAAGAACTTGATTCTTGTTTTGTAGGTGAAGTACAAAACCGGTGGAAAACATTGGGTGCTTGATAGTGGATGCGCTCAACACATGATCGGTGATAGAAAAATGTTCACCACATTCGAGAATAGAAAAGGAGTTGACAAGATCACATTTGGCGATAATAGCAAAGGAAAAGTAATAGGATTGGGTAAAATTGCTATCTCAAATGACCTTTCTATTTCTAATGTATCTTTAGTTGAATCGCTAAACTTTGATTTGTTATCCATTGCTCAAATATGTGATCTTGGCTTAATTTGCTTATTCTCAAATAAAGGTGTTACAATTTCAAATGAAAAGGATAATTCTTTAGTTTTCAAAGGTTTTAGATTTGGAAATCTTTACTTAGTTGATTTTACTTCAAATGAATCATGCTTAAAAACTTGTTTAATTGCAAAAACCTCTTTAGGTTGGCTTTGGCATAGAAGGCTAGCTCATGTTGGAATGATTCAACTTAAAAAGCTTTTCAAACATGATTTAGTTGTTGGCTTGAAAGATGTGAAGTTTGAGAAAATAGACTTTGTAGTGCTTGTTAAGCCGGTAAACAAGTCGCTAATTCTCATCCTTCCAAGAATATCATGTCAACTTCTAGACCATTGGAACTCTTACATATGGATTTGTTTGGACCAACAACCTATAAGAGTATCAGGGGTAATAGCTATTGTTTAGTCATTGTGGATGATCACTCTAGATACACATGTGTATTCTTCCTAGATGACAAAACCGAAACCTCCAGCATTTTCAAAAGTTTTGAAAAAAGGGCTCAAAATGAATTTGATTTCAGAATTAAGAAAATCTGTAGTGATAATGGTTCCGAGTTCAAAAATACTAAAGTTGAAGACTTTTGTGATGAACTTGGAATAAAGCACGAACTTTCTGCAACCTACACTCCAGAGCAAAATAGAGTTGTAGAAAAGAAAAATCGAACATTAATTAAAATGGCTAGGACAATGCTTGATGAATATAATACTTCCAATAGTTTTTGGGCGGAAGCAATTAACACTGCTTGTCATGCCATAAATCGTCTTTATTTACATCATCTTTTGAAAAAGACTTCTTATGAGCTTTTTTTGGGAGAAAACTGAACATCTCTTGCTTTCGTGTATTTGGTTGCAAATGTTATATTTTGAAAAAGGGTGTTCGTCTTTCAAAATTTGCAAGTCGTTGCGACGTTGGTTTCTTGCTTGGTTATTCATCAAATAGCAAAGTCTATCGTATCTTTAACAAAAACTCCGGTTTGGTTGAAGAAAGACATGATGTACAATTTGATAAGACTAATGGCTCTCAAGAAGAGCATAAGAATTTAGATGATGTAGGTGATGAAGCCTTAAGAAAAGCCATAGAGAACATGCAAATAGGCGACATCAAGCCTAAAGACGATCCATTATCTTCCACTCAAATTGAACCTCCTACCTCTTCCACTACCAATCAAATTCAAATTGATGAAGAGGACAATAAGGAAAATGATCAATCATCCAACTTACCACCAAGAATCTACAATGCAATTGCAAAAGATCATCCAATAGATCAAATATTGGGTGATGTAAGTAAGGGTGTTCAAACTCGATCTCGTATTGCTTCTTTTTGTGAACATTACTCTTTGTCTCTTCTATTGAGCCAAAATATGTAGAAGAAGCACTTGATGATCTGGATTTGTTGAATGCAATGCATGAAGAACTCATTAACTTCGTCCGGAATGAAGTTTGGACTTTGATAGATAGGCCCAAGGAACACAACGTCATTGGTACAAAATGGGCCTTTAGGAACAAGTAAGATGAAAACGGTATGGTTGTAAGAAACAAAGCGAGATTGGTCGCTCAAGGATATTCACAAGTCGAAGGTTTAGATTTTGGTGAAACCTTTGCTCCCGTAGCTAGACTTAAGTCAATTCGGATATTACTTGCTTTTGCATCATGCTTTGATATTAAATTACTTCAAATGGATGTCAAAAGTGTTTTCCTAAATGGAAAAAATATCCGAACTCGTCTTTGTTGAACAACATCCCGGTTTTGAAGATCCTAAGAATCTAAATTATGTTTATAAACTCTCCAAGGCGCTCTATGGTCTCAAATAAGCTCCTAGAGCATGGTATAAACGCCTCAGAGATTTTCTAGTATCAAAAGGATTCAAAATCGAGAAAATTGATTCAACTTTATTTATTAAAGTTTTAGATGATGATTTCTTCGTTTGTCAAATTTATGTTGATGACATTATCTTCGGGTCTACTAATCAAGACTTTTACAAAGAATTTGGTGATATAATGTATAGGGAATTTGAAATATCCATGATTGGAGAATTAAGATGTTTCCTTGGATTTCAAATCAAGCAACTCAAATATGGAACCTTTGTGAGCCAAACAATATATGCAAAAGACTTGATCAAGAAGTTTGGCATGGAAGATGCAAAACCCATCAGGACTCTCATGGCAACCAACGGTCATCTCGACCTTAATGAGGGAGGTACATCGGTAGATTTAAAGCTTTATAGGTCTATGATTGGTAGTTTGCTTTATCTTACCGCATCTAGGCCCGATATTATGTTTAGCGTTTGCATGTATGCACGCTTTCAAGCAACTCCAAAAGAATGTCATTTGATGGCCGTAAAAAGAATACTGAGATATTTAAAGCATTTCTCTAGCATTGGCCTATGGTTTCCCAAAGGTACTAAATTTGATTTAATTTGATATTCGGATTCCGATTATGCGGGTTGCAAAGTGGATAAAAAAAGCACATCGGGTAGTTGTCAATTCTTAGGAAGATCCTTAGTATCATGGTCATCCAAGAAACAAAATTCCGTAGCTTTATCTACCGCCGAAGCCGAATATGTTTCCGCGGGTAGTTGTTGTGCTCAATTGCTATGGATGATGCAAACTTTGATGGATTATGGAATTAAATTCGATAAAATATCTCTTTTGTGTGATAATGATAGTACGATGAAAATAGCCAATAATCCAGTCCAACACTCAAGAACCAAGCATATTGATATTCACTATCATTTATTGAGAGATCATGTGAGTAAGGGAGATATTGAAATTAGCCACATCCGGATCGAAGACCAATTAGCGGACATTTTCACCAAACCATTAGATGAAGGCCACTTTTGCAAATTGAGGAATGAATTAAATGTCATAGACTATTCAAATGTTGTTTGAACTCATGTCTCATGCACTTTGTTCCATTTGGTATTATTTGAGGGTTTTTTTTCAAAGATATTTTCAAATACTTTACTAGAAATCTCTTTAATTTATAAAAATTATGTTCATAGATAGACATTAGTCTATTCAATGCATAATGATCCTAAATAATATTTATTTGAGTGTAAAATTATGGATCATTTGCAAAATTCTCAAATCCTAAGTTTATTCTTGAAGCTCTAGGATAATCGGAACTATCGACGAGTTAATCGTGGTACTACCGCATTGTGGAACCATCGGCGATATAACAACGATACTACCGTGTAGCGGTACTACCGGCGTCTATTCAGCTGAACTACCACGTCAGTTGTAAAATCGCATTAATTGCCTCTGCGGTTTTTACCCCTCACTTTAACCCTCGAGCGGTTCTACCGCATTTCTTCCACCGGTTCATTGTCTCTCTCTCTCTCTCTCTCTCTCTCTCTCTCTCTCTCTCTCTCTCTCTCCTCCGAAGAGACCTTCAAATCCTCCTAAAAAATCCACAAACTTCTTCGGATTTTCTTCAAACTTTGTTGATCTCCTTCGACCTTAGGGTGTATCTCCCTCGATCCTCAAGGTAAAACCCGTTTTAATCCTCCTTTTTCCTTGCATTCAAACCCTAGATCTAAAATTAGGGTTAATCTTGAAATGTGGATGATTTAATTGGTTCTTTTTGGGCAAAATCGTAAAATTGATGTCTCACGATGCTTGCACATCTATTCCATGGATTTACTCCATGAAAAACATCGAAAAATTCAATCAAAATCGTGCCCTAGAACCTGTTCAGTGAAAACGGTACTACTGTTCTTTGAGCGCGGAACTACCACGATGCGGTCATGCCGGCTAGTAAATGGCGGTACTTTCACATCCCGGTACTACCGGCGCTTGAACGGCGGTACTACCGATTTCTCTGACAAATCAACAAGATCATTCCATTCAAAATTAAACCTAATTTGTTTGATCTCTTGTTCCCATAGTAATCTATCCTCTCTGTTTGAAGATGCCAAGGACAAGGATTGTCACTCAGAAGTCCGTTGGCCCTCCTAGAGGTCAATCTTCTTCCTCTCAGCCTCCTGCAGCCCCTGTTCAAGGAAATCCAGAGGTTCGCCGAAAGGACATTTATGATAAAGGCAAAGGGCCTGCAGCCAGTGAATTTGAAAGTAAGGAGAGGTCATCTCAAGCTGAGTTAGAATCCGAGTCAAAATCTGAGACAGAAACTGAATTACAGACTGGGTCTGATCAAGAGATGGGAGAACCATTAGAGCCTCAGATAGATTTAAGGACAATATCTGCTGACGATTACACTATAACGCGTCACAATAATTAGTTTGTGCATCCTAGAGATTCCACAAATCCTAAATTCCACACTAAGTTTCAGGAACAGGTCTATGAGCAGTTGTATGGCCCCCACAAGTAGTTTGCAGATCATAAGTGGGTGAAGTGGACACACATTAACTCTTTGAGCAAGTATGATGGGACTTATCGGTTTTTTCAAAGAGCCGGTATTCATGATCTCGTAGTTCTCAGGAAGGACTACGATGAGGAGACTGTCAGGCAATTCTATGCCACCTTGTATATTTCTCGAGACTTCACCAAGATATCATGGATGACAGGGACTAGGTATGTGGACAGCAACAAGCAAGAATTTGAGCGTGTCTTGAGGACAGAATCCAGCAAGTATGAGAAGATCTATGACAGGCTTGCTCTGTTAGCTCCTGCCTGGACAGATTTTTATGATCAGAATGTCAGGTACACTCCAGGAAAGATAAATGGTCTCTAACCTATTCCTAGCCTGATTAATAGAATCATTAATCACACTATTCTTCCCAAGAGTGAAAATTTTGATGCTGTGAGAGGAAATGTATGGAATATAATTGGTAATATTATGAATGGAAGAAAGTTTGTTGTGGTAGATGTTATCATCAGGGGAATTGCTTCTTCCAAGAATGATAGAGTCAAGAGGATATATTATGCTCCCTACATTATGGCTTTAATTCTCAGTAAGATTGAGTATCATGGAGGCTTGGGATCTCCCCATAAGGCATACAAGCCACGAGATAGTTCTCTCCCTGCAGATGTTCGTGCTCAGTTTCAGCAAAGGGAGCAAAGGGAAGATGCTCAAGGGGAAGCTGCTCCAGTAGCTGCTCAAGAAGATGCTCCAGCAGAAGGACAAGTGACTCTTGCACAAATTTATTCAGCCATTCAGGAGATAAAGAACACTCAGCAAGAATTTCAGAATGAAACCAACAATAGATTGGCTGCTTTGTTAGAAAGTGTGTATTCGCTTGAGCAAGTCTTGACTACTCCTCAGCGCTTTGGTTGTCATCGCCCTAACACACCTCCAAGGGCCTTAACTTCTCTAGTTCCACTTCCCCCTTAGGATCCGGCTGAATGATGACTTTTTGGGTACTTTGATGCCAAAGGGGGAGAAACTAGAAGGAGAAAGGAGAAAGATCAAAGGGAAGCTAGAAGGACAAGGACACACATCTTTGTAATGGCTTTAACAAGAAAGTAATTCTCAAAACTCTCTTTAGCTTATTGCAACATTATTTATGTTAAGTCATCAAAAGAATATACAACTCGTTTCACAACAAGTAGTATATTCAAAATAATCTTTCTCACATATTGATTGAGTTGTCATCAATTACTAAAAGGGGGGAGATTGAAAGCATCTAGGCCCCTAAAAATTATTTTGGTAATTAATGACAATGTGTGAATATGGGACTAACATGTTTATTGAGTATTTACAAGGTTAAGTCCCAATGATGAATATAAAAACTTGGAGATGCATGTTAAAGGATAACTTGAAGATCAATATGGTTCAAAGACAAGGTACAAGTAGTCTAGGATCCTTTTTATGTTTACCGGTCTTAGGAGAAAAGGATGGAAGACCAGATTTTAGGTTAAATACTGTACTATTAAGAGGGATCACGACTAGTAATTTGATAGCTTCTTTTTGTGCCATTTGGATCAATATAGGATCATGTATGCACTTAGAATTGGATTTAGAAACCAACTATGCTTTGTAAGGATAATCGGTAGTACCGACGTTATGTCTGCGGTACTACCGCTTAGCAGTATTAACGGGATGGTGGTGCGGTACTACCGCAACCCGGTTGTATCGAAAAATAGTTGGCGGTATGTTATTTCCAGAGTGACACCATTTTGATTTGGTGGTTCACCCTAAGCGCAGTAGTTCCGGAGTTTCCTCAGCGGTACTACCGCATCGCGGTATGACCGTATTTGTTCAGCGGAACTACCGCACCCCGATGTTATCGAAAAATCAGCGGTACGTATTCCAGAGAGTACCCTTTTTGGACTCTATGGTGAAGTGGTAGTACCGCTCATATTTTCCGGTATGACCGGCCAACGGAACTACCGCGTGATGCATGGCGGTAGTACCGCATTGAATTTTCCAACGGCTATCTCAGAGTAGTTAATGCTACTATTCTAGCCATTCTGAGCGGTTAGGTGAGGTGCGGTAGTACCGGCCATTACATGACGGTACTACCGCATTTGCTGAAAAAGTTCGGGTTCCACCCCCAACGGTCGTATTCGTTTGGGGGGGGGTATAAATACCCCTCTACCTGCTCAAGGACAACATGTTAGACTTCATTTAACATCCTTTGAGCCTTGAGCATCCTCTCTACACCTCAAATACACTTGTGCATTCATTGTAAGGTAGTTGAGCCAAAATTCAAGTGCATTCATTTTAGATTGATCCATTGCACTTGTTTGCCGTCAAGCAAAGATCGTGATTCATTACTCTTAGTGTTTGCCAAACACCTAGACGGCTTGGCAGAGTTAGCACGGTGATCTCTTCAAGAAGATTGTGAAGAGGCCCGATGCCAATTGTGAGTGGTTCGGTGTTCACCATCTCCGGAGCGGGGGAAGAACAACTACTAGTAATCGAGGGAAGGCTTAATTTATGGAGCCGACTTGATTAGTTCAAGCTTCCTCAACGTGGACTAGTGAAGACCGGCAAGTCTTCGATACCACGGGAAAAACTCTTTTGTCTCAATTGCAGTTATTTCTTGTCTTTACTATTTCCGTATTTACAATTCTAGTAATTATCTTGTGTAGAATTGCTTAGCTAGAATTGTATCTAGTTTAGACTTAGTTCGTAATTGACTTAATTTATTAATTAGTCAAAAAAATTTAAAAACTCTTATTCACCCCCTCTAGTCGGTTATCCTTGATCCTGCACCGGGCGGCGGGCACGGGGTACTGGAAGGCCACCGGCGCCAACAAGCCCATGGCGCACGCGGGGAGGACGGCCGGGATCAAGAAGGCGCTGTTGGATGCTGTCATGTTGATGAGTTGTTCTTCTTGCCAGATCGAAATGCTCGTGATGTTGATGCTCCATTAATCGCAGCTAGATGAGTGGATGACTGGGTGTTGTGCTGGTTGTACAACAAGAAGAACAAGTGGGAGAAGGTGCAGCAGAAGTCACAGTCGGGGGAGACGCTGAATGTTCATGATGTTGCTGGCTCGCGAGCCGGAGCGAGCCGACTCGAGCTGAGCCGAGCCACCCTCCTAGCTCAAGCTAGAAACGAGCCGAGCCGATTGTTCACCTGAGCCTGATCGAGCCTGGCTCGAGCCGAGAGCTCGTTTCCACCCCTAATGGGCACGCATCGAGGTAGAGTTGTGCTGAGGTGCTTATATACTGCATCTTTCCAATTTGTTGGGCGGGCAAAGTTCCCTCCAAAAACCAGGTCATGGCGCCCCAACGTTTTCACCTCCGTCATCAATTTGTACATGTAGAATGGCTGCTATTTCTATTTTTTAATTCCAATATAAATTGAGTTGAGGTTGAACATTTCAAAATTTATAGGACACCTCCTGAATTATTTTCACAAATGACTTTTGGAAACTTTATGCGCTAACAGTGTAAAAACTAAAAAAAACCAAAGATGATTTTTTTTAAAAAAATATTGCATCAAACGTTTGCCTTTGGCTAGAGCTGGCCAGATGAGCCGTGTCTGCCCGAGGCATAGCACTATTGGCCCGGCCCAAACATAGCACAACCCACACTGTTCATTGGTCGGGTCGTGCCTGGGTCGTCACCTTGGCACGACGGGCCGACACGACATAGCACAAATAGTGCTGGGCCCAGCCTGGCAAGACCCGGGCACGGCAATGCCCATTAGGCCCGTTTATTTTTAATATATATTTATATATAATTTTATTTTTTATTTTTAATACTTATATTATTTTATTTTGTAGTTTTTAATTTTATATAGTTCATTTTATAATTATATATAAATTTGTTTTGGTTTTTTAAAATTATATATATTTTCTAGGATTTGATTTACATTTTTCATGTCTTATGGATAAATGGCAAAGGTTTTAACAAGACAATCATTTAAACATTAATAAAATTATTTATTATATTTTCAATATGTTTGTCTCATTTTATAATTTTTATATGTATTTCGAATTCTACATACTTTTTTGGATTTTATTAAATTTTTGGATCTAACGAGCTAAGTGAACCGAAATTAGTTCGTTAGGCTAAATAGGATCAGACCGACGCGACACAGCCCTAAAAATGGTCGGATCGTGTTTGGACTAGACCTGTTCAAATGCCGGGAAAGTGGGCTTGAAAGAAAGAACGCTGAGCCGGCCTGCCCAACTTAAAACTGGATTTTCAGTTCAAAAATATTATTTTAATCATTTTTTGGAATTAAAAATTAATATTTAATTCATTTCTAGCATTAAATAAATAGTTTTTTTTTAAATTATTTTTACTGTAATTTTGGGCCAGACCGGGCTTCTATCGAGACGGATTTTTAGTCCTAAGCTCGGTCCGGACAGTATCAGACTCGGGCCGAGCGACAGCCGGGCCATCCATGCTAGTTTGGACAGCCTAGCCGGCATGGCCAGCTCTACCTTTGACCAATATCCTCTAGGCTCTAGGCCGAGCCGGGCCAGGCCTTGTTGGAGACCAAACTCCCCGTCCCCAAACCGTTTCCATTATCCTCCATTCCTCCTCCCGTAATCCATCCAATTCCCCGTCCGTCCGGCGAAATGGGAACCACCGCCGTCGTTTCCAGCCTGCTTCCTGCCCCGTCGCCAACCTCTCTTTGCCCCATCTCCGCCACCGTCACCTTCTATCCCTCCTCCTCTAGACCCCCGACCCCAGCTGCTCGTCGCCCAGCTCGCCTTGTCGCCCTCGCCCGCCGCGCGCCCGTTGCCGCCGCCCTCGGTAATCATCTCACTGCCCCTGCCCCTCTACTTTTCTCGTGTCTTCTTTGTTTGGAGCGTACCTTGCTTGCCCTGCCCTGGCTTCACCATTAATCGACCAATGGCATTGAACACATGGGATTGAGTTGAGCTGCTGTCAAATTCTGAAATTACTTTCAGTTTCAAACTGTAGGTTTTACAACTGTGCAAATTTTCACATTAACAAGCAACGACATTATGAGTTGTTCCATTTGGAGTATCTCGTGTAATGAGTAATGACTGATGCAATTTACAAGGATTCCAAAATGTTGATGCCAACATTTAACATTAGCTAGTAGACTCCACTTGCAAGCGGCAATTTATCGAGTCACGGTGGAATGTATTATATAGGGACATAGAACAGATTTGCTTGATAACATTAGCTAGTTTCTATGTGTGGAAGATTATATAACTGGTAAAGCCTCTAATGTCACGGTAATATATATGGAGCTCCACAGTGATGCTTGCAATTAACTGACCTTTTCTTTGGTCTTCGGTGCTCCTAGGGGTATCTCACGATACAGGGGCCAAGATGTCTGCCACCGACATAGTTGGCCAGAATGATTTACTGATTGTGGGCCCTGGTGTGCTTGGGCGACTGGTAGCTGAGAAGTGGCGAAAGGTATTAGTTACTAGCTGTGGTTGATGTTTCTGAAGTATTTACCTGGCTTCTCTATTGCCTTTAACTTAAAGAACCACCTTCCAACATCAGCTTGTTAAACACAATCTTTTCTGTCTAAAGGGGTGACTTTCTAGCGTCTCTTACATTTATTTTTTTGCTTCTATTGTCTTTGTAAGACTACATTTCCAGGTGAAGATGATAAATTGAAGCTATATTGTTAATTTGCCCAACTAAATATACTTTTCATATTCTATAGGAACATCCAGGTTGCAAAGTTTTTGGCCAGACTGCAAGCACAGATCATCACAGTGAGCTAAACAATATTGGCATCATTCCCTCCTTGAAGGGATCCACTATTCCTCAGAAGGCCCCACATGTTATTTTCTGCGCTCCTCCATCTCGTTCTGATGATTACCCTGGGGATGTGAGGTAAATGAGTACGATTATAATTATTATTCCATGCAATAGATTGTCTTAGAAAAAAAAACAGTTTTCCTTTTTTTGAAAAAAACATAAAATTATAGGCGGGTGGAGGGTGGGAGAGGGGTTTGCATCAGTTTCCCAGAACCATTATAGAATAAAAAAATTGTAGGACCATTGATACCAATGCCCAATTTGGGATGACTGCCCCATGCCTGGGCTGTTTGATTTTGAGGTTTCATATCCAGACCAAACTTACCTGGAAACTTGACAGATTGAATTTTGGCAGTTTAATTTCTGGTATAAACCTTGGGGCACATATATCTTAGTGGACATCAGTTGAGATCAGTGCCTTGACATTGATGGCAGTGGATGTAATGTATGATTGGTGATAGTAACATCAATAGTGACTCAGGCCAGGAAGCAAACCTGAGATGATGACTGATCAAGCATTTGGGAGATCAGCACGGTGCTTCTAGTTTAACTGCAGCAATGGTTGTGTCAGAGTGGCCAGTGGTTATGTCAATACCATACTGTCATGCAGACAGAGGGACTGCGTGGTGCAACATGATTGACCCAGGACTTGCTGGTCTTTTTTTGTATTTACAAATGGATTAGGTAAACATATCTGGATGCTAATACAGTAACATGTGTGCCATACTGCCATAGGATTTTGCATGCTCAACATTTGATTTTAGTTAAGCAATGAATTTTAGAAGTGCACTGTGCTTGAAACAACTCATCCCAATTGACCTTTAAGGTTTTATGTTTTATTTACCAAAAACCATTCAAGGATAATGAGATGGTTTGTTATATGTAAAGCACCTGTTGGGTTGTGATGTGGCTATTATATAAAGATGGGTGCTACCAGCCTTTTCTAATGACAGCACACCCCTGTGCATCACCAACTTGTTTGGTATGATTTTGTCGCGCCCAGATCCCGAGCGCAACGAGTACCCGTGAGATACGGGCTGTCTTGGCCCCTGGCTTGAGTTGCCGAACGCCGTAACTACAAACGATGATCGAGTACAGTCGCCGAAGCAGCGCAGGAGAGGAAAGACTAGAAGATAAACGAGGAACAAGATAGGTTGTAATCTCTGGTTACCTTCCAGAGTATGTATGCTTCATCTTAAATAGATTCGGTTGTGTACAACTTGACTCGGACACGGAATGTAAGTCCGAAACTAACTCTACTACTCAACTCATACTTCATCCTTTTACAGAACTGACCAAAACAACTCAAACTCTTCCTTTTAACAGAACGTACCAAAACTGACTAGAAATAACTAATAATCCTAACTTGCTGTAATTAGTTGTCCTTGCTGTCGTCGACGTCGGGTATGAACGTTTCCCCACATGATATCTCCCCACTCCTCGGCGAACAACTCGTCCTTGAGTTGAATTAAAGGGTACTGACGATGAAACTCGTTGACAGGTTCCTATGTTGCTTCTGAATCTGGTAGACCTTCCCATTGCACCAAAATTTGACAAACACCACGACTCAAACGTGCTCGTACCACATGACGCGGTGTAGGCAAAACACGACCGTGTTGAATGTCTGGCAATGCTGGTGGTGTTGTCGGCGGCTCACCATGATATGGCTTCAACAAGCTCACATGAAATACATCGTGTATACGTGCTCTAGACGGGAGCTGCAAACGATACGCTACTTCCCCAATTGATGCCAAAATCTGATACGGCCCATAATACTGAGGAGCGAGCTTACGATTGATATTAGGCGCTATTGTTAAAGCCTGTCGTTGATGGAGCCGAAGCCATACCCATTGTCCTACTGAGAAATGTAGCTCCAGGTGTTTAGCGTCATAATGAAGCTTATGGTGTTGTTGAGCAAGAAGACGACGATCTCTGACATCTGCCAACAACTGATCACGTTCTTGAAATAATTGCTCAACTGCTGGCAATTTGGTGTCTTGTTTAGTGTAGGTCCGAAGAGTTGGAGGATCCCTTCCATAGACAATTTTGAAAGGCGAGGCTCGAAGAGAAGTCTGAAAAGATGTATTATAGCAATATTCCGCTCATGGAAGCCAACGAATCCATTGCCGAGGCTGATCTCCCGTAATACATTGAAGATACATAGCAATGATTTTATTTGTCACCTCTGTTTGCCTGTCAGACTGAGGATGAAAGGCTGAACTGAGATTTAATTTGGTACCCGACAAACGAAAAAGTTCAGACCAAAAGTTACTTGTGAAGATTGGATCACGATCACTCACAATAGAGCAGGGAATCCCATGTAAGCGCACTACTTCATCAAAGAAAACACGGGCCACTGAACTTGCGGTATATGGATGTGCTAGAGGGATAAAATGTGCATATTTGGAAAATCGATCAACAACAGTCAAAAGGACCGACTTCCCATGAACATGCGGCAAGCCTTCCACAAAATCCATTCAAATATCATCCCAAATACGTGAAGGAACTAGTAACGGCTGAAGTAGGCCTGCGGGATGCAAATGTTCGAACTTGTTTCGTTGACATGTGGCACAAGAGCGAACAAAATCTTGAACTAATTGGCGATCATGGGGAACATGGAAATCAGCACGGAGATGATGTAACGTCTTCAGAATTGTCTGGAGCACCGGCGAAGATTCTGGCACATGCACTCTGTTATCATGAAGGACCAAACCATTAGCTACCCTCCATGGAGCAGTCATACTGCCGGCTTCAATCTGAGTATGCAACGTGGCTAAATCTGAACCTTGAATTGCCTCCTGCCGTAGATCAGTGAAGATGTTGAAGTGTATAGTGGACAATGCAAAAACAGAAGCATCTTCCTGATCTTGGTCTCGGCGAGACAAAGCATCAGCGACTACATTTAGACGACTTGGCTTGAATGCCACATGAAAATCAAAGCCAAATAACTTGTTAACACAACGATGCTGAGGAATTGTCGAGAGACGTTGATCGAGCAAGAATTTAAGGCTATTATGATCTGTTCTGAAGAGAAACCCACATCCCCAAAGATAAGGACGCCAATGGCGGACCGCCTGAACCAATCCAATTAGCTCACGTTCATAAGCCACGAGATCAGCATGCCGCGACATAAGAGCACGACTGAAGAATGCAATTGGTCCGTTGTCTTGATGAAGAACAACACCAATTCCGGAGTCCGAAGCATCACATTCGACAATGAAATCAGCCCCAAAATCAGAAAGTTGTAATACCAGCGCGGTGGACATAGCATTCTGCAACTTGATGAAAGCACGAGTAGCGTCATCCGTCCATACGAACGCCACTTTTTTCAGAAGAGGTGTAAGGGGTTTTGCAATGGCGTCAAACCCCTTAATAAATTTCCGGTAATACCCTGCCAATCCGAGGAAGCCACGAAGCGCATGCACTGAACAAGGTGTGGGCTAAGCTCATACTGCTTGGACCTTTAATTCATCCATGGTGACCCCATCGGTTGAAATAACATGGCCCAGATAAGCCACTGTGCATTCTCCAAAGAGGCATTTTGACCTTTTGAGGAACGACTGATGCAGGCGAAGGAGAAGAAGAACGGCTCGGACATGTCGTAGATGCTCCGCCCAGGTATGACTATAAAGCAAAATGTCGTCAAAGAAAACCAACACAAAGCGACGCAAATAGGGTCGAAGAATACTGTTTATAAATGCTTGAAAGGTGGCCGGCGCATTTGTCAATCCAAATGGCATGACGAGAAATTCAAACAGACCTTCATGTATGCGGAATGCCGTTTTCTTGATGTCAGAAGGGTGCATACGCACTTGATGATATCCCAATCGAAGATCAAGTTTGGTGAAAAATTTAGCACCACGAAGCTCATCAAGAAGTTCATCCACTACGGGAATCAGAAATTTATCTTTGATCGTCTTTTCATTGAGGGCTCGGTAGTCAACGCAGAAGCGCCATGAACCATCATGCTTCTTAACTAACAATACTGGTGAGGAAAATGTTGCTGAGCTAGGCCGTATGATGCCTTGGCGCAACATCACACCACACTAACGCTCAAGTTCATCTTTGAGAAGCTGCGGATAACGGTATGGCCGAATTGATATTGGCGGAGTACCGGGCAGAAGATGTATATGATGGTTCCGGACTTGTTCCGGAGGCAATGTCGTTGGTTCCGCAAACAAACCATCAAATTCAGTTAGGAGAGTAGCCATCATCTCATCGCCTTCGAGCTGGAAAGCCTGAGGAGCTACGGTTGGTGCGCCCGCCCCGCGCCATCGCACATGTCAATCGTTGCGCCAAAATGCCATAGTTAGTGCATCAAAATCCCAAAGAATTAGACCTAGAGTGCGCAGCCACTGAATACCCAGCACAACGTCAAAGCCATCCATTGGGAGGGTAGCAATCCAATAAAAATCCAGGATGGCGAGACGATCCCCAATTTCTTCAAACTGACTTGCTTGCCCGTCGAATCGTTCCTGCATCAGATTCAACTGCGTTGTCACCGTTGCCGTCAATGTTGTGATCTGTTCGTGAATCGCTTCCATTGCCGCTAGATCGGTTGCCATGAGCTTTGATACCAAGTTGTCGCGCCCAGATCCTGAGCGCAACGAGTACCCGTGAGATACAGGCTGTCTTGGCCCCTGGCCTGAGTTGCCGGACACTGTAACTACAAACGATGATCGAGTACAGTCGCCGAAGCAGAGTAGGAGAGGAAAGACTAGAAGATAAACGAGGAGGAAGATAGTTTGTAATCTCTGGTTACCTTCGAGAGTATGTATGCTTCATCTTAAATAGATTCGGCTGTGTACAACTTGACTCAGACACGGACTGTAAGTCCGAAACTAACTCTACTACTCAACTCCTTTCACAGAACTGACCAAAACAACTCAAACTCTTCCTTTTAACAGAACGTACTGAAACTGACTAGAAATAACTAATAATCCTAACTTGCTGTAATTAGTTGTCCTTGCTGTCGTCGACATCGAGTATAAACGTTTCCTCACATGACAGATTTTTCCATTGTTGATAAATTAGGTTAGTTTCATTGCAATGTTATGCACCATGCATCTATCTTATGGCAAACAAATTGCATATCATGGACATGTGATGTATCCTTATTTCAGAAAATGCGTGCAGAGTGGCAGCCTCAAATTGGAGTGGTGATGGCACTTTCCTGTTTACATCAAGTACTGCTCTGTATGACTGTAGTGATAACGAATTGTGCAATGAGGTATCATTGTTGTCCCCCCCCCCCCTCTCTTTGCTTGTAAAATTCCGGTAAATAAAAAAGGACATACGCATGAGCCAAATTATAGAAATATTTTACTTAACAGTTGAAGCTTTGCTCATGTAGGAATGTTGCACAACCACCTCCTAACCTCTTGTAAAATTTAATGTTAATGTTTTAATCATAATTTTTCTTTTACTTTTGTAGGATTGTCCATCTGTTCCAATTGGCAGGAGCCCTCGTACTGATGTCCTTCTAAAAGCAGAAAATGTTGTTCTTGAGGCTGGAGGCTGTGTTCTCAGGCTGGCAGGACTTTATATATCCTCAACTAGTGACTATTTGTTATTCCAAAGTGCAAGCGTTAATTAATGCAAACTCTTATACATTATGATTAATAAAAACTGGTAAACCTTGACTTGGACACACAAAATAGATAGAGGTGCTCATGTTTTCTGGTTGAGGAAAGGAACTTTGGACTCACGACCAGATCATATCATCAATCAGATTCATTATGAGGTTGGATGAGCTACATATTTATCTCAGTGCATGTCTAGTTTATGCTCTTTATCCATCTTATCATTTGACATTATGACCACAATTTTGCAAACTGGATGTACTTCCAGTTTATAAGTTCTTTAATAGCCACGTGTTCATTTATCTGCATAAACACTGCAAAATGGCTGGTATCTGTCAAATGCTTGTACTTTTTATATTTAATTTGTTTGATGAATAAGCATATGCATTCAAATTTATACATCGTCTATAGTAAGCCTTGATATATATTACATTATTGTAGCCTAGAAAGCAAGTTTTAAAACTTATGATTTCTTTTTTTTGTTGCTTCAAGTTAGATACTGCCATCTTTATCATTATATACCAATTCGGGGCTTCCTTGAAACCCCCACCTTAATCCTAGAATGTAAAAGGCTAGAAATTCCTACATCAACTGGGAAAATAATAGATAGAAATTCCAGCATTAATAAAAAAAAGAAACATCTTGATCATCCATTCTGTTTTTAGATTTGTATATACTAATTGGACTCCTCCTGAAAGCCCCCACCTTAATCCTAGAAAGAAAATATGCAAGAAATACCTACATTAATCAGAAAAACCAACAGATGACCACATTAATCCAAAAAAAAAGGAAAACATCTAGACTTTAGCAAAATACCGGAGAAGTTTCATGGGGGCGAATATAGTGTGCTGTTCAATCAGCATGATATGTGTTGTAATTGTGCATGTTATGTTATTTGCAGGATGCTGCTTCCCTTGCAATTGCCATAATGAAAAAGAGACCTCGGGGTCGTATCTTTTTGGGCTGTGACAATAAGCCTCTTTCCAGGTACTGCTAAGCTGCTTGTTTACATCAATTGTTTATTCATCTAGGTCAATTTTGCTGTGCATCATGACTGTTCTGATAGCACAACGGGTAACTTTGGTCTGCCAATTATAATGAAGAATTTCGACTTTGCAGGCAAGAAATAATGGACTCTGTTAACAGAAGTGGAAAATTTGATACGAAGTTCCAAGGTTTTACTGGTTAGTTTTCTACCTGCTCCGATGTTCTCATATTTTAGTGCTCACACATTAGCACCTCTTGCATAATCTTCAATCTGCCTAAATTGCAGGTACTGATGGTCCATTAGGGAAGAGGATGGAGAATCCGAAAACTCGGGCTGAGATCGGGTGGGAGCCCGAGTACCCAAGCTTCACAGAGTTCCTTGGTCTCAACAATTAACATTCTTTCATATCGTACAATTCTTCTGGCTCCAAAGGAAGCAACAGCAAGGGGACAATAGAAATTTGTGATGTGGTGCGAACTAGTGATTTCGTTTTCTTTTCTCAGCAGTTTTCCATAAACTAAGCAAACAATGTACAACCATAGAACAAGTGACATCATTGGTATGCACAAAAAATATTTTACCAATTCAATATTTTGGGTCAAACTGATACCATTGCATGTACTAATCGCAAGAACTCATCTAGCACTTCGGACGCGTCCAAGGACTAAGGTTGTGGCCCAAACCATTCATCCCATCGTCAAGTGGAATTCCAACGACCACTAAAAATGATATCCCAACAACTAGTCAAAGATAAAGATATAACATTTCAACCCTTGCAACAGGAAGGGAGCAGACCCGGCCTAGTCTTCTTGGACTTATGCTTGTGGATGGTAGTAAACAAGTGCTTATATCCTCTCCGTTTGGGTCCTAAGCTAAGCAACCATTTGCCCCTCCCCCCCTCCATAGTCGAAGCAACACATACACATCACAAGATTCAGAGGGAGCTCTCCCTGTCTTTGAAAAGGAAGGGGCGTGGTGTGGTGTAGACACCATGGGATCCTGCTGCTGCATGGGGTGCAACGGCGACGACGGCGGCGACAACGGTGGCGGGCTCGACCCCAAGGGGTTCCTGCTGGCCCTGATGATTGCCCTGGTGCTGTTCATGCTCTGCCGCCGGCCTCAGCCCCGCCGGAGCTCGTACGTCGTCTACCGGCCCTACTGATCGGATGGACCCGGCCGGTGGATGGACGGATCGGACGGTCGCCGGTGACCGGCGTGCCAACCATGTTTGACCATGGACCGTCGTGTGTGGTTGGTGCAAAAGTTGAAGGTCTCCTTTCCTCCTCTCACCATTTCTTTGATTCCATCGTTGGTCAATCACACCCTTTGTAGTAGCAAGCAAGCAAGCAAGCTAGCTGAGTTTTTTTTTTACTATGTTTGTTTGATCGGCATCGTATCACGGAGGTGATCGCCTGATAGGTAATGTTTTCTTAATGGTAATCGTGGTGTAGGCGAAACCAGTACTAGTGAACTGCATAAAAGGGGGGTATACTAGCTCTTTGATGTATGGTGTATCCAACTAATCAATCAGAAAGAAAGGTTATTTTGTCCCGGTTTCTTCTTTCTTGTTCCCGTAAATATTTTGGATTCGATGTGTTATTTGTCGAGTTTCTAGGATGAAACTCGATCCTGTGACCTCTCTTTCTCGCACTCTCGGAACAAAAAGTACCAGCACGTTGGTGTAATACCAAGTTGTAGATTAGTTGGCCTGAGCTGGTGCGAGGCAATGAACTCAATTGTGGATTGAACCAAACACATTCCTCAATCACCATGTTCCCACGCCTCGTCTTATTTATAAAAGAAAGAAAGTTGTAAAGTGGTGGCGTATGTTCAAGTCGATCCATACATGCGCAGATCCGGATCCTGCCCACTGCAGAGGTCCACGGGCGAACAATTGCCTACGAGTATGTGAACAGTACTACAGTAGTACTGTAGCAACGATGAAATAGTGAACAACCTCAACTTTTAAAATTTGATAGAACGGTAGAAATCGCTACTAATACCATGCAGTGTAGATTTTCTGCATTACTACATTAAATTCTTCTATGCACGCGATCCTAATTCTATGATGGCTGATTCTCTGGTTGAATTCTTCGATGCACATGATCCTAATTTTATGATGGCCAACCTATCAGCCGTCATTTCGGACAAACTTTTTCTGTCTCTCTTTTCGATGAAGCTAAGCTAGCTAGGTACTAACATATACGCCGAACATCTACGAACATTATCTAAACCACGAATTTACCTATAGTAATAAATAAATAAATACAATGGTGTGGCTTCGTTTGGCCTGTACGGCGCTGTATATACGGGTACTGTAGATTCACTGGATTGAATAGGGGTTAGCCGGGATGTTGCACGGAGGCAGAACGATATCTGGCCGTGTCAGAGTACTGCGCACCTTTCCAGTTCGAACCTGTCTTCGTCATGAGTAGTTTCCTTTTTTTTTTTTTTCTATCTCGCGATGGGCTGTAGATTTCACGTGTACACGTTACTAATATTAAACCTTGGTGGAAAGGGAGGCCTCTGGCGGCGGTGGCTATGTCGCCTAAAACAGAGATCGTCTTATCTTGTGCGTGGCCCTGCCTGCTCGTTGGTGTTTTCGTGCTTCTGTGCTGTTCGATCGCGCAACGCCTGCCTAACCTATCGCGGTGCCAAAACGGTGCGCCCGGTGGGAACGCACGGCCCTCGCGCGGCCACGTTACTTCGAAACCCTCTGCGTCGCGAAGCTTCGTCCCATTCCCCTTTCTCCTTGCGTCTCCTCTCTCGCACTCGCTCCATCACGCGGCGCTGCTCCTCTCGTCGCTGCTCCCCCGCCCACCCCTCGATCTCCCTCCCCGACGGTTGCCTCGACGCCTCCCCACCGCCTCCAGATTCTCCTCTCTCCTCCCAGCCTCTGCCGGCCCATTTCACCCTCCTTCCTCTTCCTCCCCCGTCCACCCCCCGATGTACCTCCTCGGCCACCACCTCGGAGACTCTCCTCACCCCTTTTCCCCTCCGTTTTCAGTCCTCTCCCTCCTCCGATGCCCTCCTCCACCAGCGCCGCTGCTCCCTCCCTCTTTCTCCCCAGCAGCCCTCTTGAGCTCCCTCCTCGGCCGCTGCTTCGACACCTCCTCTCCCGTTTGCCCCCTCTCATTTTCCACTCCACTGTCCCTCTCCGCCAGCGCAGCCGCTCCTTACCTCTTGCTCTCCCGCTGCCCCTCTCCTTTTGCCCTCTGCTCAGCCTCTCCGCCGACGCCGACGCTCCCTCCTTCTTCCTTCCCCGTCGCTCCTTCGATCTCCCTTCTCGGCCGCCGCCTCGGCGAGTCCAGTGTCCTCTTTGCCTCCTCTCTACCACGTGCCTCCCTCCCTCGCAAACCCCAGTTCCCCGCTCTCTACCTCTCCAAAACTGTCGCCCTCTCGCAGTCGCCAGTTGTCCTTGCCCTCCACCTTGCAGCGGCAGCATCCCCGACGTCCAGCGGCGTTGTAGGTGTTGCGTGTGCTACACACCACATCGCGCCCACCGGCCGGCCTTGGCGATTTCGGCGACAAGGATTAGCGAGCAGCTTCCTTTGTTCTTTCCGGTTTCCACGTGTTTATTTCATTCTCGCATCTGATTTCTTTTTATAGTGTCCGTAGTTAATTATTTGGTTATTGTAGGTTAGAAGGCGCAATACTTATTTCCGGTGAGATTTATTTGCAAATAGCATAGAGTTATGTTGTTTGATCGTTGTTACGTGTGGCGGTCACCTAGGTTAGCATACACTGATTATCTCCTTCCCGTTCTTTAATCAGCAGTCACCTAGGTTAACATACACTAATTATCCACTTCCCGTTCTTTAATCTATTGCTTGCAGCGTTGAGTTGATCATGCTAATCGCCTTTGCTTATTATTGATTTTTCATTCATGTTGATTGCGATCGGTCGGATCTAAGATCGCTAAGGTCGTCGCATCAAAGACCGGTCGATGCAGAAGATCCTAGATGCGCCTCGACGTGCGCCGAGTACTGTACCAGAGGTATCGGTATTTATACGAAATAAAACAAAGCCAAAAAAAACTGGTACCGCTTTCAGTCTCGCTTTCGAATCTTGGTACATGCCCAAAGAAATGAGAAGGAAGCCTGTGTTTTAGCAAGTTAGGCAAGCTCGAGGCGGCGACAGAATGAGGAAGAGGCCTTGTCGCCGGATTGAGGCGAGGAGGAGGCGTGCAAGGCAGGGAGGCAGGGAGCAGAGGAGTCAGCACCTCTGGGAAGTAGGGAGATCTGCGCCGAGGAGGCAGAGGGAGACCTGGCGGCCTTGGGAAGAAGCAAGATCTGGCGTCGGCTTGGGAGCAAAGCAAGAAAGCGGCGCTGCGTCGGGAGCAGCAGAGGCGGCGTCTGGTCGGTGCCTGAGGGAAGAAGAGATGGCGATATGGCGGCGGCTTGAGCAAGAGCGTGAGCGAGGAAAAGTGGCTAGGCAAAACACCCTACCCCTGCTCCTCTTATATTTGCACAAGGCCAGGCCCAATTCAGATTTCGGGCTAGCCTGGCCCAATTCCACCCCTTCTCTTTTTTTCTTTAAAAAACTCAGATTTTGGCCATCATCCTTTGGGTTCAGTTTGGTTTGAGGGGTAATCTAGCCCATTATTATATATATACTGCCGTACCGACGTACCGGAGTTTTTTTTTGAAGATGCCGTATCGCCGTACCAGCGTACCGGTATCACGTACCCGTGCATCCTAGGCGATCGGCTATCCAACTTTAGGGGAGATGCTACTCAGGTATGACCCCTCCTATTTTCATACTGCTATATGTTATGTCAGATTACATGTTTCAATGTCTATCACTTATTCACTTACCATTTTTTATGGTTGCCTTTGTAGAATGTATAGTCTCTGTAAAAAGAATGCAGAATATACATAAAATTTTTGGGGGGGTAAAATATTATGATACTGGCTAATCAATTAAAGGACTAATTCTGTTTTTTTATCTGCATCCTTTATTTTACAGTTCTACTTGATGATTCATGCTTTATCGTACTGTAGCGGTCTCCTTGGGTTCAAATTTGAGGAATCGTTTTCTATAGCTGATGGAATAATCGACAGTACTTTACAATGTGTCTACAGGCCAGTATGAAGCCTCTCCTCTCCAGAGCTAACCTCCTTATTGCTAGGGACATAGAATGGGCAAATATCATTTTTGCTTTTGAGCAGTGCACAGCTTAAATTGCTACTATAGGATGCATCACCAATTCACCATCTGTTTTGCAAAAATGAAATAGTAACGTGTGTTACGATTGATGATATGTCTTACCTAAATGGTTTTCTGTGCCATATTAATTTTTTTTATATGTAACGCTCGGCAAACTACTGTTTTTCCACATGATTCAAGGAGTATCACCACACATGTGAATAAGTGTTGATTTTTTTTTGGTACTAAAAGACCTGAAAAAAGTTACATTTTTACATTCTGCATTTCTGCATCTTGGATTTATGTACATATGTTTTCAGTAAGAGAGATATTTTCAAATTCCATATTTCGATTGCTTCAGTCAATTGTTACTTACTGTTATCATTTAAACCACAGGAGAGTAGATATATCATTATGGACCCACTCTTTCCTCGATCTATAAGTGTCTCTTTCCAGATTGTGCCTAAATATTAGAACAACAAACTATAACATTATGCTGTTATTTTATTTTAGACTACTCCATCACTGACATTTAAGAAATCCCTTCACTGCTGCAGCTTTCGTTTTCAAAAAGGTTAACTATCACCTCAGACATATAGAGATTTGTACATACACCTTCACCTAAGCTTTTATTAATGTAATTCAATCTTATCCCTTCCAAAAAAAAATACTAGAACAGTGATCTATATCGTTATACTGTTATTTTAATTCATACTATGCATATACGGTACTACTACTGTTGGTCACCCTCAAGAAAACCTCATAAATTGGTATTTATGAATTCTCTTTAACAATATCTTTAATGCCACCGTCACCATTAAAAGTGTTTCGATTTTTCCCTTCCCCTTTAGCATTGGTGTACTGACTATACTCCAATAGATTTGCTTAGTAGAACCTTTGTTATTTACATCTACCTTTATAAATACTAGCGACTGCTTGTAGCATGGATGGCGCCATGAGAATCGAATAGTAGTTGTTCGATGGCGGCATTGCAAGAAAACGTAGTAGTGCAAAAGAGTGGATATTGTTGTCTGCTATTAGAGATTTTCTTGGGCAGTATATAGCTTTTTTGAGTACGTAGTTTGGCACAGGATATATTATAGCTGTAGGAAACACTGCATATGGCTTGTAAAAAATATCATCATCAGTTCTAATTCGAGGCAGCTTAGAGTTTCTAGTTTAGATAGGCAGCATCAATGTTGTTGAACTTGAATTCTTTGGCCAGTCGAAGGGACAGGGATCGCCGTGCTTTCTCAGGCAAATCATGGTATGTTTCGTCAACATATAGCCCCGCCTTGTATCATTAGATTCTTCGGGGTGATCACCATTACTGGTGGGTGCAAGTTGAAAAGATGATGTAGTAGACTCCCCAGAAATAGCATTTTTCTTCTCGAGGCAGCGGGCAACATCTTGCATTGTCAACTCAAATGAGACCCAGTGATCCATAGCATGATCATTGTTTTCAAGTCGGGCAAAAAAGTCTACAACAGGTACAACTGCTGTAATATGGCCATCCAAAAGGGAACCACCATTGCGCATATGGCGAGCTATCAACCTCTGAGTTGCAACGCCCTCGCCATCCAAGATCTTTGATGGCTCACAAACTGGGAATGAGGGGAAAGTGCAATGTGAGGAAGCCTGCACCTCAGGATCAGGGAATGGGGAGGAAGTGCCAGAACAAGCCGAGCTTGGAGATATCAGGCAAAGAGCATCAGTAAAACAAAGACAAGCGAGTGGCACCGTCTGGGAATGCGATGAGCACGTAAGATTCATAGATATACTATTTTTTAAAAAGTTTCATTAAAAACTTAACATAATTATTAGTTGTGTCAACAAATACCGTTACGACATGTAAGATCTTTTCAGAGTGATCCCCAGACAGTAGTTTTGGATGTAAGTCCATGTGATCTGGACACAGATCCAACTGCATATAATACACTTACTGTTGACCAGGTCTACCTTAGAATACCAACAAGATAATCAAAATAGTCTGTCAGGAAAATGATAACCAAAATAGTATGTCAGGAAAATTGCTAGCACAATGACAATTCAGAAAGGTGCAGCTAGCATCTCTCGAAGGAGCCAAATTACAAGGTACAGAACTGAATTTTCAGTAGTAAAAAAAAGTTGTAAGGCATCAGGAACAAAACACAAAGGGGAAAGAAAATATTATAATTTGAGAGGATGATAAAAACGTACCAACATTAGGCAAAATTCTGAAGACACTCCAAAAGGGACATGTAATCATCTGCACCGTATTGATAACTGCAATAGATAACAACTCTATAGATCAGGCGTCTTTTGCCTTATAGACATGGTCTGCATCCACATCAAATATCAGTCGTTTCAGAGAAAAGTGAAAGTAGGAAATGGAGATTAGATTTGTAGATAATTCAATTCTATAGTACAATATTACCTGTCAAAGTTTTTTTGAAAAGACTGAATATTCAATAAATTGAAATCAACTTCGCAAAGCTGAATGTTCAAATAAGATTTTTTAATACCACTAGGATTAAGAAAATCCAAGTTACTATATCTAAAGAAAACATAAGAAATCACAATGGGGAACACCAATGGAACTTGGCAAACAAATTCTCCGTTACCTTTTAGCTACTAAAAGAACATCAACATAAGGTAGCAACATCTTATATTCTCGGGCATATGATAATGCTAACCAAGAAGCGAACAGAAGGGAAATTCCAACTGAACAATACTCGAAGGATGATAAACACGTCACAATTATCAAGCAAAAAGATTCATAGATCTACTCGAAGCATAAGTCCTTATAAAAATCTTTGAAATGTGAAAAGACAAATCACTGTGACAGTAATCACATTTGATGAATTGCACTAAATTAACGCGCAATCAAAGTAATTTGCTTGCCTGATCAATAAACTTGTACTTATTGGTGGTATGGACTAAAAACTTGGCATGCTCCTTTGCTGGTATAATTCCATCCCAAAGGGAAACCTGTGATATAAACCCAAAGTCGTCATTACTTGCTCGCCGAATACGCAGTGTACCCATAAACACCAACCCACAACAAAGAAGATATCGCCGAACTATTTTTATCGAAACATAGATAATTGTCTGTAAGAAAAGTAGACAGCTAAACATGATAAATTTTTGCAGAACAACCTTAGTAGTAGGCCTTTTAGATGTATCCCTTTCATACTTCAACTGATAGTAGTATCGCCTAATTATTTTTATCGAAACATAGATAATTGTCTGTAAGAAAAGTAGACAGCTAAACATGATTTATTTTTGCAGAACAACCTTAGTAGTAGGCCTTTTAGATGTATCCCTTTCATACTTCAACTTATAGTAGTCGAGCCAATTCTGCATCGTCTTCTTCTCTTTGACCAGCTTAGCGAGCTTATTTGCATTGTAAACAACCATTAAAGAAACAATGCCTGTAATGAATTAATGAGAACATGGCTGAGACAGTGTAAAGCCAAATTGAAAGCATATAATCATCATTTGTATTTTAAATTAGGTAGGTTAATTATACTTTCATAAAGAATCAAATAGAAATCCATCTGAATTGGAGAAAATAAAATAAATGCACATACATTAAGGAAGAAATGAATGGCATATGGCTAGAGCATGCTTTCACTAAGCATACAAATCAGACAGATGGTCCGCTGAGAACAATGAGCATATATAAAATTTATAGAGCAATATAAAGATCGGAATATGGCTAGTCATTGAAAAAAACTAAATAATACATGGTGTGTTACATAGTGATCAAGATGATTCACAAGGAAGAAACGCTCCACAAGCTCACAATTTGATTCATCTGGATCAGGCGGTATATTCCGCAAAAGGACCTAAAAATATCATTGGTCAAATACATGCAAAGTCATAATCACAATTCACAACAGAAAAATCCTCTTGATCAACAACTTTTTAAATTTAAGAGATGAGTTCTCACATCAATGCATCTTGGTAAAAAGTACAAATAACAAAAATGCCAGGTTCAACTTAGTTGAAGACTTAAAGTATCTGGATGGCACCATACTTGAGACTTTGATTGAGAGTTAAGACTTAACTCCACTAAGATCAATTGGTATATGTGTTTCCTGTTATAATTGAAACTTGGCCCATAAGTCATATATGGGAGAATTTTTCCACCTCATTTTTTTTTCTGTAAACTCTCCTGGTTTGAACAGGTCACAATTAATGTATACCTCAGTAATAAAAATAGTTAGTTGTACAACTTGCTGCTGCAAACATTATATTGTAATTTTCTAAACCCAGTTCCCTCTCTTAGGAAACCTAACAGCGTAATCGCAAAGGTATTTAACATTTTTTTTACAGAATGAACAATGTATAGTAAGTATCTGAGAATGCAAATTAGATTAGATTGTATAGCTATGAACACTATGATATTGAATTGTATTGACAAAATTATCTTAGGTAGGGCAACTTAGATTAGATTGTATAGCTATGATCAACACTATGATATGATCAAATCACAAAGCAAAATGGAAGCAACACATCGTTAGTTAGTTGTACAACTTGCTGCTACCCTTACATTATATTGTAATTTTCGAAACCCAATTTCCTTTCTTAGGAAACATAATAGCTATGATCAACACTATGATACGATCAAATCACAAAGCAAAATGGAAGCAAAACATCGTTAGTTAGTTGTACAACTTGCTGCTGCCCTTACATTATATTGTAATTTTTGAAACCCAATTCCCTTTCTTAGGAAACCTAACAGCAGAATCACAAAGGTATTTAACATTTTTGTACAGAATGAACAATGTGTAGTAAGTATTTGAGAATGCAAATTAGATTAGATTGTATAGCTATGAACACTATGATATTGAATTGTATTGACAAAATTATCTTAGGTAGGGCAACTTAGATTAGATTGTATAGCTATGAACATTATGATATGATCAAATCACAAAGCAAAATGGAAGCAAAACATCGTTAATTCGCGCGATCCTAACGCTAACATTGACGCTTCAAAAACCAGACAATATTGTTGTTTCATGTAATGGTGAATTTTAAGCAGTGGAATCATAAGCCACGCTAACCTCCAGGATGCCCACGTGGTGGCCTCGGAGCCACGCTGAGTCCGACGTGGGGTAGGAGTCCGATGCCTAGCTCAGGATGGCAGTGGCGGCGGGCGGCCTCAGCGAGCCCCTCACGGGCAATGGCTAGGAGGGGGAGGAGGAGGACTGCCGACATGGCACGGGAGGCGGAGGGGAACTGACCTAACAAATCGCGGAGGCCCCGAGATCGTGAGCCGCCGCCTGCTCTCTGCACGTGGAGGGAAGGGGCTTGGCGTCATGAGATCGACTGCCGCCACGGGAAGGAAAGGAAAGGGAGGGAGGCTCGCCTGCCACAGTTTAGTTGCCCTCAAGTCCCCCTGTCCGGTGGTGCCGAAGAAGGAGGAGGGGAGGCAGCGAAGCGACCACACTGGGGCCAGGGAGGCGGCGGCGGGGAAGAGGGAGCGAGGCGGCGAGTCCACCGCCGCCCGCTGGTGGTGGAAACGTGGAGGAAGGAAGAAGAATCGGGAAAGAGTGGGAGGGGCGGCGACGAAGGCGCAGGAAGAAGCGGAGCTAGCGCGTGAGAGCGCAGCGCCGAACACGATCGGACGAGTGCGAACGCTCGGAGCTAAGATCTGACGGCCAGGGGAAAAGAGGCCACGTAGCGTCTATGGCTGCTCCCCAAATCTGCCCTCTTTTATATAGTAAGATCCTAGCTCTCATCCTACCTCCCATACATCAAAGATGGTTATTGTACTTCTCATTAATTATTTCTTTCTACTTCACTATGCTAAGTTTATACTTACTCACCAAATCTGCTTCATGATCATCCTAAAAACACGCCTTTCTCAACTGAAAAATAACTCATCGTGGCTTAGAAGTTTTCCTTGTGCCTTCACGTGTTTTACCACCTAGTTTACATCAGAGAGGTCTGCATGTCTTCCCTAGGTTGTTCGATTTTAGGATAATGTGTGTTATGTATTTTTTTTATAAGCTGCAATCAGTTTATGAGCACTACCATCAGATACATCCGAGCGCAAATCGTTTTTTTTCTCGCTGACATCATTCTACTGCGTAACATGTATTTTTCTTTGAGTTCTGATTTGCTATTTTGTTTGCCTATTTCCCTGGAAGTACCAGCTTCGCAGGTCTGCAATGCCGCTATAGGTTGTTCCATTTACGGATAATGCATGGTAAGTATTTTTTTTATAAGGTGCAATAAGTTTATGAGCACTGACATCAAAGAGATCCAAGCGCAAATTGTTCTTTTAGCGCTGACATCATTCTACTACACAATATGTAATTTTCTTTGAATTCTGCTCTGCTATTTTGTTTGCATGTTTCCCTGGAAGTACCAGCTCCTCAGGTCTGCGAAGCCGCTATATGTTACTCAGACTTGCGGTTCTCAGTTAGATTCAGTTACAAGTGTATTTCAGTTCTTCCATCTTCTTTCTATATTTTTAATTGTCCTTATTAGAGACATTTTTATATTTGTAGGAATAAAAAAAATGTATCACCAATTCCTACAACATGAAGCTGGAACAGAGAGCTAGCAAGTTTGGAACATCTTGCTATTATTTGCTTAGCTCATGATACTTTTATTTTGCAGAGTTGGTTATGCTGGAACATCTTGCTATTATTCACTTAGTTCAGGATACTTTCACTTACTAAAAAATATGTAACATCCACTGTCTATGATAATAATTGCTGTAGAATATACATATCAAGAGAGTTATTTCTTTGATAGCTTTGTGGCCTGTGCTACCATTGACTGGTGATGATAGAACTGAGCATGCTGTTTTTGTAGGTTTGGCCTCTTCGTTGGATCATTGGGACCAACATATCAATGATTGTTTGATTTTATACTCAATGCTTTCACTATGCAGATAGATCTTTCATCCTTGCTATCGAAAGACTCAAAATCACAAAGAATGAACTATAGATAAGGATTGCAAAAGAGGTACAAAAAAAACATTGTCTATGATAACAATTGTTGTAGAATATACCTATCAAGATAGTTATTTCTGTGTTTGCTTTGTATCCCTAAAATGCCGCTTAAGAAGGCAGTGCTTGATTTTTCATCTATGTTTGCTTCTTCCTTACCATGGTAACTCTATCTAGGTGTGTACTATTTGTTTTGTCCAGGTTTGTCAGACTCTCGCTTGACTGGAACTACCTGTGGCTGCTACTTCTTTATGAGCTACCTTTTGTTTTGAGGTCAACTATATAGCCGCACAGACACCTACATTACTGATGCATCATCCACAGCACGCATCTATCTTAGAGTTAATCTACAAGCTGCTTCGTTTCTACCATGTACTTATAGTACTCTTACATTTTAAAATGCTATCTTCATTTATACTTGCTACAACAGCTGTGTTCTCGGCCTGCAAATACTCTGTAACGATTCCATTATATATAGTGCATACATCCATGTCTTTGTAGTTGCTTTTTCCTATATTCCATTGCAACACCTATCACCTCTGTCATATAATCAGCAACTCGGTGTTTACAAAAAAAAGAAAAAGAATACAATCGCTTTTGCCTCTGGTGTCAGACCTATCACCTCTGTCATATAATCTCATGTCTGATCAACTATCTTTTTCTGCAATAGACAGTGCTACTGTTTCTAAGTCATTACATATCTTGAAGGCGATAATTAACTTGTGTGTGCACTTGCACGCATGTCTAAATCTACAACTTTCCTTCTACATATATGGGATAGGGGGCTTAAAGCATATATTTTATTTGTTTCCGTTTCCAACGTTTGTCAACCATAAATCTGTCAACTACAGTTTGATGAATTGATAATGTTTTATCAATAGAGTTCTTTTATTTCTTGGCAGATGAAGCAAATCTGGGAGGAACTTTGTCCTAAAATTAACGAGTTGCTTGAGCTAGGAAAACCAGGAGTGGTGGCTTCCATTTTAGCAGCATGTCAGCGGCTTGAAACAGATCGCCTTGAGGCATTCTATCAAATTGAAATCTATGCGTTGATATTTGAAAACTATCTTTAACTTCATTATATGTGATTCCTCTTCTTTGAACTGCAGAGCTCTCAAGCTCTTTCTGCAGCAATAGGTTCAGATTCTGAGTCGCCTGATAGCATTGTTGCACATATACTTTTTCTTGAGAATTTCCTCTGGGAAAAATCTTCTTGCAATTGGACGGTCCGTGCAAAGATGAGCGTCCTTTCTTCTTTTCCCATTGTAAATGTTTCTTTGCTTCTTATTTAATAAATATATATAGTATGACCGGTTTGGTCTTACTGTTTTACTGCTAAAAAAATATGAGTTCCTTGGTTGCCTGATGCTGCAGTCAATTTTTTAGTACCCCTATGTTAAAGTTGTCGTATCCTTTTTAAATTCCTTTTTGCATGATTTCACTGTTCTAGCCTTACAATATATAATCCAATTTTAATCTTATGCTGATGAGCGTTTCATCAACGTTCTTTGTTGTATTGCAAATTGTTTTATGGTCTATAACAAACTCATTTTGTCACTGTGTTTTTGCTACCTTTTAGCTATATTGTACTGTGTGATCTTCACTTGTCAACCGTGTTAGCTTTGTCCTCTTACACTGTTATACTATGTCGTTAAATTTATTTCTTTGAACAATAATATTTTTTTTTAAAAAAATGTGTATAGTCTTACCTGTTGTCGATCCAGTCTCATTGCCGTAAATTAAAACCTATTTGTACGATAGATTTGGTTCAAGAAATTGTACTTCTTCTTATTCCATAATTTGAATTGTTGTTTTTACGGGAAAAAAATACTACAGGTAAGACTATATACCTCACTTTTAGTTTACAAAGGTATTTTTTTGTGTTTCATTTTACCTTCTTTTTGATGCTCAAGACTAGCATGCCCACCTTTACAGAAATAATCTTTTTACAAAAATGATCGATTAGTGAAGCTCAAAACCAACAACGAACATAGAAAAATACAGCAACCTCTTAAACCTGTAAACAGTCACATCTACGCTAATTGACGCGGGCTAACTTCTAGCATTTTTAATTCTGGGAAGTCACACGCACAAGACGGCGAGAGCTTTGCATGATATCTCGCGATGCTCTCCGTAAAGTTGTCTCCCAGGACCGGAGCTCCCTTTGCCGACATGTATCAACGTAGGATCCGGATCAATGTGGAGGACCACCGTACGAGCAGCAGTTTTGCGAGAGGCTGAACAGTATCTGGTACTGTAGCCCAACGAATATACGCCCTATGTAGTTACTGTAGCTAGAAAACATTGTGCAGAACCATTATAGCCGTTGATCTGTACCTTTAATTTTCGATCGAATATGGTAGAGATCGTTTTTCTAATGTCGTGCATTGTAGATCCTCTACATTAAATCTACATTGAAGGTAATGCATGTATGCTGACTGCCGGCGCCAGCTTTTTCTTCATGTAGATCACGCGCCTATTGATGCGCGCGGGCATCTGATTAATCCGATTGATACTTTTACAGTAGAAAAGCTCATCTTGAGGGAAGAAAGCAATGGAGATGGCAGGTCCCAAAACGAAATGGGCGTAGGGGAAAACGGAGGCTTGGAATCTCAGTGGATATAATGGTGAGGGAGATCCAGATGCACATATGGCATATGTAGCCGAGTGAAGGAGCACAAGAGAGTGCAAACAACGCAGTTATATGATTCTATCTAGCTCGTGTACATCTGAGCTGATTCCTGAGCACGTCTTCTCAGTCCCCAACAGAAGTATGGGCCACGGATAGACTTGTTCAAACCTTGCGCGGGGTGGGGAAAAGGCCAATCTTAAACTGCCAGACCCGAGTCCGGACCAACTTAAAATAGGCTAAGCCTGAAGCAAAAAAAAAAAACCCCCTGAAATTCGTGCTTTCCTACGAAATATTATTATTTTGATTATTTTTGCAATCAAATATTAATATCTATTTCATTTTGAGAATAAAAAATTATTATTCATTATTTTTATTATTATCGTCAGGCTTTAGACCGAAAAATAAAACCCGGACCATGCCCTTGGAGCGTAAGATAGGTTCAAGCGGTGGGGCCGATAATCCGTTGTTCCAAGTTAACATGATTATCCTCACGGAGAGGATTTACACGGTATTGAATAGTACCATAGACTTGTACAAATGCGTAACGGCGTGAGCTAAAAATGATAAGCCGGCTGAGATCTTATCATCATACTTACCAATTACATTCTGGTACCAGTTGGAATAGTCAAAACATATCATACCAGTTGGAATAGTCAAAACATGTCATACCGATACACCGTAGTCTCAAACCCATACCGGCCTCAATACTGGTCATTCCGGTCCATTCCGGTACTGAACAAAATTAAAGTGATCACTCCTTTGAATCAACTCGGAAGGCCCAGTCTAATATTACTCCTTCGGTAAGTGAAATTATGCTAGACTAGTATGCTCGACTATGGTAAAATGTATGAAGTTATAAACTTATGATGTATTATTTAACTGCGTACGACTTTTATACCTATGAAGTTATTGAGTTATGTGTCATTTTTATTCTATAGTTGTATTTGAAGTGAGATTTCAAATAATTTTATGTGTACATATAATTATATATATATAATTAAAATCTGAAACAGTACGACGGAGTGGGCCGCTACTTGCGTATTCCGTATCCAGGGACAAACTGGAATAACCATTGGAATAGAATTGACAACCACGCTTATCATGTCTATGGCCACGTGGCATGTAATTTGCCGCCTCTAGCTGTGTAGAGTGCCGCAAGTCAGCCGGCCGGGGACCCACGCGTTGCGACTTGCGAGAAGGGGCCAGGGGGCACTGTGCACGCGCAACGTGTTACGTGCCCATCGGGCAGCTTTGTTTTTGTGGAATGCACTCACCGTGCTACAAGTTGCTACTATCGTCGAGACAGTCCTTGGTAGGATGTTTTCGTGTTTTTGACAGGATTGCGGGATCGTGTCGTCAATAAAGCCTGTGATTTTAAATATTATCTATATCTATATATCCATAAATAGCTGATGAGATTAAAGGTATTTTATTCCTTTTAAATGACTAGAAGATCTCACGATAATCCTTAAATAAAATAAAACAAAATCCCTAGAAACTGAGCTTTCCATTGCGGAGATTTAATGCACTGTGGTTGGTCACGTATATTTCGGTCCAAGCCCTAGGTTTGGCTCACGCCTGGAAACTGATAGTACATTGCTATGTTTCCGCGGACTAGAAGCGCAGTACGCGAGTTTCACTGATTGGGAGCGGGTACTTGGCTTCTACAGACTAGGAGCGCAATACGTGGCCTGTCTAACCTGTCGCGGTGTCATTTTTGCAATTTCGTACGAGCGAGTACTACTTTTGCTATTACAAATAAAAATGTGTCAATTCAACCAAAGACTCGTTCAATTGGTTCTGAACACTTGAAGCCGACATTCACGCGATCTAGACCATACGTGTCAAAGATCTGATAGCCCGAGTTCTCCATCGACGACAGGCAGGAGTCCTGTAGTGTAACCACCAGAATTCCCGGGTGCATCTGTGTTATTTGGATGTAACTAGCGGAATTTTCTGCACAATTACACAGCTAGATATTACAACATGTTGTATTCATTATATAACTCTATCGCCTTTCGAAAAAAATAGTTGTATATGTTATACAACTGTAATGGTTATAATATCTATACATGATTAATTTGAACCATTATAATCTACCTCACCAAAAAAGTGGTATAAATGTTCTCTTTTTCTCGCAATTAATGTCTATGCAGATTAATTTGTGCCATTATAATATTACTCCACCAAAATAAGTGACGTAGATATTCTCTTTTATCTCGATTAACGAGAGAATTTCTTATTTATATATGATTAATTTGCACCATTATAATCTGTCCCCACCGAAATAAGTGGCGTGTGTCTTCTTCTTTTTCTCTCTCGTTCATGAGAGAAATTCTAGTTGTTTTGATTTTTTTTTATGATTTAAGGATTATTATGAGATTTTTTAGACCTTCAAAGCGAAGGAGGTAACTTAAATATCATCGGTCTATAAATATATAGAGATAAAACATAATTCTATAGATTGTTTCAGTGTGTCTATCACGCCATGTCACATGGCATGCAAGAATTAAAGGGAGTGGTTACCACCACTGCAACAAGGAGCAAGGTCAAGGATATGTTATCGTTTTACAGGTTTAGCTATAGGGCTTGTTTGGCACGGCTGTAACTTTTCTAGAAAAAACGGTTTTCGGCTGGGTTGCAGGGTTGAATGGCTGCAAGCCTGAATGGCTGAGCTGAAGAGGTTTGGTGTTTGACTGTCTGGTTTTTAGGTAGGATGGCTACAACTTTCGAGATGAGAAATGTCTGAAATACACTTGAGGCAAATGATGGCTTGTTTGATGCCGTTTAATGGCAATTAACGCAATTGACGATAATTAACGACAACTAACGACAATTGACGAGAATTAACAAAAACTAATGCAGTTGACGACAATGCAATTAATGACAACTACCGCAATTAACGAGAATTATTGCAATTAACGACAATTAACACAATTGACCAGAATTAACGCAATAGACCGTAATTAACGTAATTAACAACAACTACGATTATTAACGCAATGGATGACAACTACCACAATTAACGACAACTAACGCAATTAACAACAATTAAGGAGAATTATTACAATAAATAATTATTAAAAAATTATTATAATAAACAATTATTACATAAATATTTAATTTACAGCAGAAAAAAGAAAAGAACATAAATAAAAAGGCCGATAGCGGCGGCGGCGGGGGTGGAGGAGGCCAGCGACGGGTCGAGAGGAGGAGGAGAGCAGTGGCTCGAGAGAGGAGGGCTTGCAGATCGGGAGGTGGTTGGGGCAGCGAGGCGAAAGCGGCGGCGCAAGGGAGGAGGATGGAGAAGGGGCGGCGGGAAAAGGAGGGAGGAGGGGCAGTGGTGGCGACGCGGGAGGAGGGGGACGGTGGCTCCGGGGAAGGAAGGAGGAGGAGGGGGCGGTGGCGGTGGCGGTGGTGGCGCTGGCGCAAGAGGAGGAGGGAAGAAGAGGGCGGCGGCGCCGGAGGATGGAGGAGAAGGAGAGAGGTGGCGGCGTCGGCGGGGGACGAGGAGGGAGGAGGAGGTGTGGCTGCACCGACAGGGGAGGAGGAGGGCGGAGGGGCTGGCGGGTCGGAGGGAGGAGGGAGGTGACACTTAGGAGGAAGAGGGAGCTGAGGAAGGATCAGGCAGGTGGGGGTGGGAGGCAGCGCTAGGATTTCGTGCGAGTGGAGTTGGGGGTTTTGTTGAATGGCAAAACGTGGGTAAATTCCACCCAACTTCGGGGGTAAATTCGGAAGGGGACTATGGGAAGCCGTGGGAAGTCGTCCCGTGGCGGCTTTCGACTTTATCATGTTATACGTGATTTCCGGCTTCCAAAAAAACCAGTGGAAAAAGCCCTCCGTTTGGGACGGCTTCCGGCTTTTTCAAGCAAAAAGTGGAAACCGAAGTCGTCCCAAACACGGCCATAGCCTATAGGGCTTTGATTTGGTACTCCTTTTCTAACAAGTTTACCATTGCAACGGAAATCAAGGGTGAAGATTAAAAGCCCCTTGGTAATTGAAAAGGGTAACACAGAGCATGTTTGCCTTCTCATTCTCAGCGTGAGCCAGTGCTACCGGGCTAAACGGTTTAGCTCCAACAAATATGGGAGCCAGAGCTAATATTGAGCCGGTGCTATTTTGTACTAGAATCATGGAGCTGGTCAAGGTAGCTTTAGCAGCTCCACAAAGCATGTTCCCACAACTGCCCCTACCCACGTCACAGGCCTTGACTTGTCGGCACCTCACTAGAGCTCGTTGCGACCTTGCCATCTCATCTGTAACACCCCGGGTCAACACTGAGCTGAGAATACCACTAAACTACACTAACTACTATGGTAAAATGTATGAAGTTATGAACTCATAATGTATTATTTAACTGCGTACGACCTTTATACCTATGAAGTCATTGAGCTATGTGTCATTTTTATTCTATAGTTGTATTTGAAGTGAGACTCCAAGTGAATATATATATATATATATATATAAAATAGTCACTAGAATAGCCTCGGAATAGAATTGACGACCACGCTTATCATGCGTATGGCCACGTGGCATGTAATTTGCCGCCTCTAGATGTGTAGAGTGCCACAGGTCAGCCGGCCGGGGACCCACGCGTCGCGACTTGCGAGCAGGGGCCAGGGGCACTGTGCACACGCAACGTGCCCATCGGGTAGCTTTGTGTTTGTGGAATGCACTTACCGTGCTACAAGTTGCTACTACCGTCGAGACGGTCCTTGGTAGGATGTTTTCGTGTTTTTGACAGGATTGCGGGATTGTGTCGTCAATAAAGCCTGTGATTTTAAATATTATCTATATCTATAAATAGCTGGTGAGATTAAAGATATTTTATTCCTTTTAAATGACTAGAAGATCCCACAATAATCCTTAAATAAAATAAAACAAAATCCCAAGAAATTGAGCTTTCCATTGTGGAGATTTAGGGCTTGTTTGGTTGGTGCCCTGGATTTCATGTCTGAGAAAAAGTGATGCCTGGAGGTAGCCTAGAAAGTAGATGATTTTTGTCTGACCAGGCAAACCTGAAGATGAATTGTTTGGTTGGAAGTCTATGCCTGGAATTGGTGAATGAAAAATAGACCGTTGGATTGAAAGAATTAACGGTGGATCGAGCTGCCTGGGAGGCAGGCTCCCAGGTGCTCATTTTTGGCGCCTGGCACCCAGGCGTCGAAGCATGCTTGGCCAGAGGGCCCTGTGTGCTCTCCTGCACTGTGCAGAAGCCATAGGGAGCGATCCAAATAGCCCCTTAATGCATTGTGGTTGATCACGTATATTTCGACCCATGCCCTAGGTTTGGCTCACGCTTGGAAACTGATAGTACAGTGCCATGTTTCCGCAGACTAGAAGCGCAATGCGTGAGTTCCCCTGATTGGGAGCGGGTACTTGGCTTCTACGGACTAGGAGCGTAGTACGTGGCCTGTTTAACCTACTGCGGTGTCATTTTTCCAATTTCGTACGAACGAGTGCTACTTTTGCTATTACAAATAAAAACATGTCAATTCAACCAAAGACTCTCTCAATTGGTTTTGAACTCTTGAAGCCAACATGCACACAATCTAGACCGTACATGTCAAAAATCTGATAGCCCGAGTTCTCCATCGACGATAGGCAGGAGTCCTGTAGTGTAAACACCAGAATTCCCAGGTGCATCCTGTGTTATTTGGATGTAACTAGTGGAATTTTTTGCATAATTACACGGCTAGATATTACAACATGTTGTATTCATTATATAATTCTATTGCCTTTCGAAAATATAGTTGTATGTGTTATACAACTATAATGGTTGTAATATCTATACATGATTAATTTGAACCATTATAATCTACTCACCAAAAAAGTGGTATAAATGTTCTCTTTTTCTCTCAATTAATGTCTATGCAAATTAATTTGTGCCGTTATAATATTACCCCACCAAAATAAGTGACGTAGATATTCTCTTTTATCTCGATTAACGAGAGAATTTCTTATTTATATATGATTAATTTGTACCATTATAATCTGTCCCTACCGAAATAGGTGGTGTGTGTCTTCTTCTTTTTTAATCTCGTACATGAGAGAAATTCTAGTAGTTTTGATTTTTTTTTTATGATTTAAGGATTATTATGAGATTTTTTAGACCTTCAAAGTGAAGGAGGTAACTTAAATATCATCGGTGGTCTGTAGATATATAGAGATAAAACATAATTATATAGATTATTTCAATGTGTCTATCACACCATGTCACGTGGCAAGAATTAAAGGGAGTGTTTACCACCACCGCAACAAGGAGCAAGGTCAAGGATATGTTATTGTTTTACAGGTTTAGCTATAGGGCTTGTTTGGCACGGCTGTAACTTTTCTGAAAAACGGTTTTCGGCTGGGCTGCAGGGTTGAATGTCTGAGCTGAAGAGGTTTGGTGTTTGACTGTCTGGCTTTTAGGTAGGATGGCCACAACTTCCGAGATGAGAAATGTCTGAAATACCCTTGGGGCAAATGATGGCTTGTTTGATGTCATTTAATGCTAATTAACGCAATTGACGATAATTAATAACAACTAACGACAATTGACGAGAATTAACGGAAACTAATGCAGTTGACGACAATGCAATTAACGACAACTACTGCAATTAAAAGAATTATTGCAATTAATGACAACTACGACAATTAACACAATTGACTAGAATTAACGCAATAGACCGCAATTAACAACAACTACGACAATTAACGATAATTAACGCAATGGACGACAACTACCACAATTAACAACAATTAACGAGAATTATTACATAAATAATTATTACAATAAACCATTATTAAAAAAAGTACTACAATAAACAATTATTATAAAAACAATCATTACATAAATATTTAATTTATAGAAGAAAAAAAAGAAAAGAACATAAATAAAACGCCGATAGCGGCAGCGGTGGGGGTGGAGGAGGGCAGTGCTGGGTCGGGAGGAAGAGGAGGAGAGCGGCGGCTCGGGAGAGGAGGGCAGTGCCACGTTGGGGAGGTGGTCGGGGTCGGAGGCGCAGGCAGGCGGCGGTGCGACAGGAGGATGGAGAAGGGGCGACGACGGTGGGAAAAGAAGGGAGGGGGAGGAGGGAGGAGGGGCGGTGGTGGCGGCGCGGGATGAGGGGTACGGCGGCTCCGAGGAAGGGAGGAGGAGGAGGGGTGGTGGCGGTGGTGGCGCCAGCACGGGAGGATGAGGGAAGAAGAGGGCGGCGGCGCTGGAGGAGGGAGGAGAACGAGAGAGGTGGTGGCGTCGGCGGGGGAGGAAGAGGGAGGAGGGGCGGTTGCGCCACCAAGGGAGGAGGAGGGCGGAGGGAGGCGACGCTCGGGAGGAAGAGGGAACCAAGGGAGGAGCGGGCAGGTGGGGGTGGGGGCAGTGCTAGGATTTTGTGCGAGGGGAGTTGGAGGTTTTGTTGAATGGCAAAATGCGGGTAAATTCCACCCAACTTCAAGGGTAAATTCGGAAGGGGACAGTGGGAAACCGCGGGAAGACGTCCCGCGGTGGCTTTCGGCTTTATCATGTTATACGCGGTTTTCGGCTTTCGAAAAAACCGGTGAAAAAGCCCCCTGTTTGGGATGGCTTTTGGCTTTTCCAAGCAAAAAGTGGAAGCCAAAGTCGTCCCAAACACGGCCATAGCCTATAGGGATTTGCTTTGGTACTCCTTTTCTAACAAGTTTACCATTGCAACGCAAATCAAGGGTGGAGATTAAAGGCCCCTTCGTAATTGAAAAGGGTAACACAGAGCATGTTTGCCTTCTCATTCTCAGCGTGCTCTTCTCATTCTCAGCATGAGCTGGTGCAGCCGGGCTAAACGGTCTAGCTCCAACAAATATGGGAGCCGAAGCTAATATTGAGTCAGTGCTGTTTTGTACTAGAATCATGGAGCTGGTCAAGGGTAGCTTTAGCAGTTCCATAGAGCTTGTTCCCACAACTACCCCTACCCACGTCACTGGCCTTGACTTGTCGGCACCTCGCTGGAGCTCATTACGACCTTGCCATCTCATCTGTAACACCCCGGGTCAACACTGAGCTTAGAATGCCACTAAACTACACTAACTACTAAGTCTAACATTATTTTACAATAAATTCCAGCAAACAATTAAATAATAAAACCCATCCACATGTCATAATAAACATAAAAAATGACACAACAGGAATAAGTATCTAATCACTAGATAGCAATGCCGAATAATAACCCAAGAATTAAGTAGAACCATCCATATTGAGTCTACCGAATGAATAAATCAAGTTCCAACCAATCATCTAGAATTATTCAATGTTCTATCAAGTCCTAAAGGAAATATCATCACACTATAATGAAGTTTTCATGGCAAAATAAATCAAGTAATTGTAGCATTTGCAAGTGTTCTATGTGCGCTATCCCTTCCCATACGGGATGTCATCAACGTTCACCTAAAGCAACAATAGAGTAAGGGTGAGTCCAGGACTCAGCAAGCATGTAATAAAACAATGAACAATAATTTCATAACCATAATCAATATCATCATCAACAATATCCATTTATTTCTCTTCAGACTCATACTCAAATATCATATCCACTTTTCATTTAAGGCGATGCAACTCTATACTACATGTCCACATGCTCTTTTCTTCACTTACACCGGTATAACATGAGTGAACACCCACGACAGTATTCACTCTCAAGCCCGTCCTCAAAAGAAGTGGGGACCTCTACCCATGAGGTAGATATGTTATCACCATGATCACATTCTCTTTTACGCAATGATGCACATGATGCAATAGTTCAATTTAAACTCATCAAATATTCCATTAACAATAATTCATATCTTCATCATCATTGTCGACACCATAATCATTCTCAAGATGTATATTTAAATAATATAATGGAATAAATAGCACCATGGCAATGAATAATAAAGAAAACAACGATCAAACCATCGATCTGTTGGTGATATGCCCTAGAGGCAATCATAGAGATGATTGTATCACGTCTATGTTTATGAGTTATAGAATAAATATTATTATGTTCCTTGAATGAATCATTAGTTATAAAGATTAACAAGTATGTGACTTGTTGGTGAAACTCTTTAACTTATATGATGACATTCTAAATGTATCCCTGGTTGGATGTCACTGGTCGGAACACCAGTGACTTATCGACCAGCACATATATTGATTGATGATCATGTTACACTGATCATGGATATAGGGATATCGAATCAATAATATGAACGCATGTTAGAGAATATGGTGTTGGATTGACCCACCTTGAGATACTATTGAGATTGTTATGATTTTATGTGTCATCAGTTAGTCTCAAGCAATGATGATGTATAATCCTTAGACTGGAGACCAACATGGTTTCCTACATGTGTAATAGTGCACTAGGGGTTGCCAAACACTACTCCGTAACTAGGTAGTTATAAAGGTAGCTTTCGGGTATGCTATGAAACATAGAGAGGGATGTGACTGGTCGGATATGGGATTTACCCCTTGTAACAAAACATGAGAGATATCTCTAGGCCCCTCGATGTGGTCGGATAAAGAAAGTGCATGGCCATGACACTAGTGGTCGAAGAGTCGACCACATGAAGTTATCTGACATTTGATCGAGAAAGTATTGAATTGTCCATGGATGACAAATTATCTTACCTGGAGTTCAATCAGATATCATGAGGCAAAGGGAGAATACACATGCAGGTCGTTCACTTCAACCAGATGCGGACTGGTCGTATGGAGATACGAGCTGATCATAGACTGGTCGAACATAATCACTAACTGATCGTGAATTGATCGTAAGGACTTAAGAACTTGTCATGCCCATATATGAACTGATCGTAGAGAGATACGAGCTGGTCATAAGTGATAAGGACCTACTTGTAGATCATATTGCATTAAGGTTTATCCAATATGATTTATGTGTATTCGGGAAACGTTATGTCCTGCTAGGAATCGCTAACGACTCATGGTCGGAAAAGGGTTTTTGAGTCACAACCAATTACCTATAAAATGGGATGCATGAGGCTGTTGGGACATGAGAGACAGACAACATGAGTTGCTCCACCAAAACCCTAGCCGCCAACTTCTCGAGAGATCCCTGCCGTGCGAGTTGGTGCTAGCACACAGACATGCGGTGTTCTATCCCTAGACATGTGGATACCATAGAGGCGCTACTGCAATTGCTGCTATGATGCTCAAGGACGATCCATGACTTTGCAAGGAACACGATTGGTTGCTGGAGGAGACGATCAGTGCTGAGGACGCTGGACGATCGACTATGACCACTTCATCGACGCGGTCGACGTTGGATCAGGCTGCTCCAACTCTTCTTTTGCTGTGCTGTGCGGCGTCTAGTGGTAACGATCTATGATCTCTTGCTTGCATGGCTTCTTGGTTTACGTGGTGGAATTTTTGAATTGCCAGGTAGTGTAGCCTGCCCGTATCCCTTTAATGGTATCAGAGCCAGGTTGCGTAGTCTTTAATCTAGATCGGTTGCATATACTTGATATGTGGTAGTAGTAGATTGGATCTATTACTGGTCGGGTCTGATAAACTAGATCGAATCATATAGATGGAACGATCTAGGCACTAGTCGATAAGACCGATCGGTTTTCGGCGATAGTAGATGGGTTTGTGGGAGGTATGAATGATAGCGCCAGATGATTTACTGCGCTTATTTACGATCGCATTGCATGATACTCCTACCGGTCGGAATTCCACCATTGGGGTATGCCGTAGTGTGTGGTCATATGGAAGCGATGATCTGATTGGTTCAGAATAGGGTTAATATGATTAATTCGATGATTTTCAAGGCTTGATTACGTGAATAAGATTCATGTCCTGAATTTTTTTTCCAAGGGTGCTACCCCTAACTGGTTAGCGGGACCGCCGTGGTAGGTAATCGTTATCGTGTTATATAGTAGTATATGTTCATGTCACCCGATAGAATTGGATTCTATGCATAACTTCTTTTGCAGGGATTGATGTGAATAGTATGGCTCATTGTATATGTGATGCATGTATGGATTTTACATGGCCTGCGTGTCATGCTGTGTGTTAGCCATCGAGCTACATATTATTATATAACGGCCTGCGTGCCGACATGTGATGCTTGATATCATCATATGTAATTCATTACTAGTTTTTAGAAATAATTGCTTAGTAGATGAATATGGTGATTTCAAGCATGATGGATCAGTGGACAGGAAGCATGGTAATGGAGATCGTCATGATAAGGGTCATACTATTTCACAATTTAATTTGATTATCTGTGAATGTTTATTTTGTTCCTGTTATACTATTGATCATGTTTTATCATTGAATATTTTAACATGGTAGAATAGTATCCTCAAGAAAAATTAAGTTAATTTGATGTCTTTCCAATTGTTGTGTCTATCACGATTTTGATCGTTAATTGGTAGGTCTACCAAAGTAGGGTACATTAACTATGTTAATAAGATGGGGTGGGTGTTGGACACCCACATGCATAGTATTGGTTTAACTTGACAAGGCTATCGAAACAGTTTTGGGCCTTGGAGCATAGTGTTAGTCGCCGGGGCATAGAGATACCACCCAACAAACAAAAGTCATATGAGATATAATTGGCAAGAGGTTGCTTACCTAAATCACTAGGTTCTAGCAGTGATGCCAAAGCTCACTAGGACTTAATGGTATATGGATCTTGAACCCACTATATGAAGTTAGAGGGAAACCTAGCTTAGAACATATAGTGGGAGTATCTTTTATTAAAGTGTTTAATAGAAGATCTTACATAAACATAGTGCTGAATTTTTGCATATATTTCTGTTGTAGATCATGGCACCTAATACTTCCTCCACACCTACCTTTAACTTGCTATCTATTCTAGAGAAAGAAAAGTTGAATGGAACAAATTTCATTGACTGGTTTCGTAATATGAGAATTGTTCTCAAACAAGAAAAGAAGGAATATGTTTTAGAGGGTCCCTATCCCGAGGAACCAAATGCTGATGCTACTTGTGCTAAAAAGAATGCTTATGAGAAGCATTGCAATGACGCAGTCGATGTACACTACCTTATGTTTGTCACTATGAACTCTGAGCTTCAGAAGCAATATGAGACCACGGACACTTACAATATAATTGTGGGTCTGAAAGGCATGTTTCAGGATCAAGCAAGGGCAGAGAGGTACAATATCTCAAAGGCATTATTTTCTTGTAGACTGTTAGAAGGTAACCCGGTCAATCCTCATGTGATCAAGATGATTGGTCACATTGAGATATTAGAAAAGCTTGGTTTTTCTCTTAGCTAAGAGTTGGCTGCTAATATGATTCTCCAATCGCTCCCTATGATCTTTGAGCCCGTCATATTAAATTTTCATATGAATGACATGGAGAATTCAATGATTGAGTTACATGGCATGCTTAAAGGCGCCGAAGAGAGCATCAAGAAAAGTTCTAATCATGTGATGATGGTTCAAAAGATTACTAGCTTCAAGAAGAAGGGTAAGTCCCAGGGAAAGGAAAAAGGAAAAGGAAAGACTCAAGATGAGATCGAGAGTCTCAAGGCTAAGCTTAAGAAGCTCAAGCTGGGTTCTAAGCCTGATACAGAAAGCTACCATTGTCATGAGACTAGGCATTGGAAGAGAAACTGTAAGAAGTACTTGACAGAGATGAAAAAGAACAAAGGAAGTAAGACTTCCAGTTCAGGTATAAGTGTTATAGAAATTAATCTTGCCACTTCTCCTACATGTTCTTGGGTATTTGATACCGGATCGGTTGCTCATACTTGCAATTCAATGTAGGGACTGATAGGGAGTAGAAGTTTGGCAAGAGGCGAGGTTGATCTTCGCATGGGCAATGGAGCAAGAGTTACTGCATTAGCTATTGACACTTTACCATTAGCTCTACCCTCATGATTAGTTATGGAATTAAATAATTGTTATTATGTTCCTGCCTTAAGCAAAAATATTATTTCTGCTTCTTGTTTAGGAGCAGATGGTTATGAGTTCAGAATAAAGAGCAATTATTGTTCAGTTTATTTTGAAGATATACTTTATGGCCATGCTCCATTGATGAATGGATTGTATGTTTTGAATCTTGAGGATGTGCTTATCTATAACATAAATGCTAAGAGACTTCGACCTAATGATAGAGGCAATTTGCAACTTGTGGTGGCTTTATGTTGGCATGTGTGGTTCTTTCTGGTTCCAAAACAATAAAGGAAACGATTGATTTGGGCATTCGAGTGATGTCTCTTTTGGCTTACGCGGTGCTTATTTGTAAACTGCCTACATGGAAAGTGGAAGGGTTTTCGTGATGAATCTTTGATTTTGGATTTGACTCTTTGGTGGGGGAGTTGGTAATGCGTATTTGTGACAATAATCCTTCGTTTTTTCAATTGGTCTCTGTTGTAAAAGAGTTATTTAAAGCGAGTTCTGTTGTGCGTTCCCGGTTAAAGGTGGTGCTCCTGGTTAAAGTGAAAAGATTGATTGAGAGGTGGAACAAGAGTTCTGTGTGTTCTGTGCAAGTTGTGTTTTGGTACCAAAGGGTAGGATATCCCAAGGTACATTGGTTTGTTTCTGGAAGTTGCGAAGATTTTGGAGGTTGGTGTATCGCCAGGACCGTCTCGAGTCCATGCACGGAGTACGCATCGTCTTGTATGTCCAGTGCTGAGTGAGTACCTGAGAGATCCAAAGCTTGAGATTTCGTTAGAGCCGTTGGCCAACGAGTAAGACCTTACCTTTGAGTCCCATCCGTTGACCATACCTGAAAAGGTCGAGACGAGTGTTGAGGTGTAAGACGTTGTAATCCATCAAGGTGATGTGGTCCCATAAGTCCGAGAGGGAAACGACTTGGGAGTCGGAGTCTTGCATGGCGAGCAATACCCAGAGTGGTTCATGTCAGGTACATGTTACCTGTTGTTAATTTCAGTTGTGGTGTCCTTGCGAACAGAACGACAAGAAGAATTCGGGGTCGAATTCTGTTTAAGGGGGGTTAAATGTAATATCTCATTTTATTAAATGAGTATCTAATGAATTAGAAAATAATTAGTAATATGATTTTTAGTGGGAAAATAGTTTGGGCCTTCGGCCCATACCCAAGAGGTGGGCCAGCCACCAACAAAAGAGGGAGAGGGGGAAACCTTGTAGCGTACACGGTAGCACCCCTCCCCTCCCCATTGCACCTCCTCTCTCCCCGAAGCCGCCACCATCTCTCCCATGGCCGATTGCCCCAGCGCCGCCCTTCCTCTGGCCTCTCCCCTAACATGCGACCTCCCCTACTGCCCTGCGAGGTGCTGCTGCTACTGGTGGTTGAACCAAAGGGGAAGAGGTGCTAGTCGGCAGGAAGGAGAAGAAGGAAGGAGAAGAAGAGAATAGAGAACGGAAGAGGAAGAAAGAGAATGAAGGGGAAAAGAGAGTTCTCGTGGGGATTTCAGCAGGCTCCAGCGTGATCTTCAAGGGTCATTTTCAGTTCCCCATTAGTTAATTTAATTCTTTTTCTATGCGAATGTTATCGAGTAGCATACCGGTTTCCCTGCTATTAGTGACTCGGTAATCTTCAGTTCCGTTGATCTGTAGTTTTGGATTAGTTTAGTGAAAAATTAGTATTTTGTCTCTCCTAGATATAAGTAGATAATTCCAATAGCTTTCTAGGAAGTCTTTGTTCGTATTATTTGGATGAGTAGATAATTAGTTATAATTTTTACAATCCGAGTGTCTGTTCAGTTCCCGAGTTTCGGGCAGCCAACATGCTTATGTAAGTTAAAATTGAAAAATGGACGAATTTGGACTTTTTGTCTGTATGAAATAGATAGATAACTTTGTAATTATTCCATATAGTCCAAGAACATAATTTTTTAACAAGTAAAATAGGAGTTATGAAATTTTGAAGTATGCATTTTAGTTCTGAGTTTTTGTTGGGATCAATCGAGAAATATGTTAAGTTTGCAAAATCAGATGCATAATAGAAAAATTGGCATAAATTTATTATGGTAGATAATTCCTTGTGAATTCTATAATATCTTAGATCACTGTTTTTGGATGAACCAATTGAAAGTTATGAAATTTCTAAGTCGATATCACCGAAGTTGACAAATCTGTCTTTGAAGTTAAAAACAAGGGTTTAGATGAAATAATATGATCTTTCGATCACCTGAGCAATTGAGGGTATATGTGTGTAGATTCCAGAAAATATGAGTTCATGATTTTTGGAACTATCGATCAAAAGTTATGATTCTTCTAATGTGACTGTCTTGTTTTGGACAGAATAGTGTTCGAATAGAAATGGTATCGTTTTGGGTTGCGATTAGGAGCGAGTTGTCTATTTAGTCTTATTGCAATATGATGTGTTTTTGGGTGGTATTCTTAGTATGTTTTTCGAATGCTAGGCAGTGGTGTGAAACCGGGGTTAGAGCCCTCTACTCATCGTCACCCATCACACGGTTGAGGCAAGTACATTTTAGAGTATATTGGATGTTTGGTAGTGCAAATAGGATAAATGACTGTTGTTGTTGTATTCATGTGAAGTATGAGTATTTCCAGTTATTTATATGCTTTCGTTAATTGATGATGCAAATTGGAAATATGGAAGTCATTCATTTCATTTCATTTCACTTCATTTCAAAGAGATCCCTATATTTGAGATATAGGCAATGAGATCTCCGTATGAAAAAGGACAGGTACTAGATGCCCGCATTTGAGAATGCGGGCGAGTGAACACCGACAGGCGTTACACTCAGCTATACCGGTATATGCAGAAGTGGAGACATGTGCATTTGCATTTCATTCATGTTCATTGAATATGTTATGGAATATTGAGAATGAGTTGATATTGGTATGTTGTTTCGTATGTCGTTTATTTGTACTTGCTGAGTCATGAACTCACGCATATTGCTTATGTTTTTCTTTAGGTACTTCTTGAAGGTGGCATGCATAGTAAAGGGGCTAGAAGTCATGACGCACTACACTTTGAGATTAACCATGCTTAATGATTGCACTGTTAAATTTAATTGGAGGAACCTTCTAGAGAATGCGTTGATAATAGTTGTGATCACCCTTCGAGGTGTAGTTGCTTACTTTGTAATTGAGTTGATCGGTTCATCCACATGAGTCTTTAGGGTGATGTTTTAATCTTTGCAATTTGGTTATCATGCCCATATATCTGTTAATTGCTTTGAACTATTTAAATGGTCATTGTTTTAAAAGAAATGCTGCTGAACATTTTAGAGAAAAATTTATAGTTTAGCTTCTGTTCTATTGGTTTAGTAGCATTCTTGGCTCATGTTGAGCTGGGGTATTACATTTTAGTAGATATGGTTACATCTACTTGATGAGGTACAAGTCGGAATCCTTTGAAAAGCTTGAAGAATTCGAGAACGAGGTACACAATGTAACATCCCAATTTCTAGGGCTTTTTTATTTTTTTAAAAAAATAAAAATCACCATTTTATTTTCTTAAATTGTTAAAGCTTAATTTGAGATTTCATAAATAAAAACAATTTAATGTGAGTAAATCAAATTTCAATTAAATAAAAATTGTCTTATTTAATTTTCTGGCTTTTCTTGGATTTCTTTTTTTTTCAAGACCTACTTGCTTCTATTTTCCTTGATAGTTCGTTTTATTTATTTTCTAATTCCCTGTATTTCCAGAGCCATTTTAAAAGCCTTAAAAATAAAATAAACCATTTGAATTTTATTGGTTTAATTCAAAGCTTAGTTTAGAATTTCAAAAAAAAGGAAAACCTTTTTAAATGCTTAAAACCAAACTTCAATTACTTCAAATTTGGTTTATTTGAGTTTATTAGTGCTTGCTGGTATTTAAAGTCAAAACAATTATTTTAAGTATTTTATTGGATTTTAAAAAGGCTTTTCCTTTTTGTCCGAAGTTAAAAATAATTTATTTGCAAAATTAAAAGCTAAATTCAAGTTAAAAGTATTTTTATTAAGTTCCAAATGGCTCAAGGGATTTCTGTGTATTTTTCTTGATTTTTTGGGCTATATTAGCTATTTTCTAAAAAGCCTTTTGCTTTTTTCCTATTCCGAAAATCAAAAATCCTTTTTATTTCCTCCTCTGGCTTTGGGCCGAATCTCTTGGCCCACCTTCCCTTCCTCGCCGTCGGCCTAACTCCTTGGCCCGTTTCCCCTGACCGCGCAGCCTGCTCGCCTCCACCGCTCGCTCTCGCTGCCAACGGGGCCCACCCGTCAGCCTCCGTGCGCCCTGTTCCCCTTTCTTCTTCCCCGTTGGTTCTTTGCATGCGCCCATCTTTCTCCGGACCGCCAGGGTCACTGACAAGCTTCCATCGCATCCCGTGATTTCCTCCCCTTCCTCGCACGAAATCGCGCGCATTGAATGCCACTTTTTCTGCTCACTCCGTTGCGGCCGTTGGCGTCGCGAATCCCGCCCGGAATCGCCAAAGCGCGCGAGAGCCACCGCGAATCATGTCACCTCAATCGCCTCACCTGGGCATCCTCCTCCGTTATAAAGAGGAGCACCAGAGAGCCCGTGGCTGCCTCTCCCTTTTTCCCCTGTTCCCCCTCGCTCCCTCGCTATTGCCTGGCCGCATTTCAAGAAACCCTGCCGCCGGCCGACGAGTGCTCCACCGCCTCTAGCGCCACCGCCAAGACCTCTCTAGCGCCTCCATATCCATCTTCAGGACCGCCTCGTCGAGCTCCACCCCGTGCGCACCTTCCCTTCGCCGGAGACCCACGGGAGCGTCGCCGCCGCCTTCACCTATCGCCGCCGCCACTTCCCTGCTCGCCGTTGGCCTTCTCTTGGTACCGCGTCGCCAAAACCATGAGCCCTAGACTCGCTGCGTCCCCCTCTCGCTACCGGTGTCCTCGCTGCCGGCCAACTCCCAACCGAACGCCGGCGAGACCTTCAAGCCGAAGCGCCTGCCCGCTCAGTCAGTGCCGACTGCGACCCGTCGGCAAGAGCCGCATGGCACTCCAAACCCTAAACCCACATCCCAAATCTTGTAGACCAAGTCCACCATACACCATCCCTATGATGAGTGGGTCCCACCTGTCATAATATTTTTAATTTCCTTTCTTATTTTCTTTTCGGTCGAAAATCCACTGCTGACATCATAATTGTCTTTTCCTTTGGGAAAATAATTCTAGTAAATCTATAAATGCTGATTTTTATCATTTCATGTGTTTTTCAAACTTCCGAGAGCCCGTTCTCCCTCGTTCGAACTTCGATTCAAGTGATTCAAATTTCTAAATTCATTATCTTTCTGTTTGTGCTTATTTGATAATTTTTGGATTTTATTTGGAATTATTATATTTATTTGGCTTTGTTTACACGTATAGATTCCGGCATTTCGGAAGAATTCTTGGACCCGACGACCAAAGCATCTCAACTCTTCAACAAAGGCAAGTCATATACCTTTCATCAAGTCGCACCCAATTTATAAAATTATATTGTTTGATATAAACAGGCATGGCTAGTTATATAAAAATAGTTTCAGTAATAGTTAATTACCTAATTGCCATTATGCCTCCTTGATAAATCGAGAATGACATGTACCCTTGAATGACATAAATCCTTGGACACCATAGGATGGCTAATTATTAGTTAGACATTATTGTACTACCAACATGGGTCGTATTATGCTTAGTCATGCTTAGTGACGATGGGATTCATGATCGCATACTCAAAGAATGATTAAACTTGACTTAATGAAATATGGAATTGTGGCGCGGCTACTGCTAATAAAAGTTTGTTGTGCCATGGCAAGGGTTGCCATTTGGCCACGTTGAACCAAAAATGATTCTTTCCAAAGGAGTCAGTGGGAGCAAAGTGCAACTCGAAGAAATTCGAGAAACATCTGAAAATATTTCAACTCCTACTGAACCTCTATAGGAAACATCTCGAGAGAGCCCTGCCATGCTAGTTGGTGCTAGCACACCAGTGTGCGGTGTTCTATCCCTGGACGTGTGGATACCGTAGAGGAGCAGCTGCAATTGCTGCTGTGCTACTCAAGGACGATCAATGACTTTGCAAGGAATGCGAATGGTTGCTAGAGGAAACGATTGGCGCCGAGGACGCTGGACGATCGACTACGACCACTTCATCTATGCGCTCGGCGTTGGATCAGGCTGCTCTAAATCTTCTTCTGTTGCGCTGCATGTCTAGTGGTAATGATCTATGATCTCTTGCTTGCATGGCTTCTTGGTTTACGTGGTAAAATTTCTGAATTGCTAGCTAGTGTGGCCTACCCGAATCCCTTCACGATCACCATTCTACCATGCACTTGCCTCTTATCCTCTTGGAGCTGGGTAGCAAGATGATGGTAAGATGCTAGATGCAACACAGCTAGAACAAACAATTAAAACATAATAAAAAACACACTAAAACAATAAACTAATCTTTGTTGCATGCCTGCGCAAAATCGACACATTTAGCTTTATTCTACCAGATGCACTACCCGCTGTCCCAGTAGTAATATGGCTCTAACTCTCTCCTCTATACCCCAAACATTGTAAAACATGTACTTTCTAGAAACCCCACAAAATTATGTACAACTTTCTAGTTATGACGAACCTTTGAATTCGCTATCTACTTCCCCGTTTCCAACATCAAAGATTACCCCAGAATCTGCCAGAACAGTCCACTTCACAATTTTTTTATATTTTTATATAACTTGAAAAGTAATGAAAAATAGCATTTATGAAATCTACTCAAAATTCCATAGCTTATTTAAGTTATGACAAAAATTAAATTACTTTATTTACTAGGTGTAACCAGCCCATCTACACAATAGCTGCTAATGACGTTCATTTTTTGGACAACAGCCTTTTTGAGTCCATAACTTTTCGCTCACGACCCCAAATCTAGTATTCTAGACCTTTCTAGAAAGCTAATGAAATTATCCACATTTAATCAAACTAGTCGAAATCCTGAAAACTCCAAACGTCAACACCTCTAATTGCCCCTCGCAAAGTTCTACGGTGCAATCCAACGAACTAGGGCTTATTGAAATCTACACTTCCCATGAACCAAACGATCTACAAATTGAACCAAACTTAATCTATGGCCAAATAAAGGCTTTCAGATCATTACCCCTAAATAAATTCAACGATAAATGCGCTGCCCTTGATCTCTCCTCCTTTTTCCCCCTTCTCTTCCTTTCTTTCTTCCCTTCTTCTTCCTCTTGCCTGATCTCCTTCTTCCATGCTAGATCTGCTTATTCCTTGCTAAACCTTGGCAGCAGCACCACCACTGTAACATCCCAATTTTTGAGGCTTTTTGAAAACTTTCAAATTAAAACTAACCATTTGATTTTATTGGATTGATAAAGCTTAAACTTGAAATTTTAAAAAATAAAAACAAGTTAATATGATTTAATCAAAATTTAATTAATTCAAAATTTGTTTTATTTGAATTCTCGTGGTTTTTATTGGATTTAAAGTCAAAAGGAATATTTTAAGTAATTTCTTGAATTTTTACGGTTTTTAAAAGGCCTTTTCTATTTTCCTAAAATTTAAAAATAATTTATGTGCAAAATCAAAAGCTTAATTTAAGTTATAAATAATTTTATCAAGTTCAAAATAAGTTAGGAAATTTTTGTGAATTTTTCCTTAATTTTTGAACTCCTTTTGCTATTTTCTAAAAACCTATTTCCTTGATCTCCATTTCTGTAATTATTAAAACCTCAAAAATCTGAAAAATAGTTTTGGGCCAAAAGCCTTTGCTCCCAACCCATTTCCTCCTCTTCGGCCTGCTTGCACTCAGTCTAGCTCACCAAAGCCAGCCCAGCCGAGCCAGCGCCTCCTTTCCTTATCTCGTCGACAAGCGGGCTCCACCTGTTGGCCTCCTCCCTCTGTTCTTCTTCCCCACCTGTAATACCCCAAATTTATTTAAGTGAGAAGAAATAATTTAGGGAGAAGCGCCAATTAGAAAACGGATTTAACATAAGTTTAGAGGGGGATTTTTGCATAATTTGGGAAACACAGGTTGTGGGCTTTACCACACGACATTTTGGCCCATTAGTGGAGGCGATTGGCCATAAGGGGGCAAACCCTAGGCGCCACCCCTCCCCCCTTTGGCCGCCACCTCCCCTGTCCCCTCCCCCTTGGCCGCCACTTCCACCCCCTCTTGCGCCTTCCTCCCTCCCTGTCCAGCACCTTCAGCAGCGCCTCCTCCCCCTGGTGTAGCTCCCTGCTGCCGGCGAAGAGGACATTCGTTGTTGCCAGCCATTTGGGGGAAGAAGGAAGGTCTCCTTTGGTGGTGGCTGGCCAAGAAGAGGAAGGGGAGAAGGGAGAAGGGAAGAAAGGGGGATCACGTGGTGGTTCTTGCGTTCTTCAGCAGATTCTCCAAGGGTAACCCTCAATCCCCTTTGATTAAGTCGTGTAGTCTTGCATTTTGGCAATGTCGGTATTAGATCGATCTTTGGCAGTCTGTAGTGCCCGGCTGTTTTAGGGTTGTTAGCTGCGAATTCTGGTCTGGCCATCTCCTAGAGAATTGTGGGTAGCGTCATTAGCTTTCCGTAGGATCTTGGATTAGGTCATTTGAATGAGCGGATCATAAGTTATGATTTTTGCAACGTCGCTGTTTAGAGGCTCTGTCAGAATTTTGGCAGCGAGTATTAACTAATTATTAGAAATTAGCTAGCGAATTATTTAGAGGATCTCATCGACAATAAAATTGTAGGTTATTTAATAAGGTTTCCAGAAAGCTAGAGAATGTAATTTGTGGATGTTTGTACTGAAAGTTATGTAAGTTTTAGTCTCACTGTCCAGAACCTCTAACGGGATTTAGTAGTTTTAGTAATCTATTTGGTAGGGATAGAGGATGACAAAATCTGAGAATCGCACCATCTAGTTTTATGTGGGTAATTTAATAGGCTTTCCATAGAATCAAAGAACACCAGTTTTGGGTAAATAGACGAAAATTTATGAATTTTAGAAGAAGACTGTTATGTTTTGGGACAAATCGATGTTCATGGGAGTTGGTGTTTTGGGTTGCGCTAGGGAGCGTAGGTTGTCGTGTATTTGTTTCTAGCAATGTCTTATCCCGAAATTTTCTCTTAGTGTGGTTGTTAAGAATACTCAGGTGGTGGTTCGATTTCGGGGGCAGTGTCCTCTTCGCGTCATCAAGCTTCACACGGTTGAGGCAAGTACAATTAGTGGTAGAACAATTAAAGTGATTGTTTATGAATGCTTGTTTTATGATTATGTTATTTACTCATGGTTGTCACTGCTAATCGTTACATTCTTATGTTGATTAATTGAATAGACTCATATGCATCATGTTATTATCCTTGAGACTTGGTCATGTGGTGGCCAAGTATTGATTTTGAGGTCCCCATCATGTTTTAGACGGGCTTGAGGTCCCCACACCCGTAGAGTGTGGGCTTATGGTCCCTGTGCTAGAAGGCACAGGCATGGGTATGCATCGACGGATGCATAATCCGCATTATCGGTAAATGCAAAGAGAAAGGAAAAGGTGCATATGTGGCATTTGCATTGCATGAGCATATGAGTTGATTTGAGATGAAGAATTGTGATTGGTTGATTGTGACAAAGTTGTATATTGAATTACTGTATTAATTGTACTTTGCTGAGTCATGGACTCACACTTGCTGTTTGTTTATATTTTTTTAGGTACCTCTTACACAGACGTCATACATGGGAAGGGCTAGTAATAAGATCTTGCACAATACCACGAACTATTCATGAATGATGAATTTTGGACTATGAATTAATAATTGAGCAAACTGCCAAGATGATTTCTTTTATTGGATATGACTTTATGCATCTGTTGCTTTGTAATAGAGTTGATTAGCGTATCATGGAAGTTTTTATGATTATGAATTAAGTTGGATGTTTGAAATATTTGAATATGTTATTGAATTTTGTTAGAACCTCCTGTATGCTTAACTATACAAAGGAGGTTCTGTCGAAATTTAGTGTAAAGTCTTATAATTTAATTTGTTATCTTGTTATTTTAGTAGCATTCCAGGCTCATGTTGGGCTGGGGTGTTACAGTTGGTATCAGAGCGAGCTGTAGGTCCGTGGTACTTGAATCATTAATCTTGACACACTATGCACAATAGGATGGGAATGGGCAAAGTATTGCATTTACGATTCTATTATATCGTATTGATGATTGCTGATATGAATTGAGTATGATTGCTTATTAATTCATTATATGATTGTTATGTGCGGAGATAATCGATGTCGAGAGGTAGAGTTTAGTTGTGGCCATGGGCATGGCTAGGTTGTACCACTATTTGTGGTATGGGGAAGGAGGAGTGTTTACTCTGGGTAACTTAGTTACAAAAGCTGGGGATGGGTTTGTTTGAGAAAGGTTAATGTATTCCTTGAGTTTACATTTGATTATTCTGATTACTCGCTGTTGGTTGATGAATTTTCTTGGGTTAGTGGCTACAAAGCAGTTGATGTGTTTCCATTGGCTTAAATTGTCCCTTTAGGCAATTATTGTTTTCCCAACTGTTGAGTTATTCTTGCGGTTGGTGAACTTGGTTAATTGTCAAGATTGACCTTTGCATTGGAGTTTTGTCCTTCTAATTGGAAAATTTGACTCATTTATTCGCTTGATGTTTTGGATAATGCAAATTTCCTCTTGCAAGTCTTTTAGCATGTGGAAACTTTGACCCAATATATCTCTTTTGGGTATTTTGAGTGTTGAAGTTGAATGCTTCTCTTTTATGAAAGAAAATGTTAAACCCTTTAGCGATGTTCTGTCATGGTTAAGTGAAAGGTTATAATAAGAGAAATTAATAGATATGATATGGGTTATCAAGTTGGGACTGTAGTGTGGTGTATAATTGATCTTAACCAAGATTCTTGGAAGGGAAGTTGATTAATTTGACAGTGTCTTGTAGTAGTTCTTGATGAACTATGATTAAGAGTGTGGCTATACCTAATTGGAGTCGAAGGAGTTATTAAAAAAAGGGATAATTGGCTACAGGACACTGTCCATTGACCACATTTGCCATTGGACACTGAAAAACGTGCTGCAGCCAGATAGCACTCCAAAAACATGTAATTTGGTCGTAAGACACTGAGTCGCTTATTTTATCATTTCTTGGCCACAGGGAGAGAGAACATTTCCAAAAAGACTGGAGTGCCCCCGGTGCGATCAAACCCTAACGAAACGGTTTCTCCCCGCCGCCCGCCCCACATTCTTCTATCTCCCTCACATTTCTTCTCCCCCAAATCTCTCCCCGTCGCCACCCCGTCGCCACCTTTCGGATTCGGCTGGAGCATGTGCTGGTGAGGGCTAAGGTCTATCAGAGATGAAGGCGCCGATGTCGAAAATGCGGTGCCTCAGGAGCACGAACTCCCCGTCGAAGCCTGTGAAGCTTTCATGGGTCCCCGATGGGTAAGGTTCTTCCTCATGCCAATTTGGTGTTGATCTGGTGTGTGTAGTTTAGATCTGGGTTGATGTGTGTCGATTTAGGGTTGGGTGTTGATGTTGCTATATTCGTCCCGTTGTAATGCGCATCGATTTAGGGTTGGGCGCTGATGTTGCTATGTTCGTCCCGTTGTAATGCGCATCGATTTAGGGTTGCGCTTTGATGTTAGGGTTGTGCTCTAATGTTGCTATCTTCGTTCCATTCTAATGTGCGTAGGATGGATTCGAGAGTGGCATGCAGAGTAGCTGTGCGTGTTGGTGCTTATGTGGAGTTCACTGACGACGGTAGGCAAGACTACCATGTTAGCCGGGACATTAACTGGGTTTTAGACAGAGATACTAGCTGTTTCCTTGACTTGCTGAAAGATCTTGACGATGAGGTGCCACATGGAAGCAACCAAACACTTGCTGTCACCATTTGGAACAAAAGGTGCAATAGATATACAGAGGTTGCTTTTGACTCAGCACTGCTTGATGCGTTTGACATGTATTGGGACATAAGGAGGCTCCCTCTAGTTGTTAGTGTATCTGGTTCCAATGGATGTAGGCAGGCAACTACTAGCAACTTTGTCTTGTGTCCAAGAGCCACCTCCTCACAGCAGACATTGCCATTTGCCTCGATTTGCCAACACAAGACAGCACAACTTGCCCGCACAATGAGCCAGACCTTGCAAACTGCTGCTGGCGATGTGGACAAATGGGCTGAGGCTGATGATGACCAAGAAGATTATGTGGGTGTGGATGATGGCGGCTTCAAGACAACGATTTGATGTCGTGACGATACCTCAGACCAGGAGTATGTGCCAGGTGATGATGATCAAAGTGAGTCTTCAGTTGATGATGAGGCTGGTTGTCAATCTAATGTTCATGTAACTGACATAGAGAATCCTAACATAGATGTTGGAGTTACTTTTGAGGATGGTCAATGCTTTAAGAGGTGTATAAGGCAATATGCAGTGCTTAATGAGGTCCAACTTGCAGCTACCTACAGTGAGGCATCGAGGTACCGAGCACATTGCAAGGCCAAGAAGTGCAAGTGGAGGATACATGCGTCAAGGCTTCAGGATGGAAGGACTTGGATGGTAAGCTTTCTGTTTTCATAGTATACATCTTTTGTCATGTACTCATGTCTAATGCTTTCCTTTGCAGATTAGGAAGATGCCATACAAACATTCATGTCCAAGCTCTAGCCAAGTAGAGAGGAACTGTATGGCTACCAATGCATGGGTCAGGGATAGGGTTATTGGAAAGTTGAGACATGATCTTACAATTGGTGCTACAGCTCTAAAGAAGTTTTTAGAGGAGAAATTCAAAATCAATATATCATATTATGTTGTTTGGGATGGGAGGCAAATGGCACTGGATGAGATATTAGGCAGATGGGAGGACAGTTTTGAACATGTTTTCAGCTTCAAGGTAGAATTAGAGAGGAGATGTCCTGGCAGCATAGTAGAGATAGAGCATGAGCGGGTTGGCAACAAGATGAGATTCAGCAAGATGTTTGTTGCCCTCAAGGCTTGTGTTGATGGATTCCTTAATGGTTGTAGACCTTACTTAGGCATTGACTCAACTGTGCTCACTGGTAGGTGGAGGGGTCAGTTGGCATCTGCCATAGGGATTGATGGCCACAATTGGATGTTTCCAGTGGCTTATGGAGTCTTTGAATCAGAAAGTGCTGAGAATTGGCAGTGGTTCATGCAGAATTTGCACAGAGCCATTGGTTCACCCCCTGGCTTGGTGATATCTACATATGCAGGTAAAGGCATTGATATTGGAGTTACTAGGATATTCTCCAATGGGGTTGAACATAGGGAGTGTATGAGGCACCTTGTCAAAAATTTCCAGAAGAGGTTTCATGGGGAGATTTTCCAAAGGCATCTGTGGCCTGCCTCTAGGGCTTACAAAAGGGTCAACTTTGACATGCACTACAAGGTAATGGAGGAAGCATCACCTAGAGCCATGGAGTGGATTAAGGAGAACCACAAGCATCTATGGGCTAGGAGCATGTTCTCTACTGCAAGTAAATGTGACTATGTCACAAATAACATTGCAGAGACATTCAACAACTGGGTGAAGTATGAGAAATCACTCCCTGTTATGGAGTTGATGGATAGAATCAGGCAAATGATCATGCAGAAGATGTGCACCAGAAGAAACCTTGCTGACAAGCTGCAGGGATTGATAATACCCCATGTCATCAAAGTACTCAATGCAAAGAGCAGAAACCTGCCATTCAAAATCTTCCATAGTCATAATTTCACAAGAGAGGTTGGTGGCACCAATAAAGACTTGACTACTTGGAGGCATACAGTTGATCTGAATGCTAAGGAATGCAGCTGCATGGAGTGGCGACTCATGGACTACCTCAGACTCATGCTATTTGCCTCATCTTGTTCAAGAGAAATGAAGAACTTGAGAGATATGTGCATGAATACTATAGTGTGGACAAATTCAAGGCAGTATATACAGGTTTAGTGATGCCAATGACAGACAAGCATCAATGGCCTAAGGTTGACTTAGGATTCAGGCTGTAGCCACCTATACTCAAGAGGGCAGCAGGAAGGCCAAGGAAAAGAAGGTACAAAGGATATGAGGAAGGAGGTTCTGGCAAAAGGAGAACCAAGTGCAAGAGGTGTGAACAGTTTGGGCACATGATGAAGACATGCAATGAGCCTGTTGATGACCCAGATGCTCCTCAACCTGCACCCCCAAAGCCAAAGAGAAAGACTTGCAAAGTAGGTAAGAAAGCAGTCGCTAGGAATGAATCAGATGCTCCTCCAATCCTTTGTCTGGAATACCCCACAGTCCCTGGTCCAGTAACAAGGAGGTAAAAGTCTTGTGTCCTCCCATCTTGTAAGGTTCTTACTAGTCTGTAAATGTCTATACTGCATTCTAACATTTTGTTCATCAACAGATGAAGCAGTCCTGGGAAGCTAGGCAAGTCAATCAAGCGATCCACAGGAATGCTAGGCATGGATGGGAGAAGAAGGAAGACTTTGTTTAGGGATATAGAATATTATGGACATGTAATCCACTGAGTTCTAGTGGCTTTTGTAAGAGTAATGACAGCTAGTGCATGTACTTCTGGAGTTGAGGAGTTGAACACGTAATCCAAGATTTACGAGTTGAACATGAATTCTGGACATCTGAATATGTCATGTAATCAAGTACTTTTGGTATGGAATATCTCAATGTTTAGTTCTGGTATGGTTCTACCATGGTTCTTTCATGTCAATATTGAAGTTTTGCATTACAATATAGACCATCATTTCAGCATTACAACACAGCATATTGTCAACAAAACACATAGGAGAAATTCTGGGTTTCTCATTGCATAGACCATTACAAAGCATAGACCATTTCAAACATTACAAGCCATAATATTGTCAACAAAATACATAGGAGAAATTCTGGGTTCCTCATTGCATACACCATTTCAGTGCCATGCCTAACATCTACATTATGATATTCCTAACATTCACATCTAAATCTACTTCATAAGAGACACTACTAGGATAGCCACAAGGAGGAAGACAATCGACCAGCCAAGTATCATCATCCTCTCACGCAGGCGACGGTTCTTGTTCACCACATTGCCAGCCATCCCAAACCTCATTCCCTTCATCTCACCATACATTCCATTCATAGTATTCCTCATCGCAGTCAAAATAGGAGGAATTGCAACAATGGAACCTTTCATTTCTTCCATGGTCTCTTGGACCTCCTTAACAGCCACCTTCAACTCATCTAGGAGGGCTTCCATGGAGGCTGCCGCCGCCGGCACTCGGGTCATAGCATCATCAGGAATCCCAATGTCAAAAGGGAACAAACCATTATCAACCAAATAGGCTTCGTACTTATCTTCCCACATGAAAAACTTGCAATGGTTCGGGAGCTGAAAATCAACCAATGTACAAAACCAATCAATTGAATCCGACAAATTCCAACACAAATGCATAACCAAGTACAAACAAAACACCAAATACTATCCACATTTTCATTCTTTGGGCACTTGAAGAACTTCTTGCCCGGATTGGAGGTCGTCCGGGAGGTGCGCTCCACCACCGAAGTCTGGCAAAGGGGGCACTACACCAGGGGGAGTCTACCACTCATGAGCGCTTGCCACGACCTCGCGCGCCGAGGAAGAAGACCCAGAGAATGAACCACCCGCCATGCCCGGCGCCGAGAAACACCTAGTCGCCGCCGCCGCCGCCAGCACGAGAGAGAGAGAGAGAGAGAGAGAGAGAGAGAGAGAGAGAGAGTCAAAGCGCGATTGGCGAGAGAGAGAACGAGTCGGCCGGGTAAGGAGCGAGCGGGCCTAAATGGTCCGTCTCAACCAAGTCCGACCGAAGGGCAAAAAGGACAATTCGCATGCTTTCTCTCTCCACTGTGGCCGGGAAATGATAAAATAAGCGGCTCAGTGTCTTAGGGCCAAATTACATGTTTTTGGAGTGCTATCTGGCTGCAGCACGTTTTTCAGTGTCCAATGGCAAATGTGGTCAATGGACAGTGTCCTGTAGCCAATTATCCCATTAAAAAAGTGTAGAATATTGATGAACTGGTTTGACCATTAAAATTGTTTGGTTTGCTAAACTTGTTGGATTATTTGGTCTCAATAGATGAAACTAACTATGTGGAGTGCTGCTAGATTATTGCCTTAGTAGATACTAATCTTGAAATTATCTTTTTAATGGATACTTGGTGAACATATATAGTTACTAGATCTACATATTTCCGTCGACCGCGCCATGCCCTACGCCCGGAGCTTCACCGCGCGCCCATGCCGTTGAACCCCTTCCCTACTCCACCCCTTGCCATATAAAGGGGAGCCCTAGGAGCCCCTCGACCTCCTCTTTCTTTCCCCCTCATCCCTTTCTTCTCTCTCGCCGTTGTTTCGCCGTATTTCGAGGTTTGACCGCGTCGGCTGGAGCTCCTTCCACCGACGATTGCGCCATAGACAAGGGACCTCCGCCAACAACACCTCCACCCGTAGATTCGCACAGCCGTTCTCTCCATGGTGCTCACCCTACTTTCTCCGGGGACTCGCCGGAACCCCATTGCCGCCTTCGACCACCCCCGCCGTCGCTTCTCCTCCTCAGCGCCGGCCACTCCCTTGCGCTCCGTCACCAAAACCAAGAGCCCTAGGTTTGCCACTCCTTCCTCTTCCCTTTGGTGCCCCAACCATGGCTCGCCACGGCGCGAAGCGCCGGCGAGCCGCGCAACTGAGCGCTACCACCTCGCCAAGGGTGATGTGTTAGGCACGTAGGTGCCACCTCACTGCCACGCGAGGCCATCTCAGCGCCAAGGGCCGACGTGGCGGCCCGCGTGGAGCCCGCATCAGCACCCGCATGGACCCTAGCACTATTACGCGAGTCGGGTCCATGGTGGACTTGGTCCATGGCCGTGGGGCCCGCATGTGAGCCGCACCAGAATTTTATTTAGGAAAATAATTCCAGCCTAAATTCATTAATCCCCTCGCTGACGTTAGCATGACGCAATAAATTGATTTTCCTTTAGAAAATTAATTCCAAAAATCCAGAAAATTCCCTTGTCATCATTTTATGTATTTTCAAACTTCTGAAAGCCCGTTCTCCTTCGTTCGAACTCCGATTCGAGTGATTCGAATTTATAAATTCATCTAAAATCAAGATCTAGCTTTATACATTGAAATTATTTGATTAGGAGTTTATTTGAATTTTATTTTAATTTACTTCACTTTCACATGTAGATTTCGACGACTCCGTAGTACCCGAATATTTCTAAGAAGTAGATCCTCAAGCATTTGAGCAAGGCAAGTTACATCTTTGATCATATTGAATCCCAATATTTTAAATTATTATTGCATGCTTATTTAAATTCAAGTAATTTAAATTCCTGTTTTAAGCTTTATAGTTATTCCCAATTCCTTTATATAGCCAAACTTTGCTATTAAATTAGTTATTCCTTGATACCTTAGTTAAAATCTAGTTGATACATTAGTATGAGCTAGAACATGTTGAAAAATATTATGCTTAGACAAAACTTAGACCAAAAGTGCTTAATTTGGGGGATTTAGCCAAAAGTTCAACTATGGTTTAAAATGATACTATGGTATTGTCTTTACCATATAAGTTTATAAAATAATTTAACTTGGCAAATGAAATAAAAATTGGTTTAGACTTGGGCAAAATGGATGGATGTTGGATGGTGCACGTTGATACACAGGATCAAGTCATCTATATGATCGGGGCCCAAGGGTTATTTTGGAAAGTCGCCCAAGTCAATTAAGGACCGGTCTTCGAGCCGCATCTTGCTAAGCCCCATCATACTACCACATGTCCTATGTGGGCGAGACCTGGTTAAATAATTTGTATCATTTCACTGTGGTTGTGCCATCCGGTTGCGTGGGTGTCTTTATGACCTACTTTTATGTATTCCCATATGGCGCAAGATGGGGCTTAAATCCAGTGGGTTTCTATCCCAAGGAAGCGAAACCTTAGCGAAGTGGGACTACGGTGGAATGATGCATTGTAAAGGCTTTGTGATAATGACTTAGTCGCTTCGGTAGTGTGTCAAACGGACATTATAAGTCAATTATCTCTTGTGAGTAAAGTTGTACAACCTTTGCAGAGTGTTAAGAACTATTTGAATAGCTGTGTCTATGGTCATGGATATGCTAAGCAAAGCCACTCAAAGTTAGACTTTGATTTTGTTTTAAAAAGACTTTATCAAATGGTTTATCCAAATGGGAAATTGGGCGGTTTGCCATGTGATAGGAATGTATCCTTCACAACTCGTTGATGAATGTTATCTCACTATAAAACTTGAGATTTAGAAAATGAATTTTAGTTATAGAGTAAACTGCTTTAGAACTTAGTATGAATATTTAAAATGGAAAATGTCGCTTTATGCAAATTGAGCCATATAAGCCTCCCTTTATTAAATCCTTGCATGTATTATAATCTGTTATTGGGAGTAACTTGCGGAGCACGGTTGTTTGTGCTCACTCTTGCTTAATACAATTATTGAGCAGGAGAGGAGTACTACGAGGAGAATGAGAACTTGGATGACTAGGCTACGCCCCAGACGATTGCCTATGGCGAATCGTGTGGACTACCTTACTTCTTTTGCTTCCGCTGTATTTTGATTATTGGCTGTATGCCCTTTGTTGTAACAAACTTTAATTATTATCAATGAATGGTGTTGTATGGTTATGCTATCCACTTTTGTTCGACTGTGTACACTAGCTGTTCCTGGACTAGTGTATGAAACACAGAGAATCTGAAATCCTTCGCTCCCGGGTTCGACAACCACCACCAACAACAATCCCAGCAGCAGGGCAGCCGGGAGAGGGAGGGAGGCGTGGCAGGGAGAGGCGCACCGGCAGGGGGAGGCACAAGGATGAGCGGCGCTGGGGAGGAGGGGCGACAGTAGAGAGAGGGGCGGCTAGGGTTTTGGGGGAGGCCGCCCTGGCTCCACTTAACACTACTACAAAACAGGCTATAGTAGACGCCCCATCACAGACGGTTCCTTTGGAACCGTCTATGTTGGGTCTGTCGGACTGCGGTCGGCGCTGCAGATATCACTGACGGTTATTATTTAGAACCAAATGCAGTGATAATCATTATCCTGACGGTTCTATTCACAAACCGCTGCAGTGATAATCAACCAATCACGAGCGGTTCTCAATAAGAACCGCTCAGGATATCTGACGGTTACGAATAAGAACCGCTCAGTGATAATTAGTTATCACGAGCGGTTCTAATTAAGAACCGTTTGTGATATCTCGCTATCCTCTCGCTTGCGACCGCCGCCTCCGCCGCTTGCCGCTCTGGAGGTTCAGTGTCACGAGCGGTTCTTTAATAGAACCGTCGTGAATGATCACAGATGGTTCTATTAAAAACCGTCATGATAGGTGCTATCCTGAGCGGTTCTTAACAAGAACCGTCTCGATTGTTAGGCGGAAGCGAAAATTTGAACATAATGGGTGGGCTGCGAAACTCGCTTTATATAACCTCCATCTCCTCCTCTGCGTTTCTCCTCCTCACACCTTGCGCCCGGCCTCCGCCGAGCTTGTCATGGCGGCCTCCTCCAACTCGTCCGGCCTCATCGTCACCGGCCTCATTGAACCATCACCCGGCCTCCTCCACCTCGCCCGACCTCGTCGTCACTTGGCCTCCCACGACCTCGTCGCCTTGGCCTCCTCCACTTCGCCGCCCGGCCTCCCACGACCTCACTCTCTACTCCCCCTCTGCTTTGTGATGTGGATTCTTGAGTTGATTCTCTTGTGATGTGGGTGATGCTCTTGTGATGTGTGTAGTTCATGTTGAGTTATTTGGTTTGGGCAAAAATATACATGGTAGATCGCGCACCGTTCGGTAAAATCATCATAACTTTTGCATACGAACTCCGATTGCGACGTTCTTTGGCTCGTTGGAAAGCTAACGAAAAGCTCAATCCGAAAATCCATAAGTCAAGGTCAGATTTTTTTCGCGAGGTTTCAAAAAAGTGAAAACCCCAAAAAAGGTCGTTTAGGGCCTCTAAACGGCCTCGAAGTTTTTTAGCCGTTTTCGGTTTTTGCCACGAGAAAAGACTATCACGAGCGGTTCTAAACAAGAACCGTCAGGAAACTCATCACGAGCGGTTACGAACAAGAACCGTCGTGAAAATGTCATCACAGACGGTTTGTAAATTAAACCGTCGGTGATATTCTCGGATCACGAGCGGTTTTGATGAAAACCGTCGTGATATACTTTCCGCAGCGGTTTCAACAAAAACCGTCAGTGATAGTGCGTATCGCAGACGGTTTTGAACCGTGCGTGATAACTACTGTTATCATAGACCAACAAATATAGACGGTTCGAAAACCGTCTGTGATGACGGTTCCGAACCGTCTGTGATGAGGCTTCCTGTAGTAGTGTAAGGGCCGGCCAGCACCCCTCTTGGGCCAAGGAATGCCCTTCGGGCTAGGTTCTGATCCCCCTCTAATTATGAAATTCTCTTTTAATTCTAATTATTTTTTCTCTTTTTAATTCATTTTGTTCTCTAATGTTTAAACGAAGTATTACATCATTGCCACCCCTCGATGCTTGCCATGCCCTTCCCGATCGGAATCACTGCCGAATCGACCTCGCCTCTACCTTCTCGAGCCGTGCTGCCACCGTATTGAGAGATGATAAGGTGGTGTGGGGAGGAATGGATTGTGAAGGAGAATAGCGGAGAGGAAGAATATGAACGGTAAAAAGGTCCAAATTGAGTAGACAGGAGCTGGAGCTAGAATTTGGGCCGAGCAATCTCATTTTGGGTTCCACATCTATTTTATAGCTGCTCACGAGAGAAGCTAGAGCAAGAACTGGGAAAACATGGAGCCAGAGCCGGCCCAACGTGCCAAACACCCCGTAGTTTTTTTCCCTGTTACAACCCATAATACACAACCTTCAGTAGGTTCATTGTATCACTGCTTCTGCTAAAAAAAACTTTACCATTAAGGTTCCTTGGCATTACCATACCAAAATTTGGCTTATTTGGTTCAGGGCCAAAACAAAACAATACCAAAATTTGGCATTACCTTGGAAATTTGGCGTGTGTTTGGTTCAATACCAAAATTTGGCTTTGCCATGAAAAATTTGGTAGCGTCCGGCATTTCCCTTCCAATTCCTTGGCTTCTTTTGGGTTCCAAAATCGGCCGCCCAAAAATTGGTTTGGCAGCAGCCGTTCACAGCGACACATGTCAGATGGTGAATGGCTATGGGTAAGTGCATTAATTGCATGGTTAGATAGATTAATCAGTTTTAAATGATCATATTTTCTAAACCGAGTATTCGATTTGTGATCTGTTTGAACCGTTGTGTTCTTTGTCATTTTATCAACAAAACAAGACTCATATTGGCATATTTTGGGGCAAAAAAATAGATATCATGCTGGACCCACGTGTCATACTCACAATTTTGGCATTGCCCGTGAATTGGTGTGGCTGCGATCCAAACACTATTTTTTTTGCCCAGGTTTTGGCGGCATTACTAAAATTAGTATGGCTACATGGGGCGCTGAACCAAACAGGCTCGGTATTTCAACTTTTGGGGTTTGTTCATGTCTGATAGAACTATAACAAAATATATTGTCAAATATAAATAAACTTTTATGATAAAAAGTAGTTCACCCCAGTATGAGAAAAGGCACACAACGTCATAGATTGTCGTTGTTTGGTGTGTCCCTGCAAATGCATAGTTTGCATGAAGAAATAATATATTGTAACGCTTTTGGTCCCATCATCGTACACATGCGCCGTCTACTGAATTTTGTGGCGCCTGCCAAAAAAATAATAATCTCATAGTAGATGTTTGTCTTTCACAATTGAGTATTATCATAAATGTTTATGCCATTGAAAGTCAAATTTGTTGTAATGAGTTTTTTAAAATGAATATTAACCACTGTTTTAAAGAATTGTCTCATGTTGCAATTTACCACATAGTGGTGTATATCCATGTAACTGTTCATGGATCAAATGTTGGAACTTCACAGTTAGGTCCCCGAGCAGCTTTGTACAAGATCCTTGGGACGATGTTCCTGTACTTGTCCTCCTCCCTCTTCTCTAGCAAATACGAGATCATACTTTCGACCTCCGATTTAACATGCAGGTAAAGATCGTTTGCAGCCTGCCGATCAGTCAAGACGTCTTGCCTTCCTCGCGTCGAAATCGGCTTCCCAAACCGGTAGTAAAACCGGCCCGGGATTTTCAGATATACACCGGGGAAGAACACCTCATGGTCAACATCCCTGAAAGAGAAAATTTCAGGAATGATTCAGGAACCATTAAAATTGAGATAAGTTGGCACGTTGTGTTGAGTTGTCGGAGTGTGTGAAGAGTTGCCACATAAGAGTGGCAATTGGCATGTACCGTAGCTTCAGATGGTTGCTATAGGCTTGCATCAGTTCCTTGCCGAAGGGTGCGTTCCTGATATCTTCGAATGTACAAAGCAGCTGCAACATTTTTTTGCGGTAGAGTAAGAGTACATGTATTAGTTATTGATCGCGGTAGTGCCCATTGGAGAATGGGGATTCTGAATCATACGTAATGTCAAGATTGCTAAATCTTGGTCAGGTTTGTTCGAAATCAAGTAATCAACAAGAGAGCAAGTCATAAAGATCCCAAACTGGTAAAATGGGGAAGGGAAAAAAATGCTCAGTTGCAAAACAAGGGAAAACTTTAGCAGGAGGAGCTTATGGCGTACTTCCATGAGATCATCTTCTCCAACGACACCAAAAGGCACAATTGTGGCATTAAACTGTGCGGCCATCCTGACAAATTCTGTCTGAGCTGGCCAGAACAACCTGTGCTCTTCACCCTACAAATTACTCTCGTGTGAAATATCTTAAGAACCAATAAAAAAATTATGCAAATATGATTTGAGGTTAGAATGGTTTAGCATTTCATCTCAGGACATTCAAATACATGACCAGTTTACAGGCAGACAGGAAGTACAAATGTACGATATGAAATATTATAAACTTCAGCTGAACTTTTCTCTTTAAATTACGATTAAAAGTTAAATGAGGCTTGAAAGTGTAAACGTGTGTTCGCTACCTTGCAATGGAGTGCTTCCCGGTGACCGCCTGGGTACAGAAGCACGAACTCCCCGGCGGCCAGCAACTCATAGATATACTTGTACGTCATGGGCACGCCTCCCCATAAGTTGAGGAAATCAAAGAAATCATGCCCCTCTGACGACGTCCTCGTCTTGTTCGGGAACAGCAGCGGATGAGCAATGCCGCGGAAGACGATCTTCTTCTGGCGCAGGAACTCCGCGGCGAGAGAGATCAGCTCGATGCCCAGCAGCATGTGGTTGCCGACCAGCAGTACCGGGCCGTCCTCGGGGACCCCGGCGAGGCCCTTCACGATCGTGCCGTCCTCCATTGTAGAGAACATCACCGGGCAGGTTCTGAATGTCAGATCACTGCATTTGCCACGAGGGAATCATAGTATCAGACTGATGGTGATGCACGAGTACTATATCCATGTGATGTTTAATGTGTTCAGAATTCAGAATGATTTCCGGTTACCTGCTAGCTTTGTCTACTTCCTTTAGCTCAGTTGCGGATGGTGGGATGTAGTCGAAAATCCTGTGATACCGCCTGGAGTGGCGGTAGAGACCAGTGCACTTGATAATGGATGAGACATGAACTCCATACTCCTAAAATGTGTGCTGAGTATTATCGGCAATGTCCCTTGAAGTGTACTACTACTTCCTTTCAGTAGACAAAATTTACGGCAATCTGATAAGTCTGCTAAAAGTCAGAAACTCACCAACAGTAAGCTGTGCCCATTGTTCTCAAAGAAGAAAACTTTGCATTTAGGTAATAACTTTTGTAGCCTGTTTGCTTCAGCTTTGCTTGGAAGTAACCTGTCAGCACAGCTGAGTGAAAGCATACCAAAATTTTCAGTCATGATATCATAAAAGTTGTTGATGATATGTCCTAGATGTAATCATAGAGATGATTGTATCACATCTATGTTTACGAGTTATAAAATAAATGTTATTATGTTCCTTGGATGAATTATCATTTATAAATGTTAACATGTATGTGATTTGTTAGTGAATCTTTTTAAGTTATACGATGTCATTATAAATGTATCACCGGTCGGATATCACTGGTCGAAACACTAGTGACTTATCGACCAATACATGTATTGATTGATAACCATGTTTCACCGGTCATGGATCTGGAGATATCGAATCAATAATGTGAACACATGTTAAAGAATATGGTGTTGGATTGACCCACCTTGAAACACTATTGAGATTGTTATGATTTTATATGTTATAAGTTGATCTCAAGTAATGATGATGTATAATCTTTAGATCTGAGATTAGTATGGTTTTCTACATGTGTACTAATACACTTAGGGTTTGCCAAACGCTATTCTGTAATTGGATAGTTATAAAGGTAACTTTCGGGTATGTTATGAAACATGCGGAGGGATGTGAATGGTCAGATATGGGATTTGCCCCTCCTAACATAATATGAGAGATATCTCTAGGCCCCTTGATGTGGTTGGATAAAAAAAGTGTATGGCCGTGCCACTAGTGGTCGAAGAGTCGACCACATGAAATTATCCATCACTTGATTGAGAAAGTATTGAATAGTCTATGGATGACAAAATATCTCACTTGGAGTTCAACCAGATATCGTGAGGCAAAGGGAGAACACGCAAGTAGGTCGTTCAGTCCGACCAGATACAAACTAGTCGTATGGAGGTATAGACTGGTCGTAAATTGGTCGAACATTATCACTAACTGATCAATGAACTGGTTGTAAGGAGTTACGAACTGGTCGTCACTGAATATGAACTGATCGTATGGAGATACAAGCTGGTCGTAAGTGATAAAGACTTGGTCGCAAATCATATTGCATAAGGTTCGTCCGATTTAACATTTATGTGTATTTGGGAATCGTTATGTCCTGCTAGGAACTGCTAACAACTCGTGGTCGGAAAGGCGTTTCCGAGTCACAACCGATTACGCGTGAACCTACCGGGTCACACACTTAACGGGTTGAAACAAACGAGTTCGGATAAGATCCGTTATGGGTTCTTTATAAGGGGATATATGAGACTGTTGGGACGTAAGAGAATTGCTCCACTGAAACACTAACCGTCATCTTCCCGAAGGCCATACCACGCGCGTTGGTGCTAGCACACTAGTGTTCCATCTCTGGACGTGTGGATATCATAGAGACGTTGCTGCACTGATCGAGGACGATCTACGACGTACGCAAAGAACGTGATAGGTTGCTGGAGGAGACGATCAGTGTCGAGGATGTTGGACGATCGACTACGACCACTACATCGCCAAGCTCGATGTTGGATCAGACTGCTCCAACTCTTATTCCGTTGCACTACGCGTCTAGTGGTAACGATATGTGATCTCTTACTTGCATGGCTTCCTGATTTACGTGGTAGAATTTTTGAATTGCCAACTAGTGTAGTCTACCCGTATCTCTTCAAAAGCAATTGTCCAAAATCCAACAAAATTAAAAAATTCAAACTAGAAAAATTGCCCAACCATGTAGTACAATTTCTGAAGTGACAAATTCTGCACGAGAATGGTGAAATTGGACCTAGAGAACTAAGTTTCTTAAGGCTGCAAACCTGGCTAGCAGTAGTACATCAGCTGTAACTGATTGTAGACGGTAATTAGCGTATGAAGCAGCCCGTTTGATCAGCTTCATTTTCCATCTTAGTGTGTCCTCTGGTATTTTGTCCAGTATGTTCTACAATTGAAGGATTACATTTTGAGCACACCTTATGATTACAAACCAAGAGGGACATGATGAAAAAGAGAGAAAAGAAAAGTAATTCTTTTCTACACTTCTTTCTCCCTTTTTAGTGGTTTGATAAAAATGAGACACATTGTAACAAGATGCGAAGAAGACGGCAATTACCGTATTCTTCAGGAAAGATGACATGTTATTCGTCAATCTGTGGAATGCTTCTAAAGGATGCTTCCCACTTTTGATGCTACTCAGTGCCATGTTCACTTCATTGTCTGGTCTCATGATCAAGAAGAATAGAAGAAGCAAGTACCAGTTAAATAAGTAATGTGACAACTTATGACAAAACACAGAAAGAAAATGATGCAAAGCAGTATCCTAATTATCAGACAATTTTCAGTCAACAAAATATATCACTATGCTTGCTTAATTTTCTACTTATTCCAGCACTTTTATTTTCCATTTTCTGTGCTGAAGGTACTTACCGATGTTGTAGTTTAGTAGAGATGTAATTGCAATACAGGCACGATCCGACAATGGGCTGAAAACCGATATAAGCTGTTTTATGTCTGACTTCTCAAATGATGTTGCTTTCCCCCCAAAAAAAGGAAATAAAGTTAGATATCACAAATTTATTAATTAGGAAGTTAATATAACAAAAGATTTTCTTGCATACCTGGATTAATTAGTACCAATATCAAATCCATGCGGGGATTACGAGCAGCTACGGCAAGTGCCAAGCATCCTCCAAAAGAATTCCCCAACAGATAGATAGGCTTATTAGGAGAAGTAACATGCTCTACTCTCACGACATCTTCTACCATTGTGACAAGTTCTGAAAAAGAAAAGCAGCTAAAACCATACAATCTTGAGTATTTAATAGTTGATTATTGTTCTTCGCTCTGAATCTTAAGCTAAAAATTCATGTTTGGATGGAAAATGCTTCAAGGAGAAATTAATTCACAGATATCTGGATACCTTCAAATGGCGTGCGATCATGAAAAGGAATGTGCATGCATCTAAGTTCAAAAATCCTGCAAATGGAAACGACAAGTGTCTGATATTATTCAAAGTAACTACACCCAGATTTTTGTTTAGCTGTTTGTGCTAACCTGAAGGAGAAATATCTAGCGAAAACTCTAAACTGAATCCATAGTCAAAACATAATAAAAAACTCTGTAATTCCAATTTGTCTAAAAATAATCTCTTTAAGATTATGTGCTCCCATGATATTTATTCTAAAAGAGGATCTGATAAGAATTGCAACAATGTGAAACTACCAACAGTTTCTCCAAAGTAGACTTTATATCTTACCTTCCAAGAGCCTTCTGATGCATGACGAGCCCCATCCCCATTCCGTCCACTCCTGAAATTTTTTTTGCTCCAAATCAACACCTCAAATTAGGCTACAGTACTAACAATTCGGGCATCTACACACTGGATAGATTCATAGAGACATACAGTTGTAAATCACACAACATTTTGATATATTTACCGGGCAAGTACAGCATGAGTGGAGCATCATCGATCGGCGAGCCGGCTTCAATGGGGCAAAACCAGCGCGGTGGCCCACTGTCATGCTCTACCAGCTCTCCTAGTGCCTGGTAGTAATAATCAAGGTTCTTAACTGTCTGGTACCCATCATCATATAGCGCTTCAAGCCCCTTGTAGCTCGCTTGCAAGCTCCCAGCATTCTTGAATTGGCAACTGATCCTCTCAAACGAGCGATGTCGCCACCGTCGCGGTTGCCAGAGGGCGATATGAGTGTGTATAGGGAGAGAAAGAGTCGCCATTGTTGTGAGCTACAAAGTTTTTTTGAGTATTTTTGTCATGGCTTTGGGGAGGCTTAGGAAGGATTCATAGAGAGGCATGTAACAGAAATAACTGAATGGAGTGAGGCGCAAAGGGTGTGAGTGAGACCATGGCATGCCAGCTAACAGGCAGGCTAAGCAGCGAACGTAGGTGTAACACCCAGTTCCAAAATCCACTTAATGATCAACCTGTAAGGTAGATTCGTACGCACATAGCACTCCACTTATACTTTCGTCATCGTTTCGTGTAAAAGAGTTAATTCGAAGGTGGTGCTACATTTGAATCTAACAAGCATTATATACTACTATAATTCAATTTAGACAAACAATGTGAAACTAATCACACCACACAATCATACGGCCAAATGGACCGCACTACGAGCAGACTGGGGTACTGCAATAGGAATAGATGATAATTGTATCATCAGCAGTTACAAATTGTTATGATTTACTCTGACGTTTCGGTGGTCAGAACTATAGTAGTACTTTGGTAGTGTTGTCCAAAACTCAAATGTCTTGTTAGAAGGATAAAGTTGTTAGTGTTTTCATTAATTTAGTCAATTCCACCAACAACTGATACTACGAACATGCAATACAAAGCCTAAACCTTTCTTAACTAATAAAGATTGGGGTTTACCCCCACACAGCAGCGGGAGGAATCCTGAAACTGAGTGGATTTATTTTTTATCCCATATTTTTCTGTTCACCCCTCTATATTGAAAACGCAACGCCAATAGGTGGCCTAAGGACTCACCCCCCCCGGGCGATGTCTCTCCCTCTTCTCACAACTGCTCCACCGCATCCTCCTCACGTTCTCCCTCTACCCTCCAATTACAAGCCACCTCCTCTTCCTCCCTTTGTTGTTCCATCTTCTTCCTCCCCGACTGTAGGATCAAAGATAACCGACTAGAGGGGGGGTGAGTAGGAGGTTCACAAATATTCTTGCTTTCTAAAATTAATTTCTACAATTTTAGAGCTAAGCAAGATTTATATTGCAATTCAAGAACTACTCAATTCTAGTAAAGCTAAGGCACCACAAGACAAGACTCTACAAATATATCTCTAGCACAACTAAAAAGACAATCTCAGTAATCTCAATTTGCTAGAAATATAAATGCGTAAAGTAGAGACAAAGAAATAAACATATAATGACTTGCTATGTTTTGTCGTGGTATCGAAGACTTGCCGGTCTTCACTAGTCCACGTTGAGGAAAGCCCAAGCAACTTGGACTGGCTCCACGAATTAAGCCTTGCTCCTCGATTTCACTAGTGGTTGTTCTTCCTCCGCTCCGGAGATAGCGAACATCGAGCCACTCACAATTTGGCGCCGGGCATCTTCACAATCTCCTTGAAGAGATCACCGCGTGAACTCCCACCAAGCTGTCTAGGTGCCGACAAACACCAAGAGTAATGAACCACAATCTTCGCTTGACAGCAATCAAGTGCCAAGGATCAATCTAGAAATGAATGCACTTGAATTTGCTCAACAACCTCACAATGAATGCAACAAGTGTATATGAGGTGATGTTAAATGAGGTCTCTCAAACTTGTCCTTGAGCTGGTGGAGGAGTATTTATCCCCCCCCCTACCAAAATCGACCGTTAGAGCCAAGTTCCTGAATTTTTCAGCACAAGCGATAGTACTGCCGTTCATCGGCCAGTACTACCGCACTTCCACCAACTGCACAGTAATGGCTATAGCAGACGTAGTTAATGCCTCTAAACTAGCTGTTGAATTTGCGGCGCGATACTACCGCCGTTGTATATGCGGCAGTTACGCTCTTCGGTAATTCTGTTCACATAGGGCGGTACTACCGCTTCCCTTAGAGGTCCAAAACTGGCCCTATCTGGAAATAACGTACCGCCAACTAAGTTTTGGTCAAACTGGGTTGCGGTAGTTTCGATCAGGATATGCGGTCGTACCTCGATGCGGTAGTTCCGCCAAATGAACCCCGGTACTACCGTCTTCCAAGGGAGCAAACATGCTCCAAAAGGTTTCTCTCTGGAAAAAATGAACTGCCAACTAGGTTTTGGTCCGATCGGGTTGCGGTAGTACCGCACCACCTTTCCGGTCATACCGCTGTGCGGTAGTACCACCAAGTAAATGTCGGCACTATCGACTTTTTTGAGAAAAGCATAGTTGGTTTTCAAAATAAATTCTAAGTGCATGCATGATCCTAGATTGATCCAAATGGCACAAGAACATGCTATCAAGCTACTAGTCATGATCCCTCTTAATAGTACGGTATTTAACCTAAAATCTGGCATTCCATCCTTTTCTCCTAAGACCGGTAAAATCAAAAGGAATCCTAGACTACTTATACCTTGTCTTGAACCATATTGATCTTCATGTTGACCTTTAGCACGCATCTCCATGTTGTTATATTCGTCACTGGGACTAAACCTTTTAAACACTCAATAAACAAGTTAGTCTCATATTCACATATTGTCATTAATTACCAAATCAATTTTTAGGGGTCTAGATGCTTTCAATCTCCCCCTTTTTGGTAATTGATGACAACCCATTCAATATGTGAGAAAGATATAGTTTTGAATATACCCTTTGTTGAAAAACGAGTTGTATATTCTTGTTGTGACTAAAAAATAATAATTCTTGCAATGAGCTCAAATGAGTTTTGATAATTATTTGCTTTTTAAAGTCATTACAAAGAAGGCTCCCCCTAAACATGTGCATATAAATGAGAAGTTGCTTTTCCAAGCACATGTAGAGATTTTTGAAAATTTTGGTGGAGTTTCTTTTGTTTGTTGTACTTGCGGGAATTTACAATACTATAATTAAACACAAGATAGAGATTGCAATTCACAGAGAATAACTTAACCATATTACCAAGTACCAAGTTCAACAATATTATAATGATATCATAAAAACATAATACCATAACAAGGTTCTCAAGTCCATCATCACAATGATATATATATATATATATATATATATATATATATATATATATATATATAGTAGATAATAATTTTCTAGACTTCCTCCTTTGCTTCTCCCTATCTACACCGTCCTTTCCTTTTCTTCTCCCTTTGGCATCAAAATACCAAAAGGGTTACTCCTGCGGTTCCTGAGTAGAAGGATCACGGCGGCGACGGCTGCCAAAACAGACTAGAGAGGGAGGATGAGCCAAGGTGTGCTCAATGGAAGTGACTCTCTCAGTGAGGGAGGTCACTTGATCACCAATGGAGTCCATCTTGGTGGAAAGAGATGTAAACGCCCTGGCCTGATTGTCACGAATCTGGAGGACGGTCGAGTAGATCTAAGAAAGGGAAACTTGTTCTTCTTCTGGTGCATCTTCCCTTTGATGATCCCAGGGACGAGAAGCTGCAGGAATGGGAGGACCCTCGCGTGGCTTGTATGGCTTATGAACGAATCCCAAGCCTCCACGATAGCCGGTCTTTCGGATGATCAAAGCCATGATATAATGAGCATAATTAATTCTTTTGATCCGATCATTCTTGGAAGAAGCAATCTCCCGAAGGACAACATCTACCACATCAAATTTTCTGTCATGCATGATGTTATCTATCAAGTTCCAAGCATGTCCTATAATGGCATCAAAATCCCCGCTCTTAGGGAGAATGGTATGGTTAATGATCCTGTTGACCAAGCTGGAAATTGGCAGAAGACCGGCTAGCTTGCCTAGAGTATATCTGACATTTTCATCATAATACTCCGTCCAGGCTAGAACCAAAAGGGAAGATTTGTCATAAACTTTCTCATATCTTCTTGACTCTGTCCTTAGAGCTAGCTCAAACTCGTGCCTCTGGCAATCCAAGTAAGTGGTCCCTGTCATCAATGCCATATGATTGAAATCAGGAGATATATATAATGTAGCATAGAATGGCCTAATGATCTCCTCATCGTAGTCACATTTTAGCGCTACTAGGTCATGGATACAGGCCCTTTGAAATAGTCGATATGCTCCATCATACTTGTCTAGGGAATTTAGATGTGCCCAATCCACATATTTATGATCAGCAAATTGCCTATAGGGGCCATACATTTGTTCAAATACCAACTCCTGAACTCTAGTGTAGAACTTAGGGTTTGTAGATGTCCTTGGGAGCACGAATTGATTTCTATGACGCAGTATATTGTATTCGTCTCCTGTGATCGTCCTCAGATTGATTGGTTGCTCCTCAGACTCTTCCATTTCCTCATCAGATTCACTTTCTACTTGGGTTGAACTCTCCCCATTTTCTGATTGAACATCAGGAGCAGGAGTTTTGCCTCTATCTTCTCTACCTTTCTGAATTCCCTCTGGATTTTCTTGTGCAGGAGCGTGAGCTTCACGCAGCTGAGGAGGAGAGGAGGTTTGACCGGGGAGCGTGGGTCTTGATCTCGGAGCTCTCGGAGTGCCATAGAACTTGCGAGTGCTTGGTCCTAGGCATCTTCAAACAGAGAGGACATATTACAAGGAAGAAAAGAGATAAACCAAAGTAGGTTTAAAATTGAATGGAATGAAATAGTTGTTTTGTTAGAGAAATCGGTAGTACCGACGTGCAAATGGCGGTAGTACCAGGATGCAGAAGTACCACCGTTTAATGTCAGGTACGACCACACCGCGGTAGTTCCACGCATTCGAGCAGTAGTACCGCCTTCTTTGAACATGTTCTAGGGCAAGTTATGCTTGGATTCTACTGGTGTCTCTAATGGATTGATTCCACGGAATAGATGCATAGACATCATAGGACACTAGTTTTTGCAATTTGCCCAAGAAAAACTTCATTAACTCATCCACATTCTCAAGTAAACCTAATTGTGATATAGGGTTTTAAAGCAAGGCAAAAGAGGGGATTAAAGGTATTTTTACCTTGAGATCCGAGGGAGAGGAACCCTGAGTTCGCAAGAGATCAACAAGAATCTTAGAGAACTCGAAAAGATTTGAAGATCTCTCGAGAGGATTTGAGGGTTCTTCGGCAAGAGAGAGAGAGAGAGAGAGAGAGAGAGTGAGAGAAGAGAGAGTGCGGGTGCGGAAGAACCGCTCGGGGAGGAGATGAAAGGTTAAAGACCCATGCAAAGGCAATTAATGCATTTCACCAACCAAAGTGGTAGTTCCTCAACTTACACGCCGATAGTACCACAAAGCGGTAGTACCATTGTAATAACGCCGATAGTTCCAATTTTTCTAGAACTTCAGGGATAGATCTTGGAATTGAGAAATATGCAAATAATCCCTTGTTTTGCACTCAAATAAATGTCAATTAGAATCATTATGCATTGAAAAGACTAATGAATATCAAAGAACATAATTTTTATGAACAAAGAGGTTTTTTTTGAAAATATCGTTCTTGAAAGCTTCAAATAACACCAAATAGGAACAAGTGCATGAGGCATGAGTTCAAGCAACATTCGAATAGTCTATAACATTTAATTTATTCCTCAACCTGCAAAAGCAGCCTTCATCTAATAGTTTGGTGAAAATATCCACTAATTGGTCTTCGGTCCAAATGTGACTAATTACAATATCTCCCTTGCTCACATGATATCTCAAGAAGTGGTGGCGTATATCTATATGCTTGGTTCTTGAGTGTTGGACCGGGTTATTGCCTATTTTCACGGAACGATCATTATCACACAATAGAGGCATTTTGTCGAATTTGATTCTGTAACAGCCCAAAATTTCAAACTTGGTTAAAGTTTAAAAACCTATTTGAATTTCTGAATTTTCTGATATTTTAAAAGCTTTTCTTTAAATTATTTAAAGCTAAAACAAATTTAAATTCAAAATCTATTAACAATTTAAGTTGGAATTATTTTATTTAGGTCCAGAATAATGCTAGAGACTTATGTGAATTTTTCTAGAATTTTTGGAATTTAATTACCATATTCTAAAGCCTATTTGAATTAATCAGTTTATTTAAATTAGGAAATCAATTTAAAACCCTAATATGCTCTTGGGCGAAAGTCTGTGTGACCCAATCCTATTCTCTCCTCACTGACCCACCTTGGCCTTGACCCACACCACCCACTCGCTCAAGACCTCTCTCTCCACCCTCAGATGCCTATCCGACGGCTCACACGCACCCACGCCGCCCGACCCATCCCAGCCTTCCGATGCAAATCCAACCACCGCCCACTTTCTTCTCCCCGCCCCCTTCGTTCCCGCGCGGACAACCTCCACGCCGCCATTGACGCGCCCACGAAAGCTTCGCTAACTGCCGCCATAGGTGCCCACGTCCCCCACGGGTGTGCGCGCGAGACTCGCACCCCACTCCACACGAACCCCACGCCCTCTCCCCCTCTTCTTGCGCACGCGGGCGCCCAAGCCCAAACCGCCTTGCACGATCTCGCACACGATCTCGCCGCCCCGGTGCCTCTTCGCGCCTATAAAAGGAACCCTTGGGTTCGCACTGATCACCGCATCCCAGAGCCACCACCCACTGCTCCTCTAAAGCTCTGGCGCCGCCGCAATTTGAAGATTGGGATTTTGGCCGCCGCCGGCAAAACCTCGAATTGTGCCACCGTCGACGTCGCCTAGCCGCTGTGGATCGCACCACCGCCTTCCCGTCACCGAGCTCCTCGTGCACCCTTCTTCGCCCCGGAGCGCCTCCAGTTTTCATCGCCGACAACCACCGTACTTCCTCCTCCGCTCCGGCGCCAAATCCGGCCACCGCCGTCGACCTCCCGTGCCAAGTCAGGTACCCAACGGTTCGCAATAACCTCCTCGACCCATTGCGCACATTCACTGCCGCCGGTGAGCCACCACTCGCCGTGGTCGCCCACACCCGAGGCTTGCCGCCGTCAAGCCCTCGTGGCAGCCAGCGTCATCACCATCTCGGCGTCGGCTCATTACGCATGCGTGTCATTCCACGTGGTTGCTGACTCAGCACCACGTGAGCGCGTGCGTGGCACACCCGAGCCCGAGCCTTCGGTGGACTCAGTCCATGAGCACCGAGCCACTAACAGTGGGGCCCACATGTCAGAATTTTGATTCATTTCTTTTAAAACCGAAAATCCTAGGGCTGATGTCAGCATTGCGCAATAAACTAGATTTCCTTTAGAAAAATAATTCAGAAAATGGATTAAATTGCAGGTTTAGGCTTTAAATTTATAAAATTCATATCTTTTGATTCTAAACTTCAAATTAGGTGTTTCCAATTTCTAAAATCTTATAAAATTAATATCTAACTAAATAAAATATAAATATTTGATTTGGAGTAGGTTTAAACTATCTGTTTGAATTGGAAGTAATTTAAATTACAAATTTAGGATTTAGAATTGTAAAATTCATATCTTTTGAACCCTAATTCCAAATTGAATGATTCCAATTGATAAAATCTTAGAAAATTATGTTCTAGCTAAATAAAATAAAATAATTTTATTTGGACTTAGTATAATTTGTCTTTTTGAATTTATTTGAAATTCGATTGATTTGTCGTATTTTCACGTTTAGACTACGACGATTCCGGGGAATTTGATTCTTCCGAAGATTTAGAATTTCAAGACTTCAGCGAAGGCAAGTTACACTTTGACCATGTTGCACCTACTATTTTAAAGTTATTTAATTCAATTTTTAAATTTATTATTGCATGCATATTTTTAGTCAATTATTTTAATACCCTGTTTAAATGCTTAGTTATTCCAATTGTTATTGTATGGCCAATTTTGTATATTGAAATGCCATCCCTTGTCACCATAGGTAAAATTGTTTGGAAATGCTTAGCAAATGTTTAGACCATGATTTTGTTTTTGGGAGGATTTAGCCAAACCATTACAACTTGTTTAAAATTAAACCTATGGTATTGTTTTACCATAGAGAGTTTGTAAAGGTGGTTTTCACTAAAATAAAAATTAAAATGGTTTGGACTTGGGCGAAACGGGTGAATGGTGGGTTGTAACATCCCAACTGTATAATTAGGGTTATTCAAGTGTAATTATAGGTGTAGAAATTAAAACTTTGTCTCACACCTTGAAAACCCCTAAACGTTCATGTAATTCTTGTCCAAGAGTTGTGTAATCCAAAAACACAAGGCTCTTGTTGACCAAAAGTCAAACTTATTTTCCAATTGTCTAAATCTTGTGCCAAACATTTGGATTATATTTTCCTTGGTCCCAAAAACTGATGTGGGACCCCTCTGAAAAATATACCAAGATGTAAAACTTGTTTGATAAATTTTGGAGGTAAAACAAATCTTTGATCAACCTTCATGAATTTCCTGAGAAGAATGCATTGCATAATAACCTCTGGAAATTTTATGTAAGGTTAATCTCATTGTCAGCAAGCTCCAGTTAAAATTTCATCAAATTTGGAGTTCATTTGCTATCTCAAATAATTCTGCTAAGTTTCAGCTGTTAAAAACTAAATTTAAAAGCCTACACTGTTCCTTGGGCTAGCCACTTTGCAAAGCTGGTCCAGCCCGACCTTGTCTGCACCTCAGCAGACCTCCTCTCCACCTTGACCAGGTCGCAGCCGTTGGATTTACATCCAACCGCCACGACCTCCTCATGATCAACACCGCAAAGACCTCCTCGCCTCACCAGGTCATAGCCGTTGGATAAAAATCCACGGTCATGACCTCCTCTGTGTAAAACCGCAAAGACCTCCTTCGATATCTATCATCTTGTCCGGTCATAGCCCTTGGATTAAGATCCAACCGCCCCGACCTCCCTTGTTATCAAACCTCAAAACCACCTTCCACCTTGGCAAGGTCATAGGCATTGGATTTACATCCAACCGCCTCGACCTCCCCTCACCTGTTAAGCTAAGAAAACTTCCCACCTACATGAGGTCACGACCATTGGATCAAAAATCCATGGTCGCGACCTCCTCCTCTTAATCTAACTATCGACCTCCTTTGCACTCACTTGAGGTCGCACTGTTGATTTACATCCAAAGGCCACGACCTCCTCTGAAAAACATCGCAGCCCAGGACCTCCCCTATCTCATGTTGTGCACCGTTGGATTTGAAATCCACGGTCACGACCTCCTCCTTGTCTTATGCGCATCAGATCTCCCCGCGCACGTGAGGTCGTTGCCCTTAGATCTAAATCCTAAGGCCATGACCTACCCCTCATGTTCTTAAGCCCATGTGCGGTTAAGACCTCACAGGAGGTCCGCACCGTTGGATTGAGATCCAACGCTTTGGACCTCCTAATCCCATTTTCCCACGTGCGCTTACACATTAAGGAAATCGGAGGGCCACGACCTCCCCATCCTTGATCGTGTGGCTGGGACCTCCTCCCTGTCATTTGAGCGTAACGGTTCAAAATTATCATCCGATGGTTAGAACCTCCCCTTGGTCCTATCCAACGGTCATAAAGACCTCCCCTGTTCTTCTCCTTCCATGGTCATGCCTGCGAGCTCCTGAGCGAGGGAGTTAATGCCCAGCCTGCCACTGTGTACTTTTAACAACTCTTTGCTGACCCACATTTAATGCAGGTCAGCCTTCCGCCTCTCTGGTCAGCACAGGCCTGCACCTTGTCAACCTTGTGTCTTGTCCAAGCCATGGACCTCCCATGGGCCAAGCTCACCATGAGTTTAGCCAGTGGTCTATGACCTCCTGTGCCCTAAGTATAAAGCCTCCCCCACTGTGCCGTCAGCTTCCTTTGCACACCATTGTTCCTTGGCTTACACCCCTGTGCTGTGAGCTCTAAACCACCAAAGCTTCCTTGGCCGCCATTGCTGGAGCTTGAAGCCCCTCGGTGGGCAAGGGTCGCTGGAGATTTCTTCTCCCTCTCCTTGCTTCCATTTGTGCCTTCCCTCTGGGACCAAGACCTAACTTGTTTTGGTTTGGGCATTTACAGAAGTGGCCAAAGGGGATCTTGGAGCTGGAGCTGTAGCCGTGGAGCAACCCCATCTTCCTCAGCTCCGGTCTTCACCTTCCTCCACTTCCCCAGCACTTTAGGACCTCCAGGTACCTCCTGTTAGTCCCTTAGCTGCTGGCACCCGCTTGAATGATGTTGCGGAGCTTTTCTTGGCACCCGCTTGAATGTCGCGCGGAGCTCTATTTTGCATTTCGGTTTTGGCCGTGCTGGCTTTCATTTTGCCCTCTCCGGCTCGCCGGCGTTCAAGGCCGTCGCCGCCGTTGAGAGGAGGTCCGTTGGGTGCGCATGGTTATTGCGAACCCAACGGTACCATTGGATGTCGCCGGCGAGGTCTACATCACGCGCGAACCAAATCCTTGAGCTCGGGTCTTTGTCGACACGGCAAAGCACCGTTGTCGTTTTAGGACGAGATCCGCCGTGTTTAATGCGGTCATCAATTGCTCAATCTCGCAATCATTGGTTGTGTCTTGATGTCCTTAAATCCGCCCTTTGTTGCGCATTTAAGATCTTGCGCGCGGACCTCCTCGCTGTCCCGCGCGCATTTATTCCATGTCCAAGCGCGTGCGCGCTGGGTCTGGGACGTCCAGACCTCCTCCGAGGAGATCTGGAGCGTCCAAGACCTCCCCTTGCGCGATCGTGGCCGTCCAGACCTCCCTGGAGGTCTGTGACGTTAGGACCTCCCTTAGGACCTCCCCTAGGTTATCTCAGCTGTTCATGACCCCCCGGGTAGATCTTGACCGTCAAGGTCCTCCCTCGGACGATCTGAACCATCGAGGACCTCCCTTGGAACATCTGGACCGTCCAAGACCTCCCCTGTGAGGTCTTGACGATGTAGATATTCCTTGGGGAGATCTTGATAGTTTAGATCTTCCTTTGGACGATCTCACCGTTGAGGACCTCCCCCTTTAGATCTGGTCCGTCCCGGACCTCCCCTCATCGTTGTGGTCCGTTGGATTCTCCATCTACGGCCACGACCACCCCTCACCTCGCGCATGTGCGTTGCTAGGAGGTCCAGGACCTCTGGACCTCGTGAGCGCGTGTGCGTTGTTCTCCTGGGAGGTCCTGAGCCGTTAGATCTATGATCTGTGGCTCACGTCCTCCCATGTCCTTGTGAGTTTTAGAAATTCCAGTGAGCTCTAGTTATAAACTAAAAATGGTATGAACTTTAGAATTGCATATCTTTTTCATTCTAAACCCAAATAAGGTCATTCAAATTGTGTTAGCTCTGTCTTGAACTTGACTTTAATCCAAAAATGATTGTAAGTTGAGTTCAGCCCCAGAGCACAGTTTTGCCTTTAGATTTTAAAACTCACTTTAAATATACACTCAAATTGATGCTTAACTTGTAAAATACTTAACTAATGCTCTGTAGTTTATTTTTGGGTGAGACCAACTTTGTTGGTTTCCTCTATTAGTGAACTCACTGTGAACATTAGTTTTGAGCATGTTGCTGTTAGGAAAATGAGGACTTGTGCATTATAATTTTGTTCAAGTTCTTGTTTTTGAAAAATTGTAGAAAGTGCATAATAGCTCCAAATGAGGTGAACTCAATTGTGTTATTCATCTCATGAGGTGCTGGTTTTACAGTAAAAATCTCAGCGTCACCTCTTTTCTAAAAAATGTTGCCTCATAATTAAATTAGTGAATAGTGCAGTTTGGTATTAATAGGCTGAGCAGAATTGATTTCATCATATCTTTTGCATTAAGAATCCAAATCAATTGGTTCTTGTTGCTAAATTCATGATAAATCATTGTCTTGCTGCTGTAAAATTTTCATAGCATTCGGAGAAGTTTCTCTGTTGCGTCTTTTGGTTTTTCGTCGTTCTTATCGGTTCTTTCTCGCTTTTCCGTTAGGTTTCGACATTTGTGGTGATCCCGAGAGTGACCCTCTGCCACAACTTGGCCAGCAACATCAAGGCAAGCAGTTTGATCATTTCCATCATTGTCCCATTACTTTAAAGCTTAATATATTGTTTTACTTCTATGTATGCATGCTACTTTGTGTTAAATGTCGCTAGCAATCCTATAGTTGCATAATCTGTAGGAATTGTTTATCCTCTACTACCATGAGCCTAGGTTATTTGCTGTGGTTTGAGCTCGTTGGATGAGCTCTTATCACTTAGTAGTTTCGATTTAAATTGCTTAGACATGCTTAGTTATCGGTAGAAATGGGCGATCATCGACTTAGTCGATGGTCTTGATCACTCAAAACTGATTATTACTCCTATATGTCCAGCACTTGTGCTTTGATTAATTTGTAAAATCAAAAACTGAAAATAAAAGATTGATTTAGACTTGGGCATATTGGATGGATGGTGTGGTTTTGGATGTGGTGGTATGCTGAGTCAACAAGGACCGAATTCTTGCGCCATTGATCCAAGCAATTATGCGTGCTAACCACACGAGGGGGATATGGGACCTCTCTTGACTAAGTACTTTGGGCGGTGCTAATTGGGGTCGCTCGGTTGGTGTGTTTTTAAAGATAAAATGGGTGTGTGATGTGGGAAGGGAGCATTAGCTTCCGGGTAGGTTGTGTGATGTCTCCTTCTCCCGTGGGTTGTCGACTTCGAATTAGCATTGTTCATTGGAAATGTCTCGTAGGACTTAGCCGTCTTAAGCATACCAAAGGTAGTGTGCTTAAAGGAAAGGCGGTCTGACGTGTGGGTACATTGGTACACCCCTGCAGGGATAAAACTATTCGAATAGCCTCGTCCTAGGTTATGGACACGCTTGGTTATTTCCCGTAAGAATTAGACTACAACCTTTAATTAAAACTTGACATGGTTGGTATGAACGGGAGTTCATGCTATTGTTGTGGTGACTATTGGGTTAGTCACTTCGAGTTGATCTTGTTGTTGTTACTATGTTATTATCTCGTTGTTACTTCAACATTTAAAATGCTTTGCCAAATTGCCTTCAATCTATTATGTTATTGCAAATAAATGTTGCTTTATGCTAAAATGAGTCCAAAGCCTCATCCACTTAAATAAAGCTTGCATGTAGCTATTTATAGTTCTCGTTATCTCACACGTAAGTCTTATGGAGTACTTTATGTACTCATCCGCGCGTGGTTGTGGCAATTTTGTGGCTTTTGTTGCAGAGGAAGAAGGGAGCTCCTAGAGCCTCTCTTTTGTGCTACGTGTTGCGGCTTCTTGACGACTAGCTTGGCGGTCGGTCGAGATGCCTAGGGGTTAAGGCACACTGATTGGCTTTGTGTTATAGCCATCTTTATGGTATTTTTGCTTCCGCTGTTATCTTAGTGTTTGTTGTTATTTGGCCAGAAGGCCCCTCTTTTGTATTAACCTATTCCTTATTAATATTAACTTCTGGTTTGTTGCTTATGTTCTATGTGTTGTATGGAATTGATACATTCTTTTGTTGTGAGGTATGTATACTGCATTATGGGGAGTATACATCTCTCGAGACTGGGTTTATTTGGTTGATAATACTAGGGTCAATTGGATGACTAAGTATTATGAGCTTAATAAATCCGGGTGCTCACATGGGTGCAGGTTTATGCACGGGTTTAATCTGGTTAGGATTAAAACCCAGGGTTTGATTTTGAGCGACGCCCAAGTCGATTAAGGACCGGTCTTGGAGCCGCATCTTGCTATGCCTTACCGTACCACCACACGTCTTGTTTGGGCAAGACCTGGCTCAATAATTTGGGATACCTCGTAGATATTCGTGCCAATTTGTTTGAGTGGGTGTCGGTTAGACTATAGTCCCACCTGGCGCAAGAGGGGGCCCTGAACCTGCGGATGGTTAGTCCAAAGGGGGCGAAACCTTAGCGGGCATGAATACTTGGAGGTAGATCATTGTAAAGGCCTTGTCACGTGCTCTAGACTGCTTACCTAAGGTAGTGAGCGGTGGCATAGATATATGCCGGATAAACTAGAGAATTTGTATCTTGTGGGTAAAGCTGTACAAACTCTGCAGAGTAGAAAACTATTCGAATAGCCGCGTCCGCGGTCATGGATATGCTAGCAAAGCCACTCCGAGTTAGACTTGTTTTTGGTTTTAAAAGTGATTACAACAGATGTTTTCAGGATGGTTAGTCCTGTGGGAAAATTGGGCGGTTAGCCATTGTGATTGGAGGATATCCATCACCTTTCATGGAGGTTATCCACATTATACATTTGTCATTTAAATTTATGACTTTAAATACTGTATGAAAATGGCCTTGCAATCTATTATGATTATTTAAATTAAAAACTGCTGCTTTACGCAAAATAACCCTGCCAATGTCCTTTGTTTACCTTATGCATGCATTACAATTCCATATTGGGTGTAACTTGCAAGCACGGTAGTTGTGCTCATGATTGCTTTATGCAACAAAATTTCAGGAGAAGACTACTATCAGGACGGTGAGGACACCGACGCCTAGGCTATGCCCCCAGACGATTGCCTGTGGCGGATCGTTCTGGCCTACTACTACTGTTTTTACTTCCGCTGTGTTATTTACTCTTTTATTTGGCTTCATGCCCAATTGTATCAAACTCTGATTTACTATTAATGAAATGCGAGATTTGGTTATGTTATCATTTTTGTAACTGTGTACACCGGAAATCCTGGACTGGTGTATGAACACAGAGGGTTCGGGATCTTTCGTTCCCGGGTCCCACAGATTCTATAATCCATCAAAGTTTGCCTCATCTATAGCAATTGAGCATAACAACTACCCGCGAAAATATATTCGGCTTCGGCGGTGGATAGGGCTATGGAATTTTGTTTCTTGGATGACCATGATACTAAAGAACTTCCTAAGAATCGACAACAACCTGAGGAGCTTTTTCTATCCACTTTGCAACCCGCATAATCGGAATCCGAATATCCAATTAAATCAATTTTTGCACCTTTGGGATACCATAAGCCAATGCTAGAGGAATGCTCTAAATATCTTAGAATTCTTTTTACGACCGTAAAATGACATTCTTTTGGTGTTGCTTGAAAATATGGACACATGCAAACACTAAACATGATATCAGGCTTAGATGCTGTAAGATAAAGCAAACTACCAATCATAGATCTATTGTAATATCCCGAAAATAACCCCTTAAGGGCCTGTGCATAATTAGACGAAAGGGGATACATAAAAATAAAATATTTTAGAGTTTTAGGGAGGAGTTGGCTCATACCGAGTTAAAAGGATTGTGAGGAGAGTGGATTCCAGAAAACCCTAGCTTTCTTTTATTTCTTTCCGTCGGCCGTCATTTTTCTTTTCTATCTCCGGAGCGCCATCATCCTACCGCATGGACATGCTTGCTGTGCGTTGCGTGCCGCATGCGCGTGGAGGTTGGCTCCCGGCCGATTGCTCCTACCGCGTGGACGCCTGCTACGCGCTCGGCCAACACTAGCCCAACCACCAAGCGCCACCTCCTGCCGTGCAACGTCCTGCCGTAAAGATTGGTTTCGGCTGTTAATTGCTGTCACGTGGGGGCTGACCGACCTGCCTGTAAGTAAGCACGATTAGATATTAGAGATTCATGCATGCATCGGCTGATTTGTGTTCGGACTAGTTAAGGGCGTACTAATATGAATATTTAATTGGAGTAGTTGGGAGGGAGCTTAATTAACTAGTGTTGCATGCATACGGTTCATAAATTGGAAGTAGTATAGGAGATGAATTAGATAGTGTTATTTAGTAGTGCTAGTACATGCAGCAACTAGCATCTTTTTCATGCATGCCTCAGTTGGCATTAGTAGTTCCTAGTTTTGGCAACGTGCATTGTATGCATGCATGCTTAAATAGTAAAGATGAGCCAATAACTAGTTAGTGCTGCATGCTTCGTTTATATGTGTTTCTCTGGGTTAATAAAGGAGAGAGGAGCTAGCTGTTTTGTTGGAACAGTAAGGTAAATTATTAGCATGTTCCTAGTCGGGGAGAAATCAAACAGTAGTTTGGTTTAGTCTGTTGTTCTGTTGTACGATTTATTCGGGTACCGTAATGGTGAATTTTGGGAATGTCATTTACTAGTTAATTGTAGATAATTTTAGTATCTTTCCATAGAGTATTTAATCATGTCGAGCGGTCGAGTAATTTGCAAGTTATGAATTTAGTAAGGCTCGTTGTCCAGAACCCTTGATGGGAATTAGTTGTTCTGTTAATCAATTTGGTAAGGGTAGAAAATAGCCAAATATGGAAAGCTCACCAACTAGGTTTAGGTGGGGAATTTGATAAGCTTTCCAGAAAGTCTGAGAATGCAATATTTGGATCTCTGGTTGTAAAGTTTTGAATTTTTGATTGGGACTGTCTGTTAAGGGAACAGACTGTTGTTTAAGATTTTGGAGTTGGGGTTGTGCTAGAGAGTGTAGCGATTTCGTAATTGCTTCTAGCTTTGTTTTGTCCAGTATTGTTATCTTAGAGTGCTTGTTAACTTAATTCAGATGGGGGATTAGTCTCGGGGGCAGCGCCCTCTTCACGTCCTCCATTTTCGCACGGTTGAGGCAAGTACATTTATTAATAGATAATCTATGAGTGTTTGATCATGGTTGCAAGATATATGTACATATTCGTTATGCATGGATGCTAGAATGATATGTATGTTAATGATTGTGAATGCTAGAAGTATGAGTAAGTTTATTCATGTATGCTGTTGCTGCTAATACATGTTAATGATGGATAGTGTAATTATTCATGTGCATGATGCTATCATATTTGAGGGTTGGTCACGTGGTGACCAAGCATTTATTTGAGGTCCCCATCATGTATATGAAGGGCTTGTGGTCCCCACACTTGTGGAGTATGGGCTTGTGATCCCCACACTTGTGGAGTGTGGGCTTGTGGTCCCCATACTTGTGGAGTATGGGCTCTTGGTCCCTGTGCTTGAGAGCACAGACATGGGTATGCATCGACGGTTGCATACTCTGCATTACCAGTAAAATGCAAAGAGAGTTAAAGAGAAATGATGCATTGTGCATTGTATAAGCATGTGATATGTTATATTGTAAATATTTAAGAATGGATGCTGATGTTATAATTGTGTGTTATAATGTCATATTATTTGTACTTTGTTGAGTCTGTGGACTCACTCTTGCTGTTGTTTGTGGTTTTAGGTACCCCTTACAAGAACGGCATGCATGGGAGGGAATAGTCATAAGAGTGTTGCACATTGGCACGAACCATTCACATTTGAATAGATTGGATTATTGATTTAGTTTTGAGTAATCTGTTTAAAGGATTATTTATGAATATGCCTTATGCTTGGAATAATTTGTAATAGAGTTGATTAGAAGATTTTGGATGCCCTTTGGATTATGCTTTAGTTGTTTAGCATATTTTGGATGTCCTTTGATGATTCGTTTAGATTGGAGGATTGGAATATTGAGTGATGCCATATTAAACTGCTTGAACCTCCGGTATAGCCATCTATACAAAGGAGGTTCTGTCGAAATTTAGAGAAATGTCTTAGTTTTAATTGGTTATAGTGTTAGTTTAGTAGCATTCCAGGCTCTTGTTGGGATGGGGTGTTACAGTTGGTATCAGAGCGGGCTGTAGGTCCGTAGTGACTAGATTAATTAAAAAATTAGCTAATGGCTAATCAACTTAAAAGTTTGACACACTTGTGCATAGTAGGATGGGGATGGGCTAATCATTGCATTTACGTTTCTGTTATATCGTATTGTTGATTGCTTATTAATTGATTATTATGATTGTTATGAGTGGGAATAATCGATGTTGAGAGATTGAGGTCGTGGTTGTGGCCCTGGGCTTTACCAGGTTACACCACCGTTCGTGGAATGGGAATATTGAAGCGCTACCTCAGATATCTTAGTACATGTGTTGATAGTGAGTATCTTTAGAGAAGTTGTTCTCTTCCTTGAAATTGAGTTTGTTCAACTCTTGTCCAGTTGTGCTTGATGAATTTCTCTTGGGTTAGTTGTTCATTCCAGTTGATGTGTTTCCATTGATTTAATTTGACCCTTAAAGCAATCATTGTTTTTTTCCAACTGTTGAGCCGCTTGCGGTTGATGAACTTTCTTTGGATAGCGGTTACAATGCAGTTGATGGGTTTCAATTGGTTTGTATTTGTTTTATAGAACAGATATTATCTTTTCTGACTCTTCAGCTATTCTTGCTACTTGTAAACGTTGTCATTGGCAATATTGTTCCTTTTCATGAGAGTTCTATCTTCTTGTTGGCAAATTTGACCCATTTATTCGCTTGGTGTTTTAGATAATGGAAAGTATCATTTACAAACTTCATTGAAGTACGTTTCGACTCTATGCACTTCTTTTGGAGTAGTTGGAATGTTGAAGTTTAGTGCATCTTCTTTGAGAAAGAAAGTATCAAAAACTCTTTTGTAATGTTTTGTTGTGTTAAGTGAGAGGTTTTAAGCATATAAAATAAATTGATAATGTTTGAGTTATCAAGTTGGGACTGTAGTTGGTGCATAATCGATCTTAACCAAGATCCTTGGAAGTGAAGTTGATAAATTCGATGTTGTCGTGGAGTATTTACATGATGAACTTGTTAAATGGTATGACCATTCATACTAGGAATCCAAGATTTATTAAGAGGTGTGGTATATTGATGATTTGGTCTGATCATTAAGATTGTGGAATTCGGTAGATTTATTGGATAATTCGGAGTATTATGTCTCAATGGATTAATCTACCCATTAGTGATGGTTATGTTAAGGATGTGTTTGAACGATGCCTTAAAGGATATTAATCCGAAAGTTTTCATAAACTGGCTACTTGATGATCATACATAATTGCTAGATTGAAACATGTATATCGGATTAGATGAATGTTGAGGTAGTATCTTGTGAAACCCTGTTTTACAGGATATGATGTTATTAAATGTTTAATTTTATTTTGCCCTAAACTCTGAGCATAAAGTGGAATGTTGACTCGGTGTTTATAGATGGTTAGGTGATTACAAATAGACATATGACCCTATTTGCATACGTGATAGTTACTATTGTCAATTGTTAATGATAGTTGAAGTGGGTGTTGAGCAACACTAATGGTTGAGTGGGTGAATGAATAAGTGGTTTCTGATAGTGTGCCTTGCGGATTTATTATTTGATAGCATGATCTGGTTAAAAGAGGTTTGTTTCAACCTTATAGCTTGTGTTTCTTTTGGAGAGGTTTATGATGGGATAAGAGGCTATGATGATTCTTGCTAAGAGTGTATTATTTCATTGTTAGTGTGATTGTCAGTAAGGGATTATGATGATAATATTGAATGTTTTGTATAAAGGAATTGGATCGCTCGCCTGATATTGATTAAATGAAAAGTTTCTAGTTTAGCCTTTGTGAACTTTTAGACCTCATGTTGATATGAAAGCTGAACTTGTTTCGAGTAAAGTGACGTGTTGAATAGGTTTTATTAATTCCTAAGTGGTTCATGTGTTGTGGTCTTCAACTCTCTTTTTGTTGAAGTTGGCATGGTGATGCTGTAATCCAAGAAACTTGCAGTTTATTGAATATTGCCTAAACTTTCTGTTTTGCCCATCAAAGTTTCCCGAATTCCAAAAGCAGTGCTTTATTCTCGTTTGAGGTTTGACATTCTCTGCTCGTGGGACGTGTGCCCTCAACTAAGATCTCACCTTTTGTTTTCTGAGATTATTACTTTTTGATTATTTCCCTTGATCTTGTAACTACTGTAAGTGGTAACGTTTTCCTATGTGCTGAAATTTATTTCTATTTGCCTCTTTTTCTAAGAAAGGGTTAACCGAGCTGTATTGCAAAGTCTTTTCGGATGTGTTTTGGCAACGAGATATTGTTGGTCTAGTAGGTGATTTTGTGAACCTTTAGGTGTCAGTTGTTTGAGAGGCATTGAGTAATAAATTGATTTATTAGAATAATCCTTAGAGAGGATTTGATTTAAATAGAGTGTTTAACTTTGGAGCTAACAGATTTTGTTGTTGCAACTAGTAGGACCTATAGCGAGATGTGCTCCAAGATCTTGTGTTCTTTTTGACAGAACATTAGAATTAGCAAGTATGGAAATCTTGATCAGTTTATTAGAGTATCGCAATTGGGTACTCGGTAAGATTGTGTAGAAGAATTATGATGATGTAGTTTAATGAGAGTAGCAGTGTAGAGAAATCTAATAGTCGTGTTAATTAATGGAATAGCAGGGATTGTTGAGTTATTGTCAAGTATGACTCAGCCTCAGTGAGTAACCCTATAGGAGTTAGATTATCTCTAAGGATAACTTGATCAAGAATTTATTTATTTATTGATGCTAGTGATTGAGTATGTTTGAATCCTGGTCAATCGGTTAGGGTATTGTGAATGGGTATATTGTGGTCGAGTAGCTGCAATTGATTGGTGTGGGTTAGAGAAGGTCTAAGATTGGTGAAATGAATCGCCTGGGGCGGTTACTAGATTGGTGAGGAGTGTTGACATTAATGACTGAGATTATTGTTGAGCTGTGTGAAATTTTAGTCATCAGATCTGAGGGTTACCTATCAAGTATACCAGAAATTCATTGTAGGAGTCTTAGAGGTTGAATTTGGGCTTTGCATTTTTATGCTAGCATCTTGGTTTCCCATGATTAGGTTCCAAAAGTTATGGTGATCTTTGATAGAATCCTTTGGATGCAGTAAATGAGTGTGAATGTGGTGAATTTCAAGTTGATTATCCTTAAAAGATTGAGGTGATGTGATTGTGGCTGAAAGCTATATCGAGGTGTGTTGGAAATTATTTGTCAAAGTAATTCCTTTGATAGAGAAGTTAATCAGAGTATGTTATTGTGGATTGGAAGAGTCTCTCTACATAGGTGTGGATTTTGTGTTCAGTTTGAGCATAGCTTTGAGGTCGCCAAATTAAAAGAAATGAATTAGTGTGTTATACGATGATTTGGAATCTCATGGTTTAAGAGAAAGTTGCATTCTTAAAAGAAAGTTTGAGAAAAAGGTTGTATTATCGAATAATGAAATATTCTCTTGGTTTTTATTTGAGCTTTGTCTCTATGACAGATGCCAATTATAAATTGAGTTGGTTCTTCTTGGTATGCGTGATTCTTTTCGGTTAAGAGAAAGAAAGGAAATGGTTGTTGTGGGCATTCGAGTGATTTTGCTTTTGGCTTATGTGGTGTTCATTGGCAAACTGCCTACTTGAAAAGTGGAAGAGTTTCATGATGAGTCTTTGGGTTTTGGATTTAACTCTTTTGGTGGGCAGTTGCTAATGTGTGTCTGCAATGAGAATCCTTTATTTTTTTCAGTTGGGTTCTGTTTGTAAAAGAGTTTGTTTAAAACAAGTTCTGTTGTGTGTCCCTGGTTAAAGGCGGTGCTCATTGTTAAAGTGAAGAGATCGATCGATACAAGGAACAAGAGTTTTGTGAGTTATGTGCAGATTATGTGGTTTGGTACCAAAGGGAATGTTGGCCCAAGGTACAATGGTTGTTTCTGAAAGTTGCGGAGATTTGGGAGATAATGTATCACTAGGACCATCTTGAGTCCTGGCGTGGAGCACAGATCATTTTGTATGACCTAGTGTCGAGGGGGTACTGGAGAAATCTGGAGTGTGAAATTTCGTTAGAACCATTGACCAACGAATAAGACTATACCTTTGAGTCCAGTCCATTGAGCATACCTGGAAAGGTCGAGATGAGTATTAGGGCGTAAGACATGGGTATACGTCAAGGTGTTGTGGACGCATCAGACCGAGAGAGAGGCGACTTGGGCGTTGGAGTCTCGCATGCGCGAGCAATATCTAGAGTTGTTCATATCGGATACGTGTGATTTGTTGTTTAATTTCAGTTATGGTTGTTCTTCGAGTAGAACGGCGGGTAGAATTCGGGATCGAATTCTGTTAAGGGGGTAGAATGTAATATCCCGAGAATAACCCCTTGAGGGCTTGTGTATAATTAGACGAAAGGGGATACATAAAAGCGAAATATTTTAGAGTTTTAGGGAGGAGTTGGCTCATACCGAGTTAAAAGTATTGTGGGGAGAGTGGATTCCAGAAAACCCTAGCTTTCTTTTATTTCTTTCCGTCGGCCGCCGTTTTTCTTTTCTATCTCCCGAGCACCATCATCCTACCACGTGGACGTGCCTGCTGTGCGTTGCCTGTCGCATGCGCGTGGAGGTTGGCTCCCGGCCGATTGCTCCTACCGTGTGGACGCCTGCTACGCGCTCGGACAACACCAGCCCAACCACCGAGCGCCACCTCCTGTCGTGCGACGTCCTGCCGTGAAGATTGGTTTCGGCTGTTAATTGCTGTCGCGTGGGGGCCGGCCGACCTGCATGTAAGTAAGCACGATTAGATATTAGAGATTCATGCATGCATCGGCTGATTTGTGTTGGGACTAGTTAAGGGCGTACTAATATGAATATTTAATTGGAGTAGTTGGGAGGGAGATTAATTAACTAGTGTTGCATGCATACGGTTCATAAATTGGAAGTAGTATAGGAGATGAATTAGATAGTGTTATTTAGTAGTGCTAGTACATGCAGCAACTAGCATCTTTTTCATGCATGCCTCAGTTGGCATTAGTAGTTCCTAGTTTTGGCAACGTGCATTGTATGCATGCATGCTTAAATAGTAAAGATGAGCCAATAACTAGTTAGTGTTGCATGCTTCGTTTATATGTGTTTCTCTGGGTTAATAAAGGAGAGAGGAGCTAGTTGTTTTGTTGAAACAATAAGGGCTCTTGGTCCCTGTGCTTGAGAGCACAGGCATGGGTATGCATCGACGGTTGCATACCCTGCATTACCGGTAAATGCAAAGAGAGTTAAAGAGAAAGGATGCATCATGCATTGCATAAGCATGTGATATGTTATATTGTAAATATTTGAGAATTGATGCTGATGTTATAATTGTGTGTTATAATGTCATATTATTTGTACTTTGTTGAGTTTGTAGACTCACTCTTGCTGTTATTTGTAGTTTTAGGTACCCCTTACAAGAACGGCATGCATGGGAGGGAATAGCCATAAGAGTGGTTGCACATTGGCACGAACCATTCATATTTGAATAGATTGCATTATTGATTTAGTTTTGAGTAATCTGTTTAAAGGATTATTTATGAATATGTCTTATGCTTGGAATAATTTGTAATAGAGTTGATTACAAGATTTTGGATGCCTTTTGGATTATGCTTTAGTTGTTTAGCATATTTTGGATGTCCTTTGATGATTCATTTAGATTGAAGGATTGGAATATTGAGTGATGCTGTATTAAACTGCTTGAACCTCCGGTATAGCCATCTATACAAAGGAGGTTCTATCGAAATTTAGAGAAATGTCTTAGTTTTAATTGGTTATAGTGTTAGTTTAGTAGCATTCCAAGCTCATGTTGGGCTGGGGTGTTACATCTATAAAGCTTTAAATCTACTTGTTTACCTCCCTCATTAAGGTCGAGGTGACCGTTGGTTGCCATGGAAGTCTTGATGGGTTTTGCATCTTCCATGCCAAACCTCTTGATCAAATCTTTTGCATACTTTGTTTGGCTCACAAAGGTTCCATATTTGAGTTACTTGACTTGAAGCCCAAGGAAATAGCTAAATTCTCCGATCATGGACATTTCAAATTCCCTAGACATCATATCACCAAACTCTTTACAAAAATCTTTATTAGTAGACCCAAAAATGATATCATCAACATAAATTTGGCACACAAAGAAATCATCATCTAAAACTCTAGTGAACAAGGTTGAATCAATTTTGCCGATTTTGAATCCTTTTGAAACTAGAAAATCTCTAAGACGTTCGTATCATGCTCTAGGAGCTTGTTTAAGACCATAGAGCGTCTTGGAGAGTTTATAAACATGATTAGAATTCTTAGGATCTTCAAAACCGGGTGGTTGCTCAACAAATACAAGTTCAGATATTTTTTCTATTTAGAAAAACACTTTTAACATCCATTTGAAATAATTTAATGTCAAAGAATGATGCAAAAGTAAGTAATATCCTAATTGATTCAAGTCTAGCTACGAGAGCAAAAGTTTCACCGAAATCCAAACCTTCAACTTCAGAGAATCCTTGAGCGACCAATCTCGGTTTGTTTCTCACAACGATTCCGCTTTCATCTTGCTTGTTTCTAAAGACCCCTTTTGTACCAATTATGTTGTGTTCCTTAGGTCTCTCCACCAATGTCCAAACATTGTTCTGGGTGAAGTTATTGAGTTTGTCATGCATAGCATTCAACCAATTTGGATCATCGAGTGCTTCATCTACATGTTTTGGCTCAAGAGAAGAGATAAATGAGTAATATTTACAAAAAGAAACGACATGAGATCGAGTTTGAACACTCTTACTTACATCGCCCAATATTTGATCTATTGGATGATCTTTTGCAATTGCATTACGTATTCTTTGTGGTAGGTTAGATGGTTGATTATTTTCCTTGTTGTCCTCTTCATCAATTTAAATTTGACTTGTTATTGAAAAGGTTGGATGTTCAACTTGAGTGGAAGATGGTGGATTATTTGGATCTTCTTTTGGCTTGATATCTCCAATTTGCATATTCTCGATAACTTGTCTTAAAGCTTTATTTCCTATATCATCCAAATTCTATTACTCTTCTTAAGAGCCGTTAGTCTCATCAAATTGAACATCATGTTTTTCTTCAACTAAACCAGAGTTTTGATTGAAGACACGATAATCTTTACTATTTGAAGAATAATCAAGCAAGAAACCAACATCACATCGACTTGCAAATTTTGAAAGACGAACCCATTTTTCAAAATATAACATTTGCAACCAAATATACGGAAGTATGAGATGTTCGGTTTTCTTCCAACATGGAGTTCATTAGAAGTCTTTTTCAAAAGACGATACAAATAAAGACGATTTACAGCATGACAAGCGGTATTGATTGCTTCTGCCCAAAATCTATCAGAAGTATTATATTCATCAAGCATTGTCCTAACCATTTCAATTAATGTTTGATTTTTTTCCTTTCTATAACTCCATTTTGCTCCAGAATGTAGGTAGTGGAAAGTTCATACTTTATTCTAAGTTCATCATAAAAATCTTCAACTTTAGTGTTTTTAAACTCGGAACCATTATCACTACAGATTTTCTTAATTTTGAAATCAAATTCATTTTGAGCCCTTTTTGCAAAACTTTTGAAAATTCTGGAGGTTTCGGCTTTGTCATCTAGGAAGAATACCCATGTATATCTAGAGTAATCATCCACGATAACTAAACAATAGCTATTTTCGCCGATACTCTTATAGCTTATTAGCCCAAATAAATCCATATGTAAGAGTTCTAATGGTCTAGAAATTGACATGATACTTTTGAAATGATGAGAATTTGCGACTTGTTTACCTGCTTGACAAGCACTACAAAGTCTATTTTTCTCAAACTTCACATCCTTCAAGCCAACAACTAAATCATGTTTAAAAAACTTTTTAAGTTGAATCATCCCAACATGATCTAGCCTTCTATACCAAAGCCAACCCAATGAGGTTTTTGCAATTAAACAAGTTTTCAAGAATGAATTATTTGAGGAAAAATCAACCAAGTAAAGATTTTCAAATCTAAATCCTTTGAAAGCTAAAGAATTATCTTTTTCATTTAAAATATAAACATCATTTTGAGAAAATGAACAAATTAAACCAAGATCACATATTTGAGCAACAGATAACAAATTGAAATTTAGTGATTCAACTAAAGATACATTAGAAATGGAAAGATCATTTGAGATAGCAATTTTACCCAATCCTATTAACTTTCCTTTGCTATTATCACCAAATGTGATCTTGTCAATTCATTTTCCATTCTCAAATGTGGTGAACATTTTTTTTATCGCCGGTCATATGTTAAGTGCATCCACTATCAAGCACCCAATGTTTTTCACCGATCTTGCAGTTCACCTACAAAACAAGAATTAAGTTCTTTTAGGTACCTAAATTTGTTTGGGTCCTTAGAGGTTAGTAACTAAGGTTTTGGGCACCCAAATGACATTCTTTTTGACGCCTAAAATTGAAGTGCCAATAAATTTTGCTACTAGTTTGCCATCTTTAGACTTTCTAAGTATGTAACAAGAATCGTAAATACCATAAGACTTAGTATTAACAATTGAGCAAGTATTTGACAAATGTCCTATATTATGATATTTATTGCAATATTTGCTATTCTCTTTTACAAACCTTGCAGGCTTGTAAATTGGCTTCTTACCTTTCTTAGTAATGAACTCAAGTCCTTCCTTGTTGAATGAGGATTTTTGCTCAATCAATAGCTTGCCAAGAGTTGTTTTACCCTTGTATAACTCATTGGTGATGAGATTGCCCAAGAGACCGGTTGGCGTCATTCTTGGCAATTCAGATGAATTGATAAATAGAGTCATCAAGGTCTCATACTTCTCTAGCAAGGCTTTAAGAATTTTTCTCACAATATCAACATCGGTTAGTGACGTACCTAGGCCTTTGAATTCATTTACAATGTTGTTGAGGCGATAGTATATTTCATTTATATCCTCGTGTGGCAACATTATAAATGTCTCATACTTAATCCGGAGCCTATGCAATTTCACCTCTTTGACTGTGGATGTTCCCTCATGAATTTCCGAAAGGGTAGTCCAAATATCATGAGCGATTTCTAAATTGCTCACTCTATTGAACTCATCCGCGTTCAAAGCACCAAAGAGAGCATTCATTGCTTGAGCATCTAAATAAGCATTACACCCCTCAAGCTACGTGGGATGTAGTGGATCAAGAGGCATAACGTAACCCTCATTTATGATTTTCCATATGCTCGGACTAATGGCCTTTAAATAAAGGGGCAATTAGCTCAGTGACATCGCGTTAGGCGTGTCGGAGAATGACACTCCGTTAGTCTCGATTTGGAAAATAACATCGCGAACATCAAAATTAGGCGAATGACATCTGGCTTTTCGAATTTTTAAATATAGAAACTTAGCTCAAAAAATTATTAATTGTTTTGTAGAGTCTCCCGACATAGTTTAATTGCTTGTGTATTTTTTTCAAAACTTTATACATTATGATTTTGTCTCTAATATTCATTTAAGTATATTGTTTGTAGGAATTTCCTAATATAGAAAATGAGGTCCAAACATTATGAATTTTGTTTTTTAGGCTCCTTAAATAGTAGGCTTAATTGTGTAATTTGTTTGGAATTTTACAAAATTATGTAATGCAATTTCATAATGTCCACTCTGTGAGAGTCTAATATTTCATAATGTAAGGACATTATGAAATTGTATTAATTAATTTTGAAAAACTTACACAATCAAGTACACTATGTAAGGAGCCTGGAAAACAAAATTCATAATATTTGGACCTAATTTTATATATTATAAAAATTTTACAAATAGTATACTTAAATGAATTTTAGAGACAAAATCATAATGTATGAAGTTGTAAAAAAATACACAAGCAATTAAACTATGTCGGGAGACTCCACAAAAAAATTTATAATTTTTTGAGCTCAATTGCTATATTTAAAAAATTCTGGAAAAAGCCAGAATGTCATTCGTCTAATTTTGCGACGCTCGCGATGTTATTTTCCAGCCCGAGATGAACGAAGTGTCATTCCTCTAAATACGACTGAACGTGATGTTACTGAACTAATTTTCCCTTAAATAAATAGACATCATGATTTTCCAATATGTATAATTTGAGCCATCAAATAAAGGTGACTTTCCTATAGCAATTCCCTCACTAGCCACCATTTTCTCTCTTAGACGGTTAAGTCTAAATCAATGAGAGACCAAACTTTGATACCACTTGTAGGATCAAGGATAACCGACTAGAGGGGGTGAATAGGAGGTTCACAAATATTCTTGCTTTCTAAAATTAATTTCTACAATTTTAGAGCTAAGCAAGATTTGTATTGTAATTCAAGACCTACTCAATTCTAGTGAAGCTAAGGCACCACAAGACAAGACTCTAGAAATATATCTCTAGCACAACTAAAAAAGACAATCTCAATAATCTCAATTTGCTAGAAATATAAATGCGTAAAGTAGAGACCAAGAAATAAACATATGATGACTCGCTATGTTTTGCCGTGGTATCAAAGACTTGCCGGTCTTCACTAGTCCACGTTGAGGAAAGCCCAAGCAACTTGGACCGGCTCCACGAATTTCACTAGTGGTTGTTCTTCCTCCGCTCCGGAGATGGCGAACACCGAGCCGCTCACAATTTGGCGCCGGGCCTCTTCACAATCTCCTTGAAGAGATTACCGCGCGAACTCCCACCAAGTCGTCTAGGTGCCGGCAAACACCATGAGTAATGAACCACAATCTTCGCTTGACGGCAATCAAGTGCCAAGGATCAATCTAGAAATGAATGCACTTGAATTTGCTCGACAACCTCACAATGAATGCAACAAGTGTATATGAGGTGTAGAGAGTATGCTCTTAACTCAAGGATGTTAAATAAGGTCTCTCAAACTTGTCCTTGAGCTGGTGGAGTGGTATTTTGTAACACCCTAGCTATTTGGAAGCCAAGATGTCACCTAAGAACTCTAACATACAGCACATTGCGGAAGAATCTGAATAATATAACATCTAAAGGCATAAATAAATCAACCATAACATGGAGAAGGTATCCTTCCTTCACCGTTTAAATGTATTTATTATAGTTCATCGTTAACAAGGTTCACAAGCAATAATAAATCAACCGTATCATGGAGAAGGTATCCTTCCTTCTCCATCTAAACTTATTTATTACAGTTCGTCAATAATGAGTGAAGGATAGAACTAATTTATAATCTTGAACTTGAATAGGATGATGTGAATGAGTAGTACATGTCTACTCCCTCCCAAAAGAGCCAACGTCATTGATTACCTATAAAATAAATAACGCAAGAATGAGTCCAAGACTCAGTAAGTACAATGAGTAAATAGAACATACCACAAACATTAACGAGTCAACATCAGTGAACAATATGAAGGAATCACAGAATGAGTATTTGAATGAATGCAATGAATGGAGTGAATGGAATGGAGGGACTACACACATGCATATACCGGTATTGCTAGTGACACACCCGCCGGTGTTCATTTTAAGCCCGCCTTTAACAAAAGGCGGATCCAAGTCCCGTATGAAGAACGTTTCATACGGTGTCCCAAAACGCCCACATTGGAATGGTGGGGCCCACTTTGGAATGGTGGGTCTTACGTGCCCATCCCGAATTGATGGGTCTTTTAATTCACTCCCGTGGATGGAATATGAATAATGAATGCATGAAATGAAATATGTATATTGAAAAGACACGCTCTCGAATCATGGAGATAACACACATATGGAAGGAATATGAACTTAAATATTATCATGGATCTTAGAAAATTACAGGATCAACATCAAGCACTCAACATTTCCTAAACATCAAAACATCAAGGTACTTGCCTTCCGCGATGCGACACGTGGTGAGGCAATGGCGGTGCTCCTAAACCTGAAGCCTCTCCACCTACACAATATATATATATTCGAAATAAGAACAACATAAAACATGACGCTTCCATTAACGTACTACAACGCCTTACCGACAACCCACAATTAACTAGATAGTTCTAATCTGAAAACAGATGACACGACCATAGAACGATATCGACAGCAGCACGTAATCACTCATAACTAACGGTCGGAACTCAAACGAGGTGAGCCTAGTTTATGTGGATTCTTAACTGACAAATCTACAATACTATAGTTGACAAGATAATCCAATTCGGCCAATTTAGTATGCTAACAGATAGATGAACTTTCAGAACAGAAACTACCTAAATGAACAAACAGCAGTACTAAATCGATCATAACTTTTAATGTATAACTCTGAATTGATCGTTCTTTAATAATCTGGAAAGGTTATCGAATTACCTACAATAACCTAGTTGGGTGAAAACCCAGATTCTTCCAATTACATTTTCATATTTTACGAAATAACAAAACAGATTAATCTCGTCAGAAATCTGGACAGCAGATACTAAATCTACCATAACTTTTGATCCGTATGTCTAAATTAGGTGCTCTTGGCGGCCACGGAAAGCTAAAAACATTATCTAGATATCCCTAGGAGATCGTCATCCCCAATTCAGCTTCTAAGAACCCAAAATCAACCCCGCAAGGTACTGGACAGAACTGAACATCTACCGGCAGCAAAACGATCCAACCCAAATAATCGAATTCGCAACTAATCCTCATCAACTAGCGGGGAAAGCACTTCGTTACCCTTGTAGAACCCCAGGAAGATGCTGAACAAAAACCCACGAAGAAGCTCTCCTTCCTCTCCCTTCTCCTCTCTTCTCCCCCTTTCTTCCTCTTCCTTATGGCCGGCCAATCTGCAGGGGAAACACCGGAGATAGCAGCGACGGCCAAGGGCATGGCTACTGTAGTGGCGCGGACACTGTAGCAGTACGGAAATACTGTAGCAACTAGGGTTTGTGGCTTGATCCCCCCTTCCTTGCCTTCAAGTGGGCTACTAACCTTCCATGGGCCATGGGCCTCTAAGGCTGGCTCTTTCCCCCGCGATTATGGATTGGCGGCCCAAAACTCTCTCAAAAATCTGAATTTTGAACTTATTTCCATCTCTAAACTTTGTTGCATTCGATATTGAATAAATTTCCCTCTCCCGAATAATATTCTCTCTAATTGGAATTTAAGGTTCGGAATATTAACACTAAAGCCGGAGGCCCAAGCTCTAAGTTTCCCTCAAACTCTGAATTTTGAACTTAATTTCGAATCTAGAATTTGGTTGATTTTGAAATTCAATAAATTTTGCTTTCCCGAATGATATTTTTCTCCAATAAATGTTTGGGGTATTACATTCTACCCCCCTTAATAGGATTCGACCCCGAATCTACTCACCGACCTTCCCGAAAGAAAACTGCGAGACACGCACCCGTTGCAAACAAATCCGAATACTATTCGCGCATGCGAGACTCCAACTTCCTAAGTTGTCTCTCTCTCAGACTGATTAGACCACAACACAACGACGCAAAACGACGTCCGTCTTAACACTCAACCCGGCGTTCCCAAGTACACTCATCAGAAGAGAATCGAAGATAAGACCCTACTCGAAGGTCATCATCTTTAACGAAATCCCAAGCTTTGAATCGCTCAGCTACTCTCTTAGTACTAGAACACACTAGACGTTGCGTACGTCGCGTATGGACTCGAGACGATCAAGGCGATACGCCAACTTCCTAATTTCTGCAACTGTCGAAAACGAACCAACGTACTTGGACCAAACTCCCCTTTGGTATGAAAACACACATCAAAATGCCCAGAACCACCCCTCGGTACACATCCGTGCGTCTAGTGCCGGCACATATGCCATGCCGTATGTCCACTTCGGGACCACACGCGCCATGCCCCATATGCCCATGCCCCTGTCCCGCACGCGCTCGTGCAGCGAAGGTTGATGCTCAAAATCAAACTCTTCATCCAACAAGGGTCACCTCCTTTAAACAAGAATGCACAACAGAACTGGTTCTTAAACCACTGATTCACAAAGAGAATCCAACTGAAAATAGAGAGTTCTCGTCGTATTCACGCAATACTAACTCTCCAACAAAAGGGTAAAACCCCAAATTTGACAATTCATCACGAAAACAATCCCACTTTCTAAATAGGCAGTTTACGATTGAATACCACGAATGCCAAAGGAGAAATCACTCGAGTGCCCAAACCAAATACTTCCTTTGGTTTATCTGAATTGGAAAGAATCAAACATGTCAACAAAGCGCCAACTCAAAGTGCGGAAGACACCAGCCAACAACACAAAACTCAAACAAGAAACAAAAAAACACTTCGCCACCCGAGGAAACATCCTTTTTCTTAGTCTCTCTTTTAGGAAATAAACCTCTCTCAGACCTTGGAATTCGAATTCATCGCTTACCACACGAGCTTAAACCTCTTAATTAAACATCCTCAAAATATACTCAAACTGAAATACATCATCCACACCATAGTGGAGAGACTCTATTGAATCCACCGAATACTCTAGGCAACTCATCCTACTGACAAAATTAATTTGATAGAAGGCATCCAAAGCTTCACAAAAATAGGTCCCACACAATCACATTACCTCCACTCTTCCAGAATAACAACTCAGAATCCTCAAGACGCCTCGCTCATGAACTACATTAGAAGGGTTCTATCAACAATCATTCCACTGCTCGAATACTCCAGTTTTCTATCTCCTCTACACAAAATCTTTGGGCGACCAAAAGTCTAGCATAAAAAATGCAAAGCCCAAATTTAACCTCCAAGACCTCTACAACGAATTTCTCTTATAACAGATAGTGAAATCATCGAATTAAATCTCTAACATGCCCACAAATCTAACATACTCACTCATTGACATCATCAGGAATCACCCACACATTATCGTAATACTTTCCAATTGCGTTACTCAATAAAATTGATCAAGGTTTCCATACCTTTGATAATCCCCAACCTTTCAACATGAATTGAAGTTCTGGAATTTCGCTATACTATAGGTTCTACTCGATGAATAACATCGCTCAGATTTACTTTGAAACTAAACATTCCATTTGAATCAACTTTCCTCCAAGAGGTACTGTGTCAAAACCCATTCATGTTCTACTACTCCTCCAAAAGCTTGGTAGCAAAATCTCATCACTACCATTACTTAACCACCACCAAACAGTTGCCAATTTACGCTTTGTAAAACTTTGCAACATAAAATCTGATGATCCTTTCTCAAAAGAAAGAGGCGAACAAGGACAAGTTTCATCACACAGAAAACGTTGTTCTCACAAATGAAAGCACGAAACCAAAAGAAATAATCTGGAACAAGGATCTTGGAAAAACGAAAGTTGAGTTCACAGTTGAGGACACACATCCCTCAAAAAGAAGTAGCAAATAACAGCTAATAAGAAAAAGACATTGCGATTGAAACTCGACATCTCTTGAGTGGAAAGAGCAGAAAGTCTAGGAACGATTCAAATAACCACAAGTTACAAAACTTGACTCAAATTCTCAAATACTCCTACCGCACTCTTTCCTTTAACAATGAAATTAATCCTTTGACTAGCAACACTTTGCCACAACGAACAAGATAAGGTCTTTAGTCCAAACCACAAGAACTAATTAAGAACCAATACAATTCTTCAACACGTCATATTTGCTCAGAACAGTTCGTCTATGACCTGCACGATAGCGTCCTCCCCGTGTCCGCATTTCGGCCACTTAGGTTGGGCATGCTTGTTCGGCACCAACCGGTAGTTAGGGCCGAAGTCCTCTCTCCTTTCCAGGCGAAGGTCTTGCTTGGCGAATTTTGCTGATCGGGTCCTGGGCGTCTGCCATGGTATGTTAGTGTATGACGGAGAAGGTTCTTCTTTCTACGGTTTGAAGGATCGAGTGGTCCTTCCAGAGCATGGGGTGCACAATTTATAGCTCGCGGGGGGAGGCCAAGACCTAACGGGGTAATGTGTTAGGTTGTAGATGACAAGACTTAACGGGGCTATCTGCTTTGCGCAGAGATAAGACCAAACGGGGCAGCTTTGTGCAGTGACAATACCGGACAAGGCAGCTTTTGCGCAATGACAAGACTACACGGTGCAGCATTGCAGTGACAAGGCCAAAGGACACAGCCTTGGAGAGTGACAAGACAAGACGGGACAACTTTGCGCAGTGACAACTCTGATCGCCTCACCAGCTTTCCAGAACGAAAAGACATTACTCTGCAAGGAAAGACGTAGAGTGTTATCACGTCGATCAGAGAAAGGATGATTGTCAGTGCACAAGGCTGTCTCCTTTGGTCTTATCTTAGCGAAAAGCTGCCCCATGTGGGCTTGCAACTGCACAAAGCTGACTCATTTGGTCTTATCACTGCGCATGGTGTGGTTAATTTCATGCAGAGTAGAGTCCTGTCTTGCTTTGCAGAGTGATGTCTTATCGGTCTGAAAAGTGTAACCTTAAACTTAGACCTAAACCTAAGACTTTGACCCTAACCCTAACCCTGAACCAATCTAAAACCTAAGACTTTAACCCTAACCCTAACCCTAATCCTCAATCTGAAACCCTAACCCTGACCCTTGACCTATAAACCTGAAACCCTAACCCTAACCCTAACCCTAAACCTAAAAACCACCCTAACCGTAATCCTAAAAACCTAAAGCCCTAACCTGACCCTTGACCTAACCCTGACCCTCAATCTAAAACCCTTACCCTGAATCTGAACCTAAACACCTAAAACCCTAACCCTAAAAACCTAAAATACCAACCCTAAACCTAACCCTAACCCTGAATGAAACCTAAGACTTTAACCCTAACCCTAACCCTCAATCTGAAACCCTAACCTTGACCCTTAACCTAAAACCATAACCCTGACCCTTGACCTATGAACCTGAAACCCTAACCCTAACCCTAACCCTGAACCTAAAAACCTAAAGCCCTAACCCTAACCCTAAAAACCTAAAGCCCTAACCTGACCCTTGACCTAACCCTGACCCTCAATCTAAAACCCTAACCCTGAATCTCAACCTAAACACCTAGAACCCTAACCCTAAAAACCTAAAACCCTATCCCTAACCCTTGTCACGCCACCATACACGGCGTGCCCGAAGCATTGTGCCACGCCAAAATGCTTCGTGTGCCAGAGAGCTTGCCAAAAAGGGCCATCGCTGCCGGGGCTAAGTCCTGCCACGCCACTTCCACTGGCATGACAGGACTGTATTGTCACGCCACCCTTAACGGCGTGGCAAAAACGTGGTGCCACGCCAATATGCTTCATGTGCCAGAGGGCTTGCATTTTGGACCGCCGCCGCCGGGCTAAGTCTCGCCACGCCTCTTACGCCGGGCGTGACAGATCAGATTGTCACGCCACCTCGAACGGCGTGGCAAAAACGTCCGCCACGCCAATATGCTTCATGTGCCGAGGGTTTGCATTTTGGTCCATCGCTGCCGGGGTTAAGTCCTCGCCACGCCAAGTAAGTGGCGTGGTAAGACCGACTTGTCACGCCACTAATAACGGCGTGATAAAGATTACTCACCTACATTGAATCAACCAAACACTGATTTCATTCAAACAGCAATAAGAATATAACAGCAATAAGAAGCATCCGAAGTTCATTACAATGATTTCATTCAAACAGCTAATGGCCCCGCCAGTAAATACACGTACAACCACGACCATCTACATCCAACAAAATATTGCAAAGTCAGTACTGCATGGCACGAACCACTCGTTCAGGAAATCTTATATGTAGAAAGGAGGTAAGTCAACCTTTATTTCACTTCTTCTATACAGGTCCTTTTATAAAAAAAATTCGGTTAACTAATTCTGCACGACATCGTATTGAAGGTTAACCAAGATTGTTGTCCTACCTTGTAAATAGTTAACCAACACCCTGTTTGTTTTCGCCACCTCAAATTATACACCAAAGAAAATAACTATAGGATTTTAATTTTTTATCTACACTAAGCAAAAATCGATAGTAGTATTGTTACTATTTCATACTAAGCAAAATTAAAACAAGTGTACTAATCCTAAAATGACTTCATAGTACACACATGCATGTAGATAAGTGGGAACTCAGGAATCACGGAGACTTGTACAACCACAAAAACATGTACGGTTTACTACAATCAAACATTTTTCAAGTAGAAAAAGTTGTAGTCCTGCACATATATAAAATCGCACATAGTTTGACACGGCAATATTTATGTAAATAACTTGCAATTTGACAACACATGAAATAACTGTGCATCTAGGAGAAGAAGCATGTGGTGTAGCCTGAAAACATATTTCGGAACAAAGCTATACCTCGATCTAGGCGATGGCAAAATAATTAAAATTTGGAAAGACCCCTTGGATTCCCAGAGGCATGACGAGAAGGCCTAATACTTGGCGGGGGCATTATTTGTTGTAGCATGTGCATAAACTTTTTGATCCTATCACAAACCAAAGGATGGTCACTTTGTCCGCATACATTCATCTCAAGATGTGTGGCATTTTGATTCTAAGGACCGTTTTCGGTCAAGTCAACCTATCGTGTTTTTATAGACGATAAAGACAGAGTAGGAGGAGAGGACAATGTAGCACTATGCGTAATCCAACAATGCAATCTGATTTCCAATGGAGGAAGATATGGTCTCTGAATGTGCCAAACAAGATTAAAATGTTCGTTTCGAGACTACCTCATAATAGTCTGCCAATGCGCAAAAATATCAACAGAAGGGGAATCGATCTTGATACTAGATGCCCTTTACGCAGGAGGTTGGATGAAGATGGTGGCCACATTTTTCTCAAGTGCAAAAAAGCAAAAACATGCTGGTACATTCTGCAAATGGTGGACATTACAAACCAACTTCTAGAGAAAAGATCTGAGAAGGATTTCCTGGTGCATATCTGGAGTCTTTCTGAGGAGCAGCAGGTTAGGGTGGCCACGTTCCTATGGGTTCTCTAGTCAGCAGCAGCAGGTTAGGATTACAAACCAACTTTCTGAGAGACGTTTCAGGCTACACCACATGCACAGGAATTTCTACATGTACTGAGCAACCTTCAAAAGAGAATCAAACCTTCACAAGGTATACCTCGATCTAGGAGAAGAAGCCGGCGGGGGAGCAGAGGACCGGCGGCGGGGGAGGCGGCGCCGGGGTAGGAGGACCGGCGGGGGGAGGCGGCGCCGGGTAGGAGGACGGCGGGGAGGAGGACCGCGGCGAGGGGGAGGCGGCAAGGAGGAGAGAGAGTTGGCGGAGGAGCTGCGCGGGGAGGAAGAGAGGCGGCCTCCGGCGGCGCGAGGAGCGGCGGCGGCCACGGCGGCGCGAGCGGGCGGCGGGCGCCCACAAAGCGGCACGCAGCAAGCGGCGGCGCGCAGAGAGAAGGGAGGTGAGAAGATAGGAAAAATGAGGAACGGGCCGGGCTGCCCGACTATAAGTCCCCACTGTCACGCCGGGACTCATGGCGTGACCATATGCCTTGTCACGCCATGAGTCTCGGCAGGCAGGTGCCTATAAACCCTCCATCGATGGCGGGCGCGTGGCGAGGGCTTGCGTGGCACCTTTGGTCACGCCACCTCTCGTGACGTGACAGTTCTATTTGATCATGCTCAAAGGGGTCAGAATTGGAAATAAAGTTTGCGAGAGATTAGTTTTAAAATATTAATAAAAAAAGATTAAATAAAAAAAATTCATAGAAAGGGGACGTGGGAATTCCAGGATCATATTTACTTAGAAACCTGGTTTTCCCCGTGCGCCAGAACCAGGGAACCTAGTTCCCTGTCCGTTTCCCCGAGCGGCGCCACAGGACAGCTGACAGCAGACCTTGTGCGCGTGGAGGCCTGGGAGCAGCCAGAGCGTGGAGGCCTGGGAGTCCTGCCTGCCGTTCAGTCGCCTACCCAAGTGCTTGCCCGCGTGCGTGTTTGGCCGACTGTGTAGTGTGTACTGTTCGCTCGGCCAGCAGTGCAGCGCCATCTACCGCCTGCTAGCTTCTTGCATGCAATTGCTTGCTGTTGCCCCACGTGAGTTGCCAGTAGGCGGGTTAGTGTATGCACTGTGGCTACTAGATAATGCTGCATCAAGTTTTGGAATTTTTTTTTAAATAATCTAATTTTTATTCCGAAGTACAGAAATAATACCGCTTAATTTTTTTTTACAGAAATAATCGCATGTCGCCGTACGGTTGGGCGATGTTTTCAAGTCGCCCAACCGCCGGGCGACAATCACTCAAGTCGCCCAATAGTATAGCGATTTAAAGTTCCGAGGCGTTGTCGCTTTGTGGATTGGCGACTTGGTGAGTTGTACCAAGTCGCCCAACCGTATGGCGACTTCTTGTGTGAGTCAGACTCAAGTCGCCCAACGGTTGGGCGACTTGGGGCGACTATAAACTGCTGGCGTGGCGAACTGTCGCCATTGAACGCTTGAGACGCCAGAGCCAACCGAGACGAGAGGAAAAGAGGAGAAAGAGAGAAAGAAAAATAGGGGGGGAAGAAGAAGAGGAGGAAAAAAGAGTTATTCGTTTACATCGACGATTAAGACGGTAAGTTTATAGTATTAATTTGTACAAGTTTATATTTGAAACTATGGTAGGTTAGCAAATAGTGTTAGCAATTTTATGTATAGTGACATAGTGTTAGCAATTATTTAGAGATGTCATATAGTGTTAGTAATTTTATGTATAGTGACATAGTGTTAGCAATTATATAGAGATGGCATATAGTGTTAGCAATTTTATGTATAGTGACATAGTGTTAGCAATTATTTAGAGATGTCATATAGTGTTAGCAATTTTATGTATAGTGACATAGTGTTAGCAATTATATAGAGATGGCATATAGTGTTAGCAATTATATAGAGATGGCATATAGTGTTAGCAATTTTATGTATAGTGACATAGTGTTAGCAATTATTTAGAGATGACATATAGTGTTACCAATTTTATGTATAGTGATATAGTGTTAGCAATTATATAGAGATGGCATGTTAGCAATTTTATGTATAGTGACATAGTGTACTATTGTGCGTCTTTGCGCTTAATTGCGATATGTTACTTTTCTAAATGCTTGTTTATATAATGATAAACATGTCGATAACGCTGCATTCGCAAATGCTAGTTTATAGAATGTTAAATACACGATACATGGTTCCAAACACGTTGGATTATCAAACATGTCAAATTTTGTTTTTCCCTAAAGCTTCACCCATTATAAATATGCATAGTAACGATGATGTATTAAATATTTCGCAATCCATAGCAAATCGGTATAGGCGTTAATGTAATATATCCTTTCATAGGAAAAATAATGTCATTGTGTTGGGGCAAAGTGTAATGCCATTGGAGTATAATTTAAATGTGTAAGTAATATGAATGCTTTTAATTTCTTAATTTGCGTGTATGGCTCAAGACCCCGTGGTTCGGATTGGCATTTTAGTCTCATTGACCGGTTGGTCGACGGCAAAGACCGCATGAGCCGTCGTCGCCGCGATCCGGTTGGCGGGACGACGCGCGGTGAGTTGGGGGTGGTTCAGACGCGACACCCGACGGGCTTGGAGACTAGACCCACGCTGGGTAGAGAGGTTTGTCCGCAAATTTGTCACTTTTTGTATCGTATGTCCACTATGTACTTACTTCTTCGTGCTTTGTAGGTCGAGCTGCTCCGCCTTCTACCACTCGCAGACGGATGGTAGAGGCCACCGAAGAGGACGGCGGTCCGGTCGACGACGATGGGGAGGTTCAGCCGGTCCGGAGCGGTCACGACGATTCCCATTCAACCGTCGCTCTGACCGCCTCGGTGGACCGCTATGCCCGAGACGACACCTTCCACCTCCCTTCGGGAGATGGCTCCGACTTCGCGGGATGTCGCGATGTTGCTTGGCTTGCCTATCGCGGGCATTCCTCACGGACGCGGTGTGGATGGCGCGACGCCTGTTAGGCGTGTTTGTATGCGTTTTGGCGGAGGTCGCGCCTCCGTGCCGACTTCTGAGCGAAGCGGCATGGCCGCCCTGCGGTGGCTTTCGCAGCCCGTAAGTATAGTACCTACTTTCCATGTTTAGCGATTCATTGAGGCCTAGCCATATGACGGGCTTACTAATTATTCGTTTACTGCAGAGGTCGAGCGGATGGTCCCACACCCACCGTCGACCGTGTGTCGCGCACCGGAGGCGTACTGCCAGGCTCTTCTTGGTATCTTGTTTACCAGTACCACGGTGACTCGCCGACGGCCGCGCCTCGTGGGTACGCGAGGGCCATCGCCGACGGCGAGGAGCTAGAGATCGATTAGGGATCGGCCAGACTTGCCGCGACGCATCGCGGCATGTGCGATGCGTCTTTGTGAGGACAAGCCTCAGATCTATCCTCACAGTCCCCTCATCTGCGCACTGTGGTCGCTCGAGCGCTTTCTGGACGCCCATGCCGATAGACTCCGGACCGCACTGGTAGCGGACATGTACCATGGGGATGCGGTGGACCCGCCAATCGTAGGGTCCCTTTGGTGCCGTGAAGACGGGTACATATTTCCCTATATATTTTCTACAACAGACGGGTAATCCTTTGTAACCATTGTTTTGGCTCGCGAGTACAAGATGCACGTCGCAGTCACGCGTGCTTCACGAGCACTTTGTGGAGCGGTGGACCGTCTCACGGCCGACGACGTCTTGGCTGGGAGCCAGACTCGATCAGAGACGGAGGTCGTGCTCATGGGCTATCTTCACCGTGTCGGGCGCGACCGGGCGATCTTGGCGGATGCAGAAGGCTTCGTCTTCGACGTGTTCGTTGAGGACTACGCAGGCATGTGGTGATGCGCCGCCGCCTCCGTCGAGTTGTTCCAGATTCCCTGGGACGAGGGTGCCGAGTCGACCCACGCATGAGTTCATGCAACACATTTAGTTAACATATGTTTTTGACATTTCCATAACGATGACTTCCAATTGCAATGGTTCGCTTAGCAGCATAGTAGGAGGGTGGCACTAGGACGCATGGTCGGGCAAGATGGAGCCGTGGGTGGCAAAGGCTTAACGCCCATGAGGATGCGTGCGAGGGCGGCCCAGACGACCCCAAAGGCGTCTGACGAGTACCTTATTTGTACGCCGCAGACACGCACCAGGTGGTGCATGTCGTCGACCCTCCCGCTCGCGTGCTAGCATCGACCGACGCCTACCCCTCGTGACTTAGCGCTGAATGTGCACCTCGTGGTACGAAAATCGATTTGCAAATGTCTTCGTACTATTACCCGAATTATAGGTTTGACGCTTTGACATACTCCTTGCGATGCAGACATCAACGCGGGGTTGCGGCCGACGGACGGCCGATCTGGGACAGATCGGCATTGGCGCGAGGTCACGCGCGATGAGCTAGTGCGCTTTGTTCGTCGGGCCTCAAGGCGGCGAGGCGATGCGTGGCGCCGATGTCATGCAGCCATGTGACAGAGGTGGCCTCGTCGGTGCAGAGGCGGGCTCGTCGGTCCCGGAGGTGGCCTCGTCGGTGCATAGGTCGGCGAGCTCGGGAGGGCACGCCCACGCGTGCCGCCGCGCTTACGCTTTTGCCTCTGCTGCGCTGCGCCGCGCTGGCCGGGCAAGCCGGAGGGTCAGGTGGGCACGTCGGTACACACCCCACCGCCACAGCCCACCACCGCGGCTCGTTCCAGACACGTGCGAGAGCCTTAGGGCAAGATGTTTTCATCGCCGACCCGTCCGGACAAGATGGTGGGTATGATGTACCGCACTATGCATACCAAAAGCGTTTCCTCTCTTCAAAGTTGGCGATCGTCGATATATTGTAGAGATTAACATTACTTGCCATGCGGTACTATTTACTACCTGACGCGTTTTCTCCCCAAGACGAGGACGCACGACGACGTGGATCTTTACTTCATGAAGCACCGGGAGGCCAGGGGCGGTGAGCTCGCACTGCCGAGCTGTGATCTGTTGAGCAGCTTAGTGGGCCCCCAGTGTTCACGCAGCCATAGGTGGAGTCGACCCCCCTGGGACCACGGACCAGCAGGGCTCCTGAGCGCCTTTCCCTGTCTGGGCCCCGGCCTAGGCACCCCGCGCTTCGAAAGCCCAAACGGGGGCGTATTGCTGGGCGCGGACCGGGTGTGGGACGTGGCGACGACGAAGGAGGTGCTGCGGGTGGCCAGTAGGGGGTTTACATCATCTGTGTTTACGTATTGTCTTTCGTAGGTACTATGACATGGTTGTCTATACCATTGTTCTATAACTTGTATTATGTGTTGACGTATTCTCCTTCGTAACTACTATGACATGGTTGTCTATGCATTCCCTCTAGCATTGTTCTATTACTTATTAATCGACTAGTCCACGTGTCACTCAACCGTTGGGCCAGTACTTACTGCCAAGTCGTCCAACGGTTGAACGACTAGTCCACGTGTCGCTCAACCGTTGGGCCAGTACTTACTGCCAAGTCGTGCAACGGTTGAACGACTAGTCCACGTGTCGCTCAACCGTTGGCCCAGCACTTCCTGCCAAGTCGTCCAACGGTTGAGCGACTACACGGTCATATAGAAAGCCAGCCCAGGTCTCCTCATTGTTTGTTTCACCATTTCTCTCGGCGGACAAGCATAGCAGATCTGGTTGAGGAGGAGAGGAGGTTGGGAGAGGTACACAGTGAGGAGCTCGAGTGAGGGAGACAAGAAGAGAGGAGGAGAGGAGCTTGTTCATACGAAGACAAGGTCTCCGCGTGAAGGTAATACTGGTGTTTGTTCTTGTTCTCGGCTTTACAAGAGGATGGTGATAACTCTTCCGAGGAGGACGAAGGTCCCATCCCGCAGGAATGGAATAGGGTGGACGTTGAGGGTCTTGCTGTGCACGACGCGCACGTAATCACCGTGGGAGTACAATGGGACGGAGGTTCGACTTCGTGCAATATTTTGCCGACAAGGGATCACCGCAGGATGCCATTAAGCTGTGGGCCTTGTCAATGCAACGGCCGTTTCGTGTACTCAAATCCAGTCAGGAGCAGTACACCGTGGTATGCGAGCAGGCTAGGTGTCCTTGGCGTGTGCACGCAAGGAGACCCAAGTACGAGACTCACTGGATTGTCTCGAAGGTGGAGCCGCACTCCTGCTTGCTCAGTAGTGTTTTGCCGAAGCATCGCAACCTGACATCCACCTTCATAGCCAATGTCATGTACGGAGAGATAGTGAAGAAGCCGGACCTGGAGGCCAAGCACATCATGGTGGCTATCGAGCAGAAATTCAAGTACAAGATTAGCTACGCGAAGGCATGGCGTGCTAAGCAGAAGGCTTTGGAAAGGAGGTTCGGTTCTTTCGAGGCATCTTACGACAACCTTCCTCAGATGCTCCAGTCTTTGCAAGACAGAACCCGCACATACATTGCTGTGAAGGACCGGCCAGCCAAAAGACCGCTGCTAGGTTTTATGGTCTTGCAGAGGACCTTCTTAGCATTCGGTCCATGCATCAATGCATTCAGACACATGTTGCCCGTGATCTCAGTGGACGGGACATTTCTAACTGGGAAATACAAGGGCATGATCCTGACAGCAATTGGCGTTGATGGCAACAATCAGATTCTGCCCTTAGCCATCGCCAGGAAAGTGAGAATTACGACGGTGGTTGTGGTTCCTTCGTCATCGAAGGAGGAGTAGTTGGGCACGCCCTAATGTGCGCGTGATAATCCATGATCGCCACTCCGGATGATGAAGGCCATCCGACAACTTCAAAGAAGACCCCAATGAGCCGCTCCTGCCGGACACGAGGAGCAGATGGTGCATTCGCCATCCGGGGCCAACTTCTTCAAACAGTTCAGCAAAGAACCTTTGATGAAACTGTTCAAGAGGCTTGCCATGCGTAACCAAAGAACGTAAATTTGATGCATTGTGGCGAGATGTTGGACGAGCACACCAAGAAGCATGTCGCCGAGAGAAACAAGCGCCCCTCATTCTCGGGAGGCACACCGAGTGCCTCACACCATCAAGGAGCTCGACCCTCCCCATTTGACGCGGAGGACCTCGAGGGACATCGGATGTTTCTCTCATTGGATTGAGGCCGAGCCATTGGAAAAGTGGTCCTTACTTCACGACACGGACGGCGCAAGGTATGGCATAATGACCACTAACCTTGCAGAGGTGTACAACTGGGTTATTAGGGGCCTCCGTTGTCGACCTCTTGTCGCCATTGTTGAAGGCGCTCGCATGGTACAATCGGATATTTCAGGAAAGACATGCAAATGCGGCACTTCATGCACCAACCCACGTAATTCTATATTGCTCCAAGATTACTACATACATGCAAGCCAAGACCGAGAAGGCTCAGTCGCACACGGTCTTCGTAATGGGCAATACGGAGCATCGATTCGACGTGATCCTCCGAGACAGAGCTCGATTCGGAACGGCTCGGTCTCTTGTTACCCATGAGGTATGCCTTGGAGACCATGTGAATGAACCTAGTTGCACATGCAACAAGCTAAAGCTCCTTCACAAGCCATGCTCTCATGTCCTCGCCGCGTGTGGGACCATCCGCATGGACCCATTGAACTTCGTATCAGAGTACTTCATGAAGGAAAGGGTGCAGCAGGTGTGGTGCGGCGAGCTAAGAGGCTTCAGGGTTGTCGTAACTTCTCCACATTAGATATTGCAAATAGGACTTGGGTTCCGGATCTAGACCTCTTGAGGGGGGAGGGTCGTCGACAGAGTCGTCGATTCGAACGATATGGACGAAGGGAAGCTGCAGCGGCGGTAGACGCAGAGCCGCCGCCAGAAGGGCACACTGTGAGAACTTGCAAGGCGCTCACGACACTTAGGAACTTGTATTACAACTGCTATTATGTTGTAACTTGTAGTTCACCAAGATTTTGGTTTTGTAAGCAATCGCCGAACTAATTGTGTCGTAATTGTACTTTGGTTCTTGTAAGCAACTACCGAATCGCTAGTATGTTGTATCGTAATTTAGCGACAATATCTCGCTATGGAATAGCTTGGTTTTCATAACTCGCTCATACAATGCATATTTGTTCGATGCATATAACTTAAAGCACGCGACACATCAATACAACATGCCAACTCAATAAAAGGCAACCGCAATAACGCGCCCACCATTTCGTTACATGCTTTAGGAGATTGAACATAAGTGCGAGAGAAAGGGACACTACCGCCCCTAATTGTAGAAGGGACACTACTGTGCCTAATTGTAGAAGGTGCCTCTCACTACCCACATAGAGTGTTCTCCGGTTGGACGCCTCGGACGTGGTCGGGTCGTCGTTATAGTGGCACGCACATATGCGACTAGGGTTGGCACAAAGAAGATGTGGGATCATAGGAACTTCCTATGTTCACGACCTCCTCATTGCCCCTCTCACACAGATCTATTGGCGGAGGTCATCATTTTGCTCCTTGAGATCGTCAATTTGCGCTCCAAATAAAAGATTCGGTCCCACAATACATCCAGTAACGCACAACATGTCGCTCATAGGGAGGATCGATCCAATGGTGAAGTTGCATTTCGCCATCTGCTACAAGTGACGGTTAGTATGCGAGGATGTATTAGCGAGAATATAAATAAAACTATTTACCCCCAGTATGGGCATCGAAGAAACGTCGCCCACCATCGAAAGGGCCGTCTATGACCAGACGATAAGCGTCGTCCCGTCCGCATTTCGCCATACCGGTTGAGCACGCTTGTTCGGCATCAACCGGTAGTTAGGGCCAAGTCCTCCTCCTTTCTAGGGAAGGTCGTCTTGGCGACCTTTTGGTTGTATCTTGGTCCCCGGCGCCCGCCATCGTATGTTATCAGAAGACGGAGAAGGTTCTTCTTCCTACGGTTTGAAGGGTCGATGGTCCTAACGGGCGTGAGGCGTGCATTTTATAGCCCTACCGGGGAGACTAACAAAGCGGTAATGTATTAGCTTGTGATGACAAGACCAGACGAGGCACTTTTCTGCAGTGATAAGACCACACGGGGCAGCTTTGCGCAGTGCTAAGACCAAAGGAGACAGATTTCTGCAGTGACAAGACCTCACGGGGCGGCTTTGCGCAGTGATAAGACCAAAGGAGACAGCTTTCTGCAGTGACAAGACAACACGGGGCAGCTTTACGCAGTGATAAGACCAAAGGAGACAGCTTTCTGCAGTGACAAGACAACACGGGCAGCTTTGCGCGATGATAAGAACAAAGGAGACTTTACAGAGTGATAAGACCACACGGGCAGCTTTGCGCGATGATAAGACCAAACGAGACGACTTTGCGCTAGATTCAGGGTTTAGGTATAGGGTTAGGCTTTTCAGATCGACTTGAACTACCCCGACCACCTTCCCGACTTTTAAGACCGAAAAGACAAGACTCGCAGAGAAAGACGTGACAACACTCTTTCGCCGATTTTTCGGACCGATAAGACAAAGACTCGCAAAGCAAGCCTATATTGCAAGTATGCCTCTTCTCTGAAATCCCAAAAGAACCATTCGCACCGCCATCGAATCCCGGGTTCTATATAAGCTTTATAAAGTACTTCATCGACTATCCGCCAATATACAAATATACGCTCGAGACGACTTCATTCAGAGAGACTCTTGACGCATTGTAATATCACTTACCTATCTACGCACCATTCATTACTATCTCAATCGTCCTCACAAAATTCTACTGAAATTTAACGACTACAACAATATCGACGATCACAAAATGTTATTGCGAGTAGTCCGCATATTTCAGTACCCATCATATTCTCTGAAAATAAGAAATGCAGACCAACCAACGTTGTCACCACACTTTTATCTTTACAAAAATAACATCATATTATACGATTTGCTAAATACAATACCTACAAAATATAATATCTATTTTAACACAAATATTCCAATTGGATTTACATAATTTCGGGTTTAGCGACTTCAATCGCTTAATTGGTTGGGCGACTTGAACTAAGTCGCCCACCAAATGCGCGACTTATCTGTAGTCGCACATCCGTTTGGCGACTAAATCCAGCCACGCTCTAGTCGCCCAATGGGAAGGCGACTTGGGGATTGTCGCCTGGCGGTTGGGCGACTTGAGAAAATCGCCCAACCGTACGGCGACACGCGATTATTTCTGTAAAAAAAAATTAAGCGGTATTATTTCTGTACTTCGGAATAAAAAATAGATTATTTTAAAAAAATTCTCAAGTTTTGTATGGTTATGTGGAGATTCAACAGTAGAAAGAAAGGGAGAAGGAAGTAAGAGAAAGAAAAGAAAGAGGACAGGGAAGAGAGAAAGGAGAGGTGGATCGCCCGCCGGGTCGCGCGTTCGTCATCTTGATCTCTAAGGGTAATGATTCTATTACTTCTTTTCTATTTAGCAATCGGTAGAAATTCGTTTAGTAGATTAATTTAGTCTGTTGTTCTGTTGTACTATTTTTACGGGTAGTATAGAGGTATAATTTGATAATTTCATCTACTAAAGAGTTGTAGAGAATGCCGATAGCTTTTGGTAGAATTTTTGTTCATGTCAAACCGATGCATAGATTGTGAGATATGAATTTTATAGTTCTGCTAACCGGTAGAGTTTGTTGTGTGGTGACAGTCTGTAGTAATTAGTAGATTAAAAATAGTAGGTGAGTTAATATGGGAATTCGGTCAACATGAATGTTGTAGGTAAGTTCTTAAGGTTTTCAGAAAGTCTAAGAACACAATTTTTAGATTAGTAGATTAAACGATATGAATTTTGGAAGTCTTCTGTCCAAAAGATGACAGATCTGTCTTTGGGTAAAGAAACGGGGTAGAAAACGGTAGAATCAGAGTTTCATCCTAACTAGGAAAATGTAGGTTGTTTCGTGAAGATTCTAGAAAGTCTTGCTTAGTTAAATTTGGAGTTCGGATGAATAAGTTAGAGACGTTTTACTACTGGGACAGCGGTAGTGCATCTGGTAGATTTGGGTTAATTCGGTCGGTTTGGCGCAAGCATGAGAGATCTATTAGTGTGATGGGTTGGTGCTGTGATGATGTGATTTTGATGATATTTTTTAGTGTGTGTTATTACTTGCTTGTTCAAGGACTGTAGCCTCTTGCGTTGTGCCATAATTTCGCAATCCGGCTCCAAGGGGATAAAGAGACAAGTACATGGTAGAGTGGTGAACAATTGATTGTTCGCTATTGTCATTGATATTACTTATCATGCTATTTATTATGCTTTCGTTAAGTTTATTCTTATACATGATCTTGATGACATTGAGTGAATGAGAATGAGATATTGAGTTAATGAGATGAATTATGTTGATGAATAATTAAAGATGTTGCATCATTTACATTCATCATGACATGAGTTGCACGAGCCAGGTCGGTGAAAAAGTTATGTAGCTATTCCGATGAGGTCGGTGAGAAAGATACATGATTAGTCCGAAGTACTCTAGATAAAATCCTACTTCGGTGGGGACTTCACGAGAGTGAAGGATAGAGTGTGTCATCGACGGATGAACACTCCGCTATACCGGTATCAGCTGATGAGATGCATATGAGCATGAGCATGATGGTGCATGAGCATATATGAGTAAATTGTTAAATTGTGCAACTTTACCTATATGGAATATGGCTTGTTTGTTTGAGTATGAGAATGATATTAAATAGATAGATGATGATGATAACCTTGATTATGGTTGATAAACTGTTGTTTACGGCTTTATTATGTATTTGTTGAGTCTTGGACTCATTCTTGCTCTATTATTGTTTTTAGGTGATCGTTGATAACGTTTCACTCGGGAAGGGCTAGCACACTTGGAATCACAATCTACACTCAATTACTTGATTCATTGGACATGAGAACCTTTATTATAGTGTGGTGAATTATATTTAGGACTTGATAGTTTTGAATGGCCTAGGAAGATAAGCTGGAGTTCAATATTCATTCATTAGACTTTATTCGATTGGTTTTGCGTTGTTCTTAGACTATTATCTTGCTATGCTTCCTAGCGGTTATTTATCTATGATTGTTATATCATTATACTTGTTTTCATGTGACCCATGTATGGGTTTTATTGTTGAGATACTTGCTGTAATTTGTTATAAAATGGTGTTAAAATTGATAGTTAGTATAGTTAGTGGCATTCTGGGCTCCGTGTTGGGTCGGGGTGTTACAGTGGACCTGTGGCATGCCGTCTCCAAGATGGCAGGGCTGTTCGGTTTATCCATGCTGGTCAATAGCGTGCAACCCATGGTTTCAGGTATGCTAGCTCCTTTGACAACATGTCTCTTTTTCAATCTCCCACCCAACAAAGTACGCATATATGTAGAACTGTACATAGTAGATGCCACCAATTAATTTAGACATATTTGCAATCTCTTTTTACTGAAAAGGTAATTCTTGCCACATCCGATTGTTATTGTGCATCTCTTGAGTTGATGTCATGTATTCGTTGATGATTCAGGGGTTGCTATTAGACCTGGCCAAATGGGTGGCTTGGCCCGGCCCATCTAGGCACGGCCCATCCTGGCCTGGCTATTATATGGGTCGTCGTGTCGTCCCACGTCTTGGGGAAGCGGCCGCACGCCGCGGCCGTCGGCCGTTCGTCTTGGGCAGTCGGCACGAGCCTGTTTGGCCCAGTGGGCCAAGGCTGGCTCATTTAGCCCGTTAGGCCCGACGCCCTTGCCCAGCCTACCCGACGCCCTGCCCCACCTCCTCTTGTCCCCCGCTCGAGGCCGCCCGACTCTCTGTCTCTCTCTCACTCTTCGCCAGTTTGCCACTTCGCCTTCGTCTTGTTCATTTGTTCGACTGTTCTTCGTTCTTCCTCCTGGACCTCCCCATTCCCCAATGGCCCAATCTTTGTGCTGCTCTTGGTCTTGGTTATGTGAACTTTTCTGGATTTCTTCCTTAAAGGACAAGCCTTTGCCTTTCTTTCCTTTGTTGGGTTCTTCATTCTTGCTATTTGCCATCTGCGTGCGTGTGTTCTTGATGCTTGGATTCATGCCCTATAGGAAAAGAGCCGGAGATGGGGGCTACTGCTGCGCCTTGTGTGGCTAGCGGCTGAGTGCATGGAGCGGCGAGTTGGCGGCGCCGCGGCGAAGTTGTAGGGAACGACGGCGGGGGATGTTTCTGATGTTCTAATTTCTATTGTTCTTTGTTGATGCCTTGATGGGGTCTGTTATTGGCTTATTACTATTTGCTAGTTCGGTCATGGCCTTATGGTGTTATTTATTGATGTACTCTCTCTCTCTCTCTCTCTCTCTCTCTCTCTCTGTGTGTGTGTGTGTGTGTGTGTGTGCACACACACAAAGGCTTCTTCCACTCCTTGTTCTTGTACACGCATACATAGCCCCCAAAGGAAGAGAAAAAGAATAGAGAAGGCCTTCTCTTCTTAGGTATAGATAGCTCTGATCTTATTTTAATCCGTGCGTATATAGGTTTCAGGTTACATTGCTCCTCCTTTTGTTTCACCTTTCCTTTCCTTTTGTTTAATGTTCGCAATTGATGTGGCTAGATGAGAAGTTTTGTGGATTAAAGTAGAGACTAGAGAGTGAAAGAAATGGAGGGTTCTTATGGAGCTGTTCTTGATCTTTAGAATTATGCTCTTCCTTTTGAGTGCTTCAAGAACATGTATGTCCCTAGTTTCGCCTTCTTTGTGTGTGCCCAAGGCTTCCTCGGTTCCTCCCTCTGCATGTTGGCACCGCTCCAGTGCTCCCTCCCCGGCTCCCTGCCTTCTCCTCTCCTCCCGTGTTGCTGGGCTCCCGGCTCTGGTGGCCTCTGCCTCTCCCTCGCACGCGGGCCACTCGGGCCATGCTGGGCTCGTGCTATGCCTGGCACGGCCTGACACTGTGCGTGTTATGTCGGCCCGGCCCATGAACAGTGCGGGCCATGCTGTGCCTCGACCAGGCCTACAGTGTCATGCCTCGGGCCGACCTAGCAAGCATCGCCCATTTGGCCAGCTCTAGTTGCTATTGGGGGTTGATGGCAAAGCCTTGTTGCATACACTAATATGGGCTCCTACTACGTTTTCGGATTGCCCTTAGGCTACCTTCTCGGCTACAAATTCAATTATGAATTTGGGGTAATTGATGAAATTTAAATATTGCATATGGCAATAAAAAAATAGAACTTTTTTGTCCATAATTTCATGACATTGGTAGCATGCACACACGGACTTGTGTGATATGTTTTTGTGACATTGATTATGGTCTCAGGGGATTTGGGTTGGCACGCTCTGTGGAATTGTACTTCAGACACTGATTTTACTGTTTGTAGTTAGGAAAACGGATTGGAAAGCAGAGGTATGAAATTTCATCGTCTTTACTTTACCTACCATTCTTCCAGGTAAACAATTCAATTTTTGTCAAACCTGATGAACGAGACTTCTACCAGAGAATGTTAGTTCTTCCATTTTCTCTCGATGAAAATGTTAGCTCTTCCTTGACCTAACCAAATGCATGGAACACTATTCTTATTCTCTCACAAAGAGTTTAAATAAAAATTAGAATATATTAATTGTTCGATAGACATCAATTTCTCAAGATATTAATCTAAGCTTAGTACAATATTCACTATATATATATATATATATATATATATATATATATATATTCATATATATATTCAAAGATATAAGAAGGAGTTTACTCCGCTCGATTAGGACGATCGTCCCAACCCTAGAAAAAAAAACTCGTGCTGACTCCTTCCACCCCTCCCGTGCACGCCCTACACCCTCCCATCCTAAAAAAAATCTGCTAAGGAAAGACAGGAGAAAATTACTGAATAAAACTACGCGACGTCTGTAACGCCGCCCGCGATGGCGTCGATCAGGTGCGCCACTGGGAGCGCCTTGCCAGCACGCATCATCCGTGCTGCTCACGTCTTTGGAGATCCACAAGGTCCAGCTCTGCCGCACGCGAAAGGCACACTCAGACCTCTCGATCCTCCTCATCGACGACATCGCGGCTGCCGGGGAAGGAGGCGGCATCACCTCCTTCCTCGTTTCCCACCGTAACTGCTCTTTCAGCCGCGTTGCGACTCTCAACTCCTCCGTCTCCTCCCACTTCTGCTCGCTCTCGTGGAGCGTGTCCCATCTCATGTATGATTCTTTTTATCCATTGCAACACACGAGTATCTAACTAGGACACGATGATACGGGGAATCAATTCATTCATGGACATGTTATGGTTGGTTTACCTAAAAACATCATTGGTTATGAGATCTGACTGCAAATATGTACGTGACTTAAGCTATTAGAATTGTTTGGTCTAACTTCACACGTGTCCCTATAATTTTCCAATATAAATATGTGTTTCTTGCTTGCTTTGAACAACCATTTGAGATTTTGTTCGAACAAATTTTGAGCCATGGAATGCAATGCGGAATTGTTTTGCATTCCTGACTACTGAAAATTTTTAGTTAGAACTGATTCAGAAAGCTTCAGCTTTGTACGTACGCTTCACACAATATGAAAATTGTTTCGTTCAAAATATAGGATCCCGTCACAACGTACAGGCACCCTACTAGTAATATGCAAATGCTGGGATTTGTACCATGATCTTTTGAGTGGTCGTTCCGATGCCTCACCACTCACCAATTGGCTACTTGACTGGCTACATAGAGCCTCTTGGTGACGGTGACTAAGAGCATGTACAATGGGCTTATGTCAGCCGTCTATAGTCATTGCCACGTAGGATTTTTGCTGACGTGGATGAAAGAGAATAAAGAGAGAGAAAGATGATGTCTACAATCCTATAGCCGACTATAGCACAAGAAACAAGAAAAGCATTAAAAGATTGTGTGTTCTATAAAGATAACTAAAAAGACAGCAGTCGTCTATACCATTGTATGAGCTGGCTTTAGAGCTGTCTATAGGTGACATGGAGAGTTACTATAGACAGCAGCTGTCTATACCATTGTACATGCCCTAAGGCGCTCTATTCCCATCGCACCTGACCGATTTCGTAACTGTGATGAAAACCGTTACCACTATATTTAAATACAGCGAAATTCTTGAGCTATACACATCAAGCTGTGTAATCCGGAACTAACTAGACAATAATTAACTATTCTTTTCACAAATCAATCAATTTTTAGACCATTGGATCAGATATAATGACCCTTCCTCGACACATATTACACCACATCCCTGCCCCTCTCCCTCCAAACCCTAGCAGTCATCCCCTCCATTCCTCCTACGTCTTCTCACATGCCACGCACCATGCCAACCATGTCGAGTGGCACCCATAATAGAGGGTCGCCGCAGCCTTTGGCACTGCAATGAACTAAAATAAATAAATCATAATATATGGAGCGATATTAGGGGCATTCGTCGTGGGCAACGAGGTTACTGGAGCTGGAGGAGTATCGGCCCACGAATCTTCAAGCACACTCGGATAGTGAGGAATTTCACCGATTTCCACAAATTTCGACTCAGCAATTCTGAAATTTAAAAGAGAGAAGATAACATAAATCTATTATATAGTAAAAGTCGATCACCATTCTTTTAGAGTTGCTAAAAAAAAGAGAGATATGATATAAATTCTTACAAAAAGCAAAACATCTAACTCTTAATTCGGTGGACCATAATATTAAAGGCTAAGATTCGATAGTTGACTTGAAGATATAAGAATCCATCTACATCTATGCAAACTATACACTTAGAGAAAAGATCTAGCCATTTATCTGACAGATCTAAGTTATAACGGCTTAGATTAAAAGAAATAGTACATGTCAATCACAATCCAAACTAAGAGAAATTCGGAATAAAAAATAAATAAAAATTAGCAATTTGATTTCCATACGACTTCCAAAGTAACGTCCATAAATAACTAAAATTTGTAATAATAATTAAATAAAAATTAGCAAATTAAAGAGTACATGTCAAGTACAATCCAAATGAACTAAAATTAGCAATTAAAAAATAGCAATTTGATTTTCATACAATTCCAAAGTAAATCCTATAAAACTAAATTTCGTAATAATAATTAAAATAGAAATAGAATTTTTACACTAATTCTAGCTTAAAACATGCAAATTCATAATAAATTTGAAGAATGAGCAGAGATTTAATTTGTAAATAAATTGGAAACTTAAATTCCAATAATATTAAAAATTATAAACCTATATCGATTAGGCACTCTGAGGACTCCCTTGTTAACCATAAAGATCTAGTCATCTATCTCGTGGACTCAAGTTATAACAATTTAGATCTATTATATACTAAAAGTCGATGATGGGTGGTTTACCGCTGCTAAGAAAAAAGATAAATAGCCTAGAAATTATCACAAAAAAAGAGAAAATATCTGACTCTTAATTAGTTTGGTGGGCCCTAATTATGATTGATAGCTCATAACCATACTACAAGAAAAATAAACGCATGCTAGAAATTCTAAAAAAAAGTAATCTAACCATTAATTTGGTGGACCCAACTTATAATTAAAAACACAACAATTAGATGTCATAGACAATGTGAATATCATGAGGATATACTCATGATCTTAGGATGATGTTACAATTGGCAATGGTTTTGAGGGTTCGTCGAAACACGTGTTTTCGGCAAAGTTCATTTCTTGTCTGGCGGTGAGTGGTCGAGCCGGCGGCGGTCGAGACCGACCTTTGTGTGATCGACCAGTCACCTCTAGCGGTCAGATCGGCCTGGGTTTTGGCCAAGAGGCCGACAGTCAGACCAGCTAGGAGGCGGCGGTCTGACCGGCCATAAAGGTTTTGTTGAATTTTGGATCGGGCCAAAAATAGATGGTGTAGACAAGAGAGGGAATTCTTCTACATATAGTCTCATAATTTTTGGAGCTTCAAGTCAAAAGTTCTATTCGTTTGAAATTTCCAGATAGGCTTCGGATTTCTAGGGAGAAAATTTGGTTAAGTCCCTTTCTTTGGGTGGTCGGGACCGCCAAGTGGCTATCGAGACCCGGCCGAGGCGGTCGGGCCAAGCCATGGTGGTGGTCTGACCGGTTTTGACTTGTTCGCCGGCCAACTTGACGGCGATGATTGTATGTTAGGTCAAGTTCATGGGTTTCAGTGCATATGTGTTGCATGATGCATGTTTTGCGAAGAACTTGTTTCCGGAATCGATTTCTTGGTCTATTGTTGTGCAGGAAGCTTGGAGGTCAACGATGGTCAACGGTGAGGATGATCGGGGCTAGGCTTGAAGAGCTGAGGTTCAAAACGATTGAGGATGCAGGGTGAAGTCAATGGACTCAAGCATAGGCCAAAATAGACAAGGATAATCGAATGAGAAGTTCGGTGCGACGGGTTGCATCAAGAGGGGCGGGGGTTGGTGCAAGTACCATGGTGGTTTTGGTGGGAGCCGGATGGGAGAGACTTGCCGACATGAAGAAAGCCGTTGATCAACCTACACGTGGCGAAGCATGGGATTGCTTTATGAAGATTTGGACTCGGTCTTTGGAGAAGGATTGAGAAGGGGTATTTTGGTAACTTCACCTAAATACCGCCTTAATGGCTTTTGGCTAAACCGCGGCACAAGACGGCGCAAGGAGAAGTGGTTTAGGTCAAGAGAAGATGAAGATGGTGCTTTAAAATGCGTGCGTGAGTGAAACCCGTTTGTATGTGGGCTTAACGTGTGCCCATTAAGGGATGTCCATCTAGAAGCTAGCCTCTACTATAAATAAGGGAGGGTGCTGGTTGTGCACCTCCTAACCCTTGTATTGAAGAAACCCTAGTTTGTGTTTAGGGAGAGGAAAGTGGAGAGGTTATGGTTCTAGAGAGTTAGATTGATTGTGTGATCAAGTGTTGAGCTTTTGTCCTCCTGGATGGAGTGGCTGTAAACCAACATCAATCTCAAATCAATCCAAGAAAGATTCCTCAAGATGAGTCTCTTCTTGTTTTTACTCTCTCATTTGTGATTTTAGGGATTTCTTTGATCATTTGGTTTTCCTTTGGTTTATAGCCTGGATCTTGCTTGTTGTGACATGTAGGAATACATCTAGAATCATTTTCTACCTATGAGCAAGTTTTTGGATCATATTTTGATTTTGACTCGGTTTTGAAGCAACCTTCACTCAAACCGAAAAATATCAGATCTTTGGCATTGATCTTCACGATCATTGATTGGAATACGTTCCTAACATCCTAGAGAAGATATGTTTCAAGTTTTGGGAAGTTTGGAGTTGTGGATCAAAAGTTAGACCAATTTGTGATTTTGAGTTCAAGCTGGTTTTACTGTTCATTGGGCTGGAGGTCAGACCGCCCCTTGGAGAGGCCTGACCGCCCCATGGAGAGGTCAGACCGCTAGACTGAGAGGTCTGACCGCCCAACTCTTTATGAATTCAGTTTTTGATTTTTTGGTTGTTTTGCTTTGGGGTTTTGATTGGATTCAATACAAGTCTTCCGCTATACTTATATATTGATCTTCATAGCTCTCATAGCTAATGGAGTGAAAATCGTGTTGAATCCGATCAAGGTGAAAAACGCAGTGCTCTCTATTCAACCCCCCTCCTCAATTGATGCATTTAAGATTAAAGTAAAAAAAGGCTGGGCCTAAATAGACCACAAATGAACACAAAAAGGGAACTCGACCCACTCATCCGTCTTTTGAGCGCAAATAAGGAATAATTTTTGTAACGAAAACAAAAATAGAAACGAAGAAAAGATTTTTTAAAAGAGGGCACAAGGCGCACAAACACCACACCCACACTTAACTCACACGCACACATATGTATGTGTCCCCTACACACGAAAGAAAATTTGGAAGCCCTAAGGCTTCATTAAAAGATGAGAGCTCGCACACGCGTGTGTACTCAAATTATTTAGATAAGACACGCTGGGTCGATCTAGGGATCGCCAGATAGGTGGGACGTTTTCTCTTGTCTCCACTACTAAGCCATCGCTCAATTTTCAAGAAGGCAAAAATTGTATGGAAAAATGTTGACTTTTTGCTTAATTTCAAACTATATGGACAATACGAAACATACACAGAGAAGACATCTAGAGCTAACAAGAAAACAAATTATTATAATGATGATGCCTGCGACGTTACGCGGTTGCCTGCTTCCCAGCCATGAGTTTTTAGCTTAAATGACATTGTTCTAAAGCAATATAGCAAAAATACCCTCACTCCTACGAGCGAATTAGCAAAAATAGCATCCGTGCCGCGTTCAAAAGCGACGACAGGAGCCTACTGCACGCCCACAATACGGTAGAGCTATATGACGGGCTCCCATTCGATTGGAGCCGGTCTGCCATTTAACTTACACGAACACATCTTTGGCTTTTTAGCACGGTAGGGTGCTATTTTTTCCGAATTTGGTCACAACCAAGAGACTATTTTACTGTTTCGACGAAGAGACTATTTTACTGTTTCGCCGCGTAACCGTGCCAGTTTTGAAAAAAAAAAACACTCCTCGTCCGCCACCTCTGCCGGTAACGACCGGCTTCTTCTCTCTCTAGTCCATCCATCTCCAAACCGAACCCTAAGTAATCGATTCTGGAATTCTTACGTGAATGTGAATTATCTTTCGTAATCTATGTTTCTCTTTTTTTTTTCTTTTAACATGTTCCTGCGTCATTCTTTGGGGATTCTGAGCAATCTAAACACACGATTTGTTGTGAATTGTGTGGGGGTGTGGTTTAGGCTAGAATTGACTGGCTGACATACGGCTACCTGTTCGACGAAATGCCGCGCCGAAACCCCCTTCACCGTTTGCTCTTTTCCTACAGGTTGACGCGATGCTGCGCGGCTTCCCTCAGGCCCGGAGGATCCTCAGGTGAGCATGCGTCAGCCTACATTCCACCACGGCTCCCCTTCTCGCCCTGTTTCTTGGCTTGTGTACAGAACTACAGATTGATTCTTGATGTTGTGGCTGTTCTTGTTGCGTTGGGGGTTCAGGAGGATGGGGTTCGAGAAGGAGGATGCCTACTTCTGGAAGCAGATGGGCAAGGGCATGCTCTGCACCTATGCGCTCTTCGGCGCCGCATGGCTCTGGAACGAGACGTCGCCGCTTGGCTGGTGGACTCTCAAGCCGCGGCCCAAGGTATGGCGCCTGATCACCCTACCACATTCTTATTCGTTAGCTTGAAAAGTTATTTGTGTGCAATTATATCAGATGCCTTGTGCTCTGTGTTCTGGAGCTCGCTGTCGGGGTTGCAATGCCATTTGGTTTCTTTGCATGTTGGTGATTCGTTTTCATATGTTCTATTTCAGCTGATTTTTTTTTTAAAGTATAATGCTATTTCAGCCCTTATAGTTTAGACATATGGATAGATATATCTGATCTTTGCGTTGTGTAAATTCCTCGCATTTGGAGAGGTATACTTTACAATATGAATTAATTGGAACGTGGCCTATGCTTTCAGATTATATTTCAGAATTTTCTCTTTTTTTCCTGCGAATGGAATGTTAAATTATTCGATACAAAAAAATTGAGCAGACAGGATTAGCTGTTTTGCACAAAGTTTTGTAATGTTGATAGCATGATCAACCTGCATATTTCCTTTATTACTGTAAGATCACAATAGCACCAGCATAATATAATTATATAAGAGTGCCTGCAAATTCATATTCATCTCTCAGTTCACTTCCCCAGATTCTAAACACCTTAAGGGCATCTTATATTTAGGAAATTCCGTATGTCATATTTACTCTACAGAAGGAAGTGCCATTTCCACATTTGAGATAATTACCGATTGCAGTTCATGAAGGCAGCGGGTGTATGTGAATTTGTCTGATAGGACTTCCTATCTTGAGCTCCTTCAATTCCCTGGCTTAATTATAAGAATAAGAAGAATATAACTCACATGACATTAGTGTTGCAAAACACTAGTTGTGGTTTGAATTATGTCATCTTGTAATGAAATTAAGCTGTGGGGTATTTTTTCATAACAAAAGTGAACCCTTAGTTCCTTTATCAGAAGAGGTGGCAATAAATTACTGTGACCTGTTTCACTGCAAGATTTTTGTTCAGAATAATAAGTTCACCCTTGTTTATGTTTGATCGTTCGAACACTATGGTTCAAGAGTCAGGACTACCAATAGCTAATGTCATCCACTGCTTACTGTGATTTCAGACACAAACAAATCCAGGCCTCTTTAATTCTACAAGTTTGTTTGTACGGCATTCTTGCATAGTGGGGAAATATCTTGTGCTACCACCTCTTACGATGCTACCTTGTGTTACCTACATATAAAAGTTTTCAAATATTCCCAAAAAAATTCGGAAATGTAGCGGAGGACATATTATACATCCATGTAAAATTTCAAGATCAAACTCGATCACATTTGGAAGATATGAAAATGATAAGCAGCGAAGATGAATAGTGAAAAGTACTATTCATGCATAATTTGTCTTTTTCATATCTTCTAAATGCAGTTGAGTTTGATCTTGAAAATTTACATGGCTGTATAATATGTCCTCTCCTACATCTCCGATTGTTTTGGGAATTTTTGAAAACTTTTATACGTAGGTAACATAAAGGTAGCACCCGTAAGAGGGGTAGCACAGGATATTTCCCAATCCTTGCGTAGTTGCATTACTATGTCACCTTTAATGCTGAACTGCAGTAAAAACATTCAATTTCACAAGTGTTTAAGTAGTTCGTAATGATTTGGCCAAGCAATTGATTGCAAGCATTATTTTGATGAGATGCAAATCAGGGAATTTTTTGGAGGGTTGGCCATGCATTGATAATATTGTGGTCTTCAAATCTTGCACATGCCTCATTAAGTTTTACTGAACTAAAAATATGGATCTTCTGTTATAAATTGATAAGCATTTTCTGATGTCACCTAGATCCATCTCAAATCTCAAACATGAAAGAGTAGGTTGGAAAAAAAACTGTGGAAGGGTGGATTGTCCAAGTGTAAATTATATTTATGTAGCACCAAAATAATTCCCATGATGATCTTTCTGAAAAATATAAATGTCCATTAGCAAAGAGGTAAATCTCTTTTTTGCAGCATTGTGGTAAATAGCCTTTGGCCATCTCTGCTAATACTTGCCATTTCAGCTTATTGCTGCCCTTGTTACGTTTATCCTTTCTGACTGGTTATCTTCAATATTTTTCAGGAAGAAAGAGAAATGGCCCATCTTTATGAGCGCAGGAAGTTTCCCTATCCAGGTGATGAAGAGGCAGTTGAGGAGTTCATAAAAAGTGGAGGTGCTCTAGGCACCACGATTGGACCCAAAGGTTTCACTGATGCCAACCTGGACTCTGATAACATGCAGAAGCAATTGCAGTCGAAAAAGTTTGAGCAGGAAGCGCAGAAGCTCTGGTTTCGGATGAGGAATGAGGTTGTACAGGAACTCCAAGAGAAGGGCTTTGATGTTGAATGAAGTTCTACTCATGCAAAAGGGGATGAGTCAGGCTAGAGTTATCTTTGAACCAGCTTTAGCTTGCTAATCGGCATGAGAGTTAGGTACTTAGAGTACATGCAAATGTTAAAGTTTTAGCTTATCCCTTTTTTTGCCCTTTTTCTGTAACCTGCCTGGAGCTATATCTTATTGCACTGCAAATCTCTATGTTTTTTGGAGAATCTACACCTGCCCAATATCAATCTTGCTGGCTCATTGCATTTCATCATTTACAGATCTGCAAGACATGGTATCAACTATTGACAGATATCCTTGTGGTATCAGTTGTTAAGCCCTTGTTGTCTGGTGTTTATAAACTTGATACTCATCAATATTTTGGTGATGCTTAGTGAAGCACTGCAGTTTCTCCTTCACCAGGTCCTGTCACGCAATACAGAAATGGCAATCGCCATTTTGTTCTCCCTGGCTGCTGTCCTTGTCGTTCTCTGAATTGAATTGGGGCAGTGCTATTGAAACTACTTGAATTGGAATTAGTTTATGATTCCAATTCTAGTGTTTGGATGGCATATGAATCTGTAAACCAGAATTGAATCAAATTCAATTCCAAATGTTGTTTAGATGCCAATCTTAGGAATTCCCAAAAGGCTAGATCGAGGTGGTGGTAGCAACAGACAGGGTGACCGAATTTGGTTGACCACCATGCAAGGACGTCGGCTTAGGTTCAGTTTGGGGTTCTTGTGTTCTGATGTGCTTATTTTTTAGAGTTAATTTTTTATTTGCCATTGGAAGTTGGCGAGCTTCTTAAAATGCCATCGAAAAATTGCTCATCCCTTGTATGCCACTCGTTCTCAACTTTAATCCCTTCTTTGCCACTCCGGTCAGTTGACCGTGGATTTGACCGTTGACTTGGATACGAAAAGATGATTTTGCCCATAAGTATACTGAGATCTTTAGAGAATTGTTTGACATAGTAATATAGTTCAAAAAATTATGAAATTTTTAGGGGAAGTTCCTGACATAGTGTAGATTATTCTGTAATTTTCTAGGGTTTTATTTGCAACATGTTTTCTCTAAAATCTTTCAAGTTACAACCGAAAATTTAAAGATTTTTAGATAAAAACATGTTACAAATAAAACCCTATAAAATTACAGAATAATCTACACTATGTCAGAACTTTTCATAAAAATTTCATAATTTTGGAACTATATTACTATGTCAAACAATTCCTAAAGATCTCAAATTTCTAAATAATGCACTTAGGGCAAAATCGTTTTTCGCCCAAGTCAACGGTCAAATCCACTCATCAATCGACCGAGTGGCAAATAAGGGATTAAAGTTGAGAACGAGTGGCATACAAGGGGTGAGCAATTTTTCAATGGCATTTTAGGGAGCTCGCCAACTTTCAATGGCAAATAAGGAATTAACTCTATTTTTTAAGCTGCTATGAAAAGTCTATTAATCTGTTTGGTAAATCAGATTAAAGTTAGATGTTTTCTTTAATCCAATGGTTATCCTCTCATGTTTGCAACTTATTATATAAAAAAAGCAGTAAGCCAATGTAATATCTCGTTCAATTAAAAAGGAAATAGAAAGGTAGCAGAAAGGTAATTGAAGAGAAAAGAGTGAGAAAGGGGGGTTAGTGGGCTGCCGGCCCAAGCCCAAACCGAGTCCACCTTGGACTCGGCAAGGGGAGGGCTGGGCCACCCAATAAAAGGAGAGGAGGGGGGCTGAACCCAAACCCTAGCCTCACCATCACCCACCTCTGCCCTATCCCACCTCCGTACTACCCTCGCCGTGCGCCTCTTGCTTTAGGATGATTCCACACAATTCTTGAAGAAATTAAAGCAAAAGAGGTAAGGAGATCGGGAGATTCCATATTTACCTCGCTAAGAAACGAGACAGAATCTCTTCATCATCTTGCAACGTGATTTTCACGACTGAAACGGCTTCAAATAGAAACATCCATAACTACAAAGTAGTAGATATCTTCGGATAGTCCAATTTAGAATCCTCATTGACCTAATTTGGAGTTCTAACGTGTGAGATATGGAGCCCACAAGGTAGGCTGCATAGAGAATCAGAGTTCACAACAGAGTCAACTTCTAAGACAAATTTGGCAATGGAGACAGAGTTTTCAAAAAACCTCCACAAATAGAAAGTTAAAGTCCTCTATGTTAGATAAACAAGAAAATAAAATAATCATTCAATTCCGAGTTCAGGAGAGAAAGTTATTGCCTCCGGAAGGTTTGCTGTACAGAAAGAAAGTGCAAAACTAACTTGAATTCAAAGTGTACTCCGAATAAAAATCAATGCCGGTTGTTTTCAACCCTATCATGTCCAAGCCATGACACTCCAGCTCCTTGGCCTTTAAATTGGACCCCAATGGTGCCCTCCACAACAAGGTAGAAGGATCAGCAAGGAAGAAGGAGGCAATGAAGAGGAAGGACGAGAGGAAGAAGGAGGAAAGAAGGAGGAAATTAGGGCTTGGTGATCCATCCATGTACGTCATCCAATTTCTGTGGTTAATGATCTGGTTAACATTTATTTTATCTTAGATTGATGTTTATTCAAGATTTAGATTAGTTTGGTCACATGGTTTGGATGTTTTGGGATACCCTGGTTCAGTTAATTGTACTATAGAACCTTGTGGGGGAGTTTTTCGGTATTTCCATCGCGATTCATGACTTTTCCATGTTATTAAAGTTGTAGATAATTTTGTAAGATTTCCATAGAGTATAAGATCATTAAATTTGTATTATTGGTTGAAAATTTATGTCCTCAGAGTACTGTTGTTCAATTTCCGTCATCATTTACAGTAGTTGTGTTGATTGCTTAATTATATGCATTAGATGTTGGAATTAAATTGTGGTCATAACTAGGTTTAGCAAGATAATTCTATGTAGTATCAAAAGTGGTATGGTTTACTATTTTTCATGTAGAAAAATAGTTACGAAATTGTGAAGTCTGTTGTTCTGTTAAGTTCCAGAATAGCCTTCAGGAATGAAAACTGGGGATTAGATAGCAAAATCAGAGGATTTTCATAACTAAGAAATTTGTGGGAAATTTTGTTTATATTCCAGAAAATATAGAGTTTGCCATATTTGGAATCAAGAAGTAAAAGTTATAGATGTTTGATCACCAGGACAGCGGGTAGGTTGTCCGGTGAAGATGGATTTAGTGTGTCGAGTTTGCATGTAGGAGCGATAGCATATTGTTTGATGATTGTGTACCATTGTGGCATGTTTTGAGATGTATTATTGATGTTTCTCTAGGGAGTGTTGCTTCGAGTTCGGTGCCGCCTTTGCATCATCCTGACTTTCGTGGGTAAGAGGCAAGTGTATGGTAGAGTAGTAGACATTGGTTTGGTTGCCATTATTTTTAATATTACATTGCCATGATATTTATTTATGCTTTTGTTATGCTTCTTTAAATGCCATGAGAATGATTATGATAATGTTAATGAGATATGATGATGACATGATATGATGATAATGGAATATGTTGATGAATAACAGATCAAATTGCATTCTTGCATCATGTGCACAATCATTGCATAATGGAGATCATTTATGGTGATCATATTATATCTACCTTGTTGGTAGAGACTCCACGGGTGTGGAGAGATCCCTAGTCCTTGTTGGATGGGTTTGAGGAAGGGTGAACACTATCGTGGGTGTTCACTCATTCTATGATGGTATAAGAGATGTGATGAGCAAATGAACATGTAGAATAGTGATACATTGCATTAATGAAAATATGGTGATATACCTTGAACACATGAATGTTGATGTTATTAATGAATATGGTTAATAAACTGTTTGTTTATTGTTTTATTATGTACTTGCAGAGTCGTGGAACGACTCATGTTTTGTTGTTGCTTTTGGGTGGGCATTGACGACATGATACATGTGATAGAGGATCACATGTGCATCACATGCAAACACTACACCTACATTATTGATATTAGAGTGATTTCATTAAATCTAGCATCATGATAATTCCCTTCAGGATCTATTAGACTTAATTATTATTAGATTGATGGTTTGGAACTTTGGTTGATTTATTATTATTTATTGTCATCCTATGTACTAGGAGCATGGTTCCGACGTTTCTTGGGCGCGTGTCCTAAGCATTTCTCGGGTGCGTGTATCCCAGGCATTCTTGGCTCGTGTGACCAAGCTGTGAAAGTTAATTCTTTATGCATTTATATTGTTTAGTTTGATGTTTCATGACCTGTTGAAGGGTTTTATTCCATGCATACCTGACTAGAATTATTATTAATTATGGTTTAAATTGGTAGTGAGAATGATTTAGGTGACATTCTGGGTTCTGTGTTGGACTAGGGTGTTACAGTTGGTATTAGAGCGGACTTTAGGTCCGTGGTGAATAGTTTGACAACTTAGGTTAATTTAATTTACTTAAACTTGCTTTAGGATTGGTTAACTTAACTAAAACTTGTTATTGGTTAATTAATTCCTAGAACTTGAGTTAGGATGGTTAAATAACTTAAAATTTGACACACTTGTGCACAGTAGGATGAGAATGGGTTAATCATTGCATTTATGTTTCCGCTATGTCGCATTGATGATTTATGATATGAGTTGATGCTTTGAGCATATTGTATGTATGTTTGTTTGTGGTGATTAGCTCTGCTGAGAGGTGGAGACCGTGGTTGTGGTCATAGGCATGACCAGGTTGTACCAACGCTTGTGGTATGGGAATAGTAAAGTTTGTTCCTTGGGTAACTTAGTTACAGAGGTTGGGGATGATTTTCTTTGGAAAAGTTATTATTTTCCTTGAGTTTGTGTTGGTTATTCTAGTTATAGTTGCGGTTGATGAATTTTGTTTGGTTAGTGGTTACATTGTAGTTGATGCGTTCCATTTATTTTATTTGTTCCATAAAGCAGTTATTGTTTTTTCCTGAATGTTGATTTGTTTTTGCTGTTTGTGAACCTTGTTAATTTGCAAGCTTGATCTTTTCATAGGAATTATGCCTTTCTTGTTGGGAAACATTAGTCATTTGTTCGCTTGGTATTTTGGATAATGAAAATTATCTTTTGCAAGTTCATTACCTTGTGAAAGTTTTGACTCTACATGTCTGTTTTGGAGTATTTCGAGTGTTGAAGTTTAATGCCTCTCTTTTATGAAATAAAGTGTTAAAACCCTTTTGTGATGTCTTGTTATGGTTAAGTTAAGGAGGTGTTAGATTATTGCCTTAGTAGATATTAATCTTGAATTTATTTTGTATATGGATATTTACTGATTTTATATAAATGCTAGATTTACCTAATTCTTGCCATGCTAAAATTATTGAGACGTGTATGAAGAGATGGATGAATGTTGATATATCGCCTTGTGAAACCTTGTTGTATAGAGATGATATTATTAAAGTTTTAATGGTATTTTGGTCTAGTCTCTAAACATAAGGTGGAATGTTGCATCTTTGTTTATAAATATTTATGTGATTGCAAATAGAGGTAGGACAATAAATGCTTCCATGGTTAAGATAATCTCCAACTGTTAATGATAATCGCTAGAGTGCAATTTGTGTTTGCTAATTTTGTGTTGAGCCTCACTAGGAGTTAAATGGATGGAATTTAATAAGTGTTATATTTGTGTGCTTTGTGAGATGGTCATGTGATAGTATGTCTTCGTTTAGCAGAGTTTTGCCTCAATATTGTGGGTTGTGCACTAGATTTTCTCTAGGTCAAGTTGATTGTTGCAGTAAGGTTGAGATAACAAAAATCTTATGAAGCAATTTATTGTGTTCTTGGAAGGTTCTATGATGAGATAGTAGGCTATGTTGATTCTTGTTAAGAGTGTATTATTTTATTATTAGTAAGGTTTTCAGTAAGGGGTTGTGAGGATAGTTGATTCTTTTGGAAGTAAAAGAATATGATCGTTTTCGTGATATTGATTAAATGAATATATTTTGAGTTTTGCATTCATGATCTTTCAGAGTTCATGACTAATGTGTGCTGAAATTTGTTGTTATCGAAATGATGTGTTGTAAAGCTCACTTGGTTCTTAAGTGATTCATGTAATTTGGTCTTGAAAGCTCTTTTTGTTCGAGTTGGCAAAGTGATGTTGTAATAAAAGAAAATGGTTTTCTTTGTTAAAGGAAAAAATATGAAGTGGAAATGTTCGAGGCTTGAGTCAGGTCTTATGACTTGCGGCATACTGGAGTGTGTTTAACCTTTCTGTTTTACTGTATAAAAGTTTTTTGAGTTTCAATAGAAATATTTTATTCTTATTTTTCGAGGTTTGGTATTCTCTTCTTGTAGACTGTGTGCTCATTAACCGTGGTTTCGTCTCCTATTTTTTAGGTTTTCTTTCTATTTAACTATTTTCTCTTGGATTAGTGTGTATTGAGAGTGGTAAACATTTTATGTGTGCTGAAAATTGTTTTATTTGCCTCTTCTTTTCAGAAAGGAACAACCAATTTGTTTTGCAAAGTTTTTTGGAGTGTATAGTGACAACTAGATAGTAGTGGTCAAGTGTATGATTTTGTGAGACTTTGGTCGCCAAATTATTTGAGGTGCATTGAAGGATGAATTGATTTCATATTATAATTCTTGGAGAGAATTCTATTTAAATGGAATATTCGTTGTTGGAGAAAACTGATTGTATTGTTCCAACTAATAGAACCTATAGTGATTCGTGGTCCAAGATCTTTTGTTCATGTTGGTGGAAAATTAGAAACTATCAAAAGTTTGGGGATCTTGACCGATTAATTAGAATATCACGATTTTGTAGATTGCAAGGTTGTGTAGGTGAAATTGGATAGTGTGGTTTAATGAGAATCTAATATTGATGAAGTAATTTAATCGTTATAACAGTTAATGGAATAGTGAGGATTGTTGAGTTATTGTCAGGGTATGACTTGATTTTCAGTAAACATTACTCTTGGAGTTGGAATCTTTCCAAAGATAAGTCAGTGGGGATCATATTTATCTATTGGTATTATAATTATTGTGGATGTTTGGATTGTGGGAATTTTAGTCATCAGATTTGAGGATTTCCCTATCAATTATACCAGAAGTTCATTATAGGAGTCTTCGAGGTTGAAATATGGCTTTGTGCTTTATGCTAGAACTATGGTTACCCATGATTATGTGTGGAAGTAGTAAAGCAAATTGGATTATAAAAATTGAGATGATCTTTGATATAATCCATTTTGTTGTGGTAAATGTGTGTGTATGCTGGGAGTCTTAAGGTGTTCATCCGTAAGTAATTGAAGTGATGGAGATTTATTGGGGAAGCAATATTTCGGTGCATTGGGAATTATTGGTCGAATTATTTCCTTGAATGAGTTGGCTAGAGTATTTGTGTGGATTAGTAGAGCCTCTCCACATTGGTGTGGATGTTGCTTTCGGTTTGAGCATATCTTTGATATTGCTAATTTAAGATGAATGAGTTAGTGTGATATGTGATGATTTGAAATACCATAGTTTAAGGGAAAGTTTATTCCTAAAAGAAAGATTGAGAAAAAGTATGTTTTCTCGGGTAGTGAAATATCCTCTTGGTTCTTGTTTGAGCTCTGTGTTTATGACAGATGTCATTGTGCAAATTGAGTTGGCTTTATGTTAGTATGTGTGATTCTTCCCTTTTAAGAAAAAAAAAGGATTACTTTGGGTATTTGAGTGATTTTGCCTTTGGCTTATGTGATGTTTATTTGCAAACTGCTTACTTGGAAAGTGAAAATGTTTTCATGATGAATCTTTCAATTTTGAGTTGGACTATTTGGGGGAAAGTTGGTAATGAGTGGTTGCATCGTGAATTCTTTATTTTCAGGTTGGGTTCTTTTTGTAAGAGAGTTGATTTAATACAAGTTTTTTTGTACGGTTTGATATAAAAGGAAAGTTAGCCCAAGGTACCTTAGAGATCCAGAGCTTAAAGATTTCATTAGAGCCGCAAAGATGGAAAAACAGGGGATTAGATGGCAAAATCAGAGGATTTGCATAACTAAGAAATTGTGGGAAATTTCGTTTAGATTCCAGAAAATATAGAGTTTGCTATATTTGGAGTCCAGAAGTAAAAGCTATGGACGTTTGATCACCGAAACAACGGTTAGGTTGTCTAGTGAAGATGGATTTAGTGTGTCGGGTTTGCGCATAGGAGCGATAGCGTATTGTTTGATGATTGTGTACCGTTGTGGCATGTTTTGAGATATATTATTGATGTTTGTCTAGGGAATATTGCTTTGAGTTCAATACCGCCTTTGCATCGTGACGACTTTCGTGGCTAAGAGGCAAGTGCACGGTAGAGCGGTAGATATCGGTTTGGTTGCCGTTGTCTTTAATATCACATTGCCATGATATTTATTTATGCTTTTGTTATGCTTATTTACATGCCACGAGAGTGATTATGTTAATGTTAATGATGTGATTATGACATGATATGATGATAATGGAACATGTTGATAAATAATGGATCAAATTGCATTATTGCATCATGTGCACAATCATTGTGTGATGGAGATCATTTATGGTGATCATATGATATCTAGCTTGTTGTTAGAGACTCCACGGGTGTGGAGAGATCCCCGGTCCTTGTTGGATGGGTTTGAGGAAGGGTGAACACTGTCGCAGGTGTTCACTCATTCTATAATGGTATAAGCGATGTGATGAGCAAATGAACATGTAGAATATTGATGCATTGCATTAATGAAGAGATGATGATATACGTTGAGCACATGAATGTTGATGTTATTAATGAATATGGTTAATAAACTATTTGTTTGTTGTTTTATTATGTACTTGCAGAGTCGTGGACTGACTCTTGCTTTGTTGTTTATTTTAGGTGGGCGTTGACAGCATGATACATGTGATGGAGGAGCACATGTGCATCACATGCAAACACTACAACTACATTATTGATATTAGCGTGCTTTCATTAAATCTAGCGTCATGATAATTCCCTTCATGATCTATTATACTTAATTATTATTAGATTGATGGTTTGGAACTTTGGTTGATTTATTATTATTTATTGTCATCCTATGTACCGACAGCATGGTTCCAACGTTTCTTGAGCACGTGTCTTAAGTGTTTCTCGGGTGCATGTATCTCGGGTGTTCTTGGTGTGTGTGACCAAGCTTTGAAAGTTAACCCTTTATGCATTTATATTATTTAGTTTGATGTTCTGTGACCCGTTGGAGGGTTTTATGCCATGTATTGCTGGAATTATTGTTAATTATAGTTTAAATTGGTAGTGAGAATAATTTATGTGACATTCTAGACTCTGTATTGGGCCGGGGTATTACAGCCGAACACCCAAGTGTCTAAAATCTGCTCAACCAAGCGAGATTATCACAATCCATAGCAATGCCAAACGGAGGCTTAGTTAAATACTTTGAAGTCGATGCCTTGACCAGCATGCAAGAACTTTTGGTACACCATGTAGTCCTTTTGGCAATGGGGAGCTTGTTCAATTAGTGTTGAGGAAATCCTTCGAAGTTTAAAGCATGAAGCAATCACTAATGTTTTACAGGAATATTGAAGGAATCTCTTTGTTCGAAGAGTAACTATCATAAATAACTTATTGGACTATTGGTGTCAATCACTATCAATGAGTAACATACAATGGTCAAAACATATCACAGAACCGTTCAGATGCATTTGTTCTGTATATATTATGTACTCTACTCTACACTGGTATAATGGGTAGCTTCCTTCTGAATGCATTACAGCTGATCAACGAGTTGCAGTCGGCTTGCTGAAATCTTGTCCTACGAACAGAGTAGCTGTTCTTCTACTTTGTTTATGCCAAAATAGCCAATATACAATCACACAACCACAAAAATATATCTGCACTTAATCTTCATGGTTCAAAAGTTGGGACTTGAGCAGAAACACCCCATGTTGCTTGGTACAAAGCGCGCTGTGCTATACTCCTGTAAGGATCTTCCTCCCTCTTCCTCTTCAAATATGACATTATGTTCTCCACTTCCGATTTAATATGTAAATACATTTCGTTTGCGCTCTTCCTATCTCTGAGAACATTATTCATCCCTTTCATTTCGATCGGTTCGCCAAATAGGTAGTAGAATCGACCAGGTACTTTCGGGAGAAGTGCAGGCAGGTACATATCCTGATTCCCATCCTCCCCTTTGATGCTGTCCCTGAAATAAAAAATGTGCACACCATAAATGAACAAAGCTTATGTTGAGCAAGTAATTGTGTGAAGGTAAGATCAGATCGTCAAAGCAAATATATATGAAGGGAATAGAAGTCGGACCTCACTCTTTGAGCCTCTTGGTTGATTGACTCTATCCATTCCCGAAGGTAGGGAATGTTCTTTTGATCATTGTAATCCAGAACCAACTGCAGAAAGGTGTTAACACATTAATTTTATTTTTTTTATCAAAATGTGATACATAATCTTAATTACAAAAATGTATTATCATCGCACATGACCTGTAGCGATCATGCATTTTGCAAGTCACACTTCAAGGAACATTGTGCCTTATGAAGCAAAAGCAAGGAAGTCATGTAAAGGGCACAAGTAGGCTTTCATGTTTACCTAATGGACAGGTTGACCTTTAAAGATCATAAAGGTCGACAACATCATATAGTACACATTTGAATGTAAGTACTTGTTTTAGAAAGGCCAGATAGTCATTTAGCCTTGATCAAAGCCCTTTGACCTTGTCAGAGTGGTATTTTCACCTAAGTTTCTTTTTTCTTTTGGGAGGGTTTAAGTTTCGCAAAAAAAAATTATGCCAATTTTTTATGGTACTTTCAACAATAGATGTTTTACCATTGGTATTTTCATATTTATCCTATAGATCAAAGAGATGAATCGATGAAAATTACCTCTAAAACGTCATCTTCACCTACACATCCAAATGGTATGACAGTAACACCAAAACGTGCTGCCATTCTTACAAATTCCGGTTGATCTGGCCAAAACAACTTGTATTCTTCACCCTGCCAAATCCAATCCAATCATCACAGTAGGAAAATACAGAAAAGTTCTGATCCAGAAGACTGAAGTTCAAATATCATTTTGTATGTAGAGCTTAGTAGAGAAAAGGTGGTCAAATTAAGCATACCTTCCTATGTAGAGCTTCCCGGACACCACCAGGATAGAGGAGAACAAATTCATTCCTCTCAAATAACCTATACATATTGATCGGAGTGACTGGTAATCCACCGTACATAGAAACTATATCGAACCGAGACAACTCCTGCCGTGAAGTCTCATGCTTTCCACCAAACAGCACTGGATGAGCCATACCATGGACGATTGTTTTCTTCTCCCTCAAGATTTCCTCATACAATGGACTCAACTCGATCCCCATGAGTGCATGATAACCCACAAATAAGACAGGACCACAGTCAGGAACACCAGCAAGGCCACGGACAATTTTTCCGTTCTTCAAAGTAGACATCATGACTGGGCTCAGTGCAAGGTGAAACAGTCTGCAGAAGTTTTAAGTTTGCCATTTACTAGTTAACTTATCTATGCAAATAACATACGAACGTAGAATGGAACTTTCAGAATCTAAATACATACTTGTGATCTTCGTCAAATGTTTTCTTGAACTCACTTAATGTAGGGGGGACGTAATCAGTCACAAAGTCCCGTTGCTTGCCACGGCGGTACATGTTTGCTCCTTTTATGACAGACAACACATTGACACCATCCTCCTGTGCAAGTAGAATATGAATTTCAGAATCGCACTATATTAAACAAAACACTCCTTGGCATAAATAATATAATCAAATGAAAACACCGGAGTGACTCCAAAACATTTAGAAGAATTGCAAGTGTGATGCTATTCCGTATTCACCAAGAGTAGTGTGTGGCCATTATCCTTGAAGTATCGGACTCTGCAGTTCTTTAAAGCCTTGAAGAGTCGATCGGCTTCTTCTCCACTCGGCAGAAGATTGTCATTGCCACTAAATATAAGTATATATACAGTATCAGATCAAACTTCTGAAGATTAAAAGTCAACAGAAACTATGGAACTGAGTATATACAGGAATTTATATTGCAAGGTACCTGGCAAGAAGTAGAACCTCAGCTTGTACAGCATGAAGACGAGAGTTGGCATAGGCTGCGCCTGATTTAAGAAGTTTGAGTTTCCACAGAAGAGTATCCCTTGGTATTATGTCTGCCAATTCCTGAGAATTGTTAGAGTAAGGTATTAGAATAGGGACTCTTTTGTATTTTCTTATTTATCTTTTGTATTGTCTTATCTATGTATGGCATTCACCCCTTGTACTCCTATATATATTACCATTAGGCCACTTCAATACATACACAGACACAGTTATCAGATCAAAGATTCTAAACCTAGCCTCAGATCCGCTTCGCTGCCCGCTGCCTCCGGGTGCAGCAATCTCGGCTTCCGGAGGCGGCCAAATTAGTCGTAGTCTTTCTCTCGGTAGAAGAAGTAGCAGCAACCGTCGCAGATCCGATCTGGATCAGCTCTAACCCGCGGCAACCATGGGAACCAACCTCGTGACGCCTCCTCTTCCTCGTGGATCTGGATCGGGTCTTCTCCTGTTGGGCCAGAGCGCCGACCTCCTCCGGGCTTCCTCTTCCTCGTGGTCGACGCCGACTCCGCCCTCCGAGCTCCGTGCGTCTTCATCTTCCATCGACCCACGACCTCGACCTCGAAGCTCACCGCGCCCGGGGAGTCGACGCGCGTGCCCCAGATCTTTAAAGCCGCTGCGCCGGGCCTCCTCGCCGTGCGCGCCCGGTGTAGCTCCCACCCTGGACCGACCGAATCCGCCGCCGCTGCCGGGCTTCCTGAGCCGCCGCCTCGGAAACCGCACCGCCTCCAGGGCGGAGCCCGCGAGCCACCACTTGGAGTCGCCCCCCGGTCCGAGCCCCCTCCGCTTCGAGATGCCCCCGGCCCTCCGCGCTTTCCTTCTCTGCCTGCGCCAGAGCACGCAGCCGCCTTGGCTCCGACGCCTCTCCTCCCTGTCCTCTTCTTGTTGGCGACATGGGGGAGGGGAAGGCCAAGGGGGAGGGGAAGATATTTGGGATTACTGATGATTTGCCATTAATTTCATGTACAATTAATAAAACACAGACATAGAGTGGTATTACCATGCTACCGTTAGTTTTCTTTTACGTCTTTTCTTTCTTTATGTCATTTTTTTCGTTGCGTTCATCCAAGTTTGTATCACTTAATCTTTGTGTTTGTTGAAGCCATACGAGTCCATAAATTTATTGTCAATCATGGAAACATAGAAATTCTCTTATGCATGACAGCAGCCGTCACTCTCGCCCTTCTTTCTGAGCTGCGTGCAGATCGTAGAAGTCATTATGATACCGTCGTTTCTCTCTTAGCCGCCGCCCCGAACTTCTAAGGCCGTCGCACTTCTTTTGCGTCGCCGCCGTCTTGGGCTTCAATCTGCGTCACCATGCTTCTATCTATTCATATTCAGCTTGATTTGACAGCTTTTTCTATATTTGTCGGTTTTATCATCTTCTTTGTCGTGTTGCCGCGGTCGACTTTGCTTCCGCACCTTATGCTTTATGGGCTGTCGCACGACACCGAATGGGAGATCTTTTGATACTCGACATATTTTTCAAGAGCTGCATGCTATGACGACATTATCAAGACTCAGATTTTGGATTTTCTATAATTTAGTGCCAACCCTTTCCAAATGCAATGCTATTGCATACGGCTTGCATTTGAGGGGGGTGTTAGAGTAAGGTATTAAAATATAGACTCTTTTATATTTTTTTATCTATCTTTTGTATTACCTTATCTGTATGTAGCATACATCCCTTGTACTCCTATATATATTGCCCATTATGCATCTTCAATACATACACAATATTCATAACAAGAATAACTAGCATAAATCAATGTTAAGGCGCCGCCGGCGTGCAAGGTGTCGCCCCCGCCTTGCCGCGCATGCCTAAGGCGTCTGCCCTAGTCCAAAGGCATCTCCAAGGCGTCGCTATGGCAGATGAAGGTGTCCGGAAGGCTTGAGGCGACGCCTTGCCAGAGGAGCGCACGTGAAGTATTGGGCCTGTTGGCCTTAGCGTGAGAAGGAGCGGGCGAAGAGTTGGCCACTGGCATAACAAGAGAGAGAGGGGGAAAGAGCCAAAGAGGAGAGGGCGAAGAGGACAGCCACCTAGAACCCTAGGCGGCGGCGCCTCCATCAGCTCCGGCTACGGCGGATCTGCACGGCCACCCTCCCATCTGCCTCGGCGTCGCCCTCTCCAGCCCATCCCGTCGCCCATCGCCTAGCAAGGCACACCCCTCCTCTTTGCTTTGTTTCGCTCGTTGTTGACTCAGCCTCCCTCCTCATCTGCTTTGAGCCGTCGCCATCAGCCTCTCCTCCGTGGCGACCAGCTAGCCTCCTCCTCCTCTCCCTCCTCTATGCGGGAGAAGGGGAGAAGGGGAGGGGGGAGAAGGAAGGAGGTGGAAGAGGAGAGGAGAGGAGGAGGAGGGCAGGCGGCAGGGTCGCCGTCGGAGGGGGAGGCAGTCGTGTCGGCGTGTGCGTGTGGCCGTGACGCTGTGTGCTTTATGCTGAACTGCTACTATGTTGTGGTGTACTGGTGTTGTGCTGAATTGCTGAATGTTAGTTAAACTTGCAAGGGAGATGGATGCTACATGGGAGAAGAGCAATTGGAAAAGGGGAGATGGGTGCTACATAGACTCATGAATTGGCAACAACACACGGAAGACTGCTACAAGATAGTGAGCTAAAAGAAACACAGACTTGTCCGATTGCTCCATCTTTTATTATAGTAGCATGCAATTACAATCTATATACTTCTCTAAAAGTGTTGAAGTTAATATTTCCAACGACACAGGTCTTGAGTTCTGAGCAAGGAAGGTTTAAGTTACAGAAAGTTGTAGTTTAAAATTATTCTTTGGATATATAGATAGATAGAGGACTGATAATTGAAGTTTATAAATTTTTTTGAAAGCATAGAAATATTGATACTCCACAAGTCTGAACAGTTGTCTATGTAAACAAAGTGAGAGATAGTTCAAAAAAAAGGAAAGAAGGAATTAAAAACATACCGTGAGCAAAGGAAGCATTGAAGTGAGACTATCTGACAATTTCTGGAGAGTTTCTGGAGGAGAAAGGTTGTTTTCAACACTAACCATAGCCATCTTCAGAGGGTCACCTATTCAGACACATTGATCCTTTGATCATAAACATTGCAGAACAAATTGAATTTTAGTGGTAGATATGCTGAAGAAGAATTCTGCCTGAACAATTTAATTCTAATTTTCTCACAAAAAAGTAAATAAAAACTAAAGCATGTTTTCGCTAGTTCTTTAGTTCATACAAAAACAAGAAAATTTATTCGAAGCATATCAGGTCACTAGGTCAGGCAATTTGAAGAAATGTACAGAAGAAATAAGCTAAAATATAAATTAATTAACAAGCTAAGAAGAGGTATACCCATGACAAAACTGAGAAGATATGGTACTGTCACATGAAGGTTGCTTGGCATTGCTTCCAAAAGAGGCAATATTGGCTGCAATGCAGTCTTTGCAAATGATGTTGCTGAAAAAAAAACAGGCTATGTTACAATATTCCACAAAAAAAAGTCTGATGAATAAGAATCTTTGCTAATTAAAATTATAGTTTCACCTGCCTGGATTTACCAGTATGAGAACCAGATCAATTTGTGGATTACGAGCTGCCACTGATAGTGCCAGGCATCCGCCGAATGAATCTCCAACAAGGTATATCGGTCTATTTGGTGATAAATCATGCTCATATTTGATAGATTGTTCAACAATTTGTAATAGTCCTGTATGCATTTATATTCACATGCATTAGAAAAGAGAAGCTTTTGGAGTACATGTCTCTTTAAGAATCAACAAATCAAACAGAGTTCATAGTCATAATTTAGCAAATTTCTGGAATTGCAGTTGGATAATAGGCACTCCCGAAGTTCTGATAAGATACACTTATCTTTAGAATAACTAAATATCTCTAGTAGTTTTGTTTTCATAAGACCAAGTAGAATGGCCAAGTACGCATGAGGGTATGGCCGTGCCAAACTTATGCAAATAAGACCATGTAAATAATTTTGCTGTGAGTTGGGTCTTTAAATAATTATAGCTATAGAACAACAGTTAAGCCTAGATGAATAAGGGTATTTTCATACCTTCAAATGGTGTACGATCATTTACTGGTATATGAAAGCAACGAACTTCAAACACCCTGCAAATTCAAGGAACAAAAAGGGTTAAATTATGGATTGATGATTCAACAAGCTCCTGACAGCCAGAAACTATAGTGACATCTAAAGGAGGGAAAATGTAGTAAGAGTAGAAACCTTCTTCAAATTTACCACTAATTTCTGGTTCACTATATTTCCTTGTGTATTTTAGTAAGTAGTAGGTACTAGATGCATAGACAAGTGCAAGAGAAAACAAGAAAGACAAAGAGGCAGTCCACTTTGTGTCACATGGGGCAATTTTAATGTAGAAAACTAAAATAAAGTACCAAAAAAATCAAAGTCTAGTAGATGAACCATCACCAGACTAGTTTAGTCTTATTTTTGTCATAAGTTGATAGATAATGACTGCACAGAGCCAAGTAGCATTCTTTAGCAGGTTTCAAAATAATAATAATAATAATAATAAAAGAGTACCATTCTTTAGCTGGAAGGAAAATGAGAAAGTTGGCAAAGCAAGATTGCACAATCTAATTCACTCCAAAAGGTGCAATAGCTATTGGGGAAAAGAAAACTTTGGCATTAATATACATGTTGAGAAGCAAGACTCACTTGCCCAAAGACTTGTGGTGCAAAATGAGCCCCATTCCAACACCATCGGTTCCTGCGGTGTTGTCAATTCAAGGAACAGCGTTAGAACACAAATAAAGGAAATACTAGAAATCATCTCACGCTGATGCGCTGCGCTTACCACCATGCATGTTGTATTGCTGTTTGTTAAGGCTTGTATAATAGTATAAACAATTACTATCTATAGTATCTCTCTATATTATCTATAGACAGCTCTTACTATGAGTTGTCTTTTTATATGTCTCTATAGACAACTCCTTCACGTATATTCTATCTTATTTCTCGTGTTACAGTCGACTATTGTATGACACAGCCCAATTCTCTATACTTCCTAACTCATTCACATCATCTAATGTTCAACATGACAAGTCTTATATAGACAGCTGATAGTAGTGTTGTACATGCTCTTAACAAATCCAATACGATCCTTTTTCGACTAACTACCATTTGGACAGTAAATAAGAAGGAGAAGGCAAAGTAGGTGCAATTCTGAACCATTCGACCGACCTGGCAGGAAGAGCAGCAGCGGCGCCTTCTCCACCGCTGGGCGGCCGGACTCAACGGGGCAGAACCACCGCGGCGGCCCGCCGTCGTCCTTGGATACGGCCCTCGCGGCCGCGAAGTAGTCCTTCACGGTCACGCCCCCGAACCCATCGTCGTAGAGAACCTCGAGCCCCGTCTCCGCCGCCTTCTCCCGCCACTTCGCCACGTCCTCCTTCCCCCTCCTCTTCTCCTCGAGCTTCTTCTTATCCACCCCTGCTTCCGCACTCACCGCCATCGCATCCTCCACGGAGCTCGCCCGGAGGCCGAACCGGGCCTGCTGTCCGAGACGGCGGCCGCCCGGGTTCACCCCGAGGACGGCCGGGAGGGAGTGGAGCGCGGCAATGGACATGGCGGGGAGAATGGGAAATGGAGGGCGTCGTCGGTTGGTTTGGAGAAACAGAGAGGATACGAAGAAGCAGGGGAGAGCGCGGAGGCACTGGAGGGGGATGGGGCGGGGAATTATTATTGATTGGGGTGGCCGTGGGCCACGCACGTAGGAGAGGCGATCAGGGGAAAGAGACAAAATGGGGGGTGTGGGGAGCTCAGCGCTGACGCCAGTAATTGGGCCAGGAGGTGCCTCTCCGTAGAATTTTTTTATTAATTAACTCTTTTTTTAAATTTTATTTCAAATTTACTCCCCACGAATTTTATTTTTTATTCTGATCCGACAAAACAATATTGTCACGTCATAGAATAAGTCCGCTAAAATATCGTTTTTGTCACGCCACTGGTAGTAGCATGACCAAACAATACTGTCACATCACGGATGGTAGCGTGACCAAAGGGGTCAGAATTAGAAATAAAGTTCGCGATGGGTTATCTTTAAAATTAAATTAAAAAAAGGTTAATTAATAATAAAAAATCCTCTCCGTATCACTTCGAAATATGTTACCTAATTTATTTAAATTGGATATAGTGCTCCTTTCATGTATGTCATTTCCCTTATTTCCTATTCTTTTCTCTTTTTCTCCCATCTATTCTCAAGTGAACTTCCCATTTTGCCCCTGCACTATTTGGATTGACCCAACACCATGGAATTGATTGAACCACACCAAGTGAACCAATAAGACCCCGTCCAACTAGACCAGACTAAAGCAAAGAAGAATAGGGGCTGCATCTCATCCCCTTGGTGGCACATCCCAGCCACGATGCAGCTATGATTGTCTTCTCATGATGTTCGTCTTGTTTCAGAATGTTGTGATAGTTGTTCATGTTCATGTCAGCTTTGCAATTCCGGAACATACATAACGTTTTCGTTCTCACAAATATCAACATTTGGTCAGCACATACGCTACAATTCACAAGATGGTAAATTCACAAACACCTAATGATAGAATTTCAAATTGCACTAACACTAGATTGTCAATAAACTCATAAGACATCCATTCATACATTGCAATTTTACACCAAAAGTTGTCCAATCAACATAGACTCAATCAAATAAGAATTTGGAAGCAAAAATCTACAAATCAGAACCATACGCCTATGGACTCGAGGGGCAAGGGCGGAGTGGCGACCTGGGGGGACGATATCGGGACCTAAATATGCAAATCTGGACCATCTGTGTATACTACACTAGTCTAGGATCACGTTAGTGTACACAGTGTCAACATAGATGAATAACATTCCACACAAGGCGAATATAAGAATAAATGACTAATTTGAATAATAAATAATGATTGTGACCTTATAGTCGAATTTACGCTTATTAAGCCACGCAAGGATGAGCACTAAGTAAAGAAACAACAGGGAAACGAAAGCAACTCCAACGAAAACCCGTCGACTTGCCACAGACAACCAACTGGGATCAAGACCTAGCGATCAACCTCCTCGTGAAACTCATCCTCAAAAGAAGGCGAAGACTCCTCCACTTCAGCTGAATGATGATCGCTGCAAGAATGAGTACTCCAAGTACTCAGCAAGTTGTATCACAAAATGCAATTATAGATGATGGCTTATTTAAAATGAAATGACTTCTATGGTTATTTTGCAAAAACAACACTTGCATTTGAATACAAATAATAGATTAAAAGTGTAATTTAAAATACATAACAATAACAATTTAACAAGTATTTCACAAAGCCTAATCAATCTCTTTCACACAGCCATATGAATTAATTCACACAGTTGTCTCTTCCAATTGTTTTATGTAAATCTACTCCTCGTGTGAAATTCCTGAATATGTCCATGACCGCGGACGCGACTATTCGAATAGATTATTTAACACTCTGCAAAGGATGTACACTTTACCCACACGATATAACCAGTATAGCTAGCACCAATCATAACAAAACCTTTCAGAAACTTCATCTCGACAATTGACTCTCCTGTTGTGCATATTGTCGGCCCCAACCTCACTCGTTGGTCCGACGAACACCGTTGGACCTGGAGACGGCGAACCGTCCATAAATGTGACCTTATAGAGTAGTCCACACCTCCACGCATCACAGAGCGCTTAACCTACCTCCTAAGTAGTCAATATCAAGACTCTATAACTTACTAAGTTAGGCATGCCCCATACCAGACATGTGGTCATACAGTTATGACTCAGTTCGATGGCGCATAAAGTTAAGTTCTTAGTTGACCAAGGCGAGACTGCTAAGCTACTTTAAGTTACCAATATTCACAAACCCCGTTACAGAGCTCACCATATCACCATTCTTTCCACCTGCCTCTGTCCAAATCTTTTTTCACCATGTTGATTAAGTGCGACACATGACATCAATGAGTGACAACATACAGCACACAGTCTTTTCACAAAGAAGTTCTATAATCACTTAGTCAATTTTATATTTACAGTTCAAAATGATATCAATGACCTATTGCATGGCTAAGTAGATTAATCGTATCTAACCAGCCCACGTTGGTGCTATGATAATACCAACTAGTAGTTAACCAAGGTAGGATGACAAATGATCATAGTAGTACAATAAGCAAGGTGGACATAATTAAGTAGGTGTATAACTATTCCCAAAGTATTTATGAATTAAATAATTGAAATAACATGTAATAGTTTGAATCAAAGTAATTTTAGAAAACTAGGTGTAACATGGTCAAAGGTACAATTTGCCTTGAAACAAGTCTTGGTACTAGTCTTAAGCTTGATCAACTTCTCCTTCCTCGAAAGCTCCCGAAATATCAACGTCTACTCACAAATGAAAACGAAAACACAAATAAATAAAAAAACACAGCAACAAATGAACTCCAAAAATTAAATAAAAATCACAGGAAGGTAGAGCTTGAATTTAGAGACTCGAATGGGCTCAACCGGAGTTCGTATGAGGAAGAACTGGCTCTTGGAAATTGGTTGGCTGAGAAAATCAAAGAAAAAGAAAAAGGAGAGAGAAAAATTGACAGGTGGGGCCCATTCGGAAAATAATTTTGGAATTTAAAGAAAATCCCAAAAATAAGAATAGAGGCTGATAGGTGGGACCCACGGTCTATAGACCGGTCCATGGACTTGGTCCATAGGTCTACAAGCTCACGAGTTTATGGAATATGGCTCTGAGATGTGGGGTCCACATGTCAGTGGCTTGGTCTACCGTGGACTAAGTCCACATTGACTGGGTCTAGGGTTTTGGCGTAGGTGGTGGCTGAGGTAGCGGTGGGTGTACATGTGGCGATGACAAAGCGACACGTGGATGAGGGTGATGACATGGTGACAACACAGTGCGGGGCTAACGTGGTGCGGGTTGGCGCTGTCATGGTGCCAGGTGGCAGCGAGTTGGCAGCGAAGTAGGCAGTCACGTCGACTGAGATTGACGGTGGCTACGGCTTGACGACAGCGACGGCAAACGGCAATGACCGAAGGACACCACTGGCATGCTGGAGCTCCAGCGAACTCATCCATCGGCTCAGATGCGACGGTGGGGGTCGGCAAGGGGCTCAACGGTGGCGAGGGTGACGACGGTGGCTCGAGTCAATGGTGAAACGGCGGAGGAGGGCTCCGAGGAGGTTTTGGATGCATGCAATGTGCTCCTGGTGGCGAAGCGATGCGACCGGGTCAGGTGTGAGACCCAATGGTTGTCAGAGGCGGCCGACGACAATCGGGCTCATGGCGCGACAGTGGTCCGGTGAACTTCGAGCGACACTGTAGGGATGGTGGAGCAAAGGGGAGCAGTGTGATGCCAACGGTAGTGACGTGAAGGCCAGAGGCTCACCGGAGACAGCAGAAAATGGCGATGGAGGGCTTGGAGTAGATGGCAGCGTGAAATCGATCTTCGGGGCTGCTAGGGCTAGGGTTTCAGGTGGTGGCGGGCGTGGTAGATGCGGAAGCCGAGGATGGCGACCCTTTTATAGCGTAGTTAGCCGAGAGAGTCCATGGCACACACGCCAAGGAAACATAGGCAATGACAGAGTCCGAGCCGGACGCGGTTGGGAACGATGAACAGGAATAGGGCGGGGCCCACACATCAGCGACAATGGCTAGGGACATCTAGCGTCGCACACCAAGCGCCGATCTTGGCAGACAAAGGGCCGGCCGTCTACGGAAAAGCGAGAGAGAGGGAGATGGGATGAGTTGTAGCGACGGGAATGGGCTAGGTGGACTAGGCTGGAAACAAAAGAAATTGACCACGGAAGTAGGAAAGCGGCCCACTTGGATTTTCTAGATTTTAAATAGATTTTCTATTTTAGAAAATATAGAAAATGCAAATGGCAAATTAAAAATAGCAAATTAACTCGAAAAATTCCTAGAAAAACCTGAAAAATACTCCCAAATAGAAAGAACTCAAATAAATTAATTTTGGAATTAATTGATGTTCATATTAATCACAGTAAATAGTTTTGACTTTAGAAGGTCACATTTAGGCTTTATTAATTCAATAAAAATTGGCGAAATTTTCCAAAGGGCTAAACTACACAAAAAAAAGTTTTGAAACTAAAAAAAAAATTAGGATGTTAGAGCCGGCCTCGCTTGGAGCTCGCTTGTGGTTGTGGTGGTATCCTATCGACACCGGGAGCGGCGACTAGACGACCGTCTGGAGCGGCCACGAGGACGGAGAAGAGGAGCGCACTTGCGGATGTGGAACACCGGCATATTGGCGATGACAGGGGAGAGGAGACACGCCGTTCACAACAGCAACATGGGTTGATTTTGGTATGCTCGGTTTGATTGATCTAGTGAGTGGTCATTTTGGTTTGGTCTAGCCAAGCAGAGAAAATGGGCAGGGCAGAACAGAGAGTTCACTTGAGAATAGATGGGAGAAAAAGAGAAAAGAATAGGAGAATAGGAAAGGGAGGAAAACCAAAGGAAATGGCATATTTGCAAGAAACTGGATTGCCATATCTTTAATTTCAAGAAATTGGGTGATATATCTCGAAGTGACAGGTTTTAGAGTGATATATATATATATATATATATATATATATATATATATATATATATATATATATATATATATATATATATATATATATATATATATGACGTCTGCTTGCACTCACAGGAGTATGTACTCACTTCTAATATATCACTTAAACGAACATATTATACTTCTTTATCACTTTCAAGACACTTAAATACTAATCATAAAATACTCCAATATGACTTGCTTAAACAATTTCTATTGGAACCCTTTATTTTTGTTATATAACCTTTTTCATATATAAAAGACGATGTACACAAATTATGCTATAAAATGGATTTTAATTAAAAAATTCATAAAACTCACTTTGGAGTATATTATAATCATTATCGGAGTATGCTCAAATTGATAAAGAGGTATCATCGTACGATTTAAATGGTATTATATATATATATATATATATAAAAGATACTCCAATGTGAACCACATGAAAAAATTGCAAGAGTCTATAGTTTTTAGCATATTTTGTAAATACCTTCATATTCGCACATAAAAAGGAGTATGTCTAAAAAATTGTACATACCACCCCTGAAAAAGTGTGAATATTACCTTATATACTCGTATACTACACATACATACTCTCGATTGCGCAAGATACTCCCTACGTTGTGAGATACGGAATTGGAAGAATTACACCCTAAGTAGAAAAAGACTTCCTTCATATATATATATATATATATATATATATATATATATATATCCAATTTTGCCTCTTTATTACGTGTAACGTAGCCGCTGGACCGCTGGTTTCTCTTTCTGTCTTCTTTTTCCCTCGTGATTTGAATTGTTTTTGTTTCTTAGGTGATTTGAATCGTGGTTCGAAGAGTAAAAGCTGGAGGTTGTCGGACAAGGCGTGAGACCCGAAACTGCAAATCAAATGCTAAATGCAATGGTGACGGGAGGGTCCTCGGTTAAAAATGATGTACAGTGCGTGGCTGAATAGGGCACCTAACCTTCTGCACGAGATCTTGTCCCAAACTCTGTTTTTTTTTATTTCAATCAATAATAAAACAACTCCATACGACGCCTTGTCCGACAACTTCCAGCCTAAATTATTTAGCGTGCAGGGCCCACCGGTACAGTTTCCCTCTTTCAAAACCATCTAGCTAGCTACCGAGACCCCGAGAGAGACAGAGACAGGAGACGTGCAATGTAGGTAATGTTGCCGCTTGGACGTGACGGTTCCACGCACGGTGTCTCCCACCCGTCCGTCCCGGCCATGTGGTGGCGACCGTCGGCAATCCTGGAGGTGGAGGACCTGGACACATGCCGCGTTCAAGCAGGCCCGTACCATGAGGCATACAGGATGATCAGCTTAGATCTGTTCAAACGCCATGTCGGGGCGGGCTTTGAACCCGGCCTGGAAAGGCGGGCCTTGCAAAGCCAGGCCTGAGGCCCGACCTACGTGCATTTTTCAAGCCCGAGCCCAGCATGACAAAACAAGTAGGCCCGAAGCCCGGCGAAACGTCGTTTGCAGGTAACCCAAAAACCACAGAAATTACAAGTTTAAATAAAATTATGTCAGGCATCTTCGTAGCATATATCCATTCTAGATTCTACAGATCCATTCAAAAATCACATACGCACATATCTATTCTAGTTCTATGGGTGACTTACCGCCACCGGCAGCAACGGAGATGCTCACGCAGCCGGTGACCTTGACGAGTTGGGGGAGATCAGGAGGAGACGGGGGCCACCGGGAGGCGGTGAGTGTGATTGAGAGGAGGCGGTAGCGTTCGGAACGAGGTGGCGTCAACCAAATTCCGCCTAGTCGCCGGCAGCGGTGGTCAGGAGGACGTGCCAACGACCGAAATCTAGGAGGAAGCGGGACGCCTAGGCGGAGGTAGCGGACGGGCGAGGGTGGAGGCGGTAGGGGAGACTGGCCGCCAGGAGGGAGGAAGACGACAGGGACTAAGGGAGGAGGCTGCAACGTCGGGGGAGAGCTGGAATGTGGAACCGCCGCCGCTGTGGAGGGGGACGGGAGGCACCGTCGCCGGGGGAGGGGAGCTCGAGGGAGGACAAGTGGAGTGGCAGTGGTGGTGGGTGGGGGATTTTGTATACATTATGTGGCAGCTAAGGGTAGGTGGGTTGTTTCGGGCCAGGCTAGGGTGGGCTTTGCTGGTTGTAAAGATAAATTTTGCTTCGGGCTGCTAATCTAGGTCTGAGCCCAACCCTAGTAGCAAGCCCGGCCTGGCCTGTGAAAATTGGGTTGGGCTGCCTATGAACATGTCTAGATCAACCGTATTAGGCCTCACTAATTAAGGGGCCCTATTTTCAACCCTACCTTTGATTATCTACTAGTTAATCTTAGTACTCCCTCCAGTCACAAAAGAATGTTGTTGGTGCGCAGGGGTAAACACACGAGTTGATGTTCACAGGAAAGGGAATTCTAGGGACACAATATATGGTATGTATCTACCGACGGCTTTGAGTATATGTGTACTTTAAGGATTCATGTGGAATATGAACAACAGATTACAGTATAAAGATAGTTGGGAGGTGGAAATTTGTATATGTCTAGTTATGTACGAGGATAGGCTGAGACGCTACTGATCCTGATGAGTATTTTGACGTGCTTATGTAACCATATATGAGCAACCTTTTAAATGCGGATAAACGTGTATTCGGTGTATGGAGTTAACGACATGCTTTCTGTAACGGTTAATTGGTATCCAAGAGGACATACTGTTACATAGAAAATTATTAGAAAGTAGTGTCATTAATAGCTACCAACCAATAAAGTGTAGCACCTTGAGATCAATCAGTTGAATGTTTCCATTCTCAGGCCATGAGGACGGGGGACGGTAATTCTCAATAATCATTGGTGCTTCACTTGGAATCTTGCAATATTGATAAATATGCTCAACAGATATGATTTTATTCTCTAATTTACAAAAAGCTCAATATCCACCTTGACATTCGAGTATTTAAATTAAGTCCATATATGACAGCAAGCCCAGCCATACCTATCAATTGGAAAGCCCGTTTAGATGCAGAAGCAAATTTAACCGACAAAAGGATGCAAGTTTTCTACTACACCTAACAAGTAAACAATTAGGTTTAGTAACATCACAACATGCGACAGAACGACATGTGAGACACCAGATAAGACATACTTGGTTCAATTGTGCCAGGAGGGAAGTTCACAAGTATTGCCATGCAGAAAACCGAGACAAAAGTTGAGAGCAACTCCATTCGCAGGCAGAGCCATTCAATAGCTACAAGGCTGGAAAATAAAGGCTAAGCAAAACAATCTAGAAGGTAAAGATTTCTTTTCACGAATCGTCTTCTTTTCTAACATCAATCCTTCCAAAAATACAGGCAATTGAGGCAGGGTGGGCATATTCAGGACTGGTGTAACATCCTGTTTTTCAGAGCTTTTTGAAAAATTTTAATTTAAAAATTAACCATTTGGTTTATTGGTTAATAAAGCTTAAACGTGAAATTTCAGAAAAATAAAAAAAATTTAATTTGAGTTAATGAAACTTCAATTAAATCGAAACTTGGTTTATTTGAATTCTTGGATTCTATTGGATTTTCTGGATTTTTAAAAAGGGCTTTCCTTTTTGCCCAAATGCTAAAAGTAATTTATTTGAAAAATTAAAAGAAAAAGTTAAGTTATAAATAATTTTATTAAGTTCCAAATAATTCAAGGAATTTATGTGTATTTTTCTTGAATTTTTTGGATCTTAATTGCTATTTTCTAAAAAGCCTTTTCGTTTCCTTGAATTATTTTATTCGGAAATCTATTTAAACCCTCTTTCTTTTGGGTCGAAGCCTCGGCTCGGCCCATCTCCTCCAAGACTTTGGCTCGCTCGCATGACCCATTCTCGTCGTGCGGGCTACCGCCAGCGTTGCTCTACCGGTCACCGTCCGATCGAAGATGGACGGCCCGATCGTGTTGTAACGTTCGGACGGTCCAACATTCAACCAATTTGGACCGTCCGATCGAGATTTAACGGCCCGATTTGGATGAAGCATTCGGATGGTCCGAACATCCAAATCATTTCGGACCGTCCGATCAAAATCGGTCGATCCTTGATCGCCGCGTTCTCTTCACCGCGTCCTTTCTCTCTCGCTGACATGGCGGGCCCATCCACCAGCTTCTCCCTCCGCGTCGTCCTCTTCCTCCCCATCTTGCCCGTTGGAGCACATGCCGCTCCCGCTTTCTTCACTGCACCCCGCATTTTCTGCCGACGCCGTCGCCCATCCACGCCACTCTCGCCAGTGGGGTATTGAATGCCCGTCACCTCCGCCATTGCCCCGTCCGTCGCCGCCTCCCGCGTTTTCGCGCTCACAAGACGCCATGACTGCGTCGGCCCAAGCTCAACAAGACGCTTCATCGCCCGCCTCTCTCATCCTCCTCAGCCCCTTTAAAGGAGCGCCCTGTGCACCTCTTCCCCTCCTCTCCCCGTTCCCCAAACTCACTCCCTCTCCTTCGTCCCCAATCGCCCGGATTTCGCCGTCGAAGAGCTTTGGCCGAAGCTCCTCCCATCGCCATTAGCGCCGCCACAGAAGCTCCTTCACCGCCTCCAACAAAGACCGCCGGCCAGACGGCGTGCGTGCACCACCGCGCGACACCCACCACGAGCCACACTAAAACCGTCGTCGCCGCCGCCGCTTTTCGTCGTCGCCGCCGGCCATCTCTTCACCATTTGCTGCCGTTTTGGTGTGCCCTGAGTTCACCGCGTGCTCCTCTTCGCGTTGCCACCACCCATCGGGCTCGCCGGCCAAGCGCCGCAGAAGCCGTCTTGACTCGAACACTACCATCGCGCCCGCCGGCGTGGCGCCACCTCGCCTCATCGCACCTCGCTGCTACCTCGACGTGGCACGACAAGACGGTATCATGCACACGTGGCTCTGCCACTGTGCCATGGGCCCTAGCTGTCAGTGGCTCAGTTCTTTCTGAATTAAAATAAATCCAGAAATTCCTAAAAACCTTTTTCCTTATCATTTCATGTATTTGTAACTTCCGGAGGCCATATCTTCTCCGTTCGAACTCCGATTCGAGCAATTCAAATTTCTAAATTCATATAAAATCAAGACCTACCTATCTAAACTAAAATTATTTGATTTCATTTGAGTATTATTTGAATTTGGCTCCTTTTCGCGTATAGATTTCGACGACTCCGGGGAACCCGAATATTGCGAAGAAGTAGATCCTCAAGCATTTGAGCAAGGCAAGTTACATCATTGATCATATTGAATCCTATTTTTAAATTATTTAAATTTCATTTTAAATTATTATTGCATGCTTATTTAAATTCAAGTAATTTAAATTCATATTTTAAGCTTATAGTTATTCCATATTCCTTTGTATAGCCAACTTTGTTATTAAATCAATCATTCCTTGATACCTTAGTTAAAAATCTAGTTGATACACTAGTATGAGCTAGACCATGTTGTAAAACACTATGCTTAGACAAAGTATAGACCAAAACGGTTACTTTGGGGAAATTAGCCAAAAATTCAATTATGATTTAAACAATGTTATGCTATGTCTATACCATACAATCTTTAAAATATTTAACTTGTTAAATAAAATGAAAAATGGTTTGGACTTAGGCGAAATGGATGTTGGATGGTGTAACATCCCAAATGTATAATCAGGGTTTGTTTCAATATAATTTAATGTGTAGAAATTAAAACTTTTTCTCACATCTTGAAAACCCTTAAAACTCTCATGAGATTCTTGTCCAAGAGTTGTGTAATCCAAAAACATAAGCTCTTGTTGACCAAAAGTCAAACTCATTTCCCATTTGTCACAAATCTTGTGCCAAACCCTTGGAGATATTTTTCCTTGGTCCTAGAAATGTTGTGGGACCCCCCTGAAAAATATCATGAGTTGTAAAACTTGTTTGATAATTTTTGGAGGTAGAACAATTTCTTGAACAACCTTAATGAATTTCCTGAGAAAAATGCGTAGCATAATAACCTCTGGAAATTTTATGTAAGGTTAATCATGATGTCAGCAAGCTCCTGTTAAAATTTCATAAATTTTGGAGTTCAATTGCTATCTCAAATAATTTCAGTAAAGTCTCATTTGTTAAAAACTAAATTTAAAATGGTGCCTTGTTCCTTGGGCTAGTGCTTTGCAAAGTGGTCCAACCCAACCCACTCGGGCTCATCGGACCTCCTTTCGCTTGATGAGGTCGCAGCTGTTGGATTTACATCCAACCGCCACGACCTCCTCCGCGGTCAACACCGCAAGGTCCTCTTCCACCCTGTTGAGGTCATTGCCCTTGGATCAAAATCCGATGGCCATGACCTCCCCTTGTTATCAAACCTGAAAGTCCACCTTCCACCTTGGTGAGGTCATAGCCCTTGGATTAAGATCCAACCGCTCATGACATCCCCGAGCTGTTAAACCACTAAGGCATCCCACCTACATGAGGTCACAACCCTTGGATAAAAAATCCATGGCCATGACCTCCCCTGTGTTTTTAAACCTCATAGATCTCCCAGCGCACATGAGGTCGTAGCCGTTGGATTCAATCCAAAGGCCACGACCTCCTCCTCAAACATTCACAGTGAGGTCCTCCCACCTACCTGAGGTCACAGCCCTTGGATCAAAGATCCACGGCCATGACCTCCCCTCACTGTCAAAACCTTCAGACCTCCCACCTTGTTGAGGTCGTAGCCGTTGGATCAGATCCAATAGCCCACGACCTCCCCTCAAAATCTAGCGCATCTGACCTCCCCATCTCATGTTGTGCACCGTTGGATTAAAATCCACGGTCACGACCTCCTCCTCGCCTTGTGCACATCAGACCTCCCCGCGCACGTGAGGTCGTAGCCCTTAGATCTAAATCTAAAGGCCCTGACCTCCCTTGTGCGTTGCGCAAGCCCAGGACCTCCCTATTTGTTATGTGCCCTTGGATTTAAATCCCAAGGCCATGACCTCCCCCTCATTTTTCTCTAGTCGCGTGCGGTTAAGTCCTCCCAGGAGGTCCGCACCGTTGGATTGAGATCCAACGCCTTGGACCTCCTGTCCCTTTTTCCACGTGCGCGTTCGCATTATGGTGATCGTAGGGCCACGACCTCCCCGTCAAGATCGTGTGGCTGGGACCTCCTCCCAGTCACTTAAAACATAACGGTTCAAAAATAACATCCGAGGGCTAGGACCTCCCCATCCTTTTCATCCAACGGTGGAGAGATTCGCCTGTTCTTCTCCTAGTCTAGGCTGCGTGATGAAGTGCCATGGCGAGAGGGCAAAGTCGAGCAAGGTCTTGTCCAACTGCTCGAGCCCGCAAGCATTAAATGCGTGTCAGCTCTTTCCGCCCCTAGGCCAGGCCCTGTCCGAACCTACTCTGTCCTCTCCATCATGTCAACTCCATGGACTTCCCGTGGACCTCCCATGGGCTAAGCTCACCATGAGCTTAACCCGTGGTCCAGAACCTCTTTTGCACTAGCTATATAACCTCCCCGCTGTGGCCCTTGGCTTCTTTTACACACTTTCGAGCTTGGCCTTGCCTGTGCTTGGCTGAGCTTGCCCTACACTAACCTCCCCCTTTTGCCGCCATTGTTGAAGACCTTGGAGCTCCTTGGTGGCACCATTGTTCCAGTGTCTCCCTTTTCAACCCTTGCTCACTTTGTGCTCCCAAAACCTCTTGGAAGTTAACCCTAACTTAATTTGTTTGGGCATTTTTCAGAGGTGGCCAAAGTGGATCTTGAAGTTGGAGCTTTGGCCGTGGAGCACCTTTCTTCCCCGGCACCGGTCCTTCCTTCCTCGACCTCCTCAGCTCCTCTGGACCTCCAGGTAAACTCCTGTTAGTCCTTAGAGCTGGGCACCCGCGTGTATGTTGTTGCGGAGCTTTTCTTGGGCACCCGCTTGAATGGCAGCTGCGGAGCTCAAATTTTGCTTCTTGCCTTTTTGACCGTGTGGTCTCCTGGCTCCTCTCCGGCTCGTCGGCGCTCTAGGCCGCCGCCGCCGTCGAGAGTAGGTCCAGTAGATGCGCCTGGCTATTGCGGTCCCGACGGTGCCCTCAGTGTGTGCCGCCGTGCCCTAAATCGTCGGCGATAAGCCGTGGGACGTCCTCAAAATTTTGTCGGACGTCCCGACCGTGCCATTGTCGGTTTAGGACAAAGATCCGCCGCGCACGCGCTAATCATTGCTCAAATCTCGCTAATCATTGGCGTGTCTTAGCGCCTTTAATCCCCGCGCAGCATTTAAGACCTCTCGCGGACCTCCTTGTGTCTGCGGCGCATTAACTCCTGTCGTCGGCGTCTTGCTTGGCGCAAAAGGGCGTTGGTGCAGGGCGCCCTGGACCTCCTCCGAGGAAATCGCACGCCCAAGACCTCCTTGCGCATCGTGGCCGCCTGACCTCCCCGGAGGTGCGTGGCGTTAAGACCTCTGCTTGGACCTCCTTGAGGTCATCTCTGCCGTTATGACCTCCCCGCGTTGATCTGAGCCGCTTATGTCCTCCCTGTGTTGATCGCAGCCGTTGAGGACCTCCTTTCCGTGTTGTGGCCCGTTGGATGTGCCATCAACGGCCACGACCTCCTCTCTGATTGCGCGCATGAGGTCCAGCAGCGCGAGCGCGCGAGATCTTGAGGTCATAGCCGTTGGATCCAAGATCAACGGCCACGACCTCTATCTCGCGCGGACGCGTGCGCGTTTCCGCTGGGAGGACAAGGACCGTGGGATCCAAGATCCACGGCCCATGTCCTCTAGATCTCGCGAGCGCGTGTGCGCATTATCGCCTGGGAGGTCTTGAGCCGTTAGATTCAGAATCTATGGCTCATGTCCTCCCAATCCGTTCTAGTCCTTAGGACTTCCCGTGAGGTCCTAATTATAAACTGATAAAGGTATGAACTTTAAAATTGCATAACTAATTCAATTTAAATCCAAATAGGGTGATTCAAATTGTGTTAGCTCTGGTTTGACCTGGGCTCCAATCTAAAAATGGTTATGAGCCCAGTTCAGCTCCAGAACATGGTTTTACAAATAGATTTCAAAACTAGCTTTAAAGGTTATACTAGGAATTCCTTTAACTTGTAAAATGCATAATTATTGATCTGTAGATTATTTTTGAGTAAATCCAACTTTGTTGGTTTCCTCTGTTAATGCTCTAAATGTTAGAATAGGATTTAGGCATGTCACTATTTTCAGAAAACTTTCTTGTGCATTATAATTTTGTTCAAGTTCTTGTTTTTGAAAAATTATAGAAAGTGCAATATAGCTCTAAATGAGGTGAACTCAATTGTGTTATTCACCTCATGAGGTGCTGGTTTTACAGTAAAAATCTCAGTATCACCACCCTTCTAGAAAATATTGCCTCATAATTAAATTAGGAATAGTGGCAGTTTGGTATTTTTAGGGCTGAGCAGATTTGTTTTGCTCATAACTTTTGCATTGAGAATCCAAATCAATTAGTTCTTGTTGCTAAATTCCCTAAAAATCATCCTCTTGCTTCTGTAGAAATTTCAGAGTATTTGGAGTTCGGTTGCTGTGCTGTCTTTGTCGTTTTCGTCGTTGTTATCGTTTCTTTTCGTCTTTTCGATTAGGTGTTGACGAGTGTGTTGATCCCGTGAGCGATCCTCAGCAACAATTTGACCAGCAACAGCAAGGCAAGCAGTTTGATCATATCCATTTATTGCCCATTACTTTAAAGCTTAATACTTTGTTTCACTTATATGTATGCATGCTACTTTGTGTTAAAATGTTGCTAGTAATCCTATAGATGCATATTCTGTAGATAAATGTTCATTCTCTACTACTAAGACTAGGATTGTCTTGCTGCGATTTAGAGTTCGCTGGATGGACTCTTATCGCTTAGTAGTTTACGTGGATAGTGCTTAGCAATGCTTAGATAACGGTAGAAATGGGCGGTTATCGACATTATGTCGATGACCTTGATCACACTAAAATCTTTATTCCATTTTGTCCTTCTTGTGGCTTGTTACTTTGTAAACAAATAAAACCAAAATGAAAACAAAACTGTTTTTGACTTGGGCACAATGGATGTTGGTGTGATATTTTGGTCAGTGATCGAATGGTGCCTAAGTCCCCAAGGACCGAGTTACTTGTGTCACTAAGCCAAGCGCTCTTGCGTGCTAACCACACGAGGGGATATGGGACCTCTCTTGACTTTGGGAGGTGTTAATTATGAGAAATTTGGTCGGTGGGTGGTTTTAAATGTGTATGTGTGGTGTGGGAGAGGAGCATTAGCGCACAGGTTAGGTGCCTAGTGTGTCCTTATCCCGTGGAGTTCTTGACTCGTAATTAGCATCATCCATTGGAAATGTCTCGTAGGACTTAGCGTCGTGCAGCATACCAAAGGAAGTGTGCTAAATCATGTGGCTAAAAGGTGGTCGGCGTGTGGGTACATTGGTACACCCTCACAGGTTAAAACTATTGAATAGCCTCGCCCTAGGTTATGGACATGCTTGGTAAGGTCGTGCAAGAACTAGACTACAACATTTAAATTAAAACTTGATGGGTTGGTATGAATGGATGTTCATGCTATTGTGGTGGCTAATGGGTTAGCCACTTCCAGGATTGTCGATGTTATCTATCAATTGTTACTTGTCTCGTTGTTTCTTGCAAATGAAAAATGAATTGCAACATTGCTTTGGAATCTATTTAAATATTGCAAATGAAAACTTGCTTTATGCTAAAATAAGTCCAAAGCCTCATCCACTTAAATAAAGCTTGCATGTAGTTAAACTATAGTTCTGTTATACTACACGTCAGTCTTGCGAGTACATTTTGTACTCATTTGCTTTGCTTAATATCTTTGTTGCAGAGGAGGTAGAGCCCAAAGGGCTTTACTTTTGTGAGTCAGGCGGTGGTTGGGAAAGCGACTAGCTTGGCGGTCTGTCGATTGCCTTGTGGGTGAAGGCACCTTTGGTTGGCTCTTGTTTTGGGCCATCTCTATGGCACTTTTGCTTCTTGTTATCTTAGTAGTCTTGTTGTATTTGGCGGTCGGCCTCTCTTTTGTAATAACTATCCTTTATTTATTTTAACTTCGGTTTGTTGCTTGTTACATTCTATGTGTTTGAATGGAATTGATGCAATCTTTTGTAACGAGTTGTGTGTACTGTATTTCTGGGAAGTACATATATCTCGAGGCACGGTTTATTTAGTTGATAATACTAGGGTCAATTGGATGACTAAGTATTATGAGCCTAATAAATCGGGGTCTCACAGATGGTACATGTTCATGCGCGGGATTGAATCATTTCTATGATCGAGACCCATGGGTTTTATGCAATGTCACCCAAGTCAATTAAGGACCGGTCTTCGAGCCGCATCTTGCTAAGCCCCATCGTACTACCACATGTACTGTGTGGGCGGGACCTAGCTAAATAATTTGTGATATTTCACCGTGGTCTTTGTAGCGACCAAACCCTAGGGCACCCGAGAGGTCCTCCAAGAGCTCCTGGAAAGTCCATCAGGACCTCCCAGAGGTCCAAAGGATCTCTCTGACAGCCCCTAAGACCTCCCAGAGGTCCAAAGAGACCACCACGAAGTCCAAGACAGACCCAGGAGGTCGTGGAGCCATGAAGCACCCCGCAGACTGCCACGGCTGGACCGGGGAGGCCGTGGAGGTCTGTGGTCATCCCAAGACCACCCACGACCCACCGAGAGGTCGTGGAGGGCCGAGACCACCAGACCACACACACGCCCAACCCCGAGGGTGGTCGGGAGGACTGAGCTTACTCGTGGTTCCTGTGCATCTTGAGCTAGTCCCAAGGATCATGGCTAGCTCTTCACAGCAACAAGGGTGATAGCATTGCAACATGACCAAACTTTATTAATATCAAGGAAGTTGTTTACAAGAGAGCTTACAATCTAACAAGCAAAATACAGAAAAGGTAAAACACTTAAGCCACCCGATACACCACAGAAATCGGCCGAGGGCGCATCCTAGTCGTTCAGACCACTAGGTCCACACAGAAGGTTATCCCAAAGCTTCCATACTCGCTAAAGACAAAGAAGAAGCAAGAGTGAGCACAACAACCGTGCTCGCAAGTTACACCCGTTAGATAACAGAATGACATGCATAAATGGATATCACAATGGAAAGCTTAATATGGTTGATTTGCATAAAGCCATGTTTCTTTCAAATACAAATACTAAGTTCCAAAGCAGGTACTTAATAGATAAAGTTCATTTTATCAAAGCAATTTTCAGTTGGATAACTTTCATCATCAAGATGGTGAAGGATACCCTCCTGTCACAAGGCTCCCTGCCCAAAGCCCATGGGATAGAAATCCCAAAACAGTTTATTAAACATTTTTAGAAACCCAAATTCAACATCTAACTCTGAGTGGCCGCTGCCAGCACGTCCATAACCACGGACACGGCTATTCGAATAGATTTAACTCTGCAGAGGTTGTACACTTTACCCACATGACATGATTCCTCTAGTTTGTTTGGCCTGCGCGAGTGCCACCTCTCACTACCAAAGGTAAGAGGTCTAGAGTTCATGACAAAGCCTTTAAAATGCATTGTCCTACCACAGCCTCTTCTTGCTAAGGTTTCGCCTCCTTTGGATTCAGCTCCACAGGATCTGGGCCCCCTCTTGCACCAGTGGGAACATAGGTCATAAAAGACCATTTTGGTCATAGAAGACCTCCCACTCCTCCAATTGGATCAGCTGTGGTGAAAGTTCTGCAAATTACTTAGCTAGGTCCCACACCCCATACTAGAGACATGTGGTTGCACGATTTTGGCATAGCCCATTATAGGCCTAGCATTAGCGGCTCAAAGACCGGTCCTCAACTGACTTGGGCGACAAACACATACCCCTGAACCTCCACCTTTCCCAGGATAGAGTCCGTGCATAAACCTTGCACCAACCAAGCGAACCAATTCGCCCAAGTCTAAATCAATTTCCATTTTCTTTGCTTCCCCAGCAATATTTTCATACATCCATGACACTCCAATGTCATGGCCAAAACATTTAAATCAGTAGTTGGTCATGATGGTAAAGATTTTCCCAAATCAAGTACTTTTGGTCTAAGCAAGTCTAAGCATTTGGTTTTACAATTGCTCCTAGTTCACACTAATGTATAATCCAGGTTTTGTCTACGGTGACAACAGATTGGGTTCAATGTCAAGTTGGCCATATGAAGGAATTAGGCATAACTATGTGGTTAAAGACAGGTATTGAAATAACTTGGTAGAAATAAGCATGCATTATACTTTGAAATTGAACATAAATAATTTGAGAAACTGGGTGCAATATGATCAAGAGTGTAACTTGCCTCTTGCTTGGTAGCTTAAGATTCTATTCTCTCACACAGCTCTGGCTCTCTGGAACGCCAAGATCTACACGTATGCAAAGCAAAGCAAATAAAGATCCAAATGAAATCCGGATGAACTGAGCAAGAGGTAAATAGCAGAGGATGATACTAAAAGAAAAACAGAGAAGATCCTTGGGAGGAGGTCGATGGTTGAAGGGCTCGAGCTCCAGAGGGTCCGAACGGGGGCTTGAGAGCTCCTCAAACAGAGAGCAGAGGCCTAAATGAAGAACAGGAGGTGGGTGCCCCGATGCTCTATTTAAAGGAGGAAAAAGAATGGAAGCATTATAAAAAGAAGGTGACCGAATTGATTGTCTTGGTACAAAGGCAAACTACCCCAAGGTACTAGAAAGGATAAAAAAGCAAGGGATGTGACAAAAAGTAGAAAAGAGGACAAGGGTAGATGGCGGCATTTAATGTGACTCATCCCACATCAAATGCACTTAAGAGCCAAGGAAACCATCAAAAGGGTGAACAGCTTGGTCAAAGGAGCATCCAAGGAGGAGGTCTGCGAGGAGATCCTGAGCGAGGTCCCGCAGACAGACAGGAGGTATTTGAGGACAAAAGGTCCTAAAGGCCACAAGGAGGTCTAAGGACATGAGGTGCAAAAGTCGAGAGGTCTAAACCACAAGGTCTAACCACAAAGGGAGGTCCGGACCATAAGGGTCGAACATCATAGGGAAGTTGGAACCTAAAGGAGGTCCAAAGCTCAACAGGAGGTCAGGACATGGGAGGTCCCGATTGTTGAGATCTCTCGCAAGGGAGGTGCAGACGGTTGGGATCCGAGACAAAGGGAGGTCCTAGAGAACACGAAGAGGTCCGAAGGACATGGAAAGACCCAACTAAACAAGGAGGAGGTCCCAAAGGACTCAAGGAGGTCTGAAGGACAAAAGAGGTTCAAAGGATTGAAATGAAATTGGGGTCAAGATTTGGTCTAGGAGGTCCTTAGCGAGTGAGATCAACTCGGGGAGGTCTCAACGGTGGGATGAAATCAAGAGAGCTTTAACGATTAAGATCAAGGCAGGGAGGTCCAAAGGACACACAAGGGGAGGCCTCATGGACGGAAGGTCCGAAAGACATCCACGAGATGGTCCCGAGGACAGACCCCTGAAGGTGGTCTGACGGTCCGATCTCATAAGGAGGAGGTCGACGGTCAAGATCAAAAGTCGAGAGATCCCGACGATCAAGAAAATAAGCAAGGGAGATCTGAGCGGCTCGAGATGATGATCAAAGGAGGTCTGAGCAGGTTTAGATCACCTCTGAAAGAGGTCTGGATGGCTCGAGATCGATCAAGGAACATCTTAACGGTCTAGACCACGCCGGAGGAGGTGCAGGCGGTTAGGATGAGGTCAAAGGACGAGGGGCGTCTAGCAGACACAACCGGAGGAGGTCCTCAGGGACGGGATGTCCAACGACCTACTCACAGGAGGTCCGAAGGTCAAGCTCAAATAGAAAGGTGGAGATCCGATGGCTAGGACCTCACAGGGAGATCCTAATGGTCACGATCGGCAAAGAAAGGAGGTCCTAAGCAGTAATACCGTGAGTTGGGGCGTGTAATACCAGTTGCACTAGGAGGACTTTTCCAAAGAAAAGGTTACAAGGATCGAGGCGAAAAGGAGTCCAAGTGATCACCGAGAGGTTCACAAGAGCATAAAAGGAACTAAAGCGGTTAGGAGGGGAGACCTAGACCCTGAGGAGGTCTAAGCCAGAGAAGAAAATCTGGACCAGGGGTGGTCCAATTTGAGCACAAAGGTGGTTCAATCAAATGCAAAGAAGGTCTAATTGGACACGAGTGGATTCAAGTGAATTACTGGGCGCTCTAGTGAACATGAGGGAGACTCAAGCAAAAGACTTGAGGGGAGGTCTAGTATAAGAGTATACCCAAACAAAGAATGAGGTTTATGATCAAAAAGAGATACAGACATCGAATAGATCAAGACAAATGAGAGATCCGTACCATAGGTGAGGTCCAAGTGGTAAGGAGGTTTGGGCATACAAAAGGGTCTAATCATCTGGGAAGTCTAGACTTAGAAAAAGTCTGAACACAGGAAGGAGGTCTGAACAAAAGGGATTCAAACCAACAAAGAGATCCAAAGCGGCCCAAACCAAGGGGGAGGTCTGGACACAGAGAGGATCTGATCTGAAGAGAGTACCCAAATAAAAGGGAAAGTGATTTAAAGCCACAAGGATGATCTAGACCTCAGAGGAGGTCTAGCTCCAAAGGAAGCCTAAACCTCAAGAGGTCCAAACTACAAAAGAAAGCTTAAGAGAGAGGTCCCGGCCCAAAGGTGGTCTGGACCAAAGAGGTAGACTAGACAAAAGGTCTCAATAGAGAGAGATTTCCAGGGGAGAGGAAGGACCCGCAAAGACAAGGGAGAAATAACAACAATCAGAGGTCCAACAAGAGGGACGGTCTGGACATATAAGAATGTCCAAATATAGGATAGAGGAAAGGAAAAGAGGAGAGATAGCTCTAGAGAGCTAAAGCAACACCAAAAGAACTAAGCTTTGGATTAGTTGAAGTTTAGTTTAGTCATTTTAAACTCTTCAAATTCTAAAATTCTCAGGTTAAGCTTTGAATTCTCATCAAAACCAAATGGTTCTTTTTATTTTGAAAATTTTCAAAAAGGCTCCGAAAATCAAGGTGTTACAGTCTTACCATCCGGTTGCGTGGGTGTCTTTTATGACCTACTTTCATGTATTCCCACCTGGCGCAAGAGGGGGCCTAAACCCGGAGGGTCTCTATCCAAAGGGGGCGAAACCTTAACGAGGCAGGACTACGGTGAGATGACGCATTGTAAATGCTTCGTGATAATGACTTAGTCGCACACCTTCGGCAGTGTGTCAAACGGACATTATAAGTCAATTATCTCTTGTGGGTAAAGTTGTACCACCTCTGCAGAGTGTAAAACTATTCGAATAGCCGTGTCCACGGTCAAGGACATGCTAAGCAAAGCCACTCTAAGTTAGATTTTTGGTTTTGATTTTAAAAGACTTTATTAAATGATTTTGGATTTCTATCCAAATTAGTGGGAATTGGGTGGTTAGCCTTGTGATAGGAGGATATCCTTCACCACTTATTGATGAATGTTATCTGACTATAAAACTTGAGATTTAGAAAACGAATTTTAGTTATAAGTAAACTGCTTTGGAACTTAGTATGAATATTTAAATGAAAAATGCTGTTTTATGCAAATTGAGCCATATAAGCCTCCCTTTGTTGAATCCTTACATGCATTATAATTCTGTTACATTGGGTGTAACTTGCAGAGTACATTCATTTGTACTCACCTTGCTTAATAAATTGTTGATCAGGAGAAGAATACTACGAGTATAATTAGAACTTGGACGACTAGGCTATGCCCTCCAGACGATTGCCTGTGGCGAATCGTGTGGTCCACCTTACTTCTTTTGCTTCTGCCGTATTTTGCTCTTTGGCTGTATGCCCCTTTTGTATTAAACATTAAGTATTTCAATGAATGACGCTGTATGGTTGTGTTATTCACTTTTGTTGACTGTGTACACTAACTGTTCCTAGATTAGTGTGTGTTTCACAGAGAATTCGGGATCCTTCGCTCCCGGGTTCGACAAGAAGTGGTATCAGAGCCATATCGACTGTAGGTCGAAACCTAGTTAGAATGGTCGTTAGTTGAAAATTTCAAAACTTATTTTATATAACAAGAAAAATAAATTATTCTCTCCTCATCTTGGTCATCTATTCATCCTTAGCTTCCTTTAACAATTCTTTCTTACCTAATTCTTTCTTCACTATTTTATAACGTTAAATGGATCCTCTTTTCCCTGAAATCTTCTATAGACAATCTCACGATCTTTGACCGTGACATTCAAGACCTCAAGACCTGAAGTTGTCAAAGGGGCGTCGTCATGCAAGAACCACCAAAGACCATGAGTATCGAGTAGAACGTTGTGTAAGCCACTAAAGTTATTTGGAAAAGCTTTGAGTTGGTTGTTTTGTTTGGGTTGGTTGTTTCACTCTATCCCCCTTAGTTTCTCCTCTCTTTCCTTCTCCTCTCTTTCCTAATACTTTGAAGATCTAGTAGATGGTGACTACTCGCAACGGCGGTGGCAACACTAGTAGTCCAGACAGAGGGAATGAGGGTGACCAAGGGACCCCAATTCCACCACCACCACCCCCTCCAGCGGGAGGACCCGACTAGAACCAGATGATGGCCAACCAAGCTCAGTTGATTAGTCTGCTTGCACAATCAATCAGCAACACACAGAACTTGCAAGCCGCAGCAGCAGCTCAGCCTCAAGCTTATGCTCCACCTCCCCCGAGGGCCAACATATCAGAATTCATGAGGATGCGTCCGCCAACCTTCTCCAGCAGCACCAAGCTAATGGAAGCTGGCGATTGGCTCAGGGCAGCCAGCAAAAAACTGGATATAGTCCAGTGCACTGACTGTGAGAGAGTCCTATTCGCCTCTCACCAATTGAATAGACCCGCATCCGAATGGTGGGACAACTTCACCCAGTCTTACGAAGATGCTCAGACTATTACCTGGGATGAGTTCATGCAGGCTTTCTGCCGTGCACACATTCCGTCAGGCACGATCACCCTTAAGAAGAAGGAATTTCGCACCTTGCGCCAAGGCAGCCGCTCCGTCAATGAGTATCTGCACAAGTTCAATCAACTAGCTCGCTATCAGGGTTTGGACCGTGGCAGGTAGGGTTTGGACCGTACGCAAGGCAGAGCTCCTCCGGGTTCACTGTCCCACTGTACGTCCAAGGCCAGAGCTCATCCAGGTGGGCTGGCACACCATATGTCCAAGGCCATAACTCATCCACCCAACCGGAGTTGCAGGCATCGTACCTCGAGAGTGAATTTATGGAGTCCGTCGCTCATGAATTCTTCAAAGGTGTCCCCTAGGTCGGCATACCTCATCAAGACGACATGTACGCTTACCAGACTCTACTGGGCCAGACTCAGCCGATTGGTCCACCTCCGCCCACTCAATGGTCTCCATACCCCCTCCGAGCCGACACACGCTCTCCGAACCGGCTCATGTATCCCACATGACACGCCTGATGCAAAACATCCAGGCACACGCGGAGGCAGCCGCAGCTGCAATAGCTAGAGGGTAGTGGCTCAGACGAGTGAGCCATATTGTGTCTCGTGTTATGCAATTATGTTTTGGTATGTTTGTTTTCATATTTTGTTTTGCTATATTTGTACGTATTTTTTGGTTGTTATGTATGTACTCCTGCGCTATATTGTATATCGACATCTCCAATGGAGTTGCAACGCAGCCTTTTTCCCATACATTCCAAGTCACATGAAATCATGATACCTTAATTTCCAAAACCTAAAATCCAAATTTTCACGATCTAAATCCTAAATTTTCGAGACAATTCTAGAACACATATAAAATTGTTGAAACATTACACAATCAAGTCCACTGCGTGAGGAGCCTTCAAAATAAAATTCATATTTTTTGGAGCTCATTTTCTACATTTACAAATTTGTACAAACAATACACTTATATGAAATTGCAAGAAAAATTTTGAACGAATAAAATTATGGCAAATTTACACAAGCAAGAACACTGTGTCGGGAGGCTCCACATAAATTTCATAATTTTTTGAACTAATTTACTATATTTTACAATTCCGAAACAGCACCGAAACCCTAATCGGCTTAAACCCTAATCTCGGCCAGCAATGGGCGACGTGGCGGGCTGAGGGGCGTTCCCGCACAGTGGTCATGCGGCAACGGGCAACGTGGCAGGCGTTCCTGCATGGCAGCCATGTGGCAATAGGCGACGTGGCGGGCAAGGAGATGCTACCGCACAATGGCCGCACGGTAGTTGGCTATATTTGCAAATAAATTTCAGAGGTGGTTATTCCTACAAATATGCGGCGAAAAGGTGCCAGTACGGCAAAAAATCCATGGATTGCGTGCTGGGTGGTAACCATACCCATCATGGTGACCCCACCTCTTCCGACCATAAATACCGACCCCTACACATTCTTGTACCGGAATTGCTAACTATCTGTCGACTGTTTTTTGCATGCAAAACAGTTGTTTTTCTATTCATTGGATGTGCTTTTAGATTGGTGCTGCAGTAGGTGCGTCATGGCCAATGGGTTCAGCTCCTCCTCCATTGCGTACTCGCTTCGCTTTGAAGCAAAGAAGCAGGCTTATGGCCGCCAGGAACTAATAAAAAGCTAGTCGCTTCGCTTCACTAGCTAGTGATCAACTATATGCTGAAGCTGCACTTGATTTGAAGCTGAAGGGCTAGCTAGAAAGTTGATGGAAGCTAGAGAAATTTGGGAGGAGTAGGCGTAGGTGTTTCCTGTTCTTTTCTTGCTAAGTGGATCTTTTCTTGCTAACTTTCACTTTTGATCTCTCTAAGCTATCTGGTTGTTTGTTGGTATATAATTTTATTTTTTGTCTTTGTTTTTATTCAACCTCTCAAAGTACATGTGAAGAACATAATGGGTTCACTACATTACCATATTTTGTTGGTATATAATTTTTTTTGTCTTTGTTTCTGCTCAACCTCTCAAAGTACATGTGAGATTTTGAATCATATGATGGAAATATGAGTTATTAAGACTTTTAAGAATAATTACAGTGACCAAGAACCAAAATTACATAAATAATTTACTATAATTTATGTATAATGGAGTTGTAATTTTTTTTGTCTTTATTTTTGCTCAACTTCTCAAAGTACATGTGAGATTTTGAATCATGTGATGGAAATATGAGTTATTAAGACTTTCAAGAATAATTACAGCGACCAAGAACCAAAAATACATAAATAATTTACTATAATTTATATATAATTGAGTTGTAAATGAACTTTCAAAATATGACAGTTTTTTAGAGAGTAAATAGTCAAATTATGTATAGACAAACCCTTCTTGTACATACACCTCTACGACCTGCCGGCCTTCTCTCAACTATCTGTGCCATAAACACATACGCTCCGTTCTGCTCGCCTACCGAGATTCCAAGAAAAACAACCATAGCGCGCGGCGGCGATGGAGCCGAGGTTGAAGCCTGGCTTCAACGGCGTGAGCGGCGCCTCCGACAGCCGCCGGGGCTACATGGGGGCGGCGTCGGGCGGCGGCAGGCCGCCGGTGGACGGGTGCGGCGTGGCGCTGGGGGTATTCATCCTGGCGGCGACGCTGGTGGCCGCCATGGTGATGGGCGTGGACCGGCAGACCAGGACCATCCAGGCCACCGTCGCCGACACGCTGCCGCCGCTGCAGGTGCCAGTCACGGCCAAGTGGTCCTACTCCACCGCCTTCGTGTAAGTCTCTAGCTACTTGATTACGTACACTGCCGCTCTTTAATCAACTGCAGCTCTTCTTCTTGCTTTCTGCATCTTTCTCTTCTTTCCTTTCTGTTCTTTTTTTTTAAAAAAAAATCTCTTGCGATTATTGTCCATGATGCAACACTAGCCTAGTGACATACTTGTCAAAGAGGACAAACGATATAGTTAAGGATGTCACGTACGTTTCAAGCACCAAACAAATTAAGTGTCAATTCCGGCATAGACACATGTCACACATGCCTCTGTATCCTGCTCTATATGTAGTTATGCACTCCACTACCACTACTCCAGGCATATGGCCAGTACGTATGTGTGTCCTTTCTGTAGAAAGCATTAACAAGCGTACATATGTTTTCGATACGAACCGGTGCCTACCTTTTCCCCCGTTCCGGACAGAGTATGAGTTCATGTATACTTTCACCGCTCATGTTGATTTTCATACGTGTTCTCCCTCTTTCTAGTGTATGTCGTCTCTCTCGATGTGTAGCTGAGAAACAAACAGAATACTTTTGATGACATGGATGATGCCACGCAAGAAATGGCGCGCATGTAACAGATATTTTTTATTGGTATATGATATCTTAAAATTAAATGAAAGCTCTGGAGTACCCCCCCAATCAAGCGATTCCATAGGAGTACTATTTGGGTGCACGGAATTGTGGATAACTGGGGTTTTATTATGCTTACAATTATACCAATTTCGTTCTATTCCTCTATGCTGATCAATCTAATTCCTTTTCTTTACGATCATTCCATCTTAATTGCACGCATGATTTTGTCATATCTTTTTTTTTCTTTTTTTGCGAGGAGGTTTTCGTCATATCTACGTGTTCGATTCAACATTCTCTTAGAATCCGTACAGTATAAGTGTTAGACCATGTGGATAGGTCTAGTTTATTTTAGTTGATGAATAATTGACAATGTTGAGTACTGATTATTATTTGAGGCGTGTGGTGTGTGTGGACTAATATCGGTCAAGTTGGAAAGAACTTGTGCCGAAAAAATATGTTGTTTTGGTCTTTGCATGTGCAGGGTAACTCGGAGGCGATCGTGGTCTCTGGCGGTGACCGGAGATGGCTTGATGCTGAAGTCACATCCGAGGGTCGAGGATCTTTGGAGGAGGCAGTCGGGCTCGAGTTAGAGGCGTGGAGATCAAAGATGGATGATGCGTGTTGGAGCTATGGAGATACGGTCCGGAGGCTTCGACATGTGACAATTTTGGAAGTGTCCAAAATTGGAAAGCTGGGAGAAATTAGGAAATCCTTGTTTGTTAGGATTGGATTAGAATTATGAAACCGTGTCGGATGAGAACACATTTAGGGGCTAGCGCATATATATGTATATGTATACAGGCTGCACAAAAAAAAGGTGTGTGCGTTGTTTTGGGTCGACAGGAGAAAATAGGGTGGCTCCTGCAGGCTATTGGTGTGGCTTGGAAAAAGAGGCTTGCAGCTGTATACGCAGCGTGTTTTGTGTAGACAGAAAAAGAGGTACCGGCTGTTAGGGCATCGCTTGAAAAAACGGATCTGCTAGTGGCGACGATCGTAGAAAAATTGGGTGCACGGCTTTGAAGAAACAAGTGCTGGCGGCAGGTTATATGAATTAGGCTCTAGCATTTATTTGGCTGAGAGTTTTGATTCTCCCGAGCGACTGTTCATCTGCTGGATCATAGCATTACGGGAGGAATCCTCCATTGCTTTTTCTTATGTACTGTCTAAAAGTCCTGTGATTAAGGACCTGGAACAGAGAGTTGAAAGCGACGCCTCCAATTTTCTAATCTTTCTGAAGAACACATATTGTAGGCGCAATACATCATCTCGCTTGCTCTGATGCAGAAAAAATATAGTTTTCCTTTTCTTTGTCTTTTGTTTTTGTCTTCTTACTGTATTAGCAGGTTGAATAATCAAAAGATAGTAAATTGGAGGAAAAAGCTTATACTGCGGATTACAATCATTCACCCCCCCTCTGATTGCCATTAACGATCCTACAAGTGGTATCCGAGCCAAGTTGCTATGGTGTCAGAGAGGTATGTGAATCGTCCCCCCATGCTAGATGGTACTGATTTTGCTTTTTGGAAGTGTCGTATGCAAGCATATATTGAGGCTCAAGGTAGTGATGTATGGAATAAGGTTTCTAGTCCTTATATGGTTCACCTCATGTTACTAATTTAAATAAAGCAGATGTTGATCTGAATGCTCGGGCTCAGTAACTTGTTATTTCAAGGAATCTCTATAAAGAATTTGATCGTGTAGCTCATATTACTTCGCTCACTTAATATGGAAGACTCTTTGTGATTATCATGAGGAACTACTAAAATTAAGAAAGTACGTAAAATCTTTATCAAAAGAGTATTCGATTTTGCTATGAAACCGGTGAATCTATTGATGATCTTTTTACTCGTTTTGAAAAGATATTGAGTAGTTTGCGTGGTGTTGGTGTTATTCCAACTGATGAAGATAATGCAACTAAGATATTGAGATCTTTAGGTTCTGAGTGGTTGATGGTTGTCACAACTATCAATCAAACTATCGATCTAGATACTTTAACCATGGATGATCTTTACTCTAGATTGAAAACCTATGAGATGGAAGTTGTGCCATCTAAGATTGATAAATCTTCATCTTTAGCTCTTATAACTATACCCATGCAAGATGTTTCTTCGAGTTCTTGTCTTGTGTCTGCTTTGTCTTCTTTCTCAGATGAACAGTTAGAGGAGATTCCAGAAGAGCAGCTTGTACTCATCTCCAACAGAGTGACCAAGGCAATTAACAACATCAGAACAAGGCGGAGAGGAGGTCCAATCAGATGCTATGAATGTGGTGAGCTAAATCACATAAAGATGAATTGTCCCAAACTGAGGAGTAAGGAGGTCAAAGATGACAAAGTACCAACTCGTCGCTCTAAATCCAAGATTGACTCAAGCAAGAAGCACAATTATCGTAAGGCAGTCAAAAAGATACTCTCAGCACTTGATGAGATTGAATTAAGTGATGTTGATTCTGGAAGCGACGATGAGGACAACGGCAAGAAGGCAAAGGAGGTGGGTTTCACAGGGATGTGTTTTATGGTGAGCAGTGAGGAGCTTAATTATGATGATCTCTACAGTGATCCTGATGAGGTAAAACCTTCTTATACAGATTTATCTCATGCTGTGCTTAGGTTGACAGATGAGCTCAAAAAGTATAAAAAGAAAATAAAGAAACATGATATTGTTGTTGAGAACTTAAATTCTGAAATTGATAGACTTAAAGCTTCTATTCCTGATGATGAATCTTGTGAGTCTTGCCAAGTTTTATTTTCTAAATTGGAGGCTGCTAGGTCAATACATACTAAATTTGATGAATTAAGACTAGCACATGACTCTTGTGATGAAAAGTTAAAACTTGCATATGATGAAATTGAAAAGCTCAAGTCTAGTTCTACTTGTTTAGAGTCAAGTATGTTAAATGCTCAAACTAAAACTTGCTCTAATTGTGAATTGTTAGAAGCTAGACTCAATTCTTCTCAGGAAATAATTCAACAGATGCTTTATCATGAGGTAGCTTCTTGCTCTAACTGTCCTAAACTTACAATAGAGATAGAAGTTTTGACCGGACAACTAAATGAGTTTGTGAAAAAGAAAGATTGGTTCGATCTAGTGCTTCTAAGAAAGCGTGAATGAATCATTAAGTGCACAACTTGTCCTACTCTAGCTAAAGAAAATGAGTACCTTAAGGACACTTTAGAGATTTTCTTTTGGCAAGAAAAACTTGAATATGATCCTAGATAAATCAAAAGTGAGTGTTAAAAGTCAAGGTCTAGGATTTAATTTTATTGAGCATGCCAAGAACCATCCTCCTAAGATTGTTAAGCCTCTTGAACCTGGAAAATTTGAAGTAAAATCTGAACCAAAACAAACCGTGTTTAAATTTGCTGGTTTTGTGCAAAGCTCTTCTACTAATGTTGTAGGTGCTAGCTCATCATCTCAAAAGAAATCTACTTATGTTAAATTTCATTGCACCTATTGTGGTAGAGATGGGCACTTGCATGAATTTTGCTTTAGGCGTGTTAAGAAAGAGAAAAAGGAAAGATTTAATGCATTAAGACAAAAACGTGCAACCTCTTTTATTGTCCCTAGAACTAATGTGAAAACTACGTTTTAGAGGACTTTTATGATGGCTTTAAATCTGCTTCACGTCTTGGTTTGCGATTTAATTCACATAATTTATGCTTTTGATCGTGTACGCTTTTGCGTGGTTCGGTTCTAGTTTTCTTCTTTGTTCCTCCATATCGTGTATCTCAGTACTGGATTCCTAGATCTTATTTGCGAAGTGAATTGGGTGTGTTGCATCCTATGAGCTTATTCTAAGGGGGAGTTTGGGTTTTAAAGTTCAGAAGCTTTGATTATTATTCTTGTCAAACAAATTCTTCAAGTCCAAGCCATTGAAATCAACTGAGTTGTAGAGCTTTCTTTATCATATTTATTCATGTGCTGTGTAGTTTTGATCTTGACTGGTTTTTAATAAACTTGCTACATTAGAACTAAAGCATGACATGGCTGAACACTTTGACTAAATTGATTATTGTTATCACTTTGTGATGTCTATTGAAAAGGATGAGCTTGTTTGTGAGTCTTATTTTAAATCATGGATTTGCAGCAAGTATGTCTCTCATTGCAATCCTGTTATGCTCACTCAATTTGGCATGTCATATAAAAAAATTAAAGGGTTGAGAAAAGGAAAATAAAAAAATGTATGCTTCAAGCATGCCATACATAGCTGTGTATTCAAAAGAACAAAAATATACACACAAAAGTGCTCAAATGAAAAGAAGTATGCTTCAAGCATGCCATACATAGCTATGTATATTCAAAGAAAACAAAATATGCACACAAAAGTGCTTAAATGAAAAGAAGTATGCTACAAGCATGCCACCCTTGAAAAGAAGTATGCTACAAGCATGCCACATGCAAATAAGAATTGAAAGTGAAGCAATAGGATGTTATATGAGACCGCTAGCTCATCTAGATTTAACTTGTGTCTCACTGTTAGGCTCTCACTTTTCTTGGTGATATCTTTTTGTGGTAAGTTAAAATTGCATAATCATCCTTCAAGTGGTACTGACTTGTTTTATCTTTGCTACATGATACATAATTTTATATGATCCTGTTAAGCTCTACTCAACAAGATGGCTTGGTTACTTCATTAAATTGATTTGCATAATCTACAAAGCTTCTTGATTTTTACTCTCCTTGCTCCCTTATTTTAGAATTATTCCTTCTCTGAAGTTCTTGATGATTCCATTGCCAAAGGGGGAGAAAATGGGAGAATTTGAAAAGAAAAAAATTGGAGAAATTTGCTTCCCTTGTGTTGAGGGGGAGTTTTTCAGCTCCTTGTGTTGAGGGGGAGTTTTTCTCTGTGGTTTTGAAGTGTTTGATTTGCAGCTTTGAAACTTTCTTTTTGCAAATTTCTTTTCTTTCAAATTCACAATTTTGAAGTATTGTCAATGTATTCATCAAGGGGGAGATTGTTAGACCATGTGGATAGGTCTAGTTTATTTTAGTTGATGAATAATTGACAATGTTGAGTCTTGATTATTATTTGAGGCGTGTGGTGTGTGTGGACTAATGTCATCAAGTTGGAAAGAACTTGTCTTTGGGAAAATATGTTGTTTTGGTCTTTGCATGTGCAGGTAACTTCGAGGCGATCGTAGTCTGGCGGTGACCGGAGATGGCTTAGTCTTGAAGTCACGGTCCAGAGGGTCGAGGATCTTTGGAGGAGGCAGTCGGGCTCGAGTTAGAAGCGTGGAGATCAAAGATGGATGATCGTGTTGGAGCTATGGAATACGGTCAGGAGGCCGACATGTGACAATTTTGGAAGTGTCCAAAATTGGAAAGTGGGAGAAATTAGGAAATCCTTGTTTGTTAGGATTGGATTAGAATTATGAAAGCGTGTGGGATGAGAACACATTTAGGGGCTAGCGATATATATGTGTATGTATCTGTTGCACAAAAAAAAGGTGTGTGCGTTGTTTTGGGTCGACAGGAGAAAATAGGCGGCTCTGCAGCGAATATTGGTGTGGCTCGGAAAAAGAGGCTTGCGGTCAGATATCAGCGTGTTTTGTGTAGACAGAAAAAGAGGTACCGGCTGTTAGGGCATCGCTTGAAAAAACGGATCTGCTAGTGGCGGCGATCGTAGAAAAATTGGGTGCACTGACTTTGAAGAAACAAGTCTTTGGCAAAGTTATATGAATTAGGCTCTAGCATTTATTTGGTGAGAGTTTTGATTCTCCCGGCATTGTTCATCTCTTTGGATCATAGCATTACGGGAGGAATCCTCCATTGCTTTTTCTTATGTACTGTCTAAAAGTCCTGTGATTAAGGACCTGGAACAGAGAGTTGAAAGCGACGCCTCCAATTTTCTAATCTGCTACAGTAACACATATTGTAGCTGCAATACATCATCCTGCTTGCTACAGTACCAGAAAAAATATAGTTTTCCTTTTTGCTGTCTTTTGTTTTTGTCTTCTTACTGTATTTAGCAAGTTGAACAATCAGAAGATAGTTGATTGGAGGAAAAAGCTTATACTGCGGATTATAATCATTCACCCTCTCTGATTGCCATTAACGATCCTACAACAAGATTGACGATGATTTAATTCATTGCGCTTGTTCGGTCGTACGTTCTAGTTAGCGATCAGTCAGGATGTATGATTAATTTAGTCTTCCATTCAATATTCCAACGCGCGCGCATGCAGGTACTTCGTGGTGGCGAACGCGGTGGCGTGCGCCTTCTCGGTGGCGGCGCTGGCGGCGTGCCGCAGCCGGAGCGCGGTGTTGCCTGTGATGATCGGCGACCTGGTGATGATGGCGCTGCTGTTCTCGGCGGTGGGGGCCGCGGCGGAGTTCGGCATCCTGTGGGAGCGCGGCAACTCCCACGTGCGGTGGGGCAAGGTGTGCAACGTCTACGGGCGGTTCTGCGAGCGCGCCATGTCCGCCGTCATCGTCTCGCTGCTCGGCGCCTTCGTCAACCTCGTCCTCCTCATGCTCAACATCCTCACCATCCACAAGAGCTCCTCCTACTACTAGCGCAGCTAGTTAGCTAAGAGCTCCTCCTACTACTAGCGCAGCTAGTTAGCTGGTGATTGATTGATCGGAGGTTAGAGATGGCGTGGCATGTGTACTTAATTAATTTCCACGAATGATCGACGGATCTGTGATCATCACTTCACTGGTTAGTATAAGTAGTAGTAGTAACAAGATTGTGAGTCATAACAGTACGTACTACATGCATGCGAGATGGTTTAATATCCCGGTACTAACATACGTGCCGACATACATGATGTCATGATTAAGGGATTCTATGTTTTACCGAAAAAAGAAAAGGAAAGAACATGTTCACATGAGAGAGGCTTTCCCACATGGCCACATCTATATGAAGTTACATGTACGTTGTGTACCGTTGATTGTGCTTCGAGATTCGTGCTAGCAGAGGGGACGGGAAAGCTGTATGTATTGCGTATCTACCATGTATACGTATGTACATATTGTGTACCACCGTATGTACAGAGAGACCTCCTATAAAAATATCCTCCCTCCCTCTCTCTCTCTCTCTCTCTCTCTTCCTTCTCCACCGGCCTCTCTCTCATCTCTCTCTCTCTCTCTCTTAGACACCTGCGTCAGCGTCGTGCGAAGGCCAGCGGGTGGTGGGCGGCCGGGGAGGCGACACCACATCCAGCGGAGGAGGATCTCGTCAGCAGTGACTTGCGCTCGTCGATGGATCCGAGTGGAGGAGGTGCACCTCGCTTCCTCGCCTCTGGTCATCGGATTCGGTGGTCATGGTGGCCTGTGACAGGCGGCCTGGATCCGACAACGCCGAGCTTGGATCGGGCGGCCAGGATAGGTGATGCGAGGTGGGGTTGTCCCGATCTTCACAACGTAGGATTGGAGATAACTGAACCCGTGCAACCTGATGAATGACACCGCCAACCACTACTGTCTCTATTACAGCAACCTGCGACACTCGATTCACCCAACCACACGCTTCGATCCTTTTGTCTACTCGCTCACGTGGAGTAAACGTGTTCTTGCAATCGCAGAGGCAAACGCAAGAATGACGGAGACAAGAATCTCATATATTTACCAATTCTAGGGGGGTGGAAATGGCTCACTCAAACCCTAGAACAAAGAAATATTTATTTCTGAAAATTCAACTCTAATTACATAGAAGGGGGTATGTACCCCTCCTTATATAGTTTTTTGAGGCGGTGTTACAGTACGTGTGCAACAGTGTTCAGCCTAGATGCAATACACTCTTTGTGTAGCAAGCAAGCTAGTTGCTAGCATGCCTTTCGACGATAATTAAATTGGGATCGATTTCCCCTTGGTCAGACCGATGTTTGCTTCTTCCTGTGCTGATTTTCGGCTATCTTCTTCGTGGTTCCTTTTTTCTTGAAGTTGTAGTTGCATATTTTACTTTGCCTCCAAAGTTTCTTCTTCATAAATCCTTATAACAAGTAAAGTAGAGACATTAGGTAGCAATCCTCTTCGCGTCGCCACCGGCCATCTCTTCACCAACCGCTGCCGTTTTGGTGCGTCCTGAGTTCACCGCGCGCTCCTCTTCGCGTTGCCACCACCCATCGGGCTCGCCCGGCCAGCGCCGGCGAGCCGTCTTGACTCCAACGCATTGTCGCCCTTCGCCGACGTGGCGCCACCTCACCTCCAGCTCACCGCCACCTCAGCCCAGGGCTGACGTGGCACGCGCAGCTGTCACGCACACATGGCTCTGCCACTGTGCCGTGGGCCCCAGCTGTCAGCGGCTTAGCTCTTTTTGAATTAAAATAAATCCAGAAATTCCTAAAAACCTTTTTCCTTATCATTTCATGTATTTGTAACTTCCGGAGGCCATATCTTCTCCGTTCGAACTCCGATTCGAGCAATTCAAATTTCTAAATTCATATAAAATCAAGACCTACCTATCTAAACTAAAATTATTTGATTTTAAGTTCATTTGAGTATTATTTGAATTTGGCTCCTTTTCGCGTATAGATTTCGACGACTCCGGGGAACCCGAATATTGCGAAGAAGTAGATCCTCAAGCATTTGAGTAAGGCAAGTTACATCATTGATCATATTGAATGATATCAAGTGTGCAAAGCCTTAGCAATACTCAAAAGCTAGTCTTTAATTAGGACCAAAGTTTTCACAAAGGATAGATTGGGTTCTCAAAAGAATATAGGTGAAGCTCAGATTACCAAGTTGTGCAATTTCATATTTGAGTGAAGTTCTATGCAACACAATAACAGCTTTCTATTCGACTAACAATGATTTTCTGATTATTAGAACTGAGCAGATTAGCTCAAACAAAAGCAACACAAATAAAGATTTTGGATCAGCAAGTAAGCAAGGTTCTAATGGATCAAAACCTAGCAAAATTCACCAAAATTTTCAATTGAAGCTACGACAAAGAACAATATTTTTGTGTGGCTTTTTCTGGAAAGGGTGAAAACAACAAATATAGTAGCTAAGGGTAAAATCCTACCGTATCAACCTTGGGCTCTGATACCAACTGATGCGGGGTGGGGTTGTCCCTATCTTCACGATGTAGGATTAGAGATAACTAGACCCGTGCAACCTAATAAATGGCACCGCCAACCACCGTCTCCACTACGGCAACCTGCGACACTCTCACCAGACCCTTTTGTCGATTCGCTCACGTGGAGTAAACATGTTCTTGTAATCACGGAGGCAAACGCAAGAACGACGGAGACAAGAATCTTGGATATTTCCCAATTCTATGGGGGTGGAAATGGCTCACTCAAACCCTAGAACAAAGAAGTGTTCATTTCTGAAAATTCAACTCTAATTACATACGAGGGGGTACCCCCCCTATATAGCTTTTTGAGGCAGTGCTATAGCACATGTGCTACAGTACGACGTTTCTACAGTGTTCATCCTAGATGTGATGCACTCTTTGTGTAGCAAGCAGGCTAGTTGCTACCACACCTTTCAATGATAATTAAATTGGGATTGATTTCCTCTCGGTTAGACCGGTGTTTGCTTCTTCCTGTGCTGATTTTTGGCTATCTTGTTCGTGGTTCCCTTGTTCTTGAAGTTGTAGTTGCATATTTTTCTTTGCCTCCAAAGCTTCTTCTTCATAAATCCTTATAACAAGTAAAGTAGAGACATTAGATAACAATCCATTCTTATGGAAATCAATGCATAGCTCATTGAGGAAAATATTCACCTCTTCATTAATTTGTTGTGTGTTCTAGGGGTGTCCACATGGTAGGTTGTTTGCAACTAGAGTTATAACTCAATTCAAGTTGTAAAGTTCAACTTTACAACTCATTACTTGATGTCCAAAAAAGATGATGACCTAAGCGTTAACATCATATATTTGCTAACATAAGTGATGACATCATATACTTCTTGACTAAGTACGCTGACACAGTGACACGTGTGACGACATAGTCTTTTTTGCTGACACGTGCGATGATATCACATACTTCTTAGCTAAGTATGATGACACGTGCGATGACGTGTTCATGATGTTGACATGTGTGATGATATTATATATTTGCGAATATAAGTGATGACAACCGCCGTTGTCATGTTGATGTGAAATTGTTCATCTTATTTTCATGTGGCAGTTATATGCACCAGAGAGTGCACACAACTCTAATACAACAACTTGAGATGGTGAAGATGTACATGTGCTAAGTGTGTCCTCATCAATAGGGTACGTGGCGGATCCATCGAATTCGGCAGCGGCAGTCGGGGCAATAGTTGGGCCCTATGGTGGTGACCTTTCTCTCCGGCTCTCCTCTATCGGCGCCCCCACCTCCTGCTTTTCCTTCTCCACCGACTGGGATGATTGGGTCTAGCTACAACTCCCCGTCTCAATGCCGCTGGCTACGACTCATGTTCTTTTTTTTTACCTGTAGCAGGGTGACCATGCGTTGCAACGGAACCCTAAACCTTACATAAATAATATTTCCCTTTAACACATAAAGCAAATCGACCAATTAAAAGATGTTGATACATTTATCTACGAGCATCACATTAGTGCAACATGATAGAACAAGAACTCTGTGCTACAATTCTGTAAAGAGGGAATTGATAATATACCCTCCATATAGATGTCAATCTAGCAAATACCTCTCTTTCCGAGGTAATTGATAATATACCACTCTTTAGATGGAAACCTTTATTAAATACCACGTTTGCATTATTTTATTATTTTCCTTTGTTTTCTCCTATTTTGGCGAGGCAATGGGACGATTTTGGCCTTACTTGGGTCCACCGCTCCACCGCTCACCCGTCGCCATCTCCTCCCACACCATCTGCACCACCACCACTTCCTCCTCGTGCCTTGCCTTTCTATAACACCCTAGTCCAACATGAACCAACAGAACAGAAAACTAAACTATAAAATTTTCTCTAAATTTCGGCAGCATTTCCTTTGAAACATTGACCATTGAAGAAGTTCAAAACAACTAACAAGTATAATAGCATGATAACCATATTGTGAAATTTAAAACATAACCATAAAAATATCCCACATGAAAGAATCGACCTTCTCAACTACAAGGGAAACAATTTCACCTCGAAGGGTGAACACAACCGTAAAACCAATTCACTAGTAAAGGTTCTCCAGTTAAAACTAGAAGTGTTGAATTATTAGACATGGTGAATATCGAGGTGTAGTTCACCAATATTTCTATCTTATTCCCATGCATACTACCTCACAATAAGTACCTAAAAAAAATATAGGCAACAAGTGTGAGTCCTCGACTCAGCAAAGTACAACCAAGTCGATAAACAAAATCTCATAAGTAGATATTGAACAATAACATTGTTCACATACAACCATCCACATTGATTTCATAAATTTTCACCTTTATCTTTCATGCGATGCAAATGCCACGAATGCACTTCTCTTCTCTTTGCAATTACCGGTAATGCGGAGTATGCATCCGTTGATGCATACTCAAGCTTGTGCCTTCTAGCACAGTAACCTCAAACCCACACTCCACGAGTGTGCGGACCTCATACCCGTCTAAAACATAACGGGGACCTAAAAAATTATCATTAGTTGGCTACTACATAGACCAAGTCTCAAGGATCAATGAAATGATGCAAGTGATTATTGTCAACCATTAATCTTTATCCCTTTACTTAATCAACATAAGCATATAGCATAACCAACAGCAAAAACATGAATAAATATTTATATGCATAAGACATCAAGAAGGCATAGATATTTTTCGTATTGGTTACCGACTACTTGCACTTGCCTCAACCGTGTGATGAAGGATCACAAGTAGAGGGCCTATTGCCTGATTCACACCACCACCTGAGCATTCATAAAACACACTAAAAAACAATCCAAGATCAGTACAATATTACAAAATAAATGAATAACACCGCTCCTAATTGCAACCCAAAATAACCCTCCTCCAAACAACAACCCTTCCCCGCAGCACTACTGTTCAAACATCCAATTCTCTAGGCTCAGGAGCCTAAACATATTAAACAATATATTTTTTCAGAATCTACACAAAAAATCCAACCTTTTCTTCAATATCCTCTTTTTTGAGATTATGGCATCTACAACCCCGTTTTCCTCCCTAAACACTGTTTTGTCCAAAATAGAGCAGCTAACTTTCTAAAATCATAACTTATATTCTACCCTTCTAAAAATCATGTTCTTGGACTCTCTGGAATTCCTAAGATGTTATCTACCTTTTTCATGAAGATCTAAACTCCAAAATAATTCATATTCTATTTTTAATCTACAGGTTTATGCACACTACGAGAACCCGATAAACTGATCAAACAGCCAGCTTACAAAATTCATAACTTATTATCTAGCCATCTGATCGACATGAACAAATATTCTATAAAAATCTATTGAGATCCTCTATAATTCTCTAAGAGACCAAATTCCCAAATTTCGCACCAATAGTACCCGAAACTACAGTGCAACAGAAACGATAAATACCGATCTACTAAACGATTTCTACCGATTGCTAAACAGAAAAGAAGTATTAGAATCATCACCCTTGGAGATCAACATGACAAATGAGAGATCCCAGCGAGACTCCTCCATTTCCTTCCTCCTTTCCTTCTCCCCTTCTTCTTTCTTCCTCTTCTCCTACCCTTCCCTCTCTTCCCTTTCCCTTCTTTGCGTCTGGCCAGCAGCACACAAAGCAGCAGGAGGGATGGAGGCTAGGGTTGCAATGGGGAGGAGACACCAGAGGGCGATACTACATTAGCATGGGTGACGCTACAGTAACAGGCTAGGGTTTCCCCCCTCTCCCTCTTTTGTTGGTGGTTAGCCCACCTCTTGGGTATGGGCCAGAGGCCCATAACTATTTTCCAACTAAATTTAGATTATTAATCCTTTTCTAATTCATTAAATACTATTTTAATAAAATGGGATATTACACTTTCCTTCCCTCCTCCCCATCCCCTCCTATATCGTCCGAAGAAGTAGTGTGGATGCAACCGCCTAGTGCGCACGCTTGTTATTGCTTTCAACCACTGTGCACTCACCCTGGGCGGTTAGCAAGGAATGTGTTGTGCAATCGAGCTGGGTGATTGTCGAGGAAGATGGGTGCAGCATCGTGAGCTCAGCGGTTGGATACGCATCGTCAATGTCGATAGTTGGGAGAAAACAGCTAGATGTAGGGCGGGGCGGCACTCGCGGTGGCGTGAGCCTTGGGAAGGGGTGAAGACAGAGGTGTCGGGGTCGGTTTCACTAGGTGGAGGCCGGCGTGAGATGTTGGGTAGCGACGGGAGGTGGGGATGATTAGGGACGGGGGAGGCGCAAATGATAGGAGCAACAACATTAGGGGTGGGGTAGCTTGTATGCGAGGAGAAGTTGACGCATAGGGGTGTGTGGCTTCGTAGATGCAGCGGTGTTAGAGGTGGATGTGAGGAGCGGCAGGCACGGTGGGACGGGATCCGTCGCGGATGCAATGGCGTTAGAGGCGGATGCAAGTGCACGAGACAATGGAGATGCACCAACCCGGGTCCTCACTGAAGGAGGATGACCGAATCCGTCTAACGGAGGGTTGGACGGTGCCGGATCTGACCGCTGGAGGGGTGAAAACGATAAATCAAGAGCCGTCGTGCCCAGATCCGGGATTGCTCGCCACCGGAGGGGTGGACACGACGGATCTGGATCCGCCGTGGCAGGGCCTCATCGGTGAAGGAGGTGGCCGCCGTGCCGACATTAGTAGTCGTCTTCGGTGAAGAAGTGCCGCCTCACTCAGTAACCATCCATGGCCCGTCAACGCGCCACCGCCGGCCGCCATGGCTAGTCACCACTGCCACCCTGCGCACACGTCACCCCGCCGCCGCCCATCGTCGGTGTGTGCGGGTAGAGAGAGGAGAGAGGACGACGGGTTTGATACAAAAGATGGAAGGTGCAGAAGCGGCAGTGGGGGTGCAGAGGTGCACACAGTAGGGGTGGGGCAGGGTAGGACATGTTTGACACAGTGGTCCTACTACGTGGGTTTGCAGTGTTTTTTTACGTAGTGTGGGTGGGACGATTCGCCCTGCTGCTCGGAGGTAAACCTCTTCTTTTATTAGTTAAGATAAGATAAGATATTTAGTGGAAGAATTGTGCACCAATCTCAAATGCATCGACGGTATCGGATGTACATGTAACTCCATATACATGCAGTTTTGGTTTTCTGTATTCACATGCAGGTTAGAATTTTTGGTAGTATTAGCAACTTTTGAACTCGTATTTACAAGAGTGGTCGTATCTGAATTTCTTTTTGCAGAAATAGCCGCATGTCGCACGGCCGCCGTGCAGCAGCCTTTCCTTGGCCGCCATGTACCCCCTCTCCGCACGATCGCCATGCGGTGGCGTTGCCGCACGGCCACAGTGCGGTGGCATTGCCGCATAGCCGCCCTGCGGTAATGCGCTACTAGGCGCCACATGCCCCCCGGAACGCCTCCCGCCGTCACGTGGACCGTTGCCACACGATGGCCGTGCGGCAACCTACTGTAGCGCATGTTGCCGCACGACGGTCGTGCGGTGACACTGTAGCAATTTTTTTTCTTTTAAAAAAAATCATTTATGTATAATTTTTGTAGGAATATTTAAATATAGAAAAGTAGCTCCAAAAATTATAAATTTTTTTGTGGAGCCTCCTGACCCAGTGTACTTGCTTGTGTACTTTTTTCAAAATTTTACCCATTAGGAATTGTTCTCAAAATTTTATTTAAGAATACTGTTTGTGGGAATTTTTTAATATAGAAAATGAGGTCCAAACATTATGAATTTTTTTTAAAGTCTCCTTACACAGTGGACTTGATTGTGTAATGTTTTTTAGAATTTTATATGTTCTGAAAATGTCACGAAAATTAAGGGTTTAGGTCTCGGAAATTAGGGTTTTAGGTTTCGGAAATTAGGGTTTCATGATTTCATGTGACTTGGAATGTGTGAAGTTTAGTACCACATGGATCACTCTAGGTGCAGTAGTATGATTGCTATAGCAGTAGTGGTAGAATTTGAACTCTCAATGTCTTTAGCAAACATTAGGCCTATTAGAATCGTACTACTGACAACACCAAGAATCTGCAAAGGACAAGCACTAGAGGTGGGAACGTGGATGCCACTATCTTCATGCTCGATTCTATTCTCCACGGCACGCCTTGTGAAACAGTTAGTAATATTAGTCGTGTACTATTATAACGATGTTAAAAGAAGTTCTGTGTTTGCTCCGAGGGGTTAGAAACTCTGACAATTAAGGCTTTATAGGAGTTAAGTTGGCCTCATACGAGCTCGATTGGAGTAATACTACTACTATTACTATCTAGGGTGAACATGAAATCATGCTGTCATTTCATGTGATACTAAACTTCCCACATTCCAAGTCACATGAAATCATGCTGTCATTTGTTAGGAAGGGAAACAAATGGTTCACTAAGGGTTCGTGGCATGGCAAAAACACTCTGTCATGCCACTGTCCCAGGAAGCTTTCATCCATCATCTTACTCATGAGCTCAAAGGCATGATCAAAGTTGCCCCCTTTTACGATGTCCATCAATCAGCATAGGTACTAAATAAAATGATTCACTAGGCCCTTCGCATCCTATCAAGAATTCCTAGAGCGATCCACGATGTGTCGGAATTCGAAGGCGTTGTCGAGGCACGACAAGATCTTGAGCAGGGGGGCATCGAAGACAGAGCGTCTTTGAGAAGGGAGGCTGGGTGTTGGTCTAAACCCTTAATGAGTGTCTCTTAAGAGTGTCTCTTACCTAGAGTGATCCATGTGGTACTAAACTTCACACATTCCAAGTCACATGAAATCATGAACCCTATTTTCCGAAACCTAAAATCCTAATTTTCGAGACCTAAACCCTTAATTTTCGTGATATTTTCAGAACATATGAAATTCTGAAAAATATTACACAATCAAGTCCATTGTGTAAGGAGCCTTTTAAAAAATTCATGATGTTTGGACCTCATTTTCTATATTAAAAAATTCCTACAAACAATATACTTAAATAAATTTTGTAGAAAAATTCCAAACAGATAAAATTTTGAAAAAAATTACACAAGCAAGTACACTGGGTTGGGAGGCTCCACCAAAAAATTCATAATTTTTGGAGCTCCTCTTTCTATATTTAAAATTTCCTACAAAAACTATACATAAATGATTTTTTTTAAAAAAAGAAAAACAATTGCTACAGTGTCACCGCACACCCGAATCAAACAATCTTTACGTAAGTTCGGTTCTAAAACACCGACAGTTGGCGCCGACCGTGGGGATCTTCAAGTCATCAGATTTCCTTCATATTTTCCAACTCTTATGCTCTCATGGTAGGAGAGTGGAACGAGGAGAACTGGTTCGACTTGGCCGATTACGCAGATATCGACATAGATGCCGATTTCGACTACGAGCCGAGCATTGCATCATCCGATAGTGATGTCGCCTCTAGAGATCCTTTTCCAGGAGACCACACCACCGATGGAGTTGAGGAGGGATCCTTATCCCCCACAACGATACGTCTAGATGAGGAACCAGCTTCCTCAAAGGGCAAGGGTCTATCCGACCACAACAAGGACTGTCCCAAGGCAGTCTCAGAGCATGGCAAGGGTTCTCCCTCCGAATGTTCAAGTCCATCTAAGGCAGTTCGACCTGGCGCGACAACTCTTGGAAGTTGTAATTCCGGATCTTCATCAGCACTTGGTGGTTCTCTCTCTTAGGCTAGCCCAGCCAAGGATGCGATCGAACATGCTCTTCATGCGAGTTCGAGCATCCCAACATAGGGCTCACTTACGGACAGAGAAGGTTATAACCCAGAATTCCCCTTCCTAGAGGGGTTTGATCTAAGTTGCCAGATGGTGTCATTCGACTACTCCTCAAGTGAGGAGGCTTCAAGCGCAAGTGGAGATCATCAACGGGAGGTCTTCGTCCTTCCCTCAGGTAGCAATAACTTTCCTAGAGGCAGGACTGAGGATGTTGCCCGACGATCACACCCTACGACCGCTCGTGGCAATGGCAAGGACACCTTCGACGATGACCAGAGTCAATACTCTAATGAGCATGCGGGAAATCCTCGAGATCATCACACTTCACTAAGGCAAGCTCAAGGATCAGGTATGGATGATTTTGAAACAATCCGACGGAAACGAGTTGCGGCTCAGAGAAATTTACCTGGGCGCACTCAATACCAGTCAGAGAAGCTCGGGAACTCTAGCATATCAACGATCTGCTCGAGAACCCATCTCGAGAACTTGCCCGAGCACCTGGCTACGACCTCTTCGCTGAAGAGATCACACGAAGGTTACGAAGCACGATGAGCAAGCTCGAACATCCCTACCGACATCATTCTGGAAGTCATAGCGATCGACTCCATCGACTGTCGTTGAATAACTCACGCATGGAGATCGGCATAAGTTGCATCATTTCCCAAACCGAAAAGGGTTCCTCGAGCGCGATGATCGAAAAGCTCCGGAAGGTGATCATTGACCACTCCGGCCAGTGCAGCGCGGAGCAAAATATGAGGAGTATTACCCCCGTAGGATCGAGACTTATCATAGGTCAGATTCACCCATTGCCGAGTATCGTCGAGTACGATCGTCTGGCGATATCAACCCTTCTTTCTTGCAAAGAAGGCGTTACGATGTGATTACCGGATGTCAGGCATTCTCGCCTGACCTCTGAGCAGTTCACTGGCTGCCGTGGTTTCGACCAGGGAACATGGAGAAATTTGATGGGTCTCAAAATCCCATTGAGTTTCTTCAAATCTACACGACCGCTGTCCGAGCAGCAAGAGGAGGAGAGTGCGTCATGGCGAATTACGTTCCGACTGTGCTCGAAGGGTCCGCTCGATCGTGGTTATTAAATCAACCACTCGAGTCGATCTACTCATGGCAACACCTCTGCGACCTTCTACTAGCCAATTTCCAGGGCACCTACCATCACCCCGGGAAGGAGGACGACATGCACAGGATAAGACAGAACGACCACGAGACATTACGCCAATTCATCAGGCATTTTAGCCAGGTTCGCAATTCAATTCCTGAGGTTTCTGACTCATCTATTATTAGAGCCTTCAAGCAGGGAGTCCGCAGCAGAAGAATCACAAAGGACATCGCTTTGAATCCTCTGGCTACTATCGCTGAACTCTTCAAGATGGCTGATTGGTACGCGACTGCTAACGAAGCAGTCGAGTGGACCAAAATCATCGATCGAGATGACAAGCATCCTCAAGAGGCTAGTAAAGGTAGCAAGAAGAAGAATAAGAAGGCCAAGAAATCCAAGAACAAGGCAAAGGGCCAAAAGCTTCAAGCCAATGGTTCTAAGGAGGTCATGGCCGTAAGCAATAAGGAGCCACGAAGTTCCAAGCAATACTCCGATCGAGGCAAAGGTAAGCGCCCCGAACGGAAGAACGATAAGCCTAGGTGGTGCCCTTTCCATAAAAAGGAAGGACATGACCTTCGCAACTGCCGAGTTTTTCAACAAAAACTCGAGGACTATTACAACGGCAAAGGACCGCTTCCTATCCTCGAAGTGGTAGGGCAAGCTAGTGGTCGTACACAGTCGGACGACAACGAGGAGATGCTGTTTCAAGATCCTAAGCACACCATCGAGCACATCTTTGGGGGATCATCGGCATACGAGTCAAAGCGACAGCTTAAGGCAGTCGAACATGAGGTAAACTCAATTGACCCTCCTCTTGTCAATAAATTGCCGAAGTGGTCGGAAGTCACCATCTCTTTCGAGAAGGTTGACTGCCCGATCCCTTTGACTCGACCAGGTCACTTTTCGATCGTGGTCGAACCCACCATCAACAACTGTCGAGTAAATTGAGTGTTGATTGATGGTGGTAGCTCGTTGAACATTCTGTTTACGAGTACCCTGGATGAGATGCAAGTACCCAAAACCAAGGTAAGACCGGTAAGACACTCTTTTCATGGTATTGTACTAGGGTCTTTGGCCAAACCTATTGGTCATGTTTCTTTTCCTTTAACATTTGGTTCACCAAGTAATTTCAGGACGGAGAAGATCTCTTTTGATGTGGTCGATTTCGATACGACATATAACGCCATACTCGAACGACCAGCTTTGGCAAAATTCTTAATGGCAACTCATTATGGGTATCAATGTCTTAAGATGCTAGGTCCCAAAGGAGTAATCACAATTCACTGTGATAAGAAGATGGCGTATACGTGTGATCGTCGATCCCTCGAGATGGTTGGTCAGATGCCAACTCGGGAAGAAAAAGGGCAACCTTCGACCAAGCAGTCGAAGCCTAAAGTTGTACCTAAGCCGAACGACCAAGTCAAGGAGGTTCCCCATGATCCAGAGGAGCCCTCGAAGACTGTTCACATCGGGGATACTTCCGACCCCAAATAGGAAGACGCCCTCATCACTTTCCTCAAGACAAGCAGATGTCTTAGCGTGGCAAGCATCCGACATGCCCGAGTCCCGTGGAAGTGATCGAGCCACAGACTAACTACGGACGACAATGTACGTAAAACAAAAATTATGGAGATTTGCCTGATCGGCGAGATGCTATAAGGTCAGAATTGGACAAGCTACTTAAAGTAGGCTTTATAAGAGAAGTCGACAACCCAGAGTGGTTGGCCAACCCTGTAATGGTTAGGAAGTCTAACGGCAAGTGGCGCATGTGCGTAGACTTCACTGATCTTAATAAAGCTTGTCCAAAAGATGATTTGTAACACCCTGACTTTTTGGAGCCTCTTTGAAGATTTCAAAATAAAAAGAACCATTTGGTTTTGATGAGAATTCAAAGCTTAACTTGAAATTTCATAATGGATTTAAATTGACTAACTCAAACTTCAACTAAAATTCCTCGATGGTTTGTTGAGTTGTTGAAGTTTTGGTGATCTTCCCCTTTCTGTCCATATGTTGTCTATCTCTGGACCAGACCTCCCTAGATCCAAACCTCCCTCTTTGGGTCTTCTCTGGCTTAAAACTTTCCCAGGCCTACGCCTTCCTCATGTTCATTTGAGTTCCTTTGGAACCCTCTTGAAGCTTTTTGCGTTCACTCGGACTTCCTCTTTGCTTTGGTCCATGTAACCCTCTCGAAAAATTCCTTTCTCTGCCAACCCGGTGTACCGCTCCCAACTCGCGGTAATACCGTTTCTCGGGATCTCTCTGTGGACCTCCTCATGTCCTTTGAACCTCCTTGAACTCCTTTAGACCTCCTCTGCCTTTTGCACGGTCCGATCCAGCTCCCCATGTCCTCTAGGACCTCCCCTTCCTTTATTTGGACCTCCCCGTGTCCTTCAGGACCTCCCCATGTCCTCCAGGACCTCCTCCTTGTCCATTTGGACCTCTATCGCTTGTGTACCATCCGATTTGCATTGGACGGTTTGATCTTGGTGAGACGGTCGGATGGTCCGAACATCCCACCCTCTCTAAGTCCTTAGATCTTTGCTAGACGGTCCGATTTATAGGGGCATTCGGACGGTCCGAACATCCCAACCATTTTGGACCACCCGATTTAGTTCAATGGCTGAGATCTAGCGCTAGCTCGGATGGTCCGAACGGCCCAATCATTTTGGGCGGTCTGATTGAAATCCAACGGCTCCCGCTTCTCCCGCTTCCTATCTCACTATCGCCCTCCTCCTTTACCGTCTGGCGTTAAGACCTCCCTTTGGAGATCTTAACCGTCGAGACCTCCTCCTTCTGAATCTGGCGTTAAGACCTCCCTTTGAAGATCTTAACCGTCCAGACCTCCTCCTTCTTGAGATCTCGGCGTTAAGACCTCCCTTTGGAGATCTTAAGCTGTCCGGACCCTCCTCCTTGAGATCTGGCCGTTAAGACCTCCCTTTGGAGATCTTAACCGCCAGCACCTCCTCCTTCTTGATTTGGCCGTTAAGACCTCCCCTTCGGAGATCTTAACCGCCCAGACCTCCTCCTTTGCAGATCTAGCCGTTAAGACCTTCCCTTTGGAGATCTTAACCGCCCAGACCTCCTCCTTTGTAGATCTGGCCATTAAGACATCCCCTTTTGGAGATCCTAACCGTTCAAGACCTCCTCCTTCGATCAGATCCTAACCATTTAGACCTCCCCCTTGATTTAATCCAACCGTCAGGACCTCCCTAGTGGGTAAAGACCTCCCCTTGACCTCTGTAGACCTCCCCTTTTGCACTTGATCTTGGCCGTTGGACCTCCATTTTCGGAGATCCAACCGTCAGGACCTCCCCAGTGGGTGAGGACCTCCCTTGTCCTCCGCGGGACCTCCTCAAGGTCTCCGCAGGACCTCCCCTTCGGGTCTTGGCTATCCCCACTTGGCAGTCACACCCATTTTTCTTTATCCTTTGACTGTGTCCTTGTGCAAGGAAGTCTCCCCCACATTTAATGCATGTTGTGTCGCATTAAATGCTACCACTTTTTGCAGTACCCATGTCATACTTTTGTCACATCCCTTGCCTGTTTCCATTGTCCTCTTTACCAACTCTTGAACACCCATATCTTGGGGCATGCTCAATGGCTCCAGCTATATATAGCTTGGGCAGCCCTTCCTCTCTCACTTTCTCCTCATTTTCACTCTCGGCTCCACAGAGCCGGCTCTTGGACCTCCTCCAAGCTCTCTGGACCTCTCCAGCAAGCTCGTTGGACCTCCTCCTGATCTCCCAATCTCTCAGTTGGTTTTACATTGGAGTTTATTTGGAGTTCCTTTGGATCTTGCTTGAGCTCTGTTTAAGTTATTTTGTTTTCCCACCGTGTAGATTGTGACGGTAGTGAGGAGCAAGGGCCCCTTGAAGGAGAAGATGCTCAAGACTTTGAGCAAGGCAAGTTACACTCTTGATCATATTGCACCCATTACTTCAAGATACTTATGTTGGTTTCAAAGATGTATGCATGCTTACTCTTTCTAAGTTATTTCAATGCCTATCTTTCTGTTCGTAGCTATTCCCAGTTCCATTGTATGGCCACTGTTTATGTTGAACCCACTTCATTGTAACCTTAGATAAAATCTGGTTTTTGCAATAGTAAGGACCAGAGGCTTATGAAAAATGAAAGCTTAGTCTTGCTTAGACCAAAATCTTGATTTGGGAAATGTTTCTTCCAACAGACCAAAATATCAAACGTTTTCAAAGCCATGACATTGGGTTGTCATGGAGGTTTTGATAAATGTTTTGGAAAAACAGAAATGGAAAAATGGATTTGGTCTTGGGCGATTTGGTTGTTTGGCTGGCGTAGGGTATTCACGGGCTCAACTCGGGTAGGGTTGAGACCCAGGGGTTTGTGTTAGACGCCCAAGCCATATGGGGACCGGTCTTTGAGCCGCATCTTGCTATGCCTATAATGGGCTATGCCACCCTCGTACAACCACATGTCCTGAGAAATGGGCAAAGGGACCTGGCTAACTAATTTGCAAAGCTCCATCGCGGTTGATCCTGTGGATGCGGTGGGTTGTCATGTTACAGCCTTTGTAGTCCCACCTGGTGCAAGAGGGGGCCTGAACCCTGCGGATGGGTAGTCCAAAGGGGGTGAAACCTTAGCGAGGGTGGACTACGTTGGAGTAATGCTTTGTAAAGGCCTTATCATGTGCTCTAGACCTCTCACCAAAGGAAGTGTGAGGTGGCGTCGACGGACGCCAAACAAACTAGAGAATTCGTGTCATGTGGGTAAAGTGTACAATCTTTGCAGAGCGTAAATCTATTCGAATAGCCGTGTCCACGATCATGGACATGCTAGCAAAGCCACTCAAAGTTAGCTCTTAGTTTTGGTTTTCAAAGGACTTATGGAATTGGTTTTGGATTTCTATCCAAATGATTAATGGGCGGGGAGCCATGTGACAGGAGGGTATCCTTCACCATATTGATGATGATTGTTATCCAACTGAAGATTGAGTTTTGAAAATGAACTTTTACTTATTGTAATGGCTTTGAAACTTAATACTTGTAATTGAAACAAACTTGGCTTTACGCAAATCAACCCTAATATGCCTTCCTTTGGTATATCCATTATGCATGTCATTCTGTTAATTGACGGGTGTAACTTGCGAGCACGGTTGTTGTGCTCACTCTTGCTTGATTGATGAATTGAGCAGGTAAAAACTTCTTTGATGATGAGGAGGACCAAGTTAATTAGGCCGCGCCCTCCAGCCAATCACCTGTGGTGTAATGGATGGAGTCTATCCTTTTGATTTTTCCGCTGTGTATTTCACTCTTGGTTGCTGGAGTTTGTAAGCAACCCCTTGTAATCAACTCTCTTTTGTTGTTAATAAAGCCTTTTGTGGATGTGTATGTTATCACTTGCTTGCTGTGAGAACTAGTCGTTGATCCTTGGGAACTAGTTTAGATCACAGTGGACTTGAGGCTTGTCCCAAGCCCCACGACCTCCTCGGGATGGATCCTCACGGACCTCCCTCGGGTCAGAGCGTGGAGCTTGGGGAGGTCTGAGGTCCAAAGACCTCCTCGGGTCAGTTCCCTGGACCTCCAGGAGGTCCGACTGGACCTCTTGGGAGGCCTGGGTGGACCGCCCGAGAGGTCCTTGGGACTTCCTAGGAGGTCCTGATGGACTCCTAGGGAGGTCTTGGAGGACCTCTCGGGTGAGGCCCCTGGCCGGGTCGCCACATGATTTCCCTTTACCTCGTATCGATCAGTTGGTTGACTCTACTGCTGGTTGCGAAACATTAAGTTTTCTAGATGCATATTCTGGCTACCATCAGATTAATATGTGTCTAGAAGATGAAGAAAAAACTGTGTTTATTACTCTATTTGGTATATTTTGTTATATCAAAATGCCATTTGGTCTAAAAAATGATGGCGCTTCTTTTCAACGCTTGATGCAATCGACTTTTTCACCTCAGTTAGGTCGAAATTTGGAAGCCTATGTTGACGATCTAGTCATAAAAAAGCATCAAACGGCTTGATCATGTTCCGGACTTGCAGGAGACATTCGACAACCTCAGAAAACACCGCCTGAAACTCAATCCTGAGAAGTGTGTGTTTGGAGTCTCTTCGGGAAAATTGCTTGGATTCCTGGTCTCTGTACGAGGGATCGAAGCAAATCTCGAAAAGATAAAGGCTATCGTGCAAATGCGCCCTCCAACCACGAAGAAAGAAGTCCAAAAACTCACATGGTGTATGGCGGCTTTAAGTCGTTTCATTGCATGACTAGGAGAAAAAGGACTTCCTTTCTTTAAACTTCTAAGGAATCACGAGGGTTTCGAGTGGTCGGAAGAGGCAAACGCTGCCTTTGAGGATGTCAAGAGATATCTTACGAGAGCTCCTGTTTTGGTTTCTCCGAAACCAGAAGAGACGCTGTAATTTATCTGCATTGCCATGCCCGCAAGCGATGGCGTAGTACTAGTCGTAGAACGTGAAAACATCCAACGACCAGTGTACTATGTAAGTGAAGTTTTGCACGGGCCTAAGGAGCGTTACCCTCAGGTCCAAAAACTTCTCTATGCCCTTCTCATGTCTTCGAGGAAACTAGGGTATTATTTTCAGGCGCATAAGATAATTGTGACATCTAAGTTTCCCTTGGGAGTGATCCTCTAGAATAGGGAAGCAGCGAGACGCATGTCTAAATGGTCAGTGGAACTTAGGGAGTTCGACCTCCATTTCATATCCCGGACGGCCATTAAATCCCAGATCTTGGTAGACTTTGTCGCCGAATGGACAAATCTGAACTGTTGCTGGGATCCGAGTCTGATTCCCATGACCCGATGAGCGATGTACTTTGTGGTCACTTACTTTAAGTGGCTCGAAATTTGGGGTAGTCCTGGAATCTCCTAATGGAGAGACCTGAAAGTATGCCATTCAATTAAACTTTCAGGCCACTAACAACGTGGCAGAATACAAAGGTTTGCTAGCTGGCATACGAGCTGCGAAAGCACTCACGATTCGACGACTACTCGTGAGAGGAGACTCTCAACTAGTCGTGAATCAAGTCAGAAAAGAGTACTAGTGCTCTAATCCGACAATGTCTCGGTACCTATCAGAGGTTCGTAAGCTTGAAAAGCATTTTTTTGGTTTTGAGGTACAATTCATCCCTCGAAAGGATAATTTCCTCGCAAACCAGCTTGCTCGGATAGCTTCTTCCCGATCACAAGTACCAAAAGTAGTCTTCTTGGAGCAACTCTAGAAGCCGTCTCTGGTGGAGACACCAAAAATTTCTCCTATTGAGACAGCCTCTCTAGAATACGAGGATACTTGGATGAATCCCATCTATGAGTATCTTCAGACGGGTTCCGTACCCGACGACGATCTCGAGGCAGATCCTTTATCCTAAAAGGCCAAAATGTATACTTTGGTCGAAGGAGTCCTCTAAATGAGGCACTCAAGAGGTACTCATGCGATGCATGCCGCAGAGAGAAGGACTCAACCTCCTTCACGATATACATGGGGGCATCTGTGAAACTCATGCTTCCTACAGAACGCTGGTCAGAAAAGCCTTTCGACAAGGATTTTCTTGTATGACTCTCTGATGCCAAAGAACTGGTTAAAAAATGTGTACAATGCCATTTTCATAGCATGCAAATACACCAACCAGCTCAAGCATTGCAAACAATTCCTCTTTCTTAGCCTTTTGTAACCTAGGGTCTTGATATCCTAGGACCGTTCCCAAAGGCTCCACAAGGCTTCGAGTTCCTTTTTGTGGCTATTGATACGTTCACAAAATGGATTGAAGCCGAACCTGTGACTGGGATAACAACGGAAGCCGCAAAACGGTTCATGATGAGAAGCGTGATTACTCGGTTTGGAGTCCCTAGTCGAATAATCACATATAATAGTAAACAATTTTCGAGCACAAAATTTCAAGAATTTTGCGACGAGTTGGGTACCAAGCAGTGTTACGCTTTCGTTGCCCACCCCAAAGCAATGGGGCAGTCAAACGAGCGAATGGCCAAATAATGCAGGGAATTAAAACTCGAGTCTTTGACTAGCTTGTTAAGCGCTCGGGGGCTTGGGTACAAGAATTACCCTCAGTATTATAGGCAGTTCGCATGATTGCTAGTCAGGCAACAGGCGAAACACCCTTTTTCCTAGTTTTCGGTGCCGAAGCCATGCTTCCACCAGAAATAAAGATCAGGTCTACAAGGGTCGAGAGTTTCAATGACTCAGCCCAATAATAACAACTTCGAGCAGATGACATTAACCTACTTGAAGAGTAGAGAAATCAAACCTTAATCCATTCAGTAGTCTACCAGCAAACCCTGCACAAATACTATGATCGTAAGGTCCAACCTCATGACCTTCTTTGTCAGAGGTGACTTAGTATTGAGAAAAATTCAATCGGTCTAATCGGAACAAACTTTCCCCAAGTGGGAAGGTCCTTACGATGGTCGAAGTTATGCGACCAGGTTTGGTATGACTGGCAATGGAAGACGGCCGGATTCTCTCTAATTCTTGGAATATCGACCAGTTACGCAATTTCTATGTGTAATCGACCAACACCGCAATAAAGCATCATGTTTTTTCTATCTTTATTGTCTTACTTTGAGTAGTGCTTTGACAATTTTTCCTACCATACCACAGTGAAGGTCGCCTCGACCAGTTTTTAATCGTGAGCTTTTCCACGACAATACATCGTCGTAATACATTCTCGACCGATTACCGGTTTATCTTTACACTGGTCGAAAGGATGGTGACATCACCTAGTCGAAGCCTTTCCTTTCTGCATGTGGTTCCGCCCACTAGAAGGAAATTCCTAGTGTCGACTCGTTCCTCCCTTTTTGCTGCCAACACAAAGAGTTTGGGTTTAAAACATGGTTGAAATAATCTTAAGCCGACTCTTAGTACCTTAGTTTATTTCTTCATTCATTTTTGAAAAATAAATTGAGCCAAGTACACTTTTCAAATTTGCTCAACTACTTTTGGTAAACTCGCTTTGTTTTAACTGGTCGGAGGAAGTTACAACACCTAGTCAAAGACTTTCCTCTCTGCACGTGGTCCTGCCCACTAGAAGGAACTTCCTAGCATCGTCATGTTTCTAACTTTGCTACCAGAGCGAACCTACTGAGTGCACTGGAATAAGTTGAACGAATTTTTAAGGAACTCCAGACGTTTATCTAACTCAAGTTGACCGTTCTTGATTTGATTAATCTAGTCAAAGATGGTAACATCACCTAGTCGAAGCCTTTCCTCTCTGCACGTGGTCCTGCCCACTAGAAGGAACTTCCTAGTGTCAACTCGTTTCTACTCTTTTGACCAGTGCATGATAATCGTGATCGAGAAACTATAAGTTAGCTAAACCTCTCTTTTTAAGAAAACCCATTACACACTATTTACTCAGTTTATCTAAATAAACCAAGCAAATAGTCGGGGGCTAGGATAAAGTTATTAACTTAACTTCAATTTTTAGTCTTGCTCTTTTTTCCATTCATTATCTTATGAGTTACTAACTACTCGACAAGATGATTTTTAGGAAGAAGGAAGGATTATATATCAACATCAACAAAAACTTATATTTACAGGACTCAAGACTCTCGTACAGACTATTCTGACAAGGGGGATCTTATTTGCATATCCTCCGTGACTTCCTCGACGATCGGCTGCATGTCCTTCATTAACAGCTCCGCTTCTGCTTCAGAGTAGACGAAGTCGTCTATGACGGGTTGCAGACTAAGGTTGGGGTCACAAGCTTTAAGTTTTGCCAAAACAAACCTTATTCCCTCTTTGACCGCCTCCTTTATTGAATCGAATTGGTTAGTCTTCAGAGTAGTCACCAATTCTTGCAAAGTTCCGACTTGATCGCCAATGGCACTCGAGTGAGAAGATATCGTGTCTTCATGAGGAGTAATCCCCTTAGCATGAAGCCCACCGAGTACATTGTTCAGAAGTGAAACGTTGTCCTGAAGATTGATCTTCAAAGCCTTCATTTCCTCCTGATTCTGAGTCGAAGCCTCACGGAGTTGTTTTATTTCTACTGCTTGTTCTGAAAAGAATAAGACCAGTCAGATAAAATAACCTCGAGAGGAAAACACAACCAATCATAGGTAACGATTTGCTTACCAACTAGTCGAGAATCTTACTTCTTGACTTCTTCAGCGTGAGAAGCGGCGTCCTTTATGTAGCGCTACTCCCACGTTTGAACCTCTTGGTCTTTATCTGAAAAGGAATGAGAGTCAGAAAAAGAAAAGAAGATCGTAAACGGTCTTAAGTTCAGCACTTACCGTTCAATCGTCCCTGCAACCTTTGGATTGCAGAGTTTGCGTCCTGAAGCCTATTTAGAAGGTCTTCATTCTTATCACTTAGCTTTTTCGTCTTGACTTTCTCATAGTCGAGAGAATTAGCTAAGGTCTTCTCGTCGCTCTTGAACCTACAAAGGGAAAGAGTAGACGTCATCATAAAACAAGCGGTCGTAAGTTCTTCTATGACCAAGATCTAGTCGTAAGTATTTCTACGACAATACCTTGATCATAAGTTCTCCTACGACCAATACCTAGTCGTAAGATCTTCTACGACAACCCCCGCAAGTACTGTGTAAGTGGTCGAAGCACAAAAGACTACGAAAAGTAGTTACTTACCACTTCTCTGCCTGCTCGCAGAGTTCCGCTTTTTCTTGTTGCAGTTGAACAAGTTGCCTGTTGTATTCAACAACAGTAACAATTTGCTCCAACGCTTTCTGCATAAAGAAAGGTAGTGAGAAGCAAGAAAAGGCATGTATGTAAATACCGAACTTCGGGTACTTACATTCATCGTCATTCGTGCAAACAAAGACACTACCCATGTGGGGTTCTTCAGTTCATCAATCTCTCGAGTTCGATCCCACCACACCTCTTTAAGACACGCGTCATCGAAAACATTCCCTCCAACGGGAATATTTTTAGGGTGAGGGACACGAGCACGAGGACTAAGAGCACAAGATCCCACAACGGAAGACGGGCCGAAGAACTCAGAGACGAAGTTGGCATACTCTTCGTCCTCTGATTCGGTAATGCCATTTCCTCCTTGAGGACCAGGAGGAACGTCTGTGACGACTTCCTTCCCGGCGCGATGGCTTGACAATCCATCGCCCTGGTTTGATGCCTCCGTAGCACCAGATGCCATCTTCACTTCAACCTCTACGACCATTTCTGTGGTCATAGCCGCAACGGCGCCTTCCACCACTCGGACGATGGACGACCCTTCGACCACTGTCACTGCCATTCCTCCGTCTGCCAGAGAGACAACAGTGGGTTCCTCGACAGGAACGTCCTTGATGGTGAGAGGAGCCGGGCTAAGATCATAAAAAGGAAAGCACGATGAGGTGGTAAAAAGCAAAAGGTAAATGACGTTCTTACACTTTTGTCTTTTTACAAACCTTCGAGGGCCGAACTTGATCTTGAATTTAGAAGAAGCCTTCCCTAGGGAAGATTTCTTTGACTTCTTCTCAACCACATTTGGTCAAGACTCGAATTGAGGAACGGCCACGACCACATCTGGTCGTGGGTTTTGAACGAGCGCCATCTCTCCTTGAGCCTCTTGACTCTCTGGTTGGTCGAGACCAGTCTCAACCACCTCAAGGGAAGCACTACCCTCGACCACGGGCATTGTTGGTGCAGCAGTCTCCTTCACAAAAGATATGAAACTCTTACAGTTCTCCTTTTCTAGTCGCTTGATAAAGCCACAGGAAGCGGAAATTGCAAAAGTTGTATTGTCGTAGTAGAAGGGTACCTTGGTCTTAGGAGCTTTATGTTTGAATACTTTAGCTACTCCTGCCACCATTGCTTCCTCAAAGACCGGTATCGCGATAAATTTCGCAAAGGGCGAGACAAAAGCAAGAAACTCGAGCTTGCTCCTCCCTTGTCGTCGACTCACGTGTGTCGATGCTTCTTGGCCGAGGGAGAATCAAACTACTCTACCGTCGTGCCAATGACCATCAGTTCGACTTCTTCATCGTCCTGACAATTCTCCATGCCTACCTTCTGCAGAAATTAGAAAGAGAGATATTATAAAGCTGTCGTAAGTTTTTTTATGACCATCATCATGTCGTAAGTCTTTCTATGACCAGAACATGGTCGTAAGCCTTTCTACGACCAGCACCCAGTCGTAAGTTCCTCTACAACTACAAAGTTTTAAAGATGAAATCAGTTCTTGATTACCTTTAGGCACTCCACTCTATCCTCTAAGGACAGGACCGCTAGGATTTGAGGAACCTCCACGTTCGATGGCTGGGGCTTCTTACAAATAAGCTTGACCCGAGAGTCAATCTCCTCTTGTAAGGGTCTGCAAGGATAAGAAAACTTTCAATAAGACACGAAATCAACAGAAAGAAGGCTAAGCTTGAAGTTTACTTACCCTCCTCGTAGTCCCTGGTCAGGTCTCTCGGCTCAGAGTACCTCCACATCGGATAAGCCCTCTTCTTCAGAGGACTGATACGGCGCGTGATGAAATCCTTCACCACGTGCCATCCGGTAAGCCCCTCTTCCTTCAAGTCTGCAATGGCCTGAATAAAGGGGGCGATCCGACCAAGATCCTTGGGAGTTGAATCCCAGGAAGAAATCTTTTTGGCCAGCTTCCTGGCGAAGGAGAGGCTGTCCTCATTGGTTATGTCCACCACCTCTTCTTCCACCCCGGCCACGACGACCGGGTAAACATATGAATGTACTCATTCAACTTCCCGTCGTGGAGCTTCAGACTACAACTACCGGCAACTCCAACCAGCCTAGTCATTCCGTAGAAGTAACAGAACAACTCCAGGTCAGCCAGAATCCCCAAGTAGGCCTCGCACAAGTACACGAACACTCCCAACATTGTAATGGAGTTGGGAACAAGGTTCACCAATTCCACACCAAAGAGTTCGAGTACGAGCGTGAGGAAAGGGTGAGCAGGCAATCGAAGGCCACACTCACAGAACGCCTAGAAGACAGGGATTTGCCCAATCTCGCCCGACGGCCAATGTTGCCCAGCAGCCTCGATCCACTTCACGAACTCCTTCTTCGGGATCTTCTCGGAGTCAACCAAAGCTCCGATCTTGGTCGCGTCCATCTCCGATTCGGCCCACTGGGAAGCGGCTCTGGCCATCTCTCTCAAGAATCGAAGATTTGGATTTGGGAAGATTTCAGGAGGAAGTTCAATTTGGTCGGCGATGGAGAACTCGAAAGATTGAACAGTGGGGACGATTTGGGGGAAAGGTAAAAGACCTAAGCTTCGCCCATGGTGAATATTTATAATCGCACGCTTGAGTTAAAGACATGGCGACCCAACGGTTGCCACCGCTTCAGGAACCACTCCAATAGACAGATTTGAGGGAGTCGATTCAGATTCTTAAAATTGTCTTCCTGAGAAAGTCAGGTCAGCCTCTACACCTCAAGTGAAATTACCTTCTTGACCAAGTCTTTTTCTGGTCAAATGCAACAGCGATCGGAAAGAATTTACTTCCGACTACTGTACTGCGACTACTATGTGATCGTAAGATCTTCTACGACCACCATGTAAGTCATAAGTCCCTCCACACGCATGGATAATAATACTGGTGAGTTTACCTCCAAAGCATTTTCATGATTATTGTATGGCCATAGGCATAAAGTGGAACACTTTGTCCCTCATGCTTATACACAAAATGGACTTGCAGAATTATTAATTAAGAGGATCAAGCTGATTGCTAGACCCTTACTAATGAAGTGTGAACTCCCCACTACATGTTGGGAACATGCTATATTACATGCCGCAGCATTAATACGACTCCGACCATCTGCATACCATGAGCTTTCACCTTTCCAGTTAGTGTGTGGGAAAGAATCAAGTATTTTCCATCAGCGTAAGTTCGATTGTGCCGTCTACGTATTGATCTCACCAACACAACGTACGTCAATGCGCCCCCAACATGAATTGAGAATTTATGTGGGATTTGAATCTTCGTCTCTAATCAAATATTTAAAGCACGTGACGAGGGATCTCTTGAAAGCAAGATATGCTAACGTGTATTTAATAAAGAATTGTTCCAGCATTAAGGGGAGTAAATGACCCTAAATTGGAATGTAGGGGACTATCACGACATGATAGTAGTCTTCATAATACTGATCTATGCACTAAAGAATCTGAACAGGAAGTTCAGAGGAAAAATGATTTGCAATATCTTGCAAAAAAAAAGCTCCCCGATTTATTCACGGATCACAAAGGAGTGACAATGTCACATATACCAATGGTGAATATGCCTGTCACAGTCGCACCACCCCAGGCTTTGGGTTCCACTCAAGAACATCATTCCTTGTGCAAGAGGGGGACACCTCCCAGTTCAAAAGATCTCAAACCATGAAGACGTCCGCAAAAGAGACGTATAAAACAGGGGGAGACACGTAGTCTACTAAATACGAATGAGGAATATCCAATGGACATCGTGCCCCGTATAAGAGCTAAAGGGGATGCACTCTATGTAGGAGTATGAGGGGAGGCACCTAGTGCAGAGGAGACCACACCTGCTGACACTAGGGCAACACAACAACCAGACTCTTCCTTATTGGGAAATCATGGAGAGATGATTGATCTAAACAGAAAGCCAATCAAATTGGATAAGAAATTCACCGCAAACTATGTGGACACAGGAGAAATATACTTGGGACAGATATGTGTTGATAGCAGTTGCTTCGATTCTAGTGTTGCTTTCCACATCGAGAATTCAGATCTGGAACCGAAGACTATTACTAAATGCAAAACTCGCCTCAACTGGGATAAATGGAAGGACACAATTGAAGCTGAACTGAACTCTCTAAATAAGATGAAGGTCTTCATACATGTGGTCAAGACACCTACAAGTGTCATTCCTGTTGGACACAAGTAGGTGCTCATAAGAAAGCAGAATGAACATAATGAAGTGGTGAGATACAAAGCGATATTAGTAGCACAAGGGTTTACATAGAGACTCGGCATCGATTACGATGAGACCTACACTCCTGTAATGGATGTCATTGTATTATGTTACTTTGTATCAATGGCAGCAGACATGAACCTAAATGTGAAACTCATGGATGTTGTGATTGCATATTTGTATAGATCACTTCATTCTGAAATCTTTATGAAGATTCAGGAGGGACAGAAGGTCCCACGCATAAGCGCAAATGAGAATCGCAATATGTATAGTGTGAAATTGCAAAGGGAACTATACGGTTTAAAACAGTCAGGTCGTATGTGGTACAATAGGTTGAGTGAGTTCTTCTACAGAAGGGATATACTAACAATAAGGTATGTCCATATGTATTCATAAAGAAATCCACTAGTGGATTTTGCATTATGTTTATATATGTCGATGATTTGAACATCGTCGGAACTATAAAAGACATCCTCGAAACTCGAAGCAAGCTCATACCTATAGACATAATTCAAGATGAAAGATTTGGGCGAAACCAAATACTGTCTCAATTTACAAATCGAACATCTACATGGTGGTATATTCTTGCACCAAACCATTTACACCAAGAAAGTACTATAGAGATTTTATCTAGATAAATCTCATCCACTAGGTACTCCAATGATCGTTATGTTGCTTGATGTGGAGAAAGATCCATATGGGCCTAAGAGTGAGAATTAAGAAGTATTGGGACATGAGATCCCATACTTGAGTGCAATTGGAGCACTCTTATATCTTGCAAATTTTACTAGGCCTAACATTGCATTCGTAGTGAATTGTTTGGTAAGTTCCCAGCCTACTAAGAGGCATTGAAATGGGATTAAAGGCGTTCTCAGGTACTTACAAAGTACTAGTGATCTTGGACTCTTTTATCCCAAGAACCAAGGCACTAAAATTGTTGTATATCCAGATGTTGGCTATCTTTTTATCCCCATAAGGCCATATTAGAGACTGGATATGTCTCTCTAAGCAGAAATACATCTATCTCTTGGAAATATGTTAAACAATAAATAGTTGCTACGTCAACTAATCATTTAGAGATAATTGCACTATTTGAGACCACTCGTAAGTGCATATGGTTTAGAAGATTGATTCATCCACTACTACAGGAAGCCACATCACAGACGGTTCGGAACCGTCATCACAGACGGTTTCCGAACCGTCTATATTTGTTGGTCTGTGATAACAGGCAGTTATCATAGACGATACAAAACCGTCTGTGATACGCAATATCACAGATGGTTTTTTTATTAAAACAGTCTATGAAGGCTAGTATCACAGATGGTTTCGACTAAAAACCGTCTGTGATACGCGAATATCACAAAAGGTTCTAAACAAAAACCGTCTGTGATACGTGAATATCACAAACGGCTTTTCTTGAGAACCGTCTGTGATATTCACGTATCACAGACGGTTTTTAGTGGAAACTGTCTGTGATATTTGCATATCACAGACGGTTTTTAGTGGAAACCGTCTGTGATACTAGCCTTCACAAACGGTTTTAACAAAAAATCGTCTGTGATAGTTCATACTCCTGACTACATTTTTGCTGTTTTTTTGGCTAGCCTCAGGAATTGCAAGCCATGCCCTCTGAAAACAAGCATGCACAAAAACAGATTCATCAGAGATAATCAATTGTTGACAACTCAAAGTGATCATTACTCAAAATAAATTACAAAAGATCGCATTTGTTCAAGTATTGTCGCTATAGTTACAAGCGGATTACAATTGAGTCAATTGTTTTGCGTTGAGAGGTGTCGGCGGGTGATGCTCGGGTTGGCGGCGAGTGAAACTCTCCTTCGTCGTTAATGATTTACGAGTTGATAAAGGTCAGAGCTTCCTTGAATGTCCTTGATCTCTTCATAACGAGTCCATCACATTGTAAATCCAAGGCACTGTCGCTAGCAAGAGTAAAGTGGTAAGCTATATATATTTAAATTTATAATTAGGAAATAATTATTTCGAGATTGACAAGCCTCAGGATCCTTCTTCCTAGCTCTAAGGATTAGTTGCATATGATAGCAGACGTAGATTGCACATAACTCATCATCTTTTTTCTAGCGGCACTGCAAAAATAGAATTACATATATAGGTATAGTCAGTTCGAGACGCGTTATTATGAAGTATGATATAGGATTATCGTGTTGTAGCGTGCATCAAAAATCCATCCTGTGTGTTAGTTGGGCGCTCTTTCCATTGTATATTCCTTTGTTGGCAACATAATCGATGAACGACCTACATGATTCGAAAAAGTTATCCTCGGCCATTTCAAACGAATGAAGACTACAATAGAGTTATGTAAGGAGGAAATGAGCATACCTCTCGAGTATTCCTCTTAGAACGTTGAAGTCGTGCTTGTTGCGGAGTAGGGAATCAAGGTATATCACATGGTTCCTCTTGGGTATAATAACTAAAAGGTTCTAGTGGTACCTACTCATGTATGTCGCTATAGTCATTAAACCTAAGTTAGGTTTACATTATAAAGTACAAATGAAATTTGTATAGCAAGTAGTGACACTTACCCTCGGTTGTAGGGCACCACTATGTACTTCATGTTCTTCCGACGAAGCAATGACCTCGTTATGTATTTCTCGACGAAGGGCTAGTGCGCTTGGATGGTTTGCAGCGATACCACATGTGGGTCAAGAAACCCACGGTTCTTTCCATTCCGGACATTTTTCAGCATGTATCTATACATAAGCAATGAGTTGTGATATTTATCGGTATTACATGAATGTAGAACTTGATTATGCGCGACTTACGATGTCCAACATCGTAGAAGCGAGGCGTCGAGGCCAATGAGGTTGAATAGGTCATATAAGTCGTTGAAGCCCACGACGAACTACCTCGTCCCGTTGAAGAAATGCTTCTCCTCGTGTCGGCGGTGATTCGATGATCGCACCCTTCTTTTGGGTCTTCTCCAAGTACCAAGCATGCAAAGTCGACAAGCATATCCGGCGTGCATTATCTTGCGTCGAACTGCGGTTTTTCGATGATGTAGTTCCGGATATCACGGACTTCCTGGACTTCCGGACATGGAGGCGCTTTAACGTTAAATCGATTTCGATTTGGCCTTAGCGATTGGGCGTCTTCTTGTGAGACGACTTCGGGAACCGTCACGGCGGCACGCTTTTGTTGTTCCTTGGCGTCTTCTCCATGGGAATCAAGAGGTGGCCTTCGAGGAAACATGAGGTGGAGTCATCGAGGGTCCGTTGGAGAGAAATGGCGTGTCGGATCGCAAGCCTTCTGGGTCGAGGCGATGTCCTTCTTGGGCCACTGGATAAAAGAGTGGACGGCATCCCCTAGTGTTATGATCTCTTCGTCGGGCGAATCTTCAGCGGGACGGCTAGGAAATTGCCATGTACCATATCCACCTGGACCCTGGCATAACCCTGCGCCAGCTGGGCACCGTGCTGCACTGCCCCTTCCTCATATGGATACACCATCCCCTGCGCAGCCTCAATAGAAAGGGACGCATCCATCCTCACTTGGAGCTTGCAGGGCGTCGGCTCCTACAAAATGATACGCAATTAGCTAAGGCGTCCTATAGGTCTATCTTTGGTGCATTCCATAGATGTACGTTACCTTGATGTCGTCTATCGGTAATCGGACGTCGTCATGTTCAGAATTATGCGCGGACGCGACGCTACTCCGATGTCGAGGAGGACTGGCTCCCAAATTAACGGGGGCGGCTTGCGACTGCTGGCTCAGGAGTTGATTCATTTGATCCTGCAATGCTGCTATCTTTTCTTCAAATTTGTTAGTAATCATCTGTACCAACCGGTCGTCGTGCTCGGCCTTGGATCTCTTCCTACTCCTATACGTGCAGTAGTCGTCCGCGAATCCATGACTCCAAGGTACGTTAACCCCAAGGCCTCGCATGTGACCCGGGTGCTCCTTATTTCCCAAGGCCGTAGATAGTATATCCTTCTCCCTGTCTGCATGGAAGGAGCCTTGGGAAGCTTGGGCAGTCAAGTCACGCTGCAAGAGGTCATCATGTTATTATAGACACTATGAAGTTATGGACTTATTAACAACTAGGTAGTTCGACATATTTACCACACGTTGGGACACTTCCTGGTCTGCCAGGTTTGTGAAAGAGATGCTGCCCGAAGATGAGACTTTTGCGCTCGCTTTTAACCAGCTTAGGGAACGCGGGTCTGTGATATCAGGAAATGGCCCGGTTGCGTTCTCCTCCTCCGCTACCCATTCCTCGTATTTACCCGTGTACCCAGCGGTGCCGAGTGCGTGTGTGGGTGAGTGTTTAGGTCCGAGAGCTTTAGCGCCGCGACTTTGCTCCTTAAATTCGCCGTCGTTTTCATAGCCACAAAGGTGTCCCATGCTTCCCGCGTCAGAATCTATATACTTGCGAAGGCGTCGACCCGTGTTCACGTACTTCGTGACAAGAATGCTCTTGAAGGTCCTCCACGATTTATCCATCGTGAGCATCGACGTCCGTCGCACGCGTGCGACGTCTGCTTCTGGAATAGTGAACTTCTCTGAAAGTTCTATCCATAGCGCGCCTTTCGCTTATTTCGTCAGGTCCTTCCGCGTTGGTGTGGTGATGGGGACCCGTTCCCTTCCAAGTATCCCGCAAATGGTCTGAAATCTCGCCGCTGATCTCTTAGGACTCAAAGGGACCCCAAAGTCACTGACCTCCGTGATGACCAGTCGGCCCGCAGGCATTTTCGATTGTCCTCTGCCATCTCGCTTCCGTGTCATTATCGTCGATGGTGACGGCGGCCTCGTCGGCACCTCTTCCATCTGCGGCATCGGTGACGGTGGCCTCGTCGGCGCCTCTTCCATCTGCGGCGTCGGTGACGACGGCGAAGATGGTGCATCTACCATCTCGCTTACTTGCTATCTATATAAGTTACATATGCAATAAAATGGATTGCAAGTGTCCCAAATTAACATATACATTTAAACTTAATAATATGCTCAACATGTGCAATATTAGCAAATAATCATAATTAATTCCAGTATAAATATGAAACAATTAAGCATTAATCCAACGGCATTTAAATTTAAAACAAAATATAATCAAGTAAAACGATCGATTGAAGGAAATGCTAAGCAAAGGTTTAATCCTCTAGGGCTCGCCGCCTCCCGCTCCTATTCTAACACTCCTTAATCCACCGGCTTCTCTTGTGATCTTTGTATAGATAGAAACTAGTGATACAAATCTTTTGCTCGAGCCTATCTTTGCAGAGCCTACTTCATCGAGCCGACACCTTTGGAGTGTACCATTTGTTTCATCTTTGTGGAGGATTGGCATGAAGCAAAGGTACACTCAAGTGTGTCGGGATCGGCGAAGAAAATGCTAAGCAAAGGTTTAATGCTTCATGTACAGAAGACTAGCCTTTAATGAAGACATAGGAATCAAGTAAAACTTTCTTTTTGGATTGTTGTAAAAAATGCAGTTTTAGCAAAATTTCAGAATTAATCCCAACAAAATTAATTAGCATTAAAGCATAATTCCTAAAGAATTTAACACTCCTTAATCCACCAGCTTCTCTAAGGAAATGGAAAGGAATCACAGACGGTTCTTAATAAGAACCGTCTAGATTAAACTCTCAGCCAATAAAAGGTCTAGAGATTAACAGTGCACAAACACTATTCCAACATATTGATTGATGATATTATGTGCTCTCAGAAGGAGAGTAGCTAAAGAACAAGTCTTTGCCATCTCAATCCTATTGTCTATACTCTTCATTAAATGAATATGATAATATAAATTCAAACTATGAGCTCTAAACAATACTTTGCTTAGCGTCAAATGATCTCAATCATTAAGCGAAAACATATTAAACTTCGATCAAAGCAGAGGTTGACTATAGAGATCAAGATGGCAAATGAAAAGTTGAATGAGCTCATACAGACTACTAGAAGAATGACAAACTAGTCATTAGATTACCAACAAAAAGCTGAATACTCTCAATAGAATCGAACATGAAGACACGAGTTCGTTGATAAAGCCGATTAGTCGACATAGCAATTATCCACTTCAAATGCTAGAGATCAAATGAACGAGAAGAATCGAATAACTAGCTTTCAACCGAAAGTAACCAATTAACAATACATCATATTGACAAGAGTAAGTAATACAATAGAGCTCAAGTATGAACTAACTATCACATTCAATCTCGATTATAAGGCGAGTTCATCACATAGCATGTCAACAAAGCCCTCGATCAATTTGCAATATCTTGAGATAGATTCGTAAATCGAACTAATACGATCAAGGTATCAACTAGCACTGCAAATATATATATGCAAAGATCAACCGAACTGCCACAGAGGAGCAATACTCACAGAGAGGATGCCGCACAAGAACTCACGGTACAAGGAGGAGGCCGGTGCAGGGGAGGAGGCCGACGCGGGGAGGAGGGAGGTGCAGGGGAGGAGGCCGACACGGGAGGAGGATGGCGGGAGAAGGCGGTGCAGAGGGAGGAGGCCGACACGGGAGGAGGACGGCCTTGAGGAGGGAGGAGGCGGGCAGAGGCGGGATGCCGGAAGGGGAGGAGGACGGTGCAGGTCTGGCGTCGTCGATGTCGGGCGGGCGGCGTCGAGGCGGAGGCGGCGTCGGGGCTCTACTACGGGGGAGGTGAACGGGGGCGTCGAGGTCGGGGGCGCCAAGGTCGAGGGCGGTGGCGCCGAGGTTGTAGTCGGCAGTGAACGGGCGAGCCCTAAACCCTAGAGGAGGCGAACGAGTGCGCGAGAGCCTAAGGGGTGTGGGAGAGGAAGTGATGAGTGAGAGCAAAACCCTAGCGATTCCCGCCTTATAAAAAGTATATCACATACGGTTCTATTAAAGAACCGTCTGTGATAGCCTGAAAAAACTTGGTGACAATCTGTGATATCCTGACAAAACCTGGTGACAAGTGATTGTCAAGTCCATATGAACCTGGTGACAAGTATGATGACAATCATGACAAGTCCATATGAACCTGGTGACAAGTATGATGACAAGTTCATAGCACATTTGACTTCAAAATTTCATATCTAATTCAACTCAACTCCAAATCAAGTGAAACCAATTTTGATACTCCACATTACATTGAACGTCCACATTGACATCAATATCAAATATGACAAGTCCATAACACATTAACACATGGCAATTTCACGTTGACATCAAAATATATGAGAGATTATAAGTCCATAACACATGATGTTATGGAATAAATTAATTACAATGGAGTAAATTCTTAATTAAAATATAGCTCTTCATGATGATCGATGCGCATATAGCTACCTTCCTCATTGGGTTCTTCGTCGAGCCTGATGCCGTTTTCGAAAGGAGGAAACTCGTCAAATTGATTGTATTCTTCCTCGTCCACTACATTCTCAACTCCGACAATCCTCCTTTTTCCATGAAGAACTACGTGGCGCTTCTTATTTGCCGGGTCAGTTACATAGAAGACTTGAACAACTTGGTTAGCCAGTACGAATGGTTCGTCTTTGTATCCGACACGTTCGAGGTTCACGGTAGTGACACCGTACTTGTCGACCTTCACCTGTGGGAGATGGACCCAACGGCACGAAATAGGGGATCTTGAAAAGCACGTGAGTCGAGCTCCCATATCTCCTCTATTTGCCCATAGTAGGAGCTCCTCACCCATCGGTCTTGAATGCATCTATCACGGACACCATTGTTCTAGATCAGTGCTCTTCCTATCCGAGTGCCAGTATAAAATGTGTACCCATTTATGTCGTATCCTTGCCATGCGACAATTGTAAATTGTGGCCCTCGTGCCAACCATAGCAACGTATCATCACTTGATGACCTCCCGGTGATTCGCACCTTTAACCATTCGTTGAACCAAGCGGTTGTGCTCTCTCGTGATCCAAACCTCCGACCGGTGCGGATTACATTGGCGTACCATGTCTTTGTGCTCGTCGATGTGCAGGGGACACTTGGGTCATGTGTTGCAAGACCGTGAAATGGGTTTGAGCGTGCGTATCCAGATCGGGAGTGATTGATTTCTTCCGATGGTCCCGATACCATCCATCTTCCCTCATGGCGAGATAGAGGCACACCTATCGGTTCCACTCGAGCCATGTAGTCAGCGTAGAACTCAATGACCTCTTCGGTTGCATAACCTTCGATGATGCTGCCCTCCGGTCGAGATCGATTCCGTACGTAGGACTTGAGAATTCCCATGTACCTCTCGAACGGGTACATATGACTCAAGAACACAAGGCCGCATATCTTTATCTCTTTCACAAGGTGAACAATGAGATGGACCATGATATCAAAAAATGACGGAGGGAAATACATCTCAAGATGACATAGAGTCGTCACCACCTCGGCCTGCAGAGCATCTAGTCCTTGGGGATCAATGATCTTTTGAGCAATTGAGTTGAAAAAATAACAGAGCCTCAAGATTGCCACTCGGACCTTGTTCGCAAGATACTTCTAATTACAACAGAAGCATTTGTGTCATCAGCACATGACAATCATGAGACTTCATACCAATTAATTTCAAATCTTGCATAGAAACAAGGTTCTTAATGTTAGCGTAACCAAACGGGACTTTCACACCATGCAAACTCTAGCACAGTTCATTTCTCTCAGCCTTGGACAGAGTGTAGCAAAGTTTGGGGAAAATACGTTAAATCTCAGTCGGTTTCTTCGGTGCTAACTCGGTCCTTATGTTCATATCAACCAAGTCACGCCGTGCGTTAACACCATCCTTTGTTTTGCCACTAATGTTCAAGAAGAGACCAATCAAGCTATCACATATATTCTTCTCTCGTGCATGGCGTCGATGCGATGGCGAACTTCTAAGTGCTCCCAATAAGGCAAGTCCCAAAAAATTGATCACTTCTTCCAGATGTTCTTCTCACGGGTTCTTAATTTACGTCCCTTCCCAAGCACAATATCGATATCCTTAACCATATCACAGACCTCTTTCCCTCTAAAAGTCCTTGGAGCTGAATCATTCTCCTTATTTCCGTTGAATTGTTTTTTCATCTTACGGTATGGGTGACTCCTGGGAAGGAACCTACGGTGGCGATATATACGATTTTGTGCGAGTTGTTCACCATACACTCTCCGTAGCATCTAAGCAAAGCGGACGGGCTTTGGCTCCTTTTGTCTTTGAAGTTGAAGCAGTTACCAAGGGCGGGAAAATCATTGATGGTGCGAGAACAATATGGCGCGTAAAGTGAAATTCTCTCGTTTGTCGCATCCCATACATTGCCCTTCGTTCCACAAGTGTCACAAGATCTTCCAATAATGGTGCTAGGTACACATCAATATTATTCCTGTGTTGCTTCGCCCTTGGATAAGTAGTGACATCAAAATGTACTTCCGCTTCATACACAGCCAAGGAGGAAGGTTGTACATACATAGATTCACGGGCCAGGTGCTATGTCGGCTGCTCATGTTACCGAAAGGATTCATTCCATCCGTACTCAACCCTAACCTTATGTTCCTCGGTTCCGCACCGAACTCTTCGAAGCTCCGATCGAAGTTTCTCCACTAGGCAGAATCAGCAGGGTGTCTTAGCTTTCCATCTCTCTTACGCTCCTCTGAGTGCCAACGCAGCAATCTTGCCTCCTTTGGGTTCGCAAATAAACGCTTCAAACGTGGGATCCTGGCGAGATACCACAACATCTTAGCGGAGGTCCTTGCTTCACCTTAGCGATTCGACGCTTGTATCGGGATGCTTTGCACAGGACATACATGCATGTCTCGCATACTCTTTGATGAGAGGATACAATCGTTCGGACATGCATGTATTCTTTCTACTTCCATTCCCAATGGACAAATAATCTTCTTTGCTTGATAGGTGGTTTGGGCAACACGTTTCCCTCCGAAGGATGTCCGCTAAGAGACCTAACAACGCCGTGAAACTCTTATCGGATCAACCATTGCTTGCCTTCAATTTCATAGTTCAAGCACGGTTGACAACCTTGTGTATCCGGCTTGTACCAGGAACAAAGGTCTCACGAGTCCTCCCTTAAGCCCTCGAATTTACAAAACTCTCTCTCATGTAGTTCTCTTACGCATCGCGTAGCATCCGATCCAGATTGTCATCGTGCCACCTATCCTCATCAAAAGCACATCCACATCCGCAAATCGTTGACTTCCTCGGCGATGTCGTCATTATTAACTTCTGGTATAATCTGCTCTTCACCATGATTGGTCCAACATGTATACCCTTTTTTGAAACCCCTTCGAATCAAGTGCGCTTCGATCTACGCCGCGTTGTTAAACATCTTCATATTACCGCAATCAATGCATGGACAGTACATAAAATTTATCCCCTTCTTCAACATATCCTGCTCAGCGGCTCTTCTAAAAGCAACCACACCATTAATGTACTCTTGACTCACATGGTTCACACCGTACATCCAGTTTCGATCCATCTACACTACACATGTAACAAATTAGTGTCAAATTGATTAGCAATTAATTTATAGCAAACATGAATTTAAATATACAAGTGAAGCTTCATAACGAAGTTTTCTTTCTTGCTTTAGGTATCTGATATGCCTCCAGGAAGAGAGAATTGTACCAACTCCAAATTTCAATATTTTCACAAAACATCTAGTCATAGATAACTATTGCATACGACAAACATCTAAGACCATACCAAATAGGACTAGAGTACTAAGCATCTAATCCTCAATTAGCTACAATGTATGGTAGAAGACAGGACGTTTCACATGACAAAAGAACGACCCTATTTGCATCCCATCTACCTGAATTTATAGTGATATGCTGATATTACTTTGGACTAATTAATTTGACCTACACCAAGGTTGTTATTTGCCTACAAAACCACATATGCCAGTTCATCACAGAATATCCCAGTTCCTGTTTCAGGTTTTCAACTATGCAAATATGTGATACAAGATAAATATGTAAGTACGTAAATAGCCATGCATCAAACATCATATTACAATATGTGAAAGTCTCATGGATTATTAGAGGGAATGTAAATATGCAATACAATCATCCAAGTTCGAACTTCATAATTCATAGTTCATAGTTGTAGTTTCTAGAGATGCATTCAAATTTTAAAAAAAGTACATGTAGCCATCCATGGTGGTAACATAGTAACATGCATCATGCACTTGCCTCAACCACCTCGCTGCCTTGCGAACTTGCTTCAGCTACCCCTTCGATCTTGCGCGCATTGGTAGCTGTCATTGTGCACTTGCTTCTTCAACAACCTCATCATTATTGGCCTCTACTCCTCTTCATCTTCTTCAATACTCGCTACAGGGCTCCAAGGACTTGCCATATTGTTTCCAAGTTGCAACCTAGCATAGAATGGCCATCAAAATCAACAAATAGCAATACACCATTGACCAAGACCTCAAATAGTCAAACTACAAGATTTTGCAACATACCGAGGTATGGGGATGTGGCAATGAGAAAGGAGGAAGGATGCGGTGGCAGCAAGGCCACCGACGAGGAGAGGACGATGGCCTAGGGATGCACACGGCCACGGGAGAGGGCAACGAGGTGGCGGCGACCAACGAGCCTGAGGATGCGCACAGGTGAGGACGATGGCCTGGAGGTGGCGGCAGCAAGGCAACTTGATGGACACAGGGCCCAGAGGCGGCGATGCGGAGAGGATGTGTCGGGCGCAATTTATATGATGCCAGGATATCACAGACGGTTATTAATTCTAACCGTCTATGATAACTAATTATCACAGACGGTTTTCATTCAAAACCGTCTGTGTAATATCACAGACGGTTCTTATTGAGAACCGCCTGTGATAGTACACAAACAGTTCTAAATGAGAACGATCTGTGATTGGCTGGATTATCATAGACGGTTTGTGAAGAGAACCGTTTGTGATAATTCACAGACGGCTCTATTAATGAACCGTCTGTGATAGATGACTATCACGCATGCTTCTAAAAATACCGTCTGTGATAGGTCGCTTCGCGCCACACGAGCCAGACAGACCCAACACAGACGGTTCCAAAGGAACCGTCTGTGATGGGGCGTCTACTATAGCCTGTTTTGTAGTAGTGATCATATCCAAGACTTATTTGGTGTAGAGGTGTTAACCCCCACGGTTCTCCATGAGGATAATGCTTCTTGCATTGACATATGAAGAATAGATATGTCAATAATCTGATGACAAAGTATATACTCCCTAAGCATTTTTATTCCCATGAGCAACATGAGAAAGGGAATATAGAAATACATAAAATATAAACGAGTGAAAATCCTGCGGATTTATTCACTAAGGTCTTGCCAGCTTCTACCTTTGTGACGAGGATCTCATAATCCTCATTTAATTATTTATCTGTAATTCATATTATGGATAATAATGACGTCATATAGTTCTTGAGTATACCCCTTAATATTCATAAGGGAGAAGCTGGAAGTCGTAAATTCTTCTACGGCCACCCCATAGTCGTAAGTCCTTCTACGACTACCCTATAGTGGTAAGTCCTTCTACGACTATAACGTGATCGTAAGTTCTACTATGATCAGTCTGTGGTTGTAAGCTCTTCTACGACCACCACCTGGTCATAAGTTCTTCTACGACCAGTCCCTAGTCGATAGGGCTGACAGACATGTGGGCCTAATCGATCAGAGAATCTTCTGTACCGTATCCAAGGATATGAGCAACCAATTACGCTATTATTCTCTGGAATAATGGCACGATTTAACTCCTTTGTTATGGTGATAACTGCCTAGCAACGTGGGAACGTTACTACTCCCACAATAACCTCTAGCAACGGTTCCACGATCTGGAACATTAAGGCGGTCATTAAACCGAGATCTGTTGGCACATTTCAAGATCAGATAAAAGGCGTAATCATCAGACAATCCGGAGAGAGGCGTAGCAATCAAGAGCACAAGACGCTATACTCTAGTCTTTCTCTTGATCTTGTAATCCAGCATACTCAATACATACACACAGGAGTAGGGTTGTTATTCTCTTAGGAGAAGGCCCGAACCTGTATAAAAATCCCCGTGTCTCCATCTTTGCATGATTTTGAGCCTAGGGAAACCCCCGAATCAAACAATCTTTACGTAAGTTCGGTTCTAAAACACCGACACTTTGCGAAACATGTTTATGGCATTGGCATGAGAAGGCTTAAAGAGTTGTTGCCTTCATATTAAAATCTGCATATATATTCATCACTGGGATCAAGTGTTGTACTCCTTTTCCCTTAATTAAGTTTTGTCCAAATAGGTTTTCTTAATTGAACGTTTTTAATGAGGCAACGCATGCAACAGCAAGGACGCGAGCTATCTACTCTTTTCTTCTTATCGATTTTCCCACTGGGTTTTTTGGAAGGAGTTTTTAATGAGGCATGGTGTAACGTCCCAAGTTTTTCTGAGTTTCTGAGTTTTTGAAAATAAAAATAACCATTTGGTTTGTTGTATTTGCTCAAGCTTAACTTGGAGATTTTGAAAAAATTTGCAGCGCTTTAACATGAACTAATCCAACTTCAACTAATTTGAGTTTGGCTCCTTTTGGGTTGCTGGAGTTCTTTGGTGTTAGGATCTCCTTTCCTTGTTCGCTCCAGACCTCCCTCTCGTTTGGACCTCCCCCTCGCCTAGACCTCCCTTTGGTTTAGACCTCCTCTCGCTTGGACCTCCCTCGCCTAGACCTTCCTTGGTTTAGACCTCCTCTCGCTTGGACCTCCCCCGCCTAGACCTCCTTTGGTTTAGACCTCCTCTCGCTTGGACCTCCCCCGCCTAGACCTCCTTTGGTTTAGACCTCCCTCTCGCTTGGACCTCCCCCCGCCTAGACCTTCCTTTGGTTTAGACCTCCCTCTCGTTTGGACCTCCCCCTCAGTCTAGACCTACCTTTGGTTTAGAACTCCCTCTCGTTTGGACCTCCTCCTCAATCTTGACCTCCCTTTGGTTTAGACCTCCCTCTCATTTGGACCTCCTCCTCAGTCTAGACCTCCCTTTGGTTTAGACCTCTCTCTCGTTTGGACCTCCCCTTTCACCACGACCACCCTCTTGGCCTTTTTGTAAATACCACCCCTGGTGTCATGACCACCCCTTGGGTCACGACCTCCCATTGGGTCACGACCACCCCTTTGACCGCGACCTCCCCTTTGGTTAGACCACTCTCCCGAGCTTTGACTGGTCCCACCTGTCAGTCCTTCTCACCTTCTTCTTCCTCTCGTCACATCACTGCTGACACAAAGGTCCTTGAGCATTAAATGATGTTGTGTCGTATTAAATGCTGCTGCTTTTTGTAGTACCCATTTCCCCCTCTTGTCTCCTCCCCTACCTGCCCCCATCTCCTCCTTCACCTACCCTTGAACACGTGCGTCTCTGAGTCTCCGTGACTCTTCTCGTTTCCCCTAGCTATAAAAGCCTGAGCAGCCCCCTTTCATCACCTTTTCCTCACCCAACTCTCCAGCTCTCTTGCTCTCTTGCTCTCACCCTGTGTCTCTGTGCTTGGGTTTTGCCAAGGAGTTCGCTGGAGCCCTGCGCCACTACCACCATGCTGCCGAAGTGTTCACCAGAGCGCCCGCGCCGTTCACCATCCTTTTTCAGTCCCCCCTCTCTCTCTTTCTCTCTCTGTCTAGGTGAGTTTCTCCACGCCTTGTTCCCCTTTTGCTCGCACGACCACGTTGCGTGGTTGTATCTCTTTCACAATCACGTCGCGTAGTCGTATCCTCCTTAGGACCTCCTCCTTTGGACCTCCTCCTAGGGAGCTCTCCCCCTCAGGATCTTGTCAGGACCTCCTCGTTGGACCTCCTTCCTAGTGCCCGTTTCTATTTCTATGTCTTTCTTTTGGTTCTAGTTTGGTAGCTTTGGTTTTTTTATTGTATTTATTTGGCTCTTTTCACACGTGTAGATTCCAACTTCTCAGAGGAGTTCTTGGATCCGGCGACCTCTACCGAAGCATCTCCACTCTTCATCGAAGGCAAGTCGTAGACCTTTGATCATGTTGTTCCCAGTTTGCAAAGTTATGTTGATTTATACCAAGTTGCATGGCTATTTGTATAAAAAATGGTTTAGGAATTAGCTAATCACCTACTCAATAGTATGACTCCTTGAATACTTGTGATGACATGTTGACATGTACCTTTGGACCACCATAGGTTGGGTAATTCTAGTTGGACCTCTTTGTGATAACCAACTTGGGTGTGTATGTTGCTTAGACCTGCTTAGTTATGCGATGTCTCTCGATCACTTGTCTCATTGATGATAAACTTGACTAAGTGAATATGGAATTGTGGCACGTGTTATCTTGGCATGTGTTGCCTTGGCATACGTTGCCCTAGCATGTGTTGCCATTAATAAAATTTGTTGTGCCATGGCTAGGATGGTCATTGGCCGGATGGAACCCAAACTGTGTTCGCTCGGGCGAGTGGTCATGCAGTAAAGGGGGTGCAGGAAGCACATTGGGATGAGAAGGTCTCGCTTGAGCAACCACTAAGGACTTAACCTTGTAAGCCATTGATCTAGGCCATGCCGTGCAACCACAAGACCATTATGGGGTGGTCCTGGCCAACTAATTGGCAATGCTTTGATTCGGTTCCGTTTTGGTGGAAGTGTGTAAGACATGGGATGGACACGCACACTTGGCGCAAGAGGGGGCCAAGAAGGCGAAACCTTAGCGAGCGGAACTGAGTCAAAGCAGAACCTTATAAAGGATTTGTTATGTGCTCTAGCCTGCTTACCTAAGGTAGTGAGCAGGGGCATTGACGGGTCCTAAACAAACTAGAGAACTCGTGTCTTGTGGGTAAAGTTGTGCAACCTCTACAGAGTGTAAATCTATTCGAATAGCCGTGTCCCCGGTTATGGATTTGCCTGGTGATTTCATGCAAGGGGTAGACTTTCTCAAAACATGGTGAGTAGTCTGGGCCATTACTACGGTGGTCACGGGAGGTCTGGGAAGTGACCAGGGTGGTCACGAGCTGTTTTCAAAGAACTTGTTTACTTATGTACTACTCTTTTCAACTTGTGCTTTGCAATCTACGTATTGTATTTCATGTCAATTTGGCTTTCTGCAAAGTAACCATAAAGCTATTCCTTGTTGAGCCTTGCATGAATAATATTTGCATACAATTCCCTACGGCTTGCTAAGTACATTCAAAGTACTCATGACTTGTGCCCTCTGGTTGATCAGTAGCTGAAGAAGACCTCCCAGGGTGCTCCGAGCTCTTTGAAGAGGAGGTCTTTGAAGATCTCTTGTGCTAGGACATCCTCCACTCGGTTGCCTGTGGGCATGTCGAATAGCCTCCACGTGTTAATTTTGCTTTCCGCTATGAGCTCTTTTGTTGTTAGCCCTGTGCAGCAGACCTCTGTAACAACTTTGACCATAAGGTCTTTTGCTGTATAAGTGTTAGTTTGTTTGCTTCTTCTTTAGTTTGTTGTATAGTTGTGATGACATCATTGTTGAGACTGTGCGGGCCAGCTACTGATCATGGGACTGGTCTAGCGTGCACAGAGGGTCCCGGGTTGCTACTCGGGGTCCCGACAAGTATAGTATCAGAGCCATATCGACTGTAAGACGTAACCTTAGTTAGCATGGTCGTTTTAGTCAAGAGTTTCAAAATTTATTTTATAAATCAAACCAACAGAGTAACATGAGTAGCTGTTCTTTTCTCATCTTACTCTATTCTATTCTCATCTTATTCTAGTCCCTCTTCTCCCCCTTATTCTTAGATTCTTACCCCTTATGCCCTTTTAAACTTTGATTTCAAACTTAAATTGATCTCTCTCATCCCAGTGATCTCTATAGGACCAGGCTTTCCTTTAAATTTGACCACCCAGATAAGTAAGGTTAGATATGCTTTAGTAAAGTTGCCCTCCTCCGTTTAGACTTCATGTTTGAGTTTTGTTGCCTCTTTTAGTTCTTCGGCTATTTGCTCTTTGGGTTTAACCGACCTCCCCGGTTAGGTTGTTCCATCTTTCTCTCTTGTTCTCGTTTACCTATGTGTTTTTCCCTCTTATCTAGTGTGCTTTCTTCTTCTCATCTATTAAGCTTGGGAAGGTCTGTGCAGATGGTCCAGACTCACAACTCGGCAAGTCAAGATGAGCCAGTGGACCCCTTTTCTCAGCCACCACCACCTCCTCCAGCAGCCCCTTCAGATTAGGGTTTGGGTTAGTTCATGGCAGCCTAGACTCAACTGATGAATGCTATGATGCACAACATGAATAAAATGATGAATCAACAAAATCAGACATCTGCTGCTCTTCTTGCAATGTTGAACTAGACCAACCAAGTGGCTGTCATGCCACCACCGCCACCACCAGTTGCTCCTCAATCAAGACTGGCAGAGTTTATGAGGACTCAACCACCCATGTTCTCCAGCTCCTCCGAGCCGTTGGACGCAGATGATTGGTTGCGTTCAACCGAAAAGAAACTTGCCATCACCCGGTGCGACGACCGTGAGAAGGTCCTGTATGCTACACACCAGTTGGAAGGTCCCGTCGTAGAATGGTTGGAGAGTTTTTGTGCCGCCCATGCAGACCACCAGAGCATCACTTGGGCTGAGTTTTTCGAAGCTTTTCGTCACTCTCATGTCCCTGATGGCAAGGTGGAAATAAAGAAGAATGAGTTCCGTGAGCTGCGACAAGGCAACATGTCTATGGGTGAGTACCTCCACAAGTTCATCCAACTCTCTTGTTATGCTCCAGAGGACATCTCCACGGATGGTGCACGTCAGAAGCGCTTTACAAGAGGTCTCAACCCTGGCTTGAAGGTCCAAGTCGTTGGCAACGACTACAAGGATTTCTAACACCTAGTGAACAAGGCTATGCTCGTCGAAGAGTCTCGTCGGGAGCTCGTAGAGTCTTATAAGAGGAAGATGGTGCAGCATGGTACTCATCAGGGACATCCACAGAGAGCTAGGATGTCTGCTTGACCACCTGCCCGTTTTGTTCCTCCTGTTGCTCCTAGGACCACCTTTGCGACCACCTCTCGCCCGGTTACTCCAGGTCTTCGTAGTCCCGGCATCATCAACCAGTAGCCAAGGACCCCTAATCTAGCCGCACGGATCACTTGTTTCTATTGTCACCAATTGGGACACTACGCCAGCAATTGTCCCATGAAGCAAGGACCTCCTCAGGTCAAAGTCAACTCAGGACCTCCCTACCAAGAGCAGGACGTGGAGCTCCTCAGACCTCCTCTGCACCCACCAAGACCTCCCAACCTTTTGGAAGAGGTCATTTGAATCATGTCACAGTGGAGGAAGCCCAGACAGCCTCGGACATTGTGCTAGGTAAGTTCCTAGTGCATTCAGCATTTGCTACCGTTTTGTTTGATTCCGGAGCTTCCCATTCATTTGTTTCTCGGATTTTTGCTGCAAAGCATCAGTTGAGAGTTTCAACTCTTAAGACCTCCTTGTTGGTCCAATCCCCCAGTTCGGAGTTAAGTATGAACCAGGGATGTCCACAAGTTAAGGTGATCATAGAAGGGGTAGAGTTCCTAGCCAACCTGATCATCATCGACACCAAGTCCTTAGATGTGATTTTGGGAATGGATTGGCTCTCTGGTAACCAAGCCATTTTGGATTGTGGTGGAAGAAGCCTCACCTTGGTCAGTCCAGCTGGGATTAAAGTGAGATTTGAAGCCTCTTCGGAGAAGCTTGAAGAAGCAGTGGTCTGTAGTGTAAAAGCTACGTCTTTAGAGGACATCCCAATGGTCTGTGAGTTCCAGGATATCTTTCCAGATGAGTTACCTAGAATGCCTCCAGATAAAGACTTAGAGTTCGTCATCAACCTCGTCCCTAAAACTGCACCAATCTCCAAGAGACCTTATCGGTTGCCTGTTGATGACCTGGTCGAGCTAAAGAAGCAAATTGAAGAGTTGCAAGCTAAAGGTTTTGTCAGACCAAGTTCTTCACCGTGGGGACCTTCAGTGATCTTTGTTGCAAAGAAGGATGGTACCCAGCGGATGTGTGTAGATTATCACTCACTCAACAAGGTCACCATCAAGAACAAGTACCCTTTGCCCAGGATTGATAACCTATTTGACCAGCTGAAAGGAGCTGGGGTGTTCTTCAAGATAGATTTGAGGTCAGGGTACCACCAATTAAAAATTCGCCAAGAGGACATCCCCAAGACAGCTTTCTCAACCCGTTATGAGTTGTATGAGTACACGGTGATGTCTTTTGGATTGACCAATGCCCCTGCTTACTTTATGAACTTGATGAATAAAGTGTTCATAGAGTATTTGGATATGTTCGTCATTGTCTTCATTGACGATATTCTAGTGTACGCTCACAGTGAAGAAGAGCATGAAGACCACCTCCGCTCGGTCCTGAACAAGCTTAGAGACCACCAACTCTATGCTAAGTTCGACCAGTGTGAGTTTTGGATGAAGGAGGTCACCTTTTTGGGACACGTCTTGTCAGCCGAAGGAGTCGCTGTCAACCCTAGCAAAGTCCAGGACGTGCTCAATTGGGAGTGACCCAAGTCAGTGCCTCAGCTCAGAAGCTTCCTTGGTATGGCCGGTTATTACCGAAGGTTTATGGAGAGGTTCTCCAAAGTAGCAAGACCTCTCACCCAGTTGCTAAAGAAGGAAAAGAGGTATGCTTGGACGCCAACATGTGAACAAAGTTTTCAAGAGCTAAAGAAGCGATTGACCTCTGCTCCAGTACTGATCTTGCCGGATGTTTGAAAGGACTTTGAGGTTTACTGTGATGCCTCACGACAAGGTCTCGGATGTATCCTAATACAAGAGAGGAAGGTAGTAGCCTACGCATCTCGTCAGTTAAAGCCTCATGGGGTCAATTACCTCACTCATGACCTAGAATTGGCTGTCGTAGTGCATGCTTTGAAGATTTGGCACCATTACCTCATTGGTAATCGCTGTGAGGTCTACACTGACCATAAGAGCTTGAAGTACATTTTCACTCAAGCTGATCTTAATATGAGACAAAGAAGATGGTTGGAACTGATCAAAGACTACAATTTAGGAATCCATTACCATCTAGAAAAGGCTAATATGGTGGCCGATGCTCTAAGTAGGAAGATCTACTGCAGCACTTTGATGATCAAGGAAAACTAGCCAACATTGCATGAAGAATTTCAGAACCTCAAGCTGAAATTGGTAGAAGAAGGTTACCTAGCTGCTCTACAATTGCAACCAACCCTCTAAGATCAGATCCGAAGAGCTTAAAGAGAAGATGCAGACGTCTTGGAGATCAAAAGAAACATGAAGAAGGGTGCATTCTCGAGATTTTCCAAAGATGACCAAGAAACCGTATGGTTCGGTAAGCACATTTGTGTACTAGACCAGGGAGAGCTCAAGCAGTTGATACTCAAAGAAGCTCATGAGACCTTGTACTCCATTCACCCCAAGAGCACTAAGATGTATCAAGACCTCAAGGAAATGTACTGGTGGCCTAGAATGAAGCGTGAGATCGCTGAGTATGTAGCTAGTGTGATATTTGTCGACGAGTTAAAGCCGAGCATCAAAGACCTGCTGGACTCCTACAACCTTTGAACAAATCCGAATGGAAATGGGAAGAGATCGGCATGGACTTTATCACTGGTCTGCCAAGAACCCAAGCAGGATTTTATTCTATTTGGGTAATTGTGGATCACTTGACAAAGGTTGCACACTTCATCCCGGTTAAGACCACCTACTCAGGAGGTAGACTAGCAGAGCTGTACATGGCTAAGATAGTGTGTCAGCATGGGGTACCCAAGAAGATCGTGTCGGATCAAGGATCTCAGTTCACCTCTAGGTTTTGGCAAAAGCTGCACAGTGCTTTGGGTACAAACATGAATTTCAACACAGCCTACCATCCTCAAACAGATGGGCAAACAGAAAGAGTAAACCAGATCCTAGAGGGCATGTTGAGAGCTTGCGCTCTAGAGAACCAGACTAGCTGGGATAGAATGTTAACATATCTAGAGTTTTCTTACAACAATAGCCATCAAGCAAGTTTGCAGATGTCCCCGTTTGAAGCCCTTTACAGAAGAAAGTGTCGGACACCCTTGTATTGGACTGAATCAGGAGAAGGACAAGTGCTTGGGCCTGATATCTTGACAAAAGCTAAAGATCAAGTCAAATCCATCTGAGAAAAGCTGAGAATAGCTCAGTCCAGGCAGAAAAGCTATGCGGATAACCGTCGTCGAGATCTAGCTTTTGCTCCAGGAGATATTGTGTATCTAAAAGTTTCACCTCTCAAAGGAATGCGATGCTTCAGGGTCCATAGCGAGTGAGACATTCGGACCGTCCAAATAGTGCCCAGATCGGATGGCTAGGTCGTGTGGTCTGAACGTTCCCGTGAATCTGGGCCGTCCACATGGTAGGGCGTTCGGTTCTAAGGCTTTTGAACGTTTTCCGTGAAACGGTAATACCACGGGTTGGAGCGGTAATACCGCAAGCCGGTAGTACCGTGAGTTGTGTGGCGGTAGTACCGGAGGGCGGTGATACCATTTGCTTCGTGGCGGTACAAAAATTCCAGAGAGCGTGTTTTTGGAGATTTTGGGATTCTCCGAGATGCGGTACGACCGCAGTGTTGTGAGCGGTACTACCGTAGGGTGGTAGTACCGATGGTTAAATGGCGATAGTACCGTTTGTGAGCTGATTGTCGATTCTCTTGGAGAATTTGATTTGGGTTAGGTCAAGTTCATGGTTATGATTGCATAGATGTTGCATGATGCATGTTTTGGCTAACATGGGTCAAGTTGTGAAGAACTTGTGCTCGAAATTGGTTACTTGGTCTATTGTTGTGCAGGTGGCTTGGAGTCAACTATGGTCAACGACGAGGAGTACCAGGACTTGGTTAGGAGAACTAAGGTTCAGAACGGTCGTGGATGTCGGGTGAGATGGTTGGACTCAAGCAAGACGCAAGATGGACAAGAACTATAGAAGGCAAAGTTTGAGCAAAGGCCTTTGTGAAGGTATGTGCTCATGCCTCATCAATTATGTGAATTGATGATTGTGCGATCGTCTTGATTGCTACGTAATGATTTGCTTGTTTGTGATGGTCAGAGGACAGGAGCTAGGTCATGGTGAGGCGGACTAGATCGGGACTAGGTTAGGAGAACCGAGGTCCAGAATGATCGAGGTTGTGCTGGAAGATGACTAAGGCTAGCGGAGTGCTTACAAGACGAGAAGACAAGGAACCGGAGCGGAAGCTACTGGTGGTGAGACATGTGGTGCGCCAAGTGACTTGGTCCCAGTTGCAAGCAAGGACAGTTCGGTGGCATCCGGACGCGTGAGAGGCTTGGCGGGAAGTCATTGGGATCACATGGATAAAGACTGAGCATGGGAGATGCTTCGAGGCGAAGGAATCGCAAAAGGTCGGTAGAGGGGCATTTTGGGAAATTGCTCTATACCGGAAAAGTGGTAAGTAGTGGTGTGCGAAACCACCCTCTTGGCCTTGGCTAAACCGCGGCGCGGGACGGTGCATGGAGAAGCGATTTAGGTCAAGCGAAGATGAAGACGGGGCTTTGAGATACGTGCGTGTGTTAACCCGTTTGTGTGTGGGCTTAACAGGTGCCCTAATGGAATATTCCCTAAATGCTAGCCTCCACTATAAATAGTGCTTTGTGCTAGTTGCACAGGGGGAGCAGCGGCTGAGCCCTTGCATTTGTAACCCTATTTTGTGTTTTAGGGTTTTGGAGAGAAAGGAGGAGAGCTAGGGTTTCTAGGGATTGTATTGAGTGTGTGCTCTTGGATAGAGCTTTGTCATCCAGGATGGAGTGGCTGTAAACCAACAATCTTCCATCTCAAATCAATCCAAGCAAATCTCTTGAGATGAGTCCCTTGTGTTCTTGCTCTCTATCTCATGATTTTGGGGCTTTCTTTGATCCGCGAGTTTCTCTTTGATTTCTGACCTAGATTTTGCTTGCTGTGACATGTGGGAATACATCTAGGATCATCTTGATCATCAATCACCCACGAGCAAGTTCTAGATCAGTTTTAGGTTTTGACTCGGTTTTGAAACAAACTTCATTCAATTAGAAAAAGGTTGAAACTTTGTGGTGGATCTATTCGATCGTTGATTGGAATAGGTTCTTGATCTCCTAGATAAGCTTTGTTTCAAGTTTCATGAAGTTTGACCGAGTGGATCAATAGTTTTGCGAATTTTAGATTTGGTTTTCCTTCTGTCGGGTTGATCTCGAGGACAATCGTGTGAGGACCCCAGCTTATTTGGCTTGTAATGCTTAGTCATCCATTGACCCTAGCATCACAAACAAAATAACCCGTGTCTTCGAGATATGTATACTTCCCAGAATTGAAGTATACACACCCTTTTACAAAATCATGCATCAATTCCATTCAAGACATAGAACCAAAGCACGAACTAGATTAATTAAAATACATACATAATAGAGAGTTATTACAAAAGGGGCCGACCGGCCAAATAACAACTAAGAAAGATAAACAACAGCGGAAGCAAAATCCATAAGATGGCAAAAAACAAAAGAAGGCCATATGGTTTGCCTTTAGCCCACAAGGCAACCAACCATGCCACCAACCTAGTCGTCCCAACCACCGCACATCTCACAAAAGTGGAACCCTTGGGGTTCAACTTCTTCCTCTGCAACAATTACAGTTAAGCAAAGCAAATGAGTACAAAAATGTACTCGCAAGACTGACGTGTAAGGATAACAGACCTATACATATGCTACATGCAAGCTTTATTTAAGTGGAAGGCTTTAGGCTCATTTTGGCATAAAGCAAGTTTTTCCTTTGCAATAATGTAATAGATTGAAAGCAATTTTGACAAAGCATTTTTAATTGTTGAAGTAACAACGATACAATAATAATAACAACAAGAAGGACAACACGAAGTGACTAACCCAATAGTCACCACAAAGAATAGCATGAATTACCCAATTCATACCACCCAACAAGTTTTAATTAAATGTTTAGTCTAGTTCTTGAGTGACCTTGCCAAGCATGTCCATAACCTAGGACGAGGCTATTGAATAGTTTTATCCCTGAGGGGTGTACCAATGTACCCACACGCTGCACCTTTTTCGCCAAGCTATTTAGCACACTTCCTTTGGTATGCCGGCACGGCTAAGTCCTACGAGGCATTTCCAATGAATGATGCTAATTAAGAGTCGCGACAACTCGAAGGGTAGGAGACACTGGCCCAGCCTAAGCAACTGCGGGTGCTCTTCCCCTTATAAAAATAGTTTTAACCACCTGCGACCCATAATTAACACCTCCCAAAGTACTTAGCCAAGAGGGATTCCCAATACCCTCGAGTGGTTAGCACGCAATATTACTCAATTTAGTGGCCCAAGTAACTCGGTCCTTAGGGACTTAGGCACCATTCCATCACACCATGAGATCACACCAACATCCATTGTGCCCAAATCAATAACAATTTTGTTTTCATTTTTATTTCTTTACAAAGTAACAAAGCACAAGTGCTGGACATAATGGAATAATAATTTTTGTGTGATCAAGGTCATCGACATAAGTCGACAACCGCCCATTTCTACCGTTATCTAAGCATTTCTAAGCATTATCACGTAAACTACTAAGTGATAAGAGTCCATCCATCGAACTCTAAATCACAGCAAGATAATCCTAGGCTTAGTAGTAGAGAATGAACATTTACCTACAGAGTATGCATCTATAGGCTCAACTAATCGATAATTTAACACAAAGTAAGCATGCATACATACAAGTTAAACAAAGTATTAGACTTTGAAAGTAATGGGATTAACTGGATATGATCAAACTGCTTGCCTTGCTGGATATGCTCAGATTGCTGCAGGGTAACACTCTCGTTATCAACGCACTCGTCGGCACCTAACGAAAAAGCGAAAAAAACCGATAAGAACGAAGAAAACCAAAAATACTCCACAGAAAAATTGCTCCAAATGCTCTGAAATTTTTACAGTAGCAAGAGCATGATTTTTAAAGAATTTAGCAATAAGAACCAATTGATTTGGATTCTTAATGCAAAAGTTATGGCCAAAACAAATCTGCTCAGCCTGGAAAATGTTGGAAAATTCAAATCGGTTACTGTTCATCCGAATTAAATTCTTTAGCATAATTTTCCAAAGAGGTGTTGCACCTGGGATTTTTATGGTAAGTAAAGCACCTCATGAGATGAACAACACAATTGAGTTTACCTCATTTGGGGCTTGTATGCATTTTCTATGGTTTTTCAAAGACATGCAAAAGAGCACCATAAATTGCACCCACAAAGATTTTGAAAATAGTGACATGCCTAAAACCTATTCTATCCTTTAGTACACTAACAGAGGAAGCCAACACAATTGGATTCACTCAAAAAGGAGCTATAGAGAAATACTTAAGCATTTTACAAGTTAATTACAATTTTGGAGCAATAATTAAAGTTAATTTTGAAACCAATTTACCAATCCATTTTCTGGAGCCGAACTAAACTCACAACCATTTTTAGATTAAAGTTTAGCTCAAACCAGAGCTACCAAAATTTGAATCAACTCAAATGGAGCTAAGATGAAATAGTTATGCATTTTTGAAGTTTATTACCTTTTTCAGTTCACAAATAATTCCCCCGGGAATTTTCTAAAATCAAAACGACATGGATGAACCTGGGTCGTTGATCTTGGATCCAACGGTCCAAGCCCATGGGAAGAACGCGCACGCGCCCGCGCGAGATCGACAAACGTGGGTCGTTGATCTTAGATCCAACGGTCCACATTGAACCTCGCGCGCTGCGTTTGAACCCACGCGCGCGAACGGAGGCGGCGACTGTGGACCGTCGATCGTGATATGGACGGCCCACAATCAACGCGACACAGTGCACATGCACGGCCCCGCGAAAATCTCGCCCGCAGATCTGGAAATGGACGGTCCATAGCAAACGAAGAACAGAACACTAACGCGATCGAGATCGCAGATTTGAAAGATGGATGGCTCACGGTGAGCCACGTCGCGCACGCGCTGACACTGTGCCAGCACGTTCGACAACGCGCTCGCTGGCTTCCCCGGCGAATCGCCGGCGACCTAAAGCACGGCGGCGCGACCTGACGCCAGCTACGGGTGCGCAATAGCAGTGCGCACCCACTGGTACCACTCACACCTGCGATGGTGGACCAGAGCGGTGGCTAGCCGGAGAGGGGCGGCGGTGCTACACACGGCCAAATGACAAATAGCAAAGGAGCTCCGCAACGGTTCATTCAAGCGAGTGCCCAGCATCTAGGGGTTACTACGGAGGTTACCTAGGTGCAGGGAGGAACCGAGGAGGACTGAGGAGCTCTGGCGGCGGAGGACCTTGCCGACGCCGAGGAGGACAACGTGGAGAAGAGGACCTGGGCAAAATTAACCGCACCGGGTCATCACATTAGCTCCAATAAAGCTCAAGAAAGGTTCTAGAGAGAGGAATTGAGAAATAGAGCACTCACCAGTGTCGGAGACGAAAAGGGGTTGAAATCGGCCGCAAACTCCAAAACTCCAAATTAGGCCGCTCCTATGAAAGCAAACCTCAATTGAGTTAGGGGTTTTGACCACAGAGGTGAGAGGCTCAAATTGAAGCAAAGCGGGTGGAAGAAAAGCCACTGGAACCCTGTTGCCAACGAGGAGCTTCAAGGTGCAACAATAGCGGCCGAGGGGCTTCGGGCGATTTGAGCTCAAAAGAACCGAGAGCAGTGGAGGAGGTGTCTAATGGAAGCCAAGGAGGAACAAGAGGACCTTTTATAGAGGGATTACCGATATCCGGTAATACCACCCATAGACAGAGGTATTACCGATTTCCCTGTCTTTAGCACATCTGTGTGTTTTTGGTCTGTGATCTTTGTTGATGTGCTTTGGGGGGTTTGATTAGGATTCAATACAAGGCTTCCGCTATACTTGTATATTGATCTTCGTAGCTCTCATAGCTATTGGAGTAATATTCTTATTGAATCCGATCTAATCGAAAAAGAGATCGTGCTCCTATTAACCCCCCCCCCCCTCTAGTCGTCTATTCGATCCAACAAGTGGTATCAGAGCCAAGTTTGCTCTTTTATGATCTTCACTGATCTTTGAGCATGGCGACTAATATGAGGACTTGTGAGCGCTTCTTTGTATCTTGTCATGGTTCTTTTGCCATTGATGTCCATCGTGACATGATGCTTGAACGCTCGATATTTATGTTGGCGGTTGAGGAAGAATTCTCCTGTGATTTTGTGGCGATCTCTTTTGCTTTGATTGTCCTAGTTTCAGAGATGAGATACGCTTGGAGCCCGAGGAGAAGGAGCCCGGTGGCATATGCGCAGTAGCGATTGAGGATGAACATGATAGAGAGCTTTTCGATGATGACTCTTCCGAGGATGATCCCCTACTCAAGCTAAGCAAGGTGAGCAAAGAAAGACTTATAAATGTCTTGTTTTCATATGATCTTAAACTGATTGCTCTTAGGAAGAAAGTAAAATTGCTAGAAAAAGAGAAGGGTGATTTGTCTCATGAGCTCTCCGAATTGAAAACCTTCATGAAAGCTTTTGATTCATTGCTTGTAGACATGAAGAACTTGAATAATTCTTTTGCGTGCCTAAAATCTAAAAATGAATTATTGAAATCAAATGCTTCTATGCCATGTGATTCTTGTGTTGCCTTACATCATGAGCTTGATAATGCTAAGTTAGAAATATGCAATTTTAGATCTATAGCTATAAATAATTGTGATTCTTGTGTAGGCATTCTTGCTGAATTTAAGAAACTAAAATTAACTAATTCCTTTCACCTTGAGCAATTAGAGAATGCTAGGGCTAAAATTATTGAAATTGAAGCTAGGTCTTGTAGCATGTGCTTAGAATATGAAAAATTGCTTAAGGATGGTTTAGTCTCTTGCAAGAATTATGCTAGCTTAGAAAATGAAATTGATGCTTTGAAATGCATGATTAATATAAAAGCATCATTAATTTCTTGCACATCTTGCATTCATTTGAAGAGTGAGATTGAGTCTTTGAATAAATTGCGCGATGATATGAGCACCAATTCATGTGACTCTTGTATTTGTCTCTACTCCGAGATTGATGTTTTCAAGATTTCTCTTGCTTCTTTGCATTCGGAGTTGGAGTCTTCTTGTGCTAAACGTGAGTCATTTGATGTTGGTTTTTGTACAATCGCTTTGGATAGCTCTTCTTTGGCAAGTGTAACTCTTTCTGACTCTTCTTGTGTTGTCCAAGAGATTTCTAGAGACAAGGGTTCTTCTTCCTCAAACGGTACTACATCTTCAAAAGAGATGTACCATTGCACCTTTTGTAAGAAAGATGGACACATTTTTTAGTTTTGTTTTCGCTGTCTGAAACATGAGCATCGAGTGCGTCGTCGTACCTCTGGGAACACACATAGTCTTTTTTATGGCATGTGTGGGCCTAGTGCCGACACGAGGGTGAGTCATGATGTTAGCTCTTCCAGGACTTCTTCTTTGAGCGATGATGGTGCTTCATCCTTTCGAACCGTGTCTCCTAGTAGACCTTTACACCATTGCTCATTTTGTGGGGAAAATGGACATCTTGTAGATTTTTGTTTTCAGTGAGCAAAACATTTGCGTCGAGCTCATGCTTCTAAGTCTCCTAGTGGGCATAGTCTTTCTCATGACATGCACACTAAAGAGCCTAGCACGATGACTCGTTCTGTTGATGGCTTCTTTAACACCTTTCTAGTGGTGTTGGACAGTATCGTGGACTTGGTTTCTGTGATTTTGGTTTTGGTCCACGAGCTGCCCCGAGACAGGATTTCCGCCGTTTTCCAAGAGATGGACCTTGTTTTGTTCATCGAGGTATACACCCACGGCAAGGATGTGTGAGTTCCTTTGGTGCTTCTGATGGTTCTCATCATGGTGCTTTCAAGCAAGGTCATCGCTGCTTTTCTAGAGATGGACCTCGTTTTCCACATCGAGTTGTCCACTCGCGGCGTGCCTCCAAGGATGGTGTTGGATCTTCTTGCATTGACTATCATTTGCATCATGCTAACTCACATAATGGTTCAAATGCTTCTAGTGGTTGTGTGTCCAAGGTTTGGGTTCCCAAGTATTTGCTCTCTAACCCTTCGGGATCCAAGACTTGGACATCTTGCTTTTCTCATGTGTAGATACCGGGAACACGGGTTGGAGAACATGGACTTGAAAGGTTTGGTCTTTTGCTTCATCACATGATCGAGACACTTGATGGTTCTCCACCCCCATGATGGCCCCTCCAAGAGGCGTGTGCTTTCATGATCGACATATTCACATGTTTTGTGAGCTATCTTATACCTTCATGTATTTACCTTCATGATTATTCACTCTTGGCATGTTGTGTTTGTCTTTGTGCTCACTTGTATCATATTGGCATGTGTTACTCTTATGATATCTTTTATCATGCCTTTGCCAGTACCTTGATTATATATCCATGTATTATATTGTTGTTCATTTTTTCCATGGTTGTATAAGCTTGGTTTTGTCATCAAGAGTTGGTGCTGTTTTAAACATTTATTATCTTGCTCTTGTTGATTTTTGCTTTATGTATCCACATGCTTACTTGATATCTATGTTAGCATACATTATCCATGATTTGTTCTATAACATGCTTTATGCTTATATGGTTATTGTGCCTTATTGTTAATTGTGGATACATGAGCTTTGCTATAGCTTCACTAGTATGCTTTACTCTTGACTAGATGTATGTTGTGTGATATGCTATGTGCTTGCTTGCTTGCTCCTATGCCTTATTGTAGATGATGGATATTTTGAGCTTTATCATATCTTGGATAGCATGTGTTGCTATTGATTTGTCTATCTCCATGCTCATGTCCTGAATTGTTGATTATATGCTTTTATGAGCTTTGGATCGTCTACTGCTATCCTTGCTAGTCGTATGTTTTGGTACTGTTTCCCTAGATAATGTCTCACTAACCCAGTACCAAAGCATAGACTTCTTCTGTCTATTTGGTGTAGTCTTTTCAGTTGAGAAGGAGAACATGTGGTTCATGACATCAAGCTATTGGTTCTTCTTCATATGTGCATTCGATGTTGGCTATCACTTCTTGGAGACGAAGAAATTTGAGATGAGTATGATGGGTGAGCACAACTACTTTCTGGAGCTTCGAGCCAAGCAATACAAGGAATGAATCTTCATCCATCATGACTACATCTCACTGCCAAGCGGTGCGACTCAGGTTCGAGCTTCTATACCTTACATTTGTGTATGGTATCCCTAGTCTGCCTTGCATAGCATCTAGTTCATGTCAGGTGTTGGGTTTGTTGAGTTCAGGGTAGATAGGAGGCTCTGTTCTAGCATGTGTCCTTTCTAAACACTCTTCTTATCCCATGATTTTCTAGGATGCACTCTTCTCACAACCTAGGTCGAGCTTGTCTCCCAGTCACTAGTCCTTAGCAGGTTTTGAGCTGCCTACAAGCTTTTTAGTGTTGGTGTTTCACTCCCTAGCTTTTCGAGTCGTCTTTTCCTAGAGATCTTGTGGAGTAGGAAGTCTTTGTGCTAGTTCGTGGAGTCCAAGACAATTTTGGCAGATTTCCTCTCAAAGCTCTTAGACCCAACAAGGCTTGCCACCTGGAGGAGTGAGTTAGGGGTAATTTACCCCTATGGGTTGGTTTGAAGGGGAGTTAGTTCCTTTCTGAACTTTCTTTGTTCATCTGAACTTTCCTTGTTCATTTGAATTTTTCTAGATCTTTTCTGATACCTTCTTCAAGTGGTATCTTCTTCGGATCCTTTTAATCTTTTTAGGCTTTTAAGTCTTTTGTGCATCTCATTGTATCATATTGCATTCATATGAAAATCCAAAAAGATGCATTGTAATATAAGCTTTACCGCTTCTGTCTTTTAATTGATGAAGCTTTGCTTATTACTCTCTTGAGCTTTAGTATTTCAAATCTTGCTCAAGATCGTGTCTAGTTCTTTGACTTGCTAGAATTATCATGCTTTCACATGTGTAGCAAAGTCTTTGCTAAATGAGCTAGAACTTTAAGATAACTTGAACTAAAAATTACAATTTGTGGATCTTTTAGCTAGTTGCACAATTAATTATCCTTTTGTGACATTGGCCATGTCAAAATTGCTTTGTTAGCTCTTGAATCTGGAATTGAGCATTTATGGAGCTTCTTGTTCTTTTAAGAATCTAAAATTGCTCTTGTGAACAATGAAAAATGATCTCTTCTGTGCAAAAAAAACTGATCTCACCAATTCTTTCTCATGAGACGGCTTGCCATTGCACTAGGCATGAACTCAGGGGAAGTTTTGGATGACCTAGACCACTCTTTTAAGCTTTTTTGCTTAGGGTGGTTGCGGCAAGGCTTGAGATCTAGCACATGGCTAAGAAAACAAATTATCAAAATTGGTTGAAGCTTAGGAAGAGATTGTGGATGGCTCCTAGTCCAGGATCTTCTTTACTAAGATAGACCTTTTATCAACTTGAAATCAAAATTGTTGTGAAAATTGGGCTTTTGAGATAATTTGAGCAAAATGATTCAATTCAAAAAATTTTGTCTCTAAAATGGTCTTTGCTAGCTTCTTGATCTCACAATGACATTCTGACACGACCATTCTCACTTTAGGATACCTGTTGTTGAACTTGCTAATTTTGAAGTTTTTGCTTAAACTGTTAAAATTTATTGCTTCATTTTAAGCTCACTAGCTTAGCTTTGCTATATATGTCTTAACATGATCTTGCTAGCTGTGTCAGGCTTGATATGTCATGAGTGATAATAGAAATGCTAGCCTGTTCTTTTGGGTAATCTCCTAAGCTTCTTTTACTAAAAATTGAAAAATACCAAAAATTGAAGCCACTCCATTGCACTTCATGCATGCTCTTTCTTATGCTTCTTCCTTATTTTTGCATTTATCTTCTCTGGATGAAAGGAAGGCGTGATTCCTTGATGAATCCATTGCCAAAGGGGGAGAAGTTTTGGCAAAAATATTTTTAAAAAAAAGCTAGCTTTTTGGATGTAGGGGGAGAAGAAATAAAAAATTTCTGCAAAGTGATGATCATAGTGAGGGGGAGCTTTCAAATTGCATTCTTTTGATCTTATTGTCATTTATGTATCTGAATTGCAATAATTGGAGACTCACAGTGATCAAATGTCATATTGAACAATTATTCTTTCATATGGACCTTAAGTGAGATTTTTGACACTTCTTTGGAATTGAAGCCTTCTTGCCTTCTTTTGCCATGTCTCACTTGCTGAAACTATTCTGAAGCCAACTTGGTCAGTTCTATTGCATTCTCTTATATTTAAGCCAAGTTGAGCCTTTGCGCGAAAATATCAAGTATTTTCATTTTTAAACCTCAAACTTACATTTTTAGGATATTGTCAATGTGTTCATCAAGGGGGAGATTGTGGAAGTCATGGGGACATGCTCATGATCTTAGGTGATGAGACAATTAGCAATAGTGTTGAAGGTTTGTTGAAATCTGGTGTTTTCAGCAAGTGTCAGGTTTTTCGGTAGTACTGGCATTGAAGATGCAGTAATACCGCAGGGCGGTACGGCCGCAAGAATGTTAGCGGTACGAAAATTTCCAAAGACATGTTTTTGGAATCTTTGGTTACCTCGGGAATTGGTAGTACCGGCTTGTTGGGAACGGTTGTAACATCCCAAAAATTTGGTCTGTTTTAAAGTTTTAAAAGAAAAATAACCATTTGGATTTTTCTGGTAAAGTTAAAAGCTTAATTAGAATTTTTAGAGTTCAAAAACAATTTAATGTGATTAATGTCAACATCAACTATTATAAAAACTATTTTATTTGGGTTCTATGTGCTTGGATATATTTTTTAGATTTTTCTAGAATTTTCCGAGTGCATTTGCTATTTTCTATTTGTTATTTGGAGTTCTTCCTATTTTCTAAAAAGAAAAACTATTATTAAATCTCAGATTAATTCCGGGCTAAAACCCACTTCCTATTCTCTCAGCCCATTCAGTTCCGGCCTAATTCCTTTTAGCTTTTGGCCTAGCCTGCCTTGGCCTTTTCTTTCCCCCTTTGCGTCGGCCCGTGTTCCCTCTTGGCCTGCCGCTCCTGTTGGTCTTTGGTGCCGACGCCCAACCCAAATTACTTTTTATTTTCCTTCGTTCACAAATAGAAGCCCGGCTTGGCCCAATTGCGTTTTCCTTTGGCGCATGGCGTGCGGCGAAGGCCCCAGCAAATAACCAAGGCGCTTTTCTTTTGATTTCTCTCCCTGCCGAGTGGGACCGCCGCCAATGCCACGTCCTTCTCGTCTTCACCGCAGACTCGTCTTCTTCACGCGAGCTCGCCCGAATGCCATGGCTGCCTTCTATAAGCCCCGCCCAACAACTGGTTTCGCTATCTAAAATCCCGCGGATTATCCTGCCAAACTTCGACTCTATCTCCTCCGCATCCTTTGGGATTTGAACCACCGCTCGAATTCGTTCCTATCTCTAGAATCCGACGAGCTCGTATCAATCTCGATTTGGGGATTTCCAATTCCGGTACGCCCTGGCCCTATAAATAGGACCCCCGGGTTCGCCATCGCAGCCCCAACCCAGAGCCGCCATCCACTTCACCCCGTTTGCCCTCGAGCCGCCACGATTTGGAGTTTAGGGTTTTTGAGCCACAGCCCAATTCTCCAAAATTCATCGCCGCCGGTCGTGCACCGCCTCCGTGGAGTACACCATCACCTTTCCCGTCACCAGGGCGTCATCAGGGACCTCCTCGTTGTCTCGGAGCGTCTCCGGTTGCCATCCCTGACAACACTGCATCTTCGTCCTCCGCTCAGGCGCCGATTCCAGCCACCACTGTCGTTCTCCCGTGCCACGAAGCACACCACCAGGTCCGCAATAGCCTCCTCTAACTAGCGCGCCCAACCACTGTCGCCGGCGAGCCCTGTAGCGTGGTTGCCGTACAAGCCAGAGCTTCGCCGACGTTCAGTCGAGGTGGTAGCATGTGTCACCGCCAAATCTCCGGCCACATCAGCTTTTGTGCCCGGTCCGTGTGCGTGGCATGATGAGTCGGATCCTATGAGGCACAACCTAACCCAGCCCTAGATCCAAACCTGGGTACATCTGTTCTACCGTGAGCCTTTTCTCTACCATGTGATCCCCACTGGTCAGAGCCACTATGCCATGAACCTGTGAACCCGTAAACCTGAGCCGAGTCGCGTGGACCTGGTCCATGGACCTCGGGCCCGCATGTCAGCCACTGCGGAGTTTTTTTGAATTTCTTTTAATTCTGAATTGATGCGCTGACATCATTTTGGCGTATTAATTGGTATTTTCAATAGAAAATTAATTAGGGAAAATCGTAAACAGTTCCTTTCTCTATTTCTTTTATACTCAATCTTCCAAAGCCCATATCTTTTGCATCCGAACTCCGATTGAGTCCATTCAAATTCCTAAATTCATCTAAATTCAAGATCTATTTATCTGAGATTTTTATTTAATTTTTGGAGTTCGTTTTGCTTCTATTATTTATTTATTTGGTTTATTTGCTTGTTTGCGATTAGACGTTGATACTTCGGGAAGCTTTGAGAAAGGAGGAGTCTACCAAGATCAAGATCAATCCCAGGATTTATTCCAAGGCAAGCTGTAGTCCTTTGATCATATTGAACCTATGATTTCAAAAGTATATTGTTTCATACAAATGCATGCTATGTTTATACAAATTGTTTTGGGTTTAGTTATTACCTATTGTCATTATGCCTCCTTTGATTATTTGAATGCCATGAATCCTTTGTCACCCTAGCGGGGATAATTTTAGTTGGACATATTTATATTGCCAACATGGGTAGCGTATTAATGCTTAGTTCAGCTTAGATATGATGGGTTTATCATCACATGTGTCATAATGATTAATCTTGACTTAATGATATATGGAATCATGGTGGTGAGCCACTCTTGTTAAAATTTGTGGGTACCATGACTAGGTGAGTCATGGGTCTTGGTTAAACAAAATGGTTTTCACTTGGGCGAGTGGTTGGTGGATAGTGGGGGTGCGGGTTTAGCATAGATTGGGTTTGTGGTAGTTTCGCCTGAGTAACTTGTCAAAGACTTAATCCTGTGTGCCATTAAACTGGGCCTTAACCGTACTACCACATGTCTGGTATGGGACGGACCTGGATAACTAATTAGCAATGTCTTAATTTCGGTTCTGTCGTGGAAAGCATGAGTTACGGAAAACGTTTCTTCACGGAAGCGCAAGAGGGGGGCCCTGTCTGGTCGGAAAGACATTCAGTGTTGAATCCTTAGCGTCAGAACTGGGTTAAGAAGGAGCTTTGTAAAGGCCTTGTCATTTGCTCTAGACTGCTTACCTAAGGTAGTGAGCGGTGGCATAGATATATACCGAACAAACTAGAGAAGTCGTGTCATGTGGGGAAAGTTGTACAACCTCTGCAGAGTGTAAAACTATTCGAATAGCCGTGTCCACGGTTATGGACGTGCTCGGGGATTTCACACGGGAGATAGAGTTTCTTTAAAATGAGTCGGAGTGTGGATGGGAAGTTCACTTGATGAATATAATGTTTGTTTGGTGAACAGGTCATTCACTTGGTGGTTTGTGTCGATTGGTGAATTGGGGATTCACTTATCTTTGGTTGGGGTTAGGAAGTGAATGGGAAGTTCACTAGTCGTTTCAAAGAAATTGTTTAATTATTTATTATTGTTTTCAACTAAGCGTTTCAATCTATTTATTGTATTTATCGTAAATGCTGTTTTCTGCAAAAGAACCATACAGCTAACCTTTGTCAGGCCGTGCATGAATACTATTTGCATACATTTCCCTACGGTTTGCTGAGTACATTCAAAAGTACTCATGGCTTGTGCCCTCTGTTTAATCAGCATTTGAAGAATATCAAGCTGCCCAAGAGTTCTTTCAGAAGGAGGACTATGAAGGTTTTGCGGATTAGGATGCGTTCTCCACTCAATTGCCTGTGGGCATGTTGATTGGCCATTTGAGGATTTTTGTTCCGCTGCAAGAGTTTTATTTGTTTCTTTAGCCCTGCGTGGCAAGTTAAGTAAACGTTGACCATAAGGTCCAGTTATTATTATTATTTATTACTTGAGATCTTTTTAGTTAAATCGAATAAATGGATGGTATTTCATCACTGTTTCCTGTGTGAGCTAGCTACTGATCTGGGACTAGTTCGAAAAACACAGAGGATTCCTGATATGCATTTTCGGGTCCCGACAACGGTGTTACCGCATCCTGGTACGACCGCCAAAGTGGAGCAGTACTACTGGAGTTCGAGTGGTCCGATCGTGAAGGGGTCTTTTTGGACGTCGGATTGAGATCCGACGGTCCGTAGCGAGTGGGATGTTCGGACCGTCCGAACAATGCCCAGATCGGATGGCTAGGTCGTGTGGTCCGAGCATTCTCGTGAATGTGGGCCATCCACGTGGCAGGGCGTTCGGTTCTAAGCTTTTGAACGTTTTTCGTGAAACGGTAATACCACGGGTTGGAGCGGTAATACCGCAGGCCGGTAGTACCGCAAGTTGTGTGGCGGTAGTACCGCAGGGCGGTGATACCGTTTGCTTCGTGGCGGTACGAAAATTCCAGAGAGCGTGTTTTTGGAGATTTTGGGATTCTCCGAGGTGCGGTACGACCGCAGTGTTGTGAGCAGTACTACCGTAGGGTGGTAGTACCGATGGTTAAATGGCGGTAGTACCGTTTATGAGCTGGTTGTCGATTCTCTTGGAGAATTTGATTTGGGTTAGGTCAAGTTCATGGTTATCTTTGCATAGATGTTGCATTATGCATGTTTTGGCTAACATGGGTCAAGTTGTGAAGAACTTGTGTCCAGAATTGGTTGCTTGGTCTATTGTTGTGCAAGTGGCTTGGAGTCAACTATGGTCAATGACGAGGAGTACCGGGACTTGGTTAGGACCAAGGTCCAGAATGGTCGTGGATGTTGGGTGAGATGGTTGGACTCAAGCAAGACACAAGATGGATAAGAACCATAGAAGACAAAGTTTGAGCAAAGGCCTTTGTGAAGGTATGTGCTCATGCCTCATCAATTATGTGAATTGATGATTGTGCGTATCGTGCGGTGCTACGTAACAGTTTACTTATTTGTGATGGTTGTAGGACACCGGAGCTAGGTTATGGTGAGGCGGACTAGATCGGGACTATGTTAGGAGAACCGAGGTCCAGAACGATCGAGGTTGTGCTAGAAGATGACTAAGGCTAGCGGAGTGCTTACAAGCCGAGAAGACAAGGAACCAGAGCGGAAGCTACCGGTGGTGAGACATGTGGTGCGTCATTCCAACGTAGTTATGCCTCGCTAAGGTTTCACTACCGTAGTTTTCGCACTAAACGATAACCCCCTCTTGTGCCATGTGAGTATTAACAATAAGTCTTCACGACACCCACACAACCGGATAGCACAACCACATTGAAACATTGCAAATTAGTTAGCTAGGTCTGTCCCACTCCGGACTTGTGGTAGTACAATTTGGCTTAACAACTGCAGCTCGCAGACCAGTCCTTAATTGACTGGGCGACTACCAAAACAAATCGTGGGCCTCAACCATTCCTGAGAAAAGCCCATGCATAAACTTGCACCCACCAACTATCCATTTCGCCCAAGTCCAAACCAGTTTTCAATTTTATTTCATTTTCCAAAACATTGTAAACTTCCATGACATACCAGTGCCATGGATACAATTTAAACAACATTTGATTTTTGACTGAAAATTCCCAAATCGAATATTTCAGTTCTAAGCAGGACTAAACATAATTTTTCTTAAACTGTTCTAGTTCATACTAATGCATAAACTAGATTTTTTAACTTAAGATGTCTAGGTAGGTTTATTTCAATGTTAAGATTGGCAGTACAAAGGATTTAGGCATAACTACAATTTAAAACAGATATTTAAATTACATTGAATAGAAAAAAGCATGTAGTAATAATTTAAAATAGAATTTAAATAATTTGAAATAATGGGATCAAATATGATCAAAGGTATAACTTGCCTTGCTTGATTAGTTGCTCTCAAACGGCGTCGAAATCTGACTCTCCGAAGTCGTCGAAATCTAAACGCGAAAATAAGCCAAATTCAAACAAAATTCAAAATAGAATTGAAATGAACTCCAAATTAAATAATTTTTGTTTAGTTAGCTAGATCTTGAATTTATAAGAATTTAGAAATTTGAATCGATGAAATCGGAGTTCGTATGAAGGGAACGAGCTCCGGGAAGTTTAAACCCTAAAGAAAACCCTAAAAAGGAATTTCTAGATTTTTCGGATTTAAATTCCTAAAGGAAAATCGACTTATGACGTAAGCATGACATCAGTGATAGGATTTACATTTTGGTTGAAAAGTCGCCACGTCAGCGCCATTCAAGCGGTGACGGGGCAGCCACGTAGGAGGATTTGGCAACGTGGCCGTGACATGGAGGTGCCACGTCGGCGCCAGACGGGGGCAGCGCTCGGGTTCCAAGGAACCGGTGATTGGCGGCACGGCGATGGCCAGTGAGGGCACCAACAGATGCGAAAGAGTGTGGGGATCTTAGGGCTCACCTTGGTGGGGCTAGGGTACGAAGGGTTCGCCGGCGGCGAGGAGTTAGGCGGCGGCGGAGTTGGGCCTACGGCGATGGCGATGCGGCGGGTCTTCGGGGAAACGGACGCGCACACGGGAACGGCGAAGTTGCGGCGATGTCGAAGGTGGGGGAGATGTGGCTGTTGCTCCATGGGAGGCGGCGCTAAAGGCGGCGGCGTCTCTCAGCGGTCAGCGGTGAAATTCTTCAAATCCGGCGAGGCGGGCACGAGGAAGGAGGTGTGAGTGGTGGTGATGGAGTGAGGAGGATGGTGCGCATCTCGTGCTCCCTTTTATAGGGGCAGAGGGGCACCAGGCAAGGAGATCCACGGCGTGGGTCCTCCGGTGGTGACGACGCAGTTAGGAAGATTCCACGCGCGGTGAAAGGGGAAACAGTTCGTGAGGGAGGCGGCGTGATGCAAGGGTTTGAATGCGCGTGAAAGCGCGTGAAGAGGGGGAAAATCACGACGGATTTGGAGCTTGCCATTGCGACCATGGTGGCTTGGCTCGGGCGCTGAAGGGGGAAGAAGGGAGCAGGGAAGAAGGTCGGTGTGGGCCCACCTGTAAGAGAGAGAGGAGAGGAGGGATGCGGCTGGCCGCTTGATCGCGATCCGACGGCGCAGAGCACGTGCAGGTGGAGGCTGTGCGGGCCACGCATGCATGTGGAAAGATGGGCCGGAATGGGCCGGGGAGTAGAGAAAATAGGATTGGGCCGTTAGGTTTCGGCCTGAACGCTATTGGAAGATTTAAATTGATTTAACGATTAAAATATTTTAGTTAATTCGTTTAAGCTTTAGAAAATAGCAAATAAAATCCATAAATTCTAGAAAAATTCACAAAATTCCTAGAGTTATTTTGGACTTAATAAAATAATTCCAACTTATAATTGGTAATATTTTTGCACATAATTCATTTTGGCTTTAAAATAATTAGGGAAAAGCTTTTAAAATTCCGAAAATTCTAGAAAATAATTAAATATTTATTTTTCACTTTAAATCAAATAAAACTTCAAAGACTTCAATAAATTTTACTTTTGACTTTTAAAACTTCGGAAAATCAAGAAAAACAATAAAACTCTTTCAAATTTCAGAAAATCCAATAAAATAATAAGTTTATTTATTTTTATTTTGGTAGTAGAACTTTGGAATGTTACAGGTAGACTTTCTCAAAACTTGGTGAGTGGTCTAGGTCGTGACAAGGTGGTCACGGGAGGTCTGGGAAGTGACCAGGATGGTCATGAGCTGTTTTCAAAGAACTTGTTTACTTATGTACTACTCTTTCCAACTTGTGCTTTGCAATCTACATATTGTATTTTATGTCAATTTGGCTTTCTACAAAGTAACCATAAAGCTATTCCTTGTTGAGCCTTGCATGAATAATATTTGCATACAATTCCCCACGGCTTGTTGAGTACATTCAAAGTACTCATGGTTTGTGCCATCTGGTTGATCAGCAGCTGAAGAAGACCTCCCAAGGTGCTTCGAGCTCTTTGAAGACCTCTCGTGCTAGGACGTCCTCCACTCGATTGCCTGTGGGCATGTTGAATGGCCTCTACGTGTTAATTTTGCTTTCCATCGTGAGTCGCTTTTGTTGTTAGTTCTGCATGTGCAGACCTCAGAACAACTTTGACCATAAGGTCTTTTGCTGTATAAGTGTTAATTTGTCTGCTTCTTCTTTAGTTTGTTTGTATGGTTGTGATGAGATCGTTGTTAAGACTGTGCGGGCTAGCTACTGATCATGGGACTTGTCCAGCGTGCATAGAGGGTTCCGGGATGCTACTCGGGGTCCGGACACATGGGCATGGTGTTAGTAAAGTGTCCAAGGGGGGTGTTGTAACATCGGTCCATTGGGCCCAACTAGACCTGTTCATGGGCAGCCCGACCCTCGCCTGGTCTGATTTTTTCAGCTCAGGCCGAGCTGGGCCCAGGCCTCGCTTTTCGGCCCGAAGCCAGAAAAAGGACGATAGTAAAAATAAAAATATTAAATATTAATTTTTATTCTTGAAATGAATTAAATATTAATATTTATTCAAAATGATTAAAATGATAATATTTCGTGGGAGAAACGCGAATTTCGGGCTTCAAGCTTGCATATTTAGGATCGGGCTTTTCTAGGCCCGGCCTGACTCGGGACTTGAATAGGTCTAAGTCTAACCATGTGGACACTTTACCTAAATGAGGCCCATTAGTGGTTAAGGCCTATGAGCCATGATTATCTAGTTTAGTCTCATATTGTTTATTGATTCATAAGGGGAGACGCCCTCCACTAAGGGCAGGGGTCTCATTGTACACACACCTACAAATCTCGTATCCACCTATGAATAAACATAGAGGGGTTGTCGAAACTACTTCTTGTGGCTTCTAATTTTCATGTGCTTGTTCATCGGCAATGTGACCACAACTCTAAGAAAAATACCACAAATAGATCTTGGCATGGAAAGATGTAGAAGTTAGCGGAAGAAGTCGTATTTTGTTTTGGATTATGGATGCTTTGAACCATTGCAACCTTTCCTAAAAAAATCTATACTAAAATAAAAGGTACGGGTTTAAAAAAAAGAGAAATACTATTCCACGGTATACCGTGTGGATAGGTTCAACGGGATAGAGCCTTGCCGTTTGATCCACCTCCAGCACGAATCCTAAAGTTACCCAAGTCCTTCGCCTTCTCGTCCTCGCAAACCAACTCAACATCCCTCTCTCTCTCTAGCAGATTCCATACCCGTGGGGCGATTAGTCACCGTCGCCGGCGAATCTGACGGTTTGAGACCACCTCGCAACAGCTGTAGGTAGGGAGTGCTGTTGGGTCACGGGTAGGCTACGATAGCTACAAACAAAAATTCTACCACGTAAACCAGGAAGCCATGCAAGTAGATGATCATAGATCGTTACCACCAGACGCCAGTAACAATGGAAGAAGGGTTGGAGCAGCCAGGTCCAACGAAGAGCGCGTCGATGTAGTGGTCGTAGTCGATCGTCCAATGTCCTCACGAGTCGATCGTCTCCTCCAAAGAACGTCTGCGGTTCCTTGTGAAGATCGCGGATCGCCCTCAAGCGCAACAATCGTAGTAGCGCCTCACGGTATCCACACGCCCAGGAAGGAACAATCAGACGCCGTGTGCTAGCACCAAATCGCACGGTGGAGCTCTCGGGAAGATGGCGGCTAGGGTTTGGTGGTGTTTCACGATCTTTCCCAATAGCCTCATGCACCTCCTTATATAGTGCTCGTGGACGGATCCTATCCGGACATGTTTACTTAACCGTATTCAGTCTTGGTTTGTTCCAACCCGTTAAGTGTGTGACCCAGAGGTTCATGTGTAGTTCGGTTGTGACTGAAACCCTTTCCGACCACGAGTCGAAGCGGCTCCTAGCGTAACATATCGATTCCCGAATACACACAAATTATATCGACGAACCTTGATGCAATATGATCTATGACCAGTCTTCATCACTTACGACCAGGTCCTATCTATATACCGATCATCAGTATGTGGTCACTACGATTCAGAACTCCTTACGACCAGGTTACGACCACTCTGTGATTACGTTCGACCAGTCTACGACTAGCTCGTATTTGCTTACGACCAGTCTGTAACTGTTCGACCTGAGCGACCTACTCGTGTATACTCCCTTTGCCTCACGATGTCTGGTTGAACTCCAGGTGAGATGTTGTGTCATCCATGGACTGTTCAATACTTTCTCGATCGAGTATCAGATAACTTTACGTGGTCGAACATTTCGACTACTAGTGGCATGGCCATGCACTTTCTTTATCCGATCACAACGAGGGGCCCAGAGACATCTCTCCTGTTATGTTAGGAGGGGCAAATCCCATATCCGACCAGTCACATTCCTCTCCATGTTTCAGAGTATACCCGAAAGCTACCTTTATAACTACCCGATTCACGGTGTAGCGTTTGGCAACCCCTAAGAGTGCTCTTACACATGTAGGAAACCATCTCGATCTCGGTCTAAGGATTATATATCATCATTGCTTGAGACCAACTAATGACACATAGATTCATAACAATCTCAATAGTGCCTCAAGGTGGGTCTTATCCAACATCATGTTCTCTAACATGTGTCCATATTATTGGTTTGATATCTCCATATCTATGACTCGTGAAACATAGTCATCAACCAATACATATGCTAGTCTATTCATATGTGTCCTCATATGTTTACGACCAGGGATCGTATGAGAATAATTATTGTAGAAATATAGAGTTTCACAACCAAGTCACATACTTGATAATCAATATTAATAATATTATTCTAGGAACAAGATAACACATTATCTAATGTCATGAACATAATGAAATATAATCATCTCTATGATTGCCTCTAGGGCATATTTCCAACAAGTGCGTCCAAGGACATGATAAGATGACGACAGCCATGGGGAACGAGGGCCATGACAGCGGCAGTAAGCATGCGAGGATTGTAGTGCGACAATGGAGCCGGTGGGAGCATGAAGCGGCTGCGACCAAGCTCGCGGCGAGCTCCTCGTGTGATCCGATGGGTGGCATGCAGCCATCCACGAGAATTGGAATAAAACGTCATGAAACACGTATGTCTCATGAAACTATATGAAGCTTGATGAAACATGATTTCACTATTGAGCACTTGTCCTAGACAAAAAAGATGAAACTTTATGACACTTCATGAGACTTTATGAAACTTTATGAAACTGCATGAAACTATATGAAACTGGATGAAACACGATGATACTCCATGAGACTTGATGAAACACGATGAAACTCCATGTGTCTTGGGATGAAACACGATAAAACTCTATGAGACTTGGGATGAAACAATGGTACTTTGGGGGTCAAAACTATACGAAACTTGATGAAACATGATGAAACTCCAAGAGACTTTATGAAACATGATGATACTCCATGAGACTTGATGAAACACGATGAAACTCCATGAGACTTTGGATGAAACAATGGTACTTTGGGATGAAACAATGGTACTTTGGGATGAAACTATATGAAACTTGATGAAACACGATGATACTTCATGAGACTTGATGATACTCCATGAGACTTAGGATGGAACTTCATGAAACACTTATCATGAATCCGAGGGAAACTGGATGAAACACGACGATACTGCATGAGACTTGATGAAACTCCATGAGACTTTATGAAACACGATGAAACTCTATGAGACTTGAGTTGAAATACAATGATACTCCATGAGACTTGATGAAACACAATGAAACTCCATGAGACGTGGGATGAAACAATGGTACTTTGAGATGAAACGATGGTACTTTGGGATGGAACAATACGAAACTTGATGAAACACGATGATACTCCATTAGACTTGGTGAAACTCCATAAGACTTGGGATGGAACTTCATGAAACACTTCAAACATTAGCATGAATCTAAGTGAAACTGGATGAAACATGATGATACTCCATGAGACTTGACGAAACACGATGATACTCCATGAGACTTAGGATGAAATACAATGAAACTCCATGAGACTTGGGATCAAACTATATGAAACTTGATGAAACATGATGAAAATCTATTAGACTTTATGAAACATGATGATACTCCATGAGACTTGATGAAACTTGCTCTACACAATATGACGAAACAATGATACTTGATGAAACTCCATGAGATTGCATGAAACTATATGGCTAGATGCTATACCGTTGGAAAGGGCTCCTAACGGTATAGCGTGCCCTAGTTGCTCTCTTAAAAAAACCTCATTCACACTTTTTCACACCTAAAGTTACACATTTGATCTCAGCCATACATTTGTTTCATTGTGTGGTTCTCACTAGGCTTCCTATGCTGATTTTACTCCACCCTTTTAACAGCCTTAATTATGATTTTTTTTCCTTTAATTGTAATTACCCTCCTCTAATACCCTGCCAAAATCAATCCCACTCTAACACCGACTCCTCGCATTGCTCCTATCACCTCACTCGCGTGTGCGGCCCTCTCTCCGTCCTCACCTCTCGCACGCGGCTCTCCAGCCTTGGCGCCGCCTATCTTGACGCTACTCAATATACGATGGCTGAATAAATCTTTAGAAATGTCATATACTAGGTCGGAATGCGCGCTACGCTACGCGCATGCTGGCTTTGTCTGTATGTTTGATGTGTGTGTTTTTTTTTTTTGCAGATAGGAAGGTGTATATTTGGTAGTGCACAATGTATGTAACCGTTACAGAGGTAAGTATACATGATCTAAGTCTAATGTATATGTTGTGCGGCTCTGTGTGGACTAAACGAAATTATTTAACGGGCATGTTAGAAATTAAAGGGTCCGTCAGTAAACATTGTAGAAATTGAAATGTGGAAAGGCGAATGGTTCGATGGTATGAACAGAATGGAACAGCATGCTAGCTAATAAAACGTAAGACATGTTCCGGTAGCTATATACAATGGGTGAATACACAGTAGCGTAAGCAATGTAAGACATGCTCTGGCAGAACACACCATTTTAAGAGAAATGACACAGTAGTTTCTGCAGGAGATGATGGTTGTGAACACACTTCAGTTCAATATGTTGGTGCTGACACCATACAGTTCAATATACACTGGTAAGCAGAGTCCGGGATTTGGTTTGAAGGAGTCCTCCAGATCTGGGTTCAAGGAGTCCAGAAACTCCACCGAAAAGTGGATGTAGAGCTTCCCCTTCATGAAGGGCTTCTGGTACATGGGCATGCTTCCGTCGTTGATCGCCTTGAATGAATCTACAGCAAGGCTCGGGCTCTGATATCAATCGATAGCAGCCAGCCAGTTAGTTGAACCACCTTCAACAAAGTGTTGATTTCCTGTAAAGCTCACTGTATGCAATTGGCTAAGCAATTACTTCTTCTGAATGGCTGCAAACTGGCCAAAGTCATTATGGTCAGTGGGTATCTGCTAAATGCATAGACTAAATGATCATTGAATGATACATACAACCACATTTGTTAGGCCTGACGATTACAGCAGGGTTGGATTTGATGAGCAGCTGCTTGTTGTCCAGGTGAGTCAGAACAAACTGGAAGCCGCACAGGGCCTCATTGAGGGTCAGGTTGCGCTCATAGAAGAGACCATCATCCTTTCTCTTGAAGTTAAGATGCTCCTCCTGCTAGAGGACGAAGATGACGTATCCAGTGATAGTATCAGGCTATACAACAGAAGCACAAAATTAGTTGGTTACAACCATGAGACAGGCATTACTTGGATACTTTGCACCGAAAAGTTGAGTCAATATATACCGCATCATCAGCCTCACCAGGGAAGGTGATCTTCGGTTCATTCTGCGTACCCTTCTCAACCATCACCTCCAGGGCTTTCTTCTCTTGCACGATCTTGTTGCACCTGCACTGTGGGCATCTTACCTTATCGTTGATGGTCTACCCAGTGCCCTTGCAGTCATTGCAAGGATGCCGCATTTGCTGAATCATTCCTGGTCCCAACTGGTGGATCTGGACCCTATAACCTGTGGATTGGCAACCAGCAAACCTCATTGAAGCCCCAAACTGAGAGCCCTTGCAATAGGACATGCAGCAGAATGAGGATCTAAAACATGTATGGGTACTAAATGCATGGGTGGGACACCACGTAGAGAAGCATACCTTCAGAGGATGAACCATGTCCTCACCCCTACACTGTCTCCTGACCCTATTGCTCACACCACCTGTACAACAAAACGACATAATTTGAGTCACAATGTAGGCGAGCAGCAACGGCAAAGAGACTGAATTTAGTTGATAGGTAGTATATAAACAACTAAAACACAAAAGTAAGAAACAAGTAGCTAATAAACAGCAAAAACATGGTAGCAAAAAAGTAAATTAGTAGCGACAAGAATAATTCACCGCGTATGCCATGCGAAGTAATTTATTGCAAGAAAAGGGAAAAACGACCAGGATCAATTGTGTGGGCTAGCACTTTTACCTGTAAATAACAATACGAACTGGCTTATTTACCATGCTTTATATTGGAAACTAAAGAACAGTGGTCGGTGGAAAATCAGACGTAATACAATTAACCATTCTATAAATTATCTGTGGGAGTAAGATGAAAGCATAACCAGCTATACCAATAGATCAAAAATAGACAAAAAAAAAAAAGTAAGATGCAAGCAGAACAAAGTATAGGCCTCTATTCTGAATCGCAACGTTCATAATGACCTCATAGCAATGACATGGACCTAAAACTTCTTCATTTTTGCAAGGCGAGCAGGAAACATCAAGACTACTGAGCAATGCATTTTTGACACTAAGTAACAAAGAATTTAATGTAACATGGACAGTAAAATTCAATGTCAATAATGGACAGTAAGATGAAAGCATAACCAGTGGAGGAACCACCAATCCAACCGTGAATCCAGTTGGGAAGGCTGATTCGCATGTTTTAGGAAACCAACCCTATCATAGCTTGTTCTCTGAGAAATTGATCCACCCATAATGGGCTGCAAAGGATCTAGTGTGACGACCCACCCTGTGATATACAGCGAAGGTCCGGGAGGACCATTTTTTTTTTGCGCTGCGGTGCTACCGCAAGGAGGAGCGGTAGCACCGCTTGGTGCATTCCCAAGGAGGTCTACCAGGACCTCCCAGGAGGTCTTCAAGACCTCCTGGAGGTCTTGGCCCATAACCCGCCGATAGCACCTCTTGGTATATCACAGAGAGGTCCGACAGGATCTCCCATGCAAAGTCCCGTGGGACCTCCTGGAGGTCCCGCCTCTGGTTCAACTAGTCCTGTGACAACCGGCTAGTTCGACAGTACACAAGATAACATCACAACCACAAGGCCAAACAGAGATGAAGCAGACAAATTAAGCTTAATATTAAACATGACCTTATGGTCAAGCTTGTACACAGGAGGTCTGCCACCAAGGGCTTACAAAAACCGACAAAGACTTACAGCCGGCAACAAAAGAGCTCCAAAGCAATAGCACCAAAAGCACGCATAGGCCATCCGGCAAGCCCACAGGCTATCGAGTGGAGGACGTCCTAGGCAGCAAGGTCATCGAAGAACTCCTCCTCAAAGAGGTCTACACTGCCCTGCACTTGATCATCTTCAAAATCTGCTTTGACACAGGGCTTTAAGCCATGAGTACTTTGAATGTACTCAGCAAGACACAGGGAGCATTTATACAAGTAATCTTCATGCAAAGGCTTACCAATTGAGAGCTGTATGGTTAGATTGCGCAAAGCCAAGTTTTGATAGCAATAACATAAGTAGATTGAAAAGCAGCAAGTTGAAACAATAGCATATAATATATTTGATTTTGCAAAGAGGGAGTGAGCACCAGCTCACAACCACAACCAAAAGGAGGAGGTCTGGTCGCACCCATGACCAGAACCTCACCCAAAAACCACCCTAGAGCACCCACTCCAGAGGTCCGAACCAACCCCTGGACCACTACCCGAGCCAACCCTGACCCCTCTGGAGCCGGCCAAGGTCTCTTCGAGGCAAAGCTGGGCATCTCATTCAAGTGTCCAAAGGGCACAAACTTTAGAAACACTACCCTTGCACCATTTTCACTGTGCATGTCCATGACCAAGGACTTGGCTATTCGAATAGATTTTACACTCGCAGAGGTGTACAATTTTACCCACAATCCACGGTCTCTCTAGCGGACGGGTTCCACCACCCTTGCTCACTTAGATGGTGAAGCGCCTAGAGAGCGCGGCAAGGCCTTTACAAAGCTTTGAACTGACTCGGAGCTGCCCGCTAAGGTTTCACAATCCCCCCTTTGGTCTAGAAGTCCGTAGGGTTATGGAGTGCCCCCTCTTGCGCCAACGAATCAACACGCCAACCACAACAGCCCCAAGCCATCTCATTGTCGATTATTCACCTGCACTATTCCCATAAAATGATCTTGTGGTTGCAATCGATTGGCCCAGATCGACAGTAACACAAAGTTAAGTCCTTAATTGAGCTAAGGCAAGACTTCCACAACCCCAATGTGCAAAGCACCCACTACTCACTTCCTGCCTTCTTGCCTCAGCAAAACACTTTGTCATTACCCTTGCCGAAAGACCACCCAGTCTTGGCACATCAGTTTTAACAAAGTGGTCTCACACCACATCAACACAACTTAGGCATCCCGCCATAGTCGCTAACAAATGGCACCGACCACAGATTCCATAGATCATTAGTCAAGATTATTAAGAATGAAACATGACACGGCAGGACCACGATTTCTAGAGCAAAGCTATATATAAACCAATGGCCCCATGTTGTCAAGTAGCAAGGAATACCAACTAAATACCCAATCTAAGACTTACAAGGTAAACATGTCAACATGACCAGAACAAGAGATAAAGGAGGCATAACAGCAAGTAGGAAAGTAACTACAGCCCAAACATTTTCTTATAAACATAGCCATGCATGATAAAGTAAAACCAAAATATATTTGCAAAGCTAGGTTCAATATGATCAAAAGGAGGTCTGTGGCTTGCCTTGGTCAAGAAGTGGAGAACCTTCGGCTGAGAGTGCTGGATCCAAGAACTCCTCGAACTCGTGATCTACACGTTCGCAAAAACCAAATAAGCAAATCTACACTAGGCCAAAGAACTTCAAAAGAAGACTAAAAAGAGCTTAAACAAAATACAACCAAAACCAGAAAAATGGGTGGCCCCAAAACGAGAAGGGAGGTCCAAGGCAAGGGAGACTGGTCTTTTAAGCGAAAGACCAGCAAAGATCCGCAGGGAGGTCTTCCAGCGAGGATGTCCACCCCCGCGGCTAACTCTTGGTGAAGCTCCGAGCACAAGCCTGGAGCGAACTAGGCGAGAGCAAGGTTGGCAAGTGAGCAAAAAGGGTTACAAGGGTTTGCCCACCCAGGCTATATATAGCCAGAGTTGGTGGGGTGCACCAAGAAAGGGCTCAATAACGTGTTGGCAATCGGGGTAGCTAGGACAGGGCTTGCCCCTAAAAGAATTAAAATAAGGTACCTCAGATGTGACTGTATTTAATGTGATCCGACACCTATTAAATGTGCACAGAGTTCTGAGGCAGGAGCAATAATAACAAGGTTGAGTGGGGCTGACGAGTGGGGCCAGTCAAAAGGGTGCACCACTGGTCAAAGGGGTGGCCCCACTGCAAGGGCTATCTCGCAAGAGACCACTGGGAGGTCCTGGGCAGGAGGTCCAAAACACTCAAGGGGGAGGTCCTGGACAGAAGGTCCAAAACACTCAAGGGGGAGGTCCTGGACAGGAGGTCCAAAACACTCAAGGGGGAGGTCCTGGACAGTCAAGATCTCAAAGAGGGGGACCTTAACGGTCCGGATCAAAAGGTGCAGGAAGGTCCTGACGGTTAGTTCTCCAAAAGGGAGGTCTAACGGTCAAGATCTCAAAAGGGAGGACCTGAACGGTCAAGATCAAAGGCACGGGGAGGTCTGCGGAGGCAAGGATACGCGAGGAAAGGCTGAGGCCGTTAGATCAAGATCGGATGGCGCAAAACAAAGGGACCGTTCGGACCAAGCGAACGGGTCAACGAGACCAGGCCGTCTCGATTAAGATCGGACGGCTAGGAGGAAAGGGGACGTTCGGACCAGCTTAACATGCCCTTAGGATCAGCCATCCAAACAAAGATCGAACGGTCCTTAATGATAAAGGCAAGGCCTCAGCAGACGACCGCAGAGCCAACGTGGGTCCAAGCGCTAAGGAGGTATTGGACCTAAGGAGGTCTGGACCTTTAGATCCAACGAAGGAAGGACTCAGACGGCTAAGATCTCCAAGAGGAGGTCCTAGCGATGATCTCGAGCAAGGGAGGTCTTGAGCGGTTAAGATCTCTGCAGAGGAGGTCATAACGGCCAGATCTCGAGCAAGGGAGGTCTGAGCGGTTAAGATCTCCAGAGAGGAGGTCCTAACGGCTAGATCTGAGCAAGGGGAGGTCTGAGCAGTTAAGATCTCCAGACAGGAGGTCCTAACGGCCAGATTTGAGCAAGGGGAGGTCTGAGCGGTTAAGATCTCCAAAGAGGAGGTCCTAACGGCCAGATCTGAGCAAGGGGAGGTCTGAGCGGTTAAGATCTCCAGAGAGGAGGTCCTAACGGCCAGATCTGAGCAAGGGGAGGTCTGAGCTACACAAAAGTGGTCCAGGCAAGCAAGGAAAAGGTCCTAGGGGACTCGAAGGGGGTCCGAGGACACATGAAGGAGGTCTATAGAGGCAAGGGAGGTCCAAAAAGACTCAAAAGAGGTCTTAGCAAAAACGGTAGTACCGACACCCTGCAGAGGTACGACCGGGGGTCGGAAGTACCGGAAACGAGTAACGGAAAAGACCAGACTAGGATGCCGCACACAAACTGAACCACCCAGGAGGGAGGTCCAACGAAAAGGAAACAAAGCCAAGCTTTGCCTTGAGAGGTCAAAGGGGTTTTGAAACACAAACCCGAGCTGGATCCTCAGCAGGAAACCCAAAGCAAGGGGAGGTCTGAGCAAAGGGGGTGAGGTAAAACAGAGAGGGAGGTCTGAATCTCAAAGAGATTCAAACCAACAAAGGAGGTTAGAAAAGAAAAGATAAACCAAGAGGCACACTGAGAAGCTTCGGAGGAACCACAGCCCAAAGGGCAGCGAAGAAACAACAGAGCCACAACCAGCAGAGAGCACCAACCAAGAGCTTAGTTAAGGTTTGATTAATTCAAGTTAAATTCTCCAAATTTTCAAAATGTTAGGTTAAGCTTTGGATTCTCAACAAAGCCAAATGGTTACTTTTATTTTGAAAACTGGGCAAGAATCTAGGAGAAACGGGACGTTACATCTAGTCTAATCCATGCAAAGCGCAACTCGGGTCCAATCAAATCCATAGCCGTATACCCACAAATCTGGCATCACTCAAGCTTAACCGATCCCCTCCTGACTAAATAGGCGAGAAATATTACAGTTTTTAGTTGGATAAAATTCATCACAAGTGGTGAAGGATACCCTTCTGTCACAAGGCTCCCTGCCGAAAACCCGTTTGGATAGAGATCCAAAACCAGTTGACAAACCATTTTGAAACAAAACTGAGATCTAACTTTGAGTGGCTTTGCTAACATGTCCATGACTGTGGACACGACTATTTGAATAGATTTACACTCTGCAGAGGTGTACAGCTTTACCCACATGAGGTAATCCACTTATACTGTCCGCTTACACACTTCCTAAGGTGTGCGACTACGGGATTACCACAAGGCCTTTACAATGCTCCATTCCACTGTAGCCCCTCCTCGCGAAGGTTTCGCCTCCTTTGGATAGAAACCCGCAGGATCTGGGCCCCCTCTTGCGCCAGGTGGGACTTACATAGTCGTAACATGACAACTCACCGCATCAGAAGGAACAGCCATGATGGAATGTTACAAATTAGTTGGCCAGGTCATGCCCACTCAAGACATGTGGTTGCACGGGGTGGCTAGCAAGATGCAGCTCTCAGACCAGTCCTTAACTGACCTGGGCGACCACCACGAACCCTGGGCCTCAACCTTACCCAGGTTGAACCCGTGCATAAACATGCACTAGCCAACAAACCAATTCGCCCAAGTCCAAACCATTTTCCTTTTCCTTTAATTTTCGAAACACATTTTCAAATCTCCATGACAACCCAATATCATGGCTAAGCATTTAAAACAGCAGTTGGTCTTAGATGGTAAAATTTTCCAAAATCAAATGCTTTTGGGTCTAAGCATGACTGAGCATAATGTTTTCAAATGATCCTGGTTTACACTATGGCATCAACCAGGTTTTATCTAAAGTGACAACAGAGTGGGAACAATGTCAACATGGACCATACAAAGGATTCAGCATAGATATGAATTTAAAACACGTATTGAAATACTTAGCGTAAATAAGCATGCAGTAATCATTAAAATAGAACTTAAATAATTTGAGATACTGGGTGCAATATGATCAAGAGTGTAGCTTGCCTGGCTTGAAAGCTTTGAGGAACAAATTGGGAGAACTCGGGCTCCCCGAAGAGTCGCAATCTACACGAGACAAAGCAAAGCAAAATCAAATAACAGCCAATAAGATCCAAATAAACTCCAAACAAACCCAAATAGCAAAGAACAGAACAAGATGAACTAAGAAGGGCTCTCAGGAGGTGGTCCAACAGAAAGGAGGAGGTCCATGGGAGGGTGGTCTTTACAAATGACCGAAGAAGGTGGTCTTTTGCAAAGAAGCCAGCAAAGACCAAAAGAGTGGTCTTTGCAAAAGATCAATGAAGGTGGTCTTTGCAAAAGACCAAAAGGGCGGTAAAGACCAAGAAGGTGGTCTTTGCAAAAAGGGAGATCCTGAGAGGGTCCCGAGAGAGCAAAAGGGAGGTCTCTGAGGAGGAGGTACAGAGGAGGACCCAAGAGGGTCGTCTCTGCAAGAAGACCGAGAGGGTCGTCTTTGCCAAGGGAGGTCTTGAGGAGCTCAAGGGACGTCCTGAGGAGGATGTCCCGAGGAGGTCAAGGAGGTCTTAGAGATGGTCCTGAGGAAGAGATCCTGAGGAGGTCCTCAGAGGGTCGTCTTTGCAAAAAGACCAAGGCGGTCATCTTTGCAAAGAGGAGATCCTCGGGAGATCCAAAGGAGGAGGTTCAACAAAGGACACAATGTGCTGCATGGTCGTAAGACAAATACGATTACGCAACATAATCGCATGGAACCAAGGAAGGAACACAGCACAGAGGTACTCACCAAGGTCGAGAGAAAGATAGAAGAGGAGAGGGAGGAGGTCAAGGGCTCGGCGGCGACGGTTGAAGGTGACGCTGGCACTCCAGCGAACTCCTTTGGTGGCAAAGTGGCGGCGCAAACTCCGGCGAGCTTCTTGTCGACGAGGAGGCAACGGCATCGCCTCAACGGACTCCTTGGCGCACTTCAAGCACTGAGCAAGATGGAAAAGAGCTGGAGAGCTAAGTGGCCAAAGGTGAGGAAAGGAGGGCTGCTCAGGCTATTTATAGCCAAGAGAGAAAGAGAGAGTGGCACTGAGAGACTCAGTGACTCTCAAGTCAAAGGTAGGTGAGGGACAAGATAAGGCATGGCCTGAAAAGAAGGAAAAGATGGGGCAAGTAAAGGAAAAGACAAAAAGGGGGATACACGTACTACAAAGAAGGATAAAGATTCAATGTGCATGCATTCGTGGTGGGGAGAAGGAGGAAATGAGCTGAGCTGACAGGTGGGACCAGTCAACTACACGGGTGAGGTGGTTAAACCAATAGGGTGGTCATGACCAAAGGATGTCATGGCAAAACGACCAAAGAGGAGGAGGTCGCGGCTAAAGGACAAAAGAGAGAAGGTCACGGCCTCAAGGGGAGGTCGCGGCCAAGAGGGAGGTCCTGACCACAAGGGGTGGTCATGACCAAGAGGGTGGTCTTCACAAAAAGACCACAAGGGTAGTCTTTGCAAAAATACCACGAGGTCCAGACCACAAGGGTGGTCTGACCCGCAAAGGTGGTCTTTGCAAAAGGACCAGAAGAGGACACCAAGGTCAAGATCAACTCAAGGGAGGTCCTGACGGTCAGATCAATTCAGAGAGAGGTCCTGACGGTCAAATGAGATCAAAGGAGGTATCAAAAGGGATGGGACGTTCAGATCAGCCGAACGTGCCAAAAAGATCAGGCCGTCCGATACAGATCAAATGGTTTCAAACAAAGGCGCAGAGGTCTGATCCATCAGATCTAAACGAAGGGAGGTCTGGGCCATCAGATCCAAACAAAGGGAGGTCTGGACCATCAGATCCAAACGAATGGAGGTCTGGACGGAGGGGTTTCAAAGGAAGAGGGATCCAACGGAGGAGATCCACAGAAGATGGTCCAAAGGAGGTCTTGACGATCAGGATGAACTCAAAGGAGATCCCGACGGTCAAGAGGAGCTCAAGGAGGTCTCAACGGTCAAGATGAACTCAAAGGAGATCTTGATGGTTAAGAGGAGATCAAAGAGGTCTTAATGGTCAAGATGAACTCAAAGGAGATCTTGACGGTTAAGAGGAGATCAAGGAGGTCTTGGCGGTCAAGATGAAAGCAAAGAGAGATCTCGACGGTCAAGACCAACACGGGGAGGTCTCAACGATCAAGATGAAGCCAAAGAGGATCTCGACAGTCAAGACCAACACAGGGAAGGTCTTAACGGTCAAGATGAAAGCAAAGAGGATCTCGACGGTCAAGACCAACACAAAGAAGGTCTCAACGGTCAAGATGAAAGCAAAGAAAGATCTCGACGGTCAAGACCAACACGGGGAGGTCTCAACGGTCAAGATGAAGCCAAAGCAGATCTCGACGGTCAAGACCGATACAGGGAAGGTCTCAACGGTTAAGATGAAGCCAAATGAGGTCTTGATGATCAAGATGGAATCAACGGGAGATGGAGCGACAGAGAGGAAAGGTGCGGAGGAGCGGGGCTACCAGATTACAATCAGACGGAGCAAAGCGATGAGGATGTTCGGACCAGCCGAATGTGCCAACAAGATTGGGCCGTCCAACACGGATCGGATGGTCCACAAGAGATGAAGGTCTGGAACAAGCAGGAGGTTCGAACGGACACGAGGGAGGTTCGAGGAAGGTTCAGAGGGACACGAGGAGGTCCAAATGAACACAGGGAGGTCCAAAGGAGCACAAGGAAATTCAAATGGACAAGAGGAGGTTCAAACGAAGGGGGATTTCAACCCAAATTTGAATTTCGAACTTCAAAGGGCATTTGAAACACAAACCCGAGCTTGGAACACCTCGGGGGTGGTCGTGACCCAAAGGGGAGGTCAAAACCAAGGGAAGATTCAAACGGAGGAGGAGGTCTAGATCACAAGGAGGTCTACACAGAGAAGGTAGTTTAGATCAAAAGAAGGCTTAACTCCAAAAAGAGATTCAAACCAACAAAGAGGTCTGAAGAGATTCAAACCAACAAAAAGGTCTGAATACAAGGGTAGTCTAGACACAAAAGAGGTCTAGACACACAAGAGAGTTCCAGACACAAGGAAACCTCAACTCCAAGAGATGGCCAAGCAAGAGGGAGGTCTGGGTATAAAGGAATGCCCAAACAAGAGAGAAGTTTGGACATAGAAGAATGTCCAGACAAACAAGAAAAGGGGGGTCCGGTTACAAAGGAAGTCTGGACACGAGGAGAGGTCCAAACTCAAGGAAGTCTGGACAAAAAGAGTAGGGCTAAGAGGAGAACAAAACTAACAGAGAAAGGGAGAGACTACTCTAGAGCTCGAACAACACCGAATAAACCAAGCTTTAGGATTAGTTGAAGTTCGGTTTAGTCATTTTAAATACCTGAATTCTGAAAATCTCAAGTTAAACTTTAGGGCTTCAACAAAACCAAATGGTTCTTTTTATTTTTGAAAATCTTCAAAAAGACTCAGAAAATCAGGGTGTTACACCAAACAATACTATCACGCCACTGATGGTGGCGTGACAAGAGTTTGACAAGATACGAGCTGACGTGACAAGAGTTTGACAAGATACGAGCTGGTGTGACAAGAGTTTGACAAGATACAGGCTGGCGTGACAGTGTTATTTTTTCACGCTATGGGTGGTGGCGTGACTAAAGAGGTCAAAATTGGAAATAAATTTCGCGGGGGGTTAACTTTAAAATAAAATTTAAAAAAGAGTTAATTAATAAAAAAAATTCTGCTAACTGGTATAAATTAAATAGAGAGTTACCGAGGACTAGGTGGTGTCGGGACGAGTATTCAACTGCCATGGAAAGTATTCCATTCTCATTCTGAAGCTAGCGCCTAAGGAACGTGTGCAAAGAATTGCATGCACGATGCTAGTCGGAAAAACGGGGAATTTTTTAAAAAAATAATATATTTTTTATTCGAAATATCAAAAATATTCCGGCGATAAATTTTTTTACAAAAATATACGTCTGTCGCCCAATGGTTGAGCGATTTAAGTGGAATCGCTGAAGCAGTTAGGCGGATCGTTCGCCGCCAACAGCCATGACTACAACTAATCGCCAAATGATTGTAAACGATCGCCACTCCTCAGCATATTCGCTATCGCCGCTTAATAAATGAGCGACAAGTCCATCGCCTAACCCTACGGTGATGAGGTCCAATACCAACCTTATGGCGATAGGAGCTCGACCTTCTTTTACCTTTTCATTATTGTTTAATTGAGTTGTAATGAATATTACATTTTGTAGGTTAATTAAATTTAGCAAATCTGATTATATCATGTTATTTATTTTGAAAATAATAGTGTTGTCATGATGTTGGTTGGTATGTTTGTTATTTTCAGAGAATATTATGGGTACGTAAATTTGTCGACTCGCAATAAGATTTTGTGATCGTTGTATATTGTTGTAGTCTTGGTAAATTTCGCTGAATTTTGTGAGGACGATTGAGACAAGAATGATATGTAAATACAAAGGTAAGTGATATTTATATGCGTATGTAGGCACGTAGTCGATGTCGCATTTTATGGAGCTTATATGCATTATGAGTGAACAGCTAAGAACGCCATTGTGATTATGAAGATGGCGTAAAACATGGAGGATTCAATGTCGGTGTAATGGTTCTTTCGGGATTCCACTAGAAGAGGCATACTTGCAATATAGTTTTGCTTTGATGGGTCTCCTAACCGTAACTACATTAGAGTCCGCAGAAGCACGTTACACGTAGTCACATGGCATCATGGTTCGGCTAATTGCTTTAGTCATCCTCTCTACTACTATGGTACATTGTGACGCAAGCATCCGAACCATGTAAGTATACATGCCTTTAGGGATAGTAAAAACATGGGGGTAGGACGGGGACTACTACGTAATGACCGACCATCAAGGGACCAGGCTATTTTCCTTCCTTGCCATTTCGGCGTTGAACTCTCGCCGCCTTCCCTTCCCTTGTCGCGGAGTGTGCACGCCGGGTCGGTATATCAAGTCGCCCATATCTCGTAATTCCATGATGTATGTGCACCGTGATATTTAAAATTGTAAGAAGGATTTACATTGTTCATAACTCACGTTGTCGATACGGATTATGCCGGACGACCGGATACGTATGTGGCGTGCTCACCAAGATGAGCCTTTCCTTGCCCTTGTCGCGGATCGCCCACATCGGCCGGTATGTCGAAGTCGCCCATGTCCCGCGATTCCGTGATGTAAGGGCACCGATAGTGAAAATCGTAAGAATGATGTAAATTCTTCAGAACTCACGCCGTCCATACGGATTACGCCCGGCGATCGGATACGCTGTGGCGTCGGTCAACCGCATGAGCCTTTTCCTTGCCTTTATCGCGGATCGTGCACGCCGGGCCGGTATGTCGGTTGTCCATGTCCCGCAATTGTATGATGGATGTAAGTACACCGTACAGGGAAACATTACGTAATAAGGATGTAAACTCTTCATAAATGACGTCATCGATATGGATTACGCCCAGGCGAGTACTGGGCTCCTTCGGTGCCTCCTCAACAGGGTCCGGTACGTAAGGTTTCCACCGCGACGGTTCTCGCCCGCATCGGTAGTTCAAAGATGTACTTGCCGATGAATGCCCCGTCGACATCTCCGCCATCGATCCATCGAAGAAGTGGCGGCAGATCTCGGCCGCCATTACGGGGATGAAGTTAAAAATTTAAGCAATTGAACGTTGGTAGAGGAAAATCGACACTGCGAAAGAAACACTAACGAGGTGATGCCCGCATGTGTAGTACGCCCGGCGGCGTGTATCGGTGTGTGGATCAATGATCTCGCGGTTCGCCACACACACACCGCGGGATCGGAAAACGTGGTGGTACCGAGCATCTTTCATTGATTTATCCGGGTATTTTAGCTGTTCTCTTCGCTTAAGTTACTTTTGCTTCTTCAACAACCTCGCGAGAAGTTTGTCAAGAGTCCATAGTCGGGTATGTGTTGTGTAGTGTTGTGAGAGTTGGGTTTGGTTCAACCTCTTTTATAAGCTCCATGGTTGGCATGGTGTGGTTAATTTCATGCGAGGAGAGAGTCTTGTTTAAAATTTCAAAAGCCGAGGAGGTAGAGTGTTGTCAAGTCGGCCTCGAAAAGTCGGGCGAGGCATAGTGTTGTCACGCCTTACTTTGCAAAGGAGAAGTCATGGCTTGCTTTATGAGTGTCTTTTTATCGGTCTCAAAAGTCGGGCGAGGCGTAGTGTTTTCACGCCTTTCTTTACGTAGTCTTGTCTTTTCGGTCTTAAAAGTTGGCGAGGTGGTCGTGGTTATCAAGTCGATCCGAAAAGCCTAACCCTAAACCTAAACCCTAAACCGCGCAAAGCTGTCTCGCTTGGTCTTATCATCGCGCAAAGTCGCTGCGGTGGCCTTGTCACCGCAGTAAAGTCGTCTCCTTTGGTCTTATCACCGCATAAAGCCGCCCGTGTGGTCTTGTCACCGCGCAAAGCCGCCCCGGTCGCCTTATCATCGCGCAAAGTCGCCCGTGTGGTCTTGTCATCGCGCAAAGCCGCCTGTCGCCTTATCGGCGCAAAGTCGCCTGTGGTCTTATCACTGCGCAAACCCGCTTTGTTAGTCTCCCCCCGCGGGCCTATAAAATGCACGCCCCACGTTCCGAATTACGACCACTAGACCCTTCAAACCGTAGGAGGAAGAACCTTCTCCGTTTTATAGTAACATACGATGGCAGACGCCCAGGGACCAGTCCAACCGGGTTCACCGAAGCCGGACCTTCTCCCCGAAAGGATGGAGGACTTCGGCCCTAACCACCGGTTGATGCCGAACAAGCGTGCTCAACCTAAGTGGTCAAATGCGACACGGGAGGACGCTATCGCGTGCCATAGACGGCCTTTTTCGATGGTGGACGGCGTTTCTTCCGATGCCCATACTGGGTAAATATTTTTGTTTATGTTATCGTAATACATCGCCCATACTAACCGCCCTTTGTAGCAGATGGCGAAATGCAACTTCACCACCGGATCGATCCTCCCCATGAACGACACAGCGGTACGTGGATGTATTGTGGAACCGAATCTTTGATTTGGAGGCACAAATTGACGATCTGAACGAGCAAAATGACGACCTCCGCCAACAGATGCAGCAGGAGGGGCAATGAGGAGGTCGTGAACATAGGAAGTTCCTATGATCCCGCATCTTCTTGTGCCAACCCTAGTCGCATATGTGCGTGCCACTACAACGACAATTTAGCCACGCCCGAGGCGCCTAACCGAGAACACTCTATGTGGGTTGTAGAGGCACCTTCTACAATTAAGGAGGGGCGAGAAGCTCAGACGTCGCTAGTGTCCCTTTTGTATGCACTTATGTTGAATCTCATGAAGCATGTAACTAAATGGTGAACGATTATTGCGGTTGCCTTTTATCGAGTTGACATGTTGTATCGATGTGTCGCAATTACGTTCAATCTCGTAACGTATGTAAGTAAATGGTGGACGCCTCATTGCAGTTGCTATTTATCGAGTTGACTTTTGCATCGACGTGTCGTGTGCATTAAGCTATAGGCGTTGATATGCATTGAACAAACATGCATTATATGAAAGAGTATATAGAAGAACGCAAAAGTAATCCAAGCATCATATATTAAGTGCAAAATTTAAGTATCACATAAAGAAAAAATGTACACCAAAGGCAACAAGACGCCTCTACTAGCCCCCAACCGCACCCCCAAAGATCCCTCGCGCCGCCACCGCCCAGTCCACCTCCGCGTCCTCCCCTACGGGCTCGCTTCGGCGTCTTCCTCTGCGCTGGGTGTCGGGGCCTCGGCCCCGAGAGGGAAAGACGGTCTGGAGCCCTGATCTGACGAGGACCGAGAGGCGGCAAAGGGGTGGACAGCACTGGGTGCTGTGTGGGTGCTGGCGCACCGAGAAGCTGTGAGCCGGACAGAACCTCAGCGGGTGTGGGCTGAGGTGCCGGGTCCTCGTCCACCAAAAAGTCCTGCGCGTCCTCGTCCAGCGCGTCCACGTCCTGCGCGTCCACGTGATGCGCGTGCACGTCGTCATAGGGCAACGCGTCGCACAAAGAAAATATTGTTAGTTAATAAAAAACGCTAAGCGGCCGCCAACAGAGACGTGACGCACCTCGGCTTAGCGCCATGGCGTAGAAAGTCGCCCACACGGAAGTGTGGCACGACGAGCGCGACGCCGCCGGTGTCGGACGTGCTCGCCGAGCCAACCGACCGCAAGGCGCTTCATCGCCGGACGTGTTTCGCTTCGACCCACCTCCTCGTGGCGCGTTAGTGTCGGAGGTGGTCCGCCGAGCCACCCGTCGTATGCGCTCGCTGTCGGAGGTGGTCGCCGAGCCACCGTCGTGGCGCTCGCTGTCGGACGTGGTCTGGTGACCTCCCGCTTTCTTTGTGGTGCCGCCGGACGGCCAAGGACGGACGGAGGTGAACCAGCCGAGCGTGCCAACCTCCGGAGCTCGTGCACGACAACAAGCCGAAAATACGCCACATCGCTGCCGAAAACGACGGAAAACTCGGGCCGTGTCTCGCATGTGCCTCCACACCGTCCGTGAACCTCTGCAGCCAGGAGTCGCAGCCTCGCAAGCTCAAAGAACCATGCCCGCCACATCGAAAAGAAGACACGGTGAAAACTGTAATGGCGGATAACACAAGCGAAATTTTCGGAGTTGCACGTAACATACCGCGTTGTGCACGTCCTGCGCTAAATGCACAGGGTATGTGTCAGTCGGTGCCGGGACACGTGGTGCGGGCTCGTCGCGGCGAAAGCACGAGCTCTGGTACATGTCTCGCGAGCGCATCAAATAATGTACTCATCATAGCTCGTGTGGTCGTAGGGGATGTCCTCCTACACACGGTCCTGTAGTGCGCCCTCCCACTGCGCTACCCACGGGCCCATCCTACTCCCCCGCCAGGTTGCCATGACTCTTCCCATCAGAGTCGCAAGACGAACATGTAGTTAGCAATGTATGCGTAAGAGACGACAACAAAAACAACTCATGTATGCCGACACTCACGAAAGTGCACGCTTCGCATCGTGACGCCTAACTATTTTAACTAACTAAATACCTACTTAAAAAATACAAGACAAAATAAATCAAACTTACCTCCTCGCAATCCAAATTTTTCTTTCTTCTCTTCTCCTCCCTTTTTTTTCTCCCTTTTCCTCTCTCTCCTTCTCTTTTTCCTCTCCTCTCCTCTCTTTCTTCTCCCAGAGCGATTATCAGGGCAATAAACGAATCGGCCGGGGACCGCATGGCGGCTATATAGGCAATCCAATCGCCGCCGCACCGCATGGATCGAACATGCATTTGTCAGACGGTTGGCGATCGATCCTATCGCCCAACCGTGGCGGGCGATCGAATAATGGCACCAACGGCCGCCTCTGTGCTTTTAAAGCCGAACGGTTGGGCGATAGGTTTGCAAATACCAACCGTTGGACGATAGGATTGAGTCGCCCAACCATTGGGCGACAGACGTATATTTTTGTAAAAAAAAATTTATCGCCGGAATATTTTTGATATTTCGAATAAAAAATAGATTATTTAAAAAAAAATTCGAAAAACGGGAGGCTAGTTTTGACATAATAAAACCAAAACTGAACTGTTCGGCAGATTCTGGGATAGCTTTGACCTTTTGGCAAGGCAAAACCAGAACAACTTGGCAAATCGAAGGGAAAAAGAATTAAATTCTGGGCAGATTATTATGGAAGAATATTCCAATACAATATAAGAAGAAAAAACAACCATGTTGAGAGTGGGATTTGAACCCACGCCCTTTCGGACCAGAACCTTAATCTGGCGCCTTAGACCAACTCGGCCATCTCAACTTCCGCTTCCTTTGTCACTCTGCCTTCTATTCGTACAAGTCCTCGTGACAGCTAAAGACAAAACACAAACCTTTTCAGAAAACCAATGTAACAGACAGTTCGTTCAGTCATCTCAAAGTCTGTCCACAGATGCCAGCAGCAACATACACACCGCTCGTCCAGTTATACTTCTTGTTTAAACTGGCCAAGAACATGCTTCTTTATTTTTGCATTTTGTCTGTGTACATGACAGGTCAAACACAATGTTTTGGCATCACAACTATGTACTTTAGTACAGACTGGAGTCCGGAAGCTCACCAGCATATTTATATGGTATACATGTATGTGTAACGGCCAATTTGATCTGTTTCATGGTATTCAAAACACTGACAAATGAAGTCAGCATGTGCATTATTCCAAACTCTGTATTTAACTGAAAATTGATAGCGCCATGCAAGGTCGTCAGAATCGCGCTCCTGGATCGGATCGGAGGTTGTCAGCAGGATCATAAATCGTAGGATCGATATAGAATCTAAGATCCTATATGATTCTGCAAAAGAAACATTTTTAAAAATCTATCTTGTATTTTTAACACTTCTACATTTTTAAAACTATACTCTTAGAATTTTTATTTACCAAAATGTAGTGCAAATGAAAGATCATTTGTTATTTATGCAAATTATAATGAACATGAAAAAAATACAATGAAAGGGACATATGCAAATAATTATTTATAATAAGTCACTAGAATCGGTAGAATCGGGTATGATCGTATAAAAATTTTAATCATGATTCTATAAATTTTTTGTTAGAATCATAATAATATTAAGATTCTACCAAATTAAATCAAATCGGTCTAGTCAATCTAGATCGTAGAAACGTAGGATGTATGACTAGAATCGAGATTCCGACAACCTTGACACCATGGCATGTACACGTGCATCATGACCGCAGGGAAATGTTCACTTGAGAAGTGACGGTTTGCTCGTCGAGGCAGTAGAGAGCATCAATGAGATGCATCCTGAGAGAGGGGCAGGTCCCTTGGCTGACTCCATCCCAACTTCTCCAGCCAAGCCAAAGATGGCAAGAACACATGCTGTCGCGACGAGAGCATCTGAAGGATCCACGGCGACAAAGGCCGCGATAACGGCAGTCACAGCACACCCCGTCGCTGTGATCTTCTGCATCATGGCCACACCGTTGCTTGCACCGACAACCTGCTCCCCGTCGGTGACGAAATCATCCGCTCCGGATACTGCAACAACAGCCCCACTGGATTGTGCCAACGCTTTCGTGGCTTGCACGGCATCCCCTGAGTTGTGTGAACTGTCCACACCCTGCAATTTCATCAGAATTGGTGCCATTGGCAACAAGAAGGAATACTATCGGCGGTATAGGTATGTGGTATGCGTTTTGCTAATCTTGAGAAAACTGAGATAGGGGGTCTAATCATCCCGTAACCCCAGCAAGAACTCAACTTACGTAAGGAAAGGTTGACCAGAGAGAGCGCAAGTACCTAGTCATTCTGAAATTTCTTAGTCACTGGATGAGATTGTGGAGTGGAGGCAACAACTCTTTGGTGATATATACCTTTGCAGCCTTGACTTGGTCTATTTAGTTTCTTTGTTGTAGTCTGGCACATTGTTTCTGTTCTCTGAGCTCCTCCTATAGTTGGATGGGTTTGTTGTTCTGCTATTCTCTTGTTCTGTACTGATGGTCGCTGGTATCCCCAGCATGTTTGGACCTTTTGGGTTGTATCAGACTGCTTATTTAGCTAATTCTGAAATTAGCCACAAGATTCGACGGACAGCATATGTTCCCGATAGGTCACTTTGGATAACAAATCACATACGAAAAGGTTTGAACAGGCAAGACAAAAAAAAACGGTGCCAAGAGCAGGTCGAAAAATCAGTCAATAGACAAGGATGGTGATAGCAAAGGTTTACACAGGGTTTTAAGATTGTGAGGAGAATGCAGATATCATTTTTTTTTCATTTCATTTCATTCAGTTAACTGTTGGCGGCTTCTTGCAATTTACAATCAAACAATCGATCCATCTGATCTAGTTAAGATTTTGTTAGTCCTTGCTTGGATTGGACATTAAAGAAAGAACAAGGTATCGTACTTTGAAGGAGGAGGCGGCGACGGCTCTACGGGAAGCGAGGGCGAGGATCTCGGACGCGCTCCCCCTGACGACGACGGGCAGAGGGCGAGGAGGGAGAGGCAGGCCTCCATTTGGAAGTCTGAGGCCGCGGTGGCGACAGGGTCGAGCACCCATGGCCGGTCTGCGGAGGCGGCGGCGTGCATGGATGGGAGCCAGTCCTCCGAGAGTGTAGGATCGTTAATGACAATCAGAAGGGGTGAATAATTGTGGAAGATTTTTCGTACTCAATCTTCACGTCCGCAGCAAAAACAAGCCACGCTAGCACCAAACTCCACCCGCCAGTCTCTAATCAGATCAGCAAAAGTGCAGAAGCCGCTAGCACTTGATCTCCTCCTGTGCCGCCGCTCAAACCTTGTCGAGCCTGCCCACAAAGCCTGCCGAGCGCCGCCACAAAGACTAAACGATGCCGAGCAAGCCTGCTCACCTAATCCACAAGACTCTCACGTACTAGCACCTCCAAAACGTGGCCTGCATATGTGCACAACCACTAACACAAAGACCTCAAAGAAGCGACAAGCGGCAGCCTATCCTGCAATATAACCATGAATACACACTAGAACAAAAGCAATTATATGATGGTGTTCTCACGCACGAGCTAAAGCCATCAACTCCATCATCTCATGCACAAGCAAAAGCCACGGCCGCACAACTCCTTAGATCAGTTTTTCAGGAGCAAAACACCAACAACCAAAAGCATCTACTTGCCAACGCCCGAACACAGCACGTCCAGTCCTTCACCTCCTGCCGCCGGCCCTAATGCCTTCCAGAAAAGACTCCAGCCGCCTCCGATTTCTGGAGATCACCCAAAAAGCAATCAATCTCTTCGATCGCCAGCGCTTTATATCTTCTAGCGCCCCAGCCCTAATTTCCTCCACGCGTTTTCACCTAATCCCGTAGCACCAAGCCTTGCCACATCAGCCCATCATGCATGCAGCTTCAAAATCTGTAATCTCAGCTTTCCAATTTTGGACAATCCAAAATTGTCACGTGTCGTAGCCTCCGAACCGCACATTCGTAGCTCCAACACGCATCATCCATTTTTGATCTCCACGCGCCCCAACTCGAGCCTGACCGTCTCCTCCAGCATCCTCGACCCTCTGGACCATGACTTCGTACCAAGCCATCTCCCGGTCACCGTCGTAGACCACGATTGCCTCCGAGTTACCCTACATATGCAAAGACCAAAATAACATATTTTTTCGACACAAGTTCTTCCTAACTTGACCAACATAAGTCCACACACACCACACACCTCAAATAACATCAGTACCCAATATTGTCAATTATTCATCAACTAAAATATACTAGTCCTAGCCACATGGTCTAACAATCTCCCCCTTGATGAATACATTGACAACACTCCAAAATCGAGAGTTGAATTTTTGAAAGAAAAGAAATTTACGAAAAGAAAGTTTCAAAGCTGCAAAGCAAACACTTCAAAACCACAACTAAAAAACTCCACCTCAACACAAGGAACTAAAAAACTCCCCCTCAACACAAGGGAAGAAAATTTCTCCTATTTTTCTCCCCCTTTGGCAATGTAAACATCAAGAACTGCAAAGAAAGAATAATTCTAAAATAAAGGAGCAAGGAGAGTAAAAATCAAGAACCTTTGTAGATTGTCCAAGTCACTTCGCATTGATTTAGTAAATTAACTAAACCATCTTTTTAATAGAGCTATCTAAATCATATAAAGTCATATACCATATAACGATGTCAAAACAAGTCTTTAGAATGATTAAGCGTTTTAAATTAATGACATGCATCTCAACAATGACCAAACTAATTATAAAGAGCACAATGAGATATCACAATGAAAAGTTAAATCCTAAAAAATGAAGCAAACTTTAAAGCTAGATGAGCTACCAATCTCATGTAACAACCTATTGCTCCACACTCTATTCTTAAGCATGTGGCATACTTATAGCATACTTCTTTTCAATGGTGCCATGCTTATAACATACTTCTTTTCAATGATGGCATACTTGAAGCATACTTCTTTTCATTTGAGCACTTTTCATTTACACACACACACACACATATGTATGGCATGTTTGAAGCATATATCTTTTCAATTGTCTCTTTCTTTTTTTATATAACATGCTAAATCGAGTGAACATAAAAAGATTGCAATAAGAAACATACGAGCTTCATATACAAGATTTAAAATAAGATTCACAATCAAGCTAATCCTTGTCAATGAACATCGCAAAGTACTAACTATAATCAATCTAGTCAAAGTATTATGCCATGTCACGCTTTAGTTCAAATGTGGCAAAGTAATTAAAACCAGTCATAATCAAAGCTACACAGCACATGAGTAAATTTGATAACGAGAGCTCTACACCTCATTTGATTTCAATGGTTTGGACTTGATGAATTGTTTGACAAGTAAAATAAACAAAGCTTTTGAAGTTTTAAACAACAAGCTCCCCCTCAGAATAATCCCACTGGATGACACACCCCCAACTCACCCTGCAAATAAGATATAGGAATTCAGTACTGAGATACACGATATGGAGGAACAGCAACAAAACTAGAACCAGAACCACGTGTGCGTGCGCGATCAGAATGCAAATTATGTGAATTAAATCCCAAACTAGTACGTGAAACAAATTTAAAGCCATCATGAAAGTCCTCTAAAAACCTAACCTTCGCATTAGTTCTAGGGACAATAAAAGAGGTTGCACATTTTTGTCTTAAGGCATTCAATCTTTCATTTTTTTTCTCTTTCTTAACACGCCTAAAGCAAAATTCATACAAGTGCCCATCTCTACCACAATAGGTGCAATGAAATTTAACAAAATTAGAATTCCTTTGAGATGATGAGCTAGCACCTACAATATTAGCAAAAGAGCTTTGCATAAAACCAACAGATTTAAACACAGTTTTATGAGGCTCACTTTTTGTTTCAATTAGCCCACTTTCAATTATCTTAACTATCTTAGGTGGATTATTCTTGGCATAATTAGCAGTATTAAATCCTAAACCGGTATTTTTGACACTCAGTTTTGACTTATCTAGAATCATATTCAAAATTTTCTTGCCAAAAGAAAATCTCTCTAAAGTGTCCTTAAGGTACTCATTTTCTTTAGCTAAAGTGTGACAAGTTGTGCATTTAACCGGTTCATTCACAAGATTCTTAGAAGCACTAGCCTCAATCAATCTATCTTTTTCAGCAAAATCATTAAGTTGTCTAGTCAGTGCTTCTATCTCTGTACTAAGCTTAGGACAATTAGTGCAAAAAAGTGTCTCATGATAAAGCATATGTTTAATAGATTCCTGAGAAGAATTAAGTCTAGCTTCTAGCAATTCACAATTAGAGCAAGTTTTAGATTGAATATTTAAAATACTTGACTCTAAACATGTAGGAGAATTAAACTTGAGCTTTTCAATTTCATCATTTGCAAGTTTTAACTTTTCATCACAATAATCATGTGCCAATCTTAGTTCATCAAGTTTAGAAGTTACATCCCTAAATTGAACCAAGATTGATGCATTAATTGTTCTAGCAGTCTCCAACTCAGAGTGTAAAACTTGACAAGACTCACAAGATTCATCATTAGGAATAGAAACTATAAGTCTATCAATTTTAGAAGTTAAGTTTTTAACGAGACAATTTTTTTCTTTCAGTTTCTTTTTTGTCTTTTTCAATTCAATAGCAAATTTAATCAAACCATTTTCAAGCTCATCATATGATGGTCTTACCTCATCGGGATCACTGTCATCGTCGTCGTCGTTGTCGTTTCTTGCTATGAAGCACATGCCCGTGAAGTCATCGTTGTTCTTCTTCTTACCTTTAGCATCATCATTGTCGTCATCGTCGTCGTCGCAACTCTCATATTCCACATCACTCAGATCAAGATGCTCGATAGCCGAAAGGAACTTTTCAGCTAATTTCCGACGGAAATTGTCACCCTTGATGTTGTTGTTCTTGGATGGCCGGCGACGATAATTCTTGTCTTCTTTGATCACCTTTCCCTTGAGCTTGGGACACTCCATCTTAATGTGACCTGGCTCACCATATTCATAGCACTTGATTGAACTTGACACACCACCTCGCTTTCTCATCCTCATATTGTTGAGTGCCTTATATGCCCGTGAGAAGATCAACACAAAATCTTCTTCAGGGAGATGTTCGAACTGTTCTTCTGAAAAAGAAGACAAAGCAGACACAAGAAAAGAATTCAACAAAGCAGCCTGCACGGGGTTAGTCACAAGTGCTAAAGATGAAGGTTTATCAATCTTAGATGGCAAAGCTTCGATCTCATAGGTTTTCAATCTAGAGAAAAGATCATCCATGGTTGAAGTATCTAGATCAATAGTTTGATTGATAGTTGTGACAGTCATCGACCACTCAGAACCTAAAGATCTCAAAATTTTAGTTGCATTACCTTCATCAGTAGGAATAACATTAACACCGCACAGATTACTCAATATTTTTTCAAAACAAGCAAACAGATCATCAATAGCTTCACCAGGCTTCATAGCAAAATCAGAGTATTCTTTTTTATAAAGATTTTTACGCACTTTCTTAATTTTAGTGGTTCCTTCGTGATAACCGCAAAGAGTTTTCCATATTAAGTGGGCAGAATTAATATGAGCTACACGATCAAATTCTTTACGAGAAATCCCTTGAAACAACAAGTTACGAGCTTGAGTATTTAAATTAACTTCTGTTTTATTTAGATTAGTAACAGTAACAGGACCCTCATAAGGTCTAGAAACCTTATTCCAAATATCATTACCTTGAGCCTTAATATAAACTTGCATACAACACTTCCAAAAAGCAAAATCAGTACCATCTAACATGGGAGGACGATTCACATACCTCTCTGATGCTATAGCAACCTTGCTCTGATACCACTTGTAGGATCGTTAATGACAATCAGAGGGCGGTAAATGATTGTGGAAGATTTTTCGCACTCAATCTTCACGTCCGCAGCAAAAACAAGCCACGCTAGCACCGAACTCCACCCGCCAGTCTCTAATCAGATCAACAAAAGTGCAGAAGCCGCTAGCACTTGATCTCCTCCTGTGCCGCAGCTCAAACCTTGTCGAGCCTGCCCACAAAGCCTGCCGTGCGCTCGGCCACAACACCCAAACGATGCCGAGCAAGCCTGCTCACCTAATCCACAAGACTCTCACGTACTAGCACCTCCAAAACGTGGCCTGCATATGTGCACAACCACTAGCACAGCACCTCAGCAAGCAGCAAGCAGCAGCTATCCCAGCACATAACCATGAATACACACTAGAACAAAAGCAATTATATGATGGTGTTCTCACGCACAAGCAAAAGCCATCAACTCCATCATCTCATGCACAAGCAAAAGCCACGGCCACACAACTCCTTAGATTAGTTTTTCAGGAGCAAAACACCAACAACCAAAAGCGTCTACCTGCCAACGCCCAAACACAGCACGTCTAGTCCTTCACCTCCCACCGCTGGCCCTAATGCCTTCTAGAAAAGACACCAGTCGCCTCCACTTTCTGGAGATCACCCAAAAAGCAATCAATCTCTTCAACCACCAGAGCTTTATATCTTTCAGCGCCCTGACCCTAATTTCCTCCACGCGTTTTCACCTAATCCCGCAAAGACAAAGCCTTGTCAAGATCAAATTTCATCATGCATGCAAATTTACCACAATGCATGTAGCTTCAAAATCTGTAATCTCAGCTTTCCAATTTTGGACACTCCAAAATTATCACGTGTCGTAGCCTCCAAACCGCACCATTCGTAGCTCCAACACGCATCATCCATCTTTGATCTCCACGCGCCCCAACTCGAGCCCGTCCGTCTCCTCCAGCATCCTTGACCCTCTGGACCATAACTTCGCACCAAGCCATCTCCTAGTCACCGCTGTAGACCACGATCGCCTCCGAGTTACCCTGCACATGCAAAGATCAAAACAACATATTTTCCCAGCACAAGTTCTTCCTAACTTGACCGACATAAGTCCACACACACCACACGCCTCAAATAACATCAGTACCCAACATTGTCAATTATTCATCAACTAAAATATACTAGACCTAGTGAAAGCATCTAGGCTAATAAAATTTATTTTGGTAATTAATGACAATATATGAATATGGGACTAACACGTTTATTGAGTATTCACAAGGTTAAGTCCCAATCATAAGAATGTCAAGATGGAGATGCATGCTAAAGGACAGCATGAAGATCTACAGGTTTCCAAGACAAGGTACAAGTAGTCTAGGATCCTTTTTTCGGTTTACCGGTCTTTGGAGAAAAGGTTGGAATACCGAATTATAGGTTAAATGTCGTACTATTAAGAGGGATCATGACTAGTAGCTTGACAGCATGTTCTTGTGCCTTATGGATCAATTTAGGATCATGCATGCATTTTTGAAAAGCCAGCTATTCGTTTCTGAGGACAATCGGTAGTACCGACTCTTTGTTGGCGGTTTGTTTTTTCTAGAACCATTGCATTTTGGATTTCTTCTCTCAGTTGAAGTGCGGTAGTACCGGCACGCTAAGTGCGGTAGTACCACACAGCGGTTGAACCGAACATTCGTTGCCGGTATGAAAATACCAGAACATGTGCAAATTGGTGTTCTTCTTTGATTGAGATGCGAGTACCCAAGATTCAACATCTTGGAACTACCGCACAAACGGATGAACCGATTTTCTTGAGCGGTATGGTTTTTTCAGAACCAATGCATTTCATGTTTTATTTGCTCAGAGGTGGCGCGGTAGTACCGCCGTGCTTTGCGCGAAACTACAGCTCACCGGAGCGACCGAATTTGTTGAGGCGGTACGTATTTTCCAGAAGCTATGCATTCTTGAGCCTCATGTGGTTTGGTCATACCGCTCTTGTATTTTGAAACTACCAGACCCCGGTAGTACCGCACCGTGGTTGGCGGTAGTACCGCGCTGTAATTTCCAACGGCTAGAACAATGGCATTAAATGCTCCGACATAGCTGTTACTCTGGGTAGTTAGGGAGCGGAAGTACCACTTTGTAAATAGCGGTAGTACCGATTATCCCGAAAGCTTCTGAACTTTTGCCCCAACGGTAGTATTTGAGTGGGTAGGGTATAATACCCCCCACCAGCTCGAGGACAAGTTGCTAGAATTCATTTACTTACATCTGAGCCCTGAGCATTCATTTCTACTCCCTTATTCTCTGTTTCACTCATTCATTGAGAGGGAGTTCAAGTGCATTCATTTCTATATTGATCCATTGCACTTGAGTGCCATCAAGTGAAGATTGTTGATTTATTACTCTTGGTGTGTTGCTGAACACCTAGACGGCTTGGAGTTGATAGCAAGGTGATCTCTTCAAGAACATTGTGAAGAGGGCCGGTGCAAGATTGTGAGTGGCTCGGTGTTCGCCATCTCCGGAGCGGAGCAAGAACAACCACTAGTGAAATCGAGGGAAGGCTTAATTTATGGAGCCGGCTTGATTGGTTCAAGCTTCCTCAACGTGGATTAGTGAAGATCGGCAAGTCTTCGATACCACGGGAAAAAGTCCTTTCTTCTTTGTGGTTAATTCTAGCCTTTCCTTTCCTGCATTTATTCTTCCAGAATTTACTTGTGCTTGTTCTGCTAGAAGTGCTTAGTTGCATTTGTCATTAGCTATCAACTGATTCGAGTTGCTGCAGTAGCTCTATCTTTTATTTGTGCTAGTAGCCTTGTTATAATCATTCCGTCTAAAATTTCTGAATTAATTGATTAATTTTTAGAAACCTCCTATTCACCCCCTCTAGTCAGTTATCCTTGATCCTACACCTAGCCACATGGTCTAACAGAGAGCGTGCTGACGTTGATGTAGACGACGTCGCAACGCGGGATGAAGTCAGAGACCTCGCGGAGGCAGTGGAGCATGGCAAGGGAGGCTCCGGCAGCGAGGAGCGCGTTGGCGGAGATGTCCATGGAGACCAGGTTGGTTATGCACTGCACCAGCGACGCCCGCAAGCATACGGCCGAGAGGAGCGCCCACGCGCGCATGCCCCATCATGCCTCTGTCCTCTCCTCCCCGTCCATGCCTATGGCTCGCGAAGCGAGCCGGTGGGTAGCCGGTGAAGCGATGCAAAGGGAGCTCCGGCGGAGGATAGGGAGAGTTTTTGGCTGACATGGGCGCTATTGCCGGGCGTAATGCTCCTAATCCTAACATCAAAAATAACATCACTGAGCTATCGACGGTTGACATCTAGCCAAGTCCGATCGTCAGGGCACGAACTAAGCCAAGTCCGGCACCCTAAGACACGATAGAGGGCATTGCCATGCCTCAGGGGCACGAGCAGAAGGATTGGCGTCGGTTTGGGTTAAAAAAAATAACACTGTTTAACACTTTAAAAAACTTTTTTCCCTTTGAATTTTTTCCTTCTTGTTTTTTTACCTCGCACTCTCAGCTTCAAATGTATTATCATATGTACTAAAACAAATCCAACAACTTTTTTCACATGAAATCATCGCCACCCTTCACTAACCTCGGTGGCTCAATGAGTCGATAGACGGTGTATGTGAAACACTATTTGATAACGCCGCCGCTTGCAGTAGTACACCGTCACCAGCCGTGGCAGCGGGCAGTAGTACACTGTCACCGGTCATGGTGGCGGAGGTGCATGTGCACCCATGCTTTGTGTGGGAGCGCAGGCATCCCCTCCCATGCCTTCAATGGCTCGGTGTCCCCAAGATAGTAAGAGACACCGAGTCACCGAGTTATCGAGCTATCGACTCACCGAGCCACTAAGGGCATGAGAAGGGGTGCCCGCGCTCCGCACCAAGCATGGGTGCACATGCACCCCGCCGCCGCAGCTGGTGATGGTGTACTACTGCTCGCCTCCGCCGCCTCATCAAATAGTGTTTTACATCCATCGTCTATCGACTCACCGAGCCACCGAGGGCAACGAAGGGTGGCGATGGCGACAGTTGACACCCAAGTTTGAAGCTACGTGTACTATGTTGCATCGTGGTTTCATGTGAAAAAGTTTGTGAAATTTGTTTCTGGTACATGTGATAATACATTTGAAGCTGCGAGTGCAAGGTAAAAAAAAAGAAAAAAGTTGTTTTTTAAAGTGTTAAATAGTGTCAAAATCATTTTTAATAGTTTTTTTTAACCCAAACCGTCGCTAATCCCTCTGTCGTGCCCTTGGGGGCTGGACTCGGCCTGGTCCGTGCCCCTCGGTGCCGAACTAGCCTGGTACGTGCCCTAGGGGCCCGGATTTAACACGTGGCGCGGGGGAGTCCGGCCCTTGGGGCATGGTGGAGGTTGAGTCTGGCCCCCTAGGGACCTGACTTGGCTAGGTGTCGACTGTCGGCAGCTCTGTGGTGTCATTTTTGGCATTACAGCTGGAAGAGAATTAAATTTGGCATTACGTCTGACAACAATGCCATATCCGCTAAAAACTCAGATAGGGAGGCTGACGGCAGGGGTATCGATACCTTTCGCTTTTTGGAAGGAGCGAGGGATTGATATGCGCAAGCCATGCATCCAAATCTGGGCATGGATAAGCCGATCAGGCGGCTAGGAAATGGAGGTCATGCGAGTGCACCGGCAATGACTTTTTCCAGGATCGGCCAATCAGGCGGAACAGGAAATTATTTTCAATTTTTTGCATAAATTATATTGTTTCCACTCCAACTTATTTGTGCATTCTAAACATGTATGGCTAAATTACATACGACCTATAGTTACAAGTTTTTTTTTTAACTTTTAACTCTTCTAATTTTGTACATCTTATGCCTCTGATTTGTATGATGATTAGAAAATGGCACGGAAAACATGTGTAAAACTTATAAATTGTATATGTGTGCAGTGTAGTCACTGTCTTTTAGAATTGAAGAAAGTATTTATCATTTTATTTGAGTTTCCGGTGATCACAAAATTGAAGCTACATCCATTGAGTTCCTTTTTAAGCAAACCTATATAGCTCCCAAACTAGGATAAGCGGTGAAGGGTTTTTAGATCAAACTGGGTTAATTCCTTTCGTTACAAAATTGAATATACACTTCTAAACGCATTTTTGTGGTTTATCCTATTACAATCTAAAGCATTTGCCTCCTCCCAAACCTTTTGGCCCCTTGTGTTCTTCCCAAATGCTCAAATCCCCAACTTACAACACTTTAGTCAAGGAAGCTCAATAGATTGGGGCTGCTTCTCCCCCTTTGTAGCCTACCGTACCACAAAAAACATAGCGCACTTTCTTGTTCCTTCCCTTTCTTCTCTGATCGGTGACTAATGGGATGAGGTTATCAATTTGCCCTATGATAGCTTCTCTTGATAGCTTGAAATTCCCAGCTCAAACAAGAAGTACAAAGTTGCCATGTAATGCAGCGGGAGAGGAATAAAAAGCTTTTTAGGTTATTCCTACTGATTTTGGTTCCTTATTTAATTTTTCAATTAAGTAGGAAGTTAGTTAACTTCATTATCTTGCAATGGAAGATGATGTTAATTGACAACGCCTTTTTGGCCTCCCCTTATTTTAGGTCACACCCCACCACTATTTAGGACTCGAATGATTCATTTAATCTCGGTAGAGCTAATTCGAAATACATAAATACATCATTTCAAAACAAGCAACTACTCTTTTAACAACAGATACAAACAAACAAAAGAGAGGATATGGGTGGTGTACTCAACTCGACATGTAGCTACCTGGCAACACCTATGGAACACACATGCGTCAAAATTTCAGTCGCTGATGGGCCGTTACCTCTCTCTACATGGTGCATAGGGAACATTCCATAGGATGTTTCCCTTTCCCACAACAATTGAAAACAACACATGCAACAATTAGCATGGCATATTCAACAATTGTTCAACTAGCATTAAGAACTTAGAGAAAATACTTGGAAGGAAACTCATTCTCTTAATAATTTCAATATATTTTGAGTTACATTAGTGCACTTATTCAATATTCAACTTAACTATGATTGAAAACTATTGCAAAAAAAATCCAAAACAATGGATCTGCTCAACAAATATATGTTACAATAGTGCAACATCCTGAACATGCAGGTCCAAAAAAATCAGTGACACTTTCGCAACAAAATCGAAAGAAGTAAACAAACATCCCAAAAAAGAGTCATTGCAACATTTAAAAATACGTCAGCAACGTTTTGAAACACAGAATGCAATATTTCAAACCAATTATTGATTCAACGAACCGTAACTCCTATTGCAACAAAAATATACTCCGATGCAACAAAAACAACTTACTACAACATTTAGCGAGGACACGCTACAACAAATAGAAACACTTTGTGCAACACCTAAGAAAAGGGGTTGCAGCAAAATTGAGAAACCCTTGCAACATCCTACCCAAGAAAGAATGAGCGTGAGCAGTAGCAAGGAGAGTCGAACTCGGAGGAGGCAGCGGCGGCCGGTCTTGTTGATTCGTTACTAGCGGGAGGGCCCACATCTGATGGGGGACAATGCTAGCCCTATGCCATTCAAACTGTCAATGTCGCGATTTCCTCTCTTCGCTGCCATCAGAGACTGAAGAGAGAGGAGCAGGAGCAGCTAGCTTATGGTGCTTGGCTATGTAGCTTGAAGCCCGTGGCTCACTGTGAAAGGTCTTTATCACGATCCCCGCAATTTCTCTCACCATTGCATCAACTTGTGCGCTACTCCTTGTCGTCAAGTACATCGCCAGCGAGCCTTGCTACATGGCGGAACATGGGGGAGAAGCAAGGGTCTCCGGTTACTCTACTTCCCATTCTCTCTCCTAATTCAAAACTCCGTACATCGCCGGCGAGCCTTGCTACATGGTGGAACATGGGGGATAAGCAAGGGTCTCCGGTTACTCTACTTCCCATTATCTCTCCTAATTCAAAACTCCTTAGGTGCTCACGCATGTCTAAACAAAAATCATGCATGCAGAAGTTGCTTTTGGTATTTGATTGCTGTATTTGGGAAAGAACGAGGTAGTGATTAGCTTGGAGAAAGTAGGAGAAGCAACGAGGAGATAGAGATAGAACTAACATGCAATTTTTTTTAAAGGATTAGGACGTGCAGAGTATTAGAGTGATAGGTCGATGCAGATCCATAGATAATTATTTTCTAGGAAGCATAACAAGATAATTGTGAGACCCTAGAATCGAATTCATTTCAAGTAAAGAGATTACACCAGAGGCATAACTCTTAATAGGAAACGAGCCCGATTTCAAGTTCCCGAATATGTGTCTCGCATTAGCTCCCAAGATTAATGGCTAATATGCACATATCCTGAACAACATTGTACACAGTCATAAACAATTCATACATTATTTAAAGGTGATTTACATAACTAGGACTTAGATACATAAGTTACATAAGTGATAAACATAAAAGTACGCAGCGGAAAAACAAATATAATACACCAAAAGTTCCATCCAAGTGAGAAACACCATCATTTATTAGCGTCGCCGTATTCGGTGCTAACGGATGGATCGTAAGCATATTCTTCCTCACCTGCAACAAGTGGTTAATCCGATTGACTACAAAAAGTACTCTTAAGTCTTACACAAATTAATACAAGAAAGTCTTTCATGTGATCACCATGATCACCTTCTCTTTTATGCAATGATGCTTATGAATGCACAATTATTCATGTGTTCATCAATAATATCAGAATCCAACATTCTTGAATTCATCAATACAATTAGTATCATGACTATTCACATTGTTTGCAAGTAATAAGATACAATCATGAACAATATAATGGTATGCTGAAATCTAACCTTCCCTAGGGTAAAATGATCTACAAAATGTACAACGACTAATCCATGAAAATTCTAGGGATTAACAGGGTTACCCTTGAAGAACACGAAGCCAATCACGAAACCTCCTCTCTTTCTTCATCCTTTCCTTCTCCTCCCTTCATCCTTCCTTCCCTTCCTTCTCTGGGCGAGACTCCTCTCATCCTTCTCCTTCGGCGGCAAAGAAGGAGGCGCGGCAGGCACGTAGAAGGTGGAGGGGGACAGGCAATCTTGCGGCTCTCGGGATTAGGGGTGCTACTGCCTGCTCCCAGCAAGTGGCCGAGCAGTGCCCCACTTGGGCTATGGTCTGAGTTCTAAAACTCCTCTTTAATTTCTGAATCTCCTTTCTAATTCTATTTAATTTCAGTACTAATTGTTCATTTTTGTTTTTCTTTAAACGGGATATTACCCTTGCCGCCTTCTCTCACTTCTTTTTTCACGAAGTCCTATCGACGAACACACCTTGAAACCAAGTGCCTGCATCTTTTGAACTAGATGGGACCTCTTTGATTTTTTAGGAATAGTGAACTTATCACTTTAGACCATACTCTAAAACGAGTATATCAGGAATAACTCGCATACAAATATCCCTAGAAAAGAACAATTGTTTTTAAAGTTCAAAAAGAGAAAGACATAGAAGGAGCAAAAGAATCCACCCACCCCTTCCTCCCTTTTTCTCCCCCGCTTTCCTTTCCTTGGCTTTTGCCCCCTACTCCTCCCCACTCCCCTCTCACGCTCGCTCACCCACTCTCCTCTTTGTCCCCTAAACCCACGCAATCCAGCATTAATCCGCCCCATCTCCGGCCGCGACGACACCCAAAACCTAGCAACCCCCGACTCCGCCACTGCCGCACGCCAATGCCCCACCCCAAACCCTAGCATCCTCCTCCTGTTAGTCCTCCTCCGCGTTCCAGAACCTTCCGGAAAGGAATACCCCATCCGAAGATGTCCGCCGACCCCGCCGCTGCGGCGGCGGCGGCGGCGATCTCCGCCGTGATGGACTGGAGTTCCTCCCCCGGCGCCCGCGCCGCCGCCTTCGCCTACCTCGATTCGGTCCGTGCCACCCCGTCGCCCTCCTTATCCCCCGCCTCCCCGCCCGTGTCCGCATTTTTGTTGCTTCCGTGAGCGCTTGGTGGTTCTTCGGTTGTGTCGTTGCTCGGATTCCTAAGATTTTTGAATTTTTCCTATTTTTTGCGTTTTTTTACGGTTTGATAGCAATGTTGATGCAGTCGTGCGACTAACGCGCATCTGTTGTTGATTGTTATCTGCGTGTTTATCAATCCCTTGCTTTCACGCGTTTTTGTGATCATCAATTTGCCACAACCTTTGCTGTTCTGCGCTTTGAATTAGTGTCTAATGGCTAATGCTCTGATCAAATAGTTCATTCCCCTGATCATGTGTGTGTACATTTCCGCTGTTATAAGAAAAATTCTGTGGTGCCTACTTGCTGCAAATGTAATGCCGTTGGGGCAAGCATTGTGTGACTATGATACTTTCCTACTGCAGGTTAAGAGCGGAGATGTCCGAGCGTTGGCGAGCACATCATTTCTATTGGTCCAGAAGGACCGGGCTCCAGAGATCCGACTGCATGGGTTCAAAATGTTGCAGGTGAACCTTGCATCCTATCTCTATCTTGTGATGTTAGTGATTGTTGTTATGCTGATTGCTTTAACAAATAGTATCGGATACCGGTAAATTGCATAAAGCTATACGGACAATTGAACATATGACCATAAATTCTTTTGCTTCTAGCAAATTGTTTTAGGCTCAGCATGCTGTTTTCCTTAACGGAGGCAATTGCATGCCCAATTAACATATGAGCAGAATTCTTTTGCTTCTAGTGAATCGTGTACAGCTCAGCATGCACTTTTCTTTAATGGGGCAACTGCACGCCCATCACAAAAGTTAGAAATTGTGCATATGCCATCCTGAAACCATGCAATGTAAAGATACCCTAAAAACATGGAAATCTATTAAAAATGCTACTCTTTCTCTATCTAAGGGAATGATGTTTTAGCCTTGCTTGTGAGAAGTAAGGAATGGTATAAAGATTACTTCTCTACGCCTACTAAATTCTTCTAGCACAGCCGAGTTGATTTGTTTCAAGTGATTAATGAGCTTGGTGTTAAGAGGAACACGTGTTGTTGATTTCATCTAAGTGAGTAATGACAATGTTCATCTCATATGATGCGAACAAGGACAAGTTAGGAAGAGATGAGCACAATTTGTCTTGAAATTGTACAATACCATTCTTTTGGGTACATATTTTGCGTAATACACCCTTCTATTAGATGCAGAAGGAGTACTGGAAATTGTGAATGCAAATTCGTGTAGCTTTTATTGTCTTTTGATGTTTTCCGATAGTGTATTGTGATCAGGGATCACATAACGAAGGCGATTTCGACGACCAAGGAGCGATAGCGATCGATTCTGGAATTCAGTTTTCGAGGGATGAAATTCGCTCGAATTTGATTTATATTCAAAATTCGATACTTAAATTTGAACTTGCAATAAAACCTAGGGATTAAGAATCACGGGTTATCGATGCACGGTCTAGGGATACTAATCCCAAACCATTTTTCTTGGTTTTGTAAGTTCAAATTTAATTTTCGAATTTTGATGGTTTTTAATCAAATTCGTTTTGTAATTTCATTCGAAAAACCGAATTCCAGAATCTACCGTTACCGCTCCCTTGGTCGGGCCGAAACCGCCTCTCCTGCTATGTGATCCCTGGTTGTGCTACATATTTGGCAATAGTTTTTCAGTGGCATATATGCAAATTTTCCTTGAACAGATGAGCCCACAAGGTATGATGATAACCAATTTGGTGGAATTTGTGTTTTTTTATAGTGCAATAATTAAGAAATGAGATTGCTCTGAGTGTATTTTTGTTCTGATATTGAAAATTGAGAGATGACTAAATGAAGAAGCAAGAACGGAGCGATCGATGTTTTACATGTTAGATATGTCTTGTATAGGGTGTTCTTTGCATATTTACATATACTTATAACTTGTACATGTAGGCCTTTGGCCCTTTAGAATAGACAAGAGTTCATTCCAACATGGTATTAGAGCATGACTCTCTTCCACCAAGTCTAACACTACTCACTAGCGCCGCCACCGTCCTCCGGCCATGGCCACCGCCTGAGCACCACCACCTCCTCCCCCTCTCTCCCTCTTCTGCTGGTTTCTCCGCTAGTGATCAAGATCTTGCCCTCTTTGCACACCTCTCCTCGGGGTCGGACGCTCCTCCTCTATGTGGTGATATGATCATTACTGGGGATGACTTTTAGTACATTGATTTTGTGAAGGAGCGTCTCAGTGAACAGTTATTGATGCTTGATTTAGGTTCTCTTCGTTACTATCTTGGGATTGAGGTCACTTCTACGCCTGAGGGCTACCACCTCTCCCAGGAGAAGAAATTCAGGATATCCGTGATTGCGCTTGTCTCACTGATCAGCGCATGGTAGACACTCTTATAGAGCTTAGTGTTCACCTTCGGCCCACTGATTGGGGGGGGGGGGCTCTTGAGGATCCTATTTGCTACCGCCATCTTGTCGGGAGCCTCGTCTACCTTGGGATCACTCTGTTAAGAGTGTTGTATATTCTACATTCTCTCTCAGCCCATGTGACCCATGTAGCCCATGTAAATGTCTATATATATCCTCTCAATTAATGAATACGCTGCACAGTTGTGAATAGCAAAAACCCTAGCCTCACATTTTCTAACATGGTATCAGAGCAATCTCCAACCCTAATCTCTTTTCCATAAGAAAATCCCCAGAAATCACTACTGTGCTTTCTCTACCGCCGCGGGCCGGCAGGCTCTTGCCCGGCGCCACCACCTCGTCTGCATCTTCTGCTCGTCGTCGCATCTTCCATCGCCGGATCTTCCAAGTCACAGATCCATCTGCTTCTTCGCCTCGACGACGCAGATCCATCTGTGCAGATCCTCGACGATGCAGATCCATCTGCTTTCGCGCCTAGAGTTCGCCGTGCTTGGAACCTTCTCGCCCGACGCAGATCCTTGACGAGCTGCATCTTGCACTGCATCTTCAAAGCCTGGAGGTCACTGCACCTGGAGACGTCTTCCTCTGCTTCTAGAGGTTGTCTCGCCTAGAGATCCTCTTCTTTTGGAGGTTGCCGCGCTTGGAGATCCTATGCTTCTGGAGGTCGCCGCGCCTGGAGATCCTCTAATTTTGGAGGTCGCTATGCCTGTAACCTTCTCGCCCAAGGTGCTACATCTTGCGCTGCATCTTTAGCTACACCGACTTGCTCCAGAATTGCGCCTTGGTCTTGATGCTTGCGCTTGGTACTACTGCTCCTCTTGGTCTTACTGTCCTGTGGTTGGCCTGGTGATGCTACTGCTCCTGCTCCTCTTGGTCTTACTGTCTTGTGTCTGATTGCTTGCTACTGCTCATCTTGACTGTATTGATTTCTTACTGTCCTGTGGTCAGGGTCCATTAAGATGGCAAAATCTGACTCAATGTTTGGGGGTAGTTCATCTGTCGTGTGCACGGATATAAAGCTTGATGGGTTGAATTACCGAGCATGGGTCTTCTCAGTCAAGACTACTCTTAGGGGTTATAGTTTAGCATCTCATTTGACTGACGATCCTCCTAATCCGAAGAAGGTTGATGTTGAGGTAGTAAAGGCTTGGCAGAAAGAGGATGATCGTGTTATAGCTGGCCTTGTTCTGAGTGTTGATGTTTTTTTGAGGTCAAGTCTTGAGTATCATACTTCAGCCAAGCAGATGTGAACATACTTTGAGAAGAGATATGTTCGCTTCACATTGCTCAAGAATCTTCATAGTATTCAGCAGCTTCAGGATCAGACAGTGGAGGAGTATTACAGTGCTTTCACTCAGATCACTGGCCCTCTAGAGTCTATGACACTGAAGGCTGCCACTGCTTGCCAGTCTTGTGTTGCCAAAGATGAGTATGCTTAGTAGACGCTCATGTATCAGTTTGTGATGGGGTTTCGATCAGAGTTTGAGCCTATTCGTACTCAGCTACTCAACTATCCCACTCCACTGACCTTGACTAAGGTGCTCTCTAGTTTGATTGCAGAAGAGACTCGTCTTCATTTGCTTATGCCTACCTTAGGATGATGGATAAGTCTTGTGTTGGCTTGTGCTGTCCTCCAAGGACAGCATCTTTAGGACAGCATCTTGGGCGCTTTAGGGCAAAGATCTTGGCCGCTTTAGGACAACATCTTTAGGGCTGACATCTTGGCCCTTTAGGACGACATCTTGGCGCTTTAGGGCGGCATCTTAGACTAGCATCTTAGCATATCTTCGGGTCGGTGCCTATAAATTTGTATCCCCAACCCTCAAGGTTGGCATAGCATTGTGTGAGAAATAAACAAAGAAAATTGCCCCATCTCCAAGTGTTATCCTCTCGATGAGAGTAAGGATCTTGCTATCACCAAGAGCAAGAGTCCGGCTGACTAACAAGTGGTATCGAGTCGTAGTATCCTCGCAACTTTGAGCATCTCTGCTCAATCCCTTCTCGGCCTCGCTTCGGCCCATTTCAACCAAGAGCAGCAGCTCTCCTCCACGCAGTTATTCCGGGCGCACCATGTCCGCAGCGATCTCAGCCTTCGATGCGCCTCGAGACGCTTGGCGCAAGAAGCCGAACTTCGGCTGGCGGAGGAACGCGAATGAAGCGGCGACAAAGGCCGCGGCGCGGCGAAAGATGCCGAGCGTCGGTAAAGAATGAGCTGGCAAGCAGCGGAAGTGAGGCGGAAGCGGCGGCGGTAGATGCGTCGGCGGCGTTAGCTGAGGTCGAGGTTCTCTGGCAGAAGCAAAGGCTCCATCTCGGTGATGATAAAAGCCGACGCTGACCTCGAGTCGGAGAGAGGAGGCGGCGCAGCGGATGAAGCAGCAGAATAAGCACAAGACGCTTATGAGCGCGGCGCAGAAATTTCAGATCGGTAGCGGACGCTGGGCGGCGACGCTCTGGAGGAGACGCACATGGCGGCGGCAGATGGTCGACGGAGAGCGGCCTTCACAGCGACGCGACTCTCTCTCCGGTTGATGCCGTGGTCACCACGATGCAAGTTGTCGTCGGGGCGTCGTCCCCGGCGGGTGGCCTACCTCACCAAGACCAACTTCGTCGAGCGGGCCGCGGTGATGAGGTAAAGCTCCAGCGCGGCATATGTGGGATGATCCAGTGCGGAGACGTCGACCACGACCGGGATCGACGGGCGTGGATGCTCTCATCGCTGCGATCTCGCCGAGATGCGATTTCGCTACCAACAAGCGGATCGCCAAAGAGGCTTGGGACGCCATCGCCGCAAAGACGCATCGGCGGCGGCGCGCGCGCAAGTCTACATTGCGAGCACTACGCAGGAGTGGGAGAACACGGCCTTCAAGCCGGTGAGGGCGTTGATGACTTTGCTCTCCGTCTCAACACTCTGTTGCGAAGTTAGTGCGATTCGGCGGCGACACCTCTACGGGCGAGAGAGAGTGGAGAAGCTCTTCCACTGCGCCCCCGAGAAGTACAAGCAGATGGCTCGCTCGTCGAGTCTCTCGCTGGACCTCTCCACGATGACGATCGAGGAGGCGCGGTCGCCTCAAGGTCGTTGCGGACGATGAGCCACGCGTCTCTCGGGACCCGTCACCATTGGCGGAAGCTCCTCCTCACTCGGGAGCGAGCTGGTCACGGCCAAGGTGACAGGAAGAAGGAGCCTTCTTCCACGACAAAGCGCCATAAGCGTGGCAAGCAAAAGCCAAGACGAGACAACTCTTGCTACAAGCTGCGGCAAGCACGGTCATTGGGCTAAGGATTGTCGGCGACCACGAGGTGATGATGTGGGCGCCCGGCTGGCCGGCAAGCAAAAGCCAAGACGAGAGGCGACTCTTGCCACAATGCGGCAAGTTTGGTCATTGGGCCAAGGATTGTCGGATACCACGACGCGGCAGGCCATCGTCGCAAAGTGAGGAGGAGGAGCAATGGCTCGTTTCATTGCTCACGCGAGCATCGAACTACCTCCACCGCACCGGCCGCAGCGGCCTTCCTCCACCTTGACGAGCCAAAAGCACATGCCTCTCGGCGACAGCTCCAAGAACGACAAGATCGACGGGTGGTGCCTCGACCGCGCCACCCACCACATGACCGGCGGCGGGAGTTCTTCTCGAGCTCGACTCAGACGCTCGAGGCTCCGTCAAGTTTGGGGCGCCCCGCGTGAAAATCAAGCGTCGGCTCGTCATCTTCACCGCCGTGTCTGGCGAGCCACAGCCGCTCACCGGCGTCTACTACATCCCCGATCCGAAGAACTCCATCATCGGCTTGGGATACTGGATGAGAACGGCTCGGCGATGTCGAGATCGAGCACGGTGTCTTCGGATTTGGGATCTTCGCCGCCGCTTTCTTGCCAAGGTAACCAGAGGCGCAAATAGACTCTACATCCTTCACGCGCAGTGGCACAACCCCTCTGTCTCGCCGCTCGTCGGACGACGAGGCGTGGCGATAGGGCACGAGCGCTTTAGGCACCTTTTCACTTCGAGGCCCTGGCGGCTCGATGCCACGGAGATGGTGCGAGGCCCGCGTTCCTTGACCATGTGGAGCGATTCTGCGGCGTCTGCGTGTTGACGGAAGCAGGCGACTCCGCTTCCCAAAGAAGCGAGTTTCGAGCCAAGGAGAGGCTCGAGCTTCGTGCACGGGACTTGTGTGGCTCCGGTGACACCGCCACACCGGGAGACGACGCTACTTCCCGCCGCTCGTCGACGACCTCTCCCGCTACATGTGGGTGATGGTCCTCGGCGGCAAGGAGAAGTGCGGGCGCCATGGACGCCATCAAGCGCGACGCAGTCGCCGCGGAGGCAGAGCGCTGCAGAGTCATAGGCAGGTTGCGCCAGAGAACGGCGGCGAATTCACGGCGGTGGTCGCGTCAGTCTTCAGGCCGATGGGCATTCAGCGCCACTACTCCGCGCCGACTGCCGCCGCGCAGCAGAAGCAGCGTCGTCGAGCAGCGCAACGAGACGGTTATGGGATGGCTCGGGCCCTCCTCAGCGAGGATCTTGTCTTCGGGAGAAGCGGTGGTGACGGCCGTCTACATCCTCAACCGCTTCGCCTACCAAGGCACTCGGCGGCGGGGCGCCATACGAGTTTGGCATGGGCGCAGCGGCGGTTTCACTTGCGGGTCTTGGCTCCCTCGCGTTCGCCAAGAGCTTGGCCGCCGGCTAGCTTCGGCAGCAGGAGCACTCGGGAGTGTTCGCCGGCCACGCGGAGGCTCAAGGCCTCGCATCCTCGACCGACGACACGGTCCAAGATCTCGCGTCTCGCGTGGCGTTCGACGGCGCCGAGGTGGACATCAGGACAAAGCGGTGGGCAGCGATTGACTTCGATTCCCGTGGACTTCGTTGTCGACCACGTCCATTTCGAGAGAGCCGGAGCTAGCGGCTTCGTCTTCACCGAAGCTCGACATCTCGCCGCCACCACTCCCATGAGTGCTCCACCACCGCCGGCACCAGCCTCGCCCACTCTTCACCACCGGCCACTCTCGCACGCGGCCACCGCTCTCTGCCGGCAGCCACACCACCGGATCGGCCCTAACAACCGGTCCACGGCAAGCGGCGCAAGACGGTGGAGTTCGCCATTCGTATCCCACGACGAGATCGCGTCGACGCTACCACGACGGCGAGCCTCTGCGCTACTGCGTACCATGGATAACATCCTCGAAGCCGCCTGCCCTCGATCGGGGTGGCGACCGACCAGGCGGAGTCAAGCTTGGCGCGGCGACGACGGCGAGCCCCGCTCCTTTGCTGAGGCGGAGGGAGACGCGGCGTGGCGTGTCGCGATGAAGCAAGAGATGGACGCCGTCGAGCGGAACCGGACGTGGGAGCTGGCGGATCTTCCTGCCGGTCACCACGCGATCACCCTTAAGTGGGTGTTCAAGCTGAAGCGGGATGAAGCCGGCGCCATCGTCAAGCACAAGGCTCGCTTGGTGGCACGAGGCTTCATGCAGCAGGAGGGGATTGACTTCGACGACGCTTTCGCACCCGTCGCGCGCATGGAGTCCGTTCGTCTTCTCCTCGCACTTGCAGCCCAGGAGGGTTGGCACGTCCATCACATGGACGTCAAGTCCGCCTTCCTCAACGGCGACTTGAAGGAGGAGGTCTACGTCCGTCGTGGCCGGGATTCGTCATCCCGACAAGGTGGCAGGTCCTCACTTCGCAAGGCCCTACGGCCTGGCAGCACCACGAGCTCGAACGCTAAGTCGACTCCACCCTTATGCAAATGGGGTTCAGCAGAGCACACACAGGTGCGGTCTCTGCGGCGGGGCAAGCGGCAACGCCTGGCGGTGGCGTCACGCCGACGACTTCAGTGATCACCGGCTCCAAGGAGGCCGAGGTCGGCGTTGGCGGAGATGAAGACCGCCTTCGGATGAGCGACTTAGGGCTCTCTCCTTCTACCGGGATCGAGGTCCACGGGGCACTCCAGATCTCCCTTCGCCAGACCGCCACGCCAAGCGCATCGTTGAGTGGCGGGCTCGCGATCGCAACCCAAACCCACACTCTATGGAGGAGAGAGTTGCCGAGCCGCGACAACCTGGCGGAGGAGGTGGGCGAACGCAAGATCGCGCAAGATTGTGGGCGACCTTCGCTACCTTGTCCACATCGCCGATCGACTTGGCGTTCGCCGTCGGCTCGTCGGTCGGTTCATGCGGCAATCGACGGCGAGCATCGGCAAGCCGTGAAGAGGATCCTCCGCTACGTTGCGGGCACCTCCGACCACGGCTTGCACTACCCGAGGTGTCGTGGCACAAGACTTCCGAATCGGCGGCGACGACCACGCAGCGACATCGACACCAAAGAAGAGCACAAGCGGGATTCTCTTCTTCCTCGGCAAGTGCCTCGTTAGTTGGCAATCGATCAAGCAAAGGTGGTGGCCTGTCATTGTGGAGGCCGAGTACATAGCGGCCTCCACCGCTTCGACTTCAGCGCCTGCAGCTCGTTCGACCGCTTGGTGATCTCCTCGCAGAGACACAAGCGGTGGCGCCAGTGGACAAACAAGTCCGCTCTGCTCGCAAAGAACCCCGTTTTCCATGAGCGAACAAGCACATCCGGGTGAAGTACCACTTCATCCGAGGTTGTTGGATGAAGGCGACATCAAGGCGAGCTACATCAACACCACGGATCGACTTGCGGACACCTTTCACCAAGCCTCTTGGGAGGTCAAATTCTCGAGCTCTGCTCCAGATCGGATGGTTCAACTCTCCCACAAGACGGCGCACAAGACTTAGGGGAGAATGATGGATAAGTCTTGTGTTATTTGTCTTTGTCCTCCAAGGACAGCATCTTTAGGATAAACATCTTGGACCGCTTTAGGACAAACATCTTGCCCTTTAGGGACTGAGATCTTTAGGAATGACATCTTGGCGCTTTAGGGCTGAGATCTTGGCTTTAGGGCGGCATCTTAGACTAGCATCTTAGCATATCTTTCAATGGTGCCTATAATTTGTATCCCCAACCCTCAAAGTTGGCATAGCATTGTGTGAGAAATAAACAAAGAAAATTGCCCCATCTCCAAGTGTTATCCTCTCGATGAGAGTAAGGATCTTGCTATCACCAAGAGCAAGAGTCCAGCGACTAACATAGGATCCTCACCACATGCTGTTCTAGGCCTCTCACATCGGTTTGGATCTACCAGAGCGACAACCATAGTAGTGCCAGTATGTTCTCACTGCAAAAGGACTGGTCATCTTGTTGACAAGTGCTTCACGTTACATCTAGATCAGCTTGTTGATTATCGTGCTAGACATTCATCTGATCATCGTCGTGGAGCACCTATTGGGCCTCCGAGAGCACTTACTGGAGCAGTCACTGCTGCTACACCCATACCTACTGTGACTTCTTGATTAGTGTCTGCTATGACTTCAGTTGCACCTTCTGCTCCTAGCGCTGCTCATCCTTGGGTTTTGGACTCGGGTGCCTCCTTTCATATTACATCAGACAACTCTCAGCTTGTTGCTCTGCATATGTTCACACTGCTGATGGTACACCTTACTCTATTATTCATGAGGGCATTCTCTCTACATCTTGCTTCTCTATTTTTGATGTGTCTTTTGTTTCTTAGCTATGTATGAACCTTCTTTCTGTTGGTCAACTCACTGATATGAACTGTTTCATTGGATTTGATGATTCTTCTTGTTTCATTCAGGATCATCAGAGCAGAAGAGTGATTGGTTTTGGCCATCGCCGTAGAGGCTCTCTTATTCTCTTATGTCTTGGACACCTTACATCTTCCTTCCACCAGTACGTCGATGGCCTCAGTGTCTTTTGCTATGTCATCATTTCAGTCTCCTATTGGTTCTTCCTTCAGCAAGTGGCATCATAGGCTTAGTCATCTTTGTGAAGCTCGCCTCACCACTCTATTTCACCATGGTTCCTTTGGTCATGTTATTGTTGAGTATAGTTTTCATTGTACTGGTAAGCTGGGGAAACAACTACAATTTCCATATTCCAGAAGTACCCCTCAGTCTTCTAGTCCTTTTGATTTGGTGCACTCAGATGTATGGGCTCCATCTCCTTTTGCTTCAAAGGGTAGTCATAGTTATTATGTCATATTTGTTGATCACTCTCGATATACTTGGATCTATTTTGTGAAACATCGCTCTCAGTTGACTTTCATTTATCAGTCTTTTGCTAAGATGATTCATACACAGTTTTCTTCTTCCATTCGTATTTTTCGTTCTGACTCTGGGGAGAGTATCTTTTATCAGCCTGTCGCCAGTTTCTTTTTTCTGAGGGTACTCTTCCTCAGCTCTCGTGTCCTGGTGCTCATGCTCAAAATGGTGTTCTTGGCGCAAGCAAATCGCCACATCATTGAGGCTGCTTTCGTACTCTTCTCATTTCCTCCTTTGTTCCTCCCATGCTGGGGAAGCGATCTCTGACGATCTATCTTATCAACCGTCAGTCTTCTTCCAAGCTTCAGGGCAAGTGTCCTGGTGAGGTCCTACATAGAGCACCTTCTCGCTATGTTCATCTTCGTGTCTTTGGTTGTGTCTGCTATGTCCTTCTGGCACCTCGTGAGCGCACAAAGCTGAGTGCTCAATCGGTTGAGTGTGTCTTCCTGGGTTATAGTCCTGAGCATAAGGGCTATCGTTGCTATGATCCCTCAGTACGTCGCATTCGCATCTCTTGTGATGTGACTTTTGATGAGGGATGACCTTTCTTTTATCATGCTTCTACACATCCCACTTCTTCCACAGATTCCACTTCCTTTTTATGTCTACCTTCCAGTCCTTCACCAGACCTGCCTTCTCCAAATACACCTTCACCAGTTTCACCTTCTAGTGTGCCTTCTCCACCGGCTCCACCAGTTTCTGACATTTCCACATTTCCCTTTCACTATAATCGTTTACAGAGAGTTTTTTTCGGATCCTTAGTCCCCCTTTTCTTCACTTGACCCTTCGGCCAGTACCACCGACTCCGACGATCGTTCTACTACATCACGGTATACCCTACGTGATCGCTCTTCTATTCAGGCACCAGAGAGATGTGGTTTTTCTCGTGCAGGTACAGTAGCTGAGCCGAGTAGGCTGCCAGTGTACCTGAGTGGCAGTTGGTTATGACAGAGGAGCTCACAACATTAGAGAGTACAAGTACTTGAGATTTTGTTCCGCTACTGTCTGGAGTTGTTCCTATCACTTGCAAGTGGGTGTACAAAGTAAAGAACAAGTCAGATGGGTCAGTAGAGCGATATAAGGCTCGTCTTGTCGCAAGAGGTTTTCAGCAGGCTCATGTTCAAGATTATAATGAGATTTTTGCTCCAGTTGCTCATATGACCACAGTTTGTACTCTTATTGTTGTTGCAGCGGTACGCATATGGACTATATCTCAGATGAATGTCAAGAATGCTTTTTCTTCATGGTGATCTACATGAGGTCTATATGCAGACACCCCCATATGTTGAGGCTCCTGCAGGTTATGTTTGTCGCTTTAGGCGTGCTCTATATGGTTTCAAGCATGCTCCTCGTGCTTGGTTTGAGCGGTTCAGTTTTATAATTCGAGCTGCTGGTTTCACTCTAAGTGAACATGACCCTGCCTTGTTTATTCACATTTCTCAGCGGGGTCGTACTTTGCTTCTTCTATATGTAGATGATATGCTGATCATAGGAGATGACATGGATTATGTGGTTTTTGTGAAGAGGAAATTGAGTGAACAATTTATGTTGTCTGATTTGGGATCATTGAGCTATTTTCTGGGGATTGAGGTTCATTCTGATAGTGATGGCTACTACCTCTGTTAGCATTGCTATGTTCAGGATCTGCTTGCTCGCTCTGGTATGACTGATACATGCACTGCTGCCACACCCATGGAGCTCCACCTACAGCTTCGACCAACAGATCCTTCTTGCTATCGTTAGTTCGTTGGGAGCCTTGTTTATCTCATTGTCATCAGGCTAGACATTGCTCATGCTGTACATGTGCTCAGCCAATTTGTTAGTGCTCCTACTCAGTTCACTATAGTCATGTTCTTCATGTGTTGAGATACTTAAGGGGGATCGTGTCCAGACGTGAGTTCTATGCCAGTTCGAGTTAGTTTCAGCTCTACGCTTACTCTGACTTCACTTGGGCGAGTGATCCTGTTGATCGTCGATCTATCAATGGCTACTGTATTTCTCTTGATACTTCGTTCATTGTCTGGAAGTCCAAGAAGTAGACTGCGGTGTCATACTCTAGTGCAGAGGCTGAGTTTTGAGCTCTTGCTTCTACCACTTCAGAGATCATTTGGCTTCGATGGCTCTTGATTGATCTAGGTGTCCAATGTGACAATCCTACACCTCTCTTTTATGACAATACAAGTGCTATTCAGATGGATAGTGATCCAGTCAAGCATGAGCTGACAAAGCACATTGGTGTTGATGCATCATACACACGATCTCATTGTTAGCAGTCGACCATCGCCATCAAGAATGTTCCCTCAGAACTTCAAGTTGCAGATTTCTTCCCTAAAGCTCAGACTCGAGAACATCATTGGCTTCATCTACTCAAACTCAGTGCATCAGATCCTCCTGATCCACCTTGAGTTTGAAGGGGGGTGTTAAGAGTGTTGTATATTCTACATTCTCTCTCTCTCAACCCATGTGGCTCATGTAGCCCATGTGGCCTATGTAAATGTCTATATATATCCTCTCAATTAATGAATAAGCTGCACAGTTATGAATAGCAAAAACCCTAGCCTCACATTTTCTAACACACTCAACCTGACATCTCTCACCCAGTTCACATTCTTGAGTCAGTTCGTTTCTGCTCCTACTTAGCTCCACTACAGTCACATTTGTGTTCTACGATACCTTCATGGGACCATCAGTCGCTGCATTTTCTTTCCTCGCTCTAGCTCTTTGCAGCTTCAGGTGTACTCTGATGCGACCTGGGCTAGCGATCCTTCTGATCACCGATCTTTCTTTGCCTATTGTGTTTTCCTTGGATTCTCTCTGATTGCCTGGAAGACGAAGAAGCAGACTGCCGTTTTTTGTTCGAGTGCTGAGGCTGAGTTGCGAGGCATGACGGCGTTGACAACTGAGATCACTTGGTTTCGGTGGCTACTTGAGGATTTCGGTGTTTTAGCTCCTACACTGACTCCTGTCTGATCAGACAGTATTGGTGCGATCAGCATTGCTTGAGATCCAGTGAAGTATGAGCTCGCCAAGCATATTGAAGTAGATGCTTCGTACATGAGATTGTAAGTGCAGGACCAAGTTATTGCTCTTTAGTATGTGCCTTCGAAGTTTTAGTTAGCCAATTTTTTCATCAAGGCACAGACTAGAGCTCACCATAGCTTTTATCTCTCCAAACTCAGTGTTGTTGATCCATCGTGAGTTTGAGGGAGTGTTAGATATGTCTTGTATTGGGTGTTCTTTGCATATTTACATATACTTGTAACTTATATATCTAGGCCTTTGGCCTTTTGGAATAGACAAGAGTTCATTCCAAGTTTCCAACATTACAAAGCGGTAAGCGGTTAGTGAGGAGCCACACCACCTCGTAAGTCGTAGCACTTATGGTATGCAGCCTTATAAGCAGTTTTACGATTTAAGAACATAAACATCTATGTTTGCAATATAAATAATCAAAGTAAAACACTCAACAATTTAGCTCCAAGTATTCTTCAATATTTGTGGACTTTGCTCACACAGCGTACAGAGTCTCTTATGCGTTTTAGTCACCAAGAGTTCAGATATATATCACGTATTGTACTATTGTTCCATAATCCCATGCTTTGCTCACACTCCTTCAAGGTGCAGTTATCTGCTAAGCCGTAACTGCTTATCTGCTAAATCTGACTGTTCAACAAGTATCGATGCGCAGCTCTGCTTCTACCGCATAGTCAGCCGCTTACATGGCTGTAGTACACACTATTTAGAAATGCGATAATGATTTAATTTTGCTTGGGAGCTTGTATGGGATAAGCAGATCTACTGCATGTTGTCTATGAGAATTGAGTTTCAATGCACCTTCTGGAATCTATAAGGAATCTCTCATCTCTGTGCAAACTTCTTTTAAATTAGGCGAAGACATATCGTAATCCATCCACTATTAGTTCAGTGAGTAATCTTGTGTAATTACACTTGAATTTTAGGTGGGGGAGTGGACATTTTGGCAAATCCACGTCAAGTTCCTGTATACATGGTAGTATTTATAGATGTTAGCTACTCGCCCCTAGCTCCATATTGATGTCTTGCTTTGGATGATCGATGAAGCAATTTAGCAAATAAACAAATACATGTCGGGCCAAATTTGAAATAGCTGTTACGTGATAATATGCAATTAACAATACCATCTGATGGATTTGTATTACCTCTGGCTAATTTTTTTAAGAGTATGTGACTTCTGTGGCAATCACCCAGATTTTTTGACATGAATGCATAGCTTATGTTTGAATTTGTGCACTTTGAGATCTCACTATGGGCATGTTATGTGCACGATACAACAGCAAGGGACTAACATGCATAAGGTTGCGGCCGGCCTGAATGTCATGGTGCACACGTGTGCCAGAAGTTGCTAGCAGCAGTGCATGAGGCAGGGCTGGTGGGCCTTGCGCATTAGTTAGAAGGCATTAGAGATAAAATATTTATTTAGTTGAGAATCTGTTAGGATAAGTTATTTCCTTTAGTCATTGGCTTTGTTAGCAAGTTGATTAGGTGGTCCTTTAAAAGGACTTGTAGTCAGATGCATTCGGCAAGCAAATAAGAAATGAAGAAACCCTTTAGTTTCCCTCCTTCTCAACCAGCCTTCAGAGCCTTGATGGCGGCATGGCCAGCCGATCAAGGGCGAGTGCCCAACCCTTGGTCCTTAGACCCGTGCCCATCAACGCTCACAACAGGGCATGTTTAGACAATCCGAGATTTAATCATGTAAGTATTGGTGGGGTGCAACCATGGTCTATGGGACTATGAGGGAATCAAAAGGCGTATGCATAACTGCATATCACTTTTTTTAAAAAAGAATTCAGTTGCACTGGCCCAGAGGGGATTTTTGATGCAGCTCAAACTAGGACACTCTTCCAGGCTGAGACTTTTCTAGGATAATGGACCAGTATAGGTTTTGTCCACTAGGGGCTTGTGTGCATGGATTCTCGAAAGGAAAAGGTCACTGTCATTATTTTTGCCTCCACAGCATAGCACCTCAATTCCCACAGCAGCACATATGTTGCATAAACAGATGATGGGGCATGGCAGCAAGCTGTAGCCATGAGTCATGACAATCTGATATCTTAGTCATGGTGTCAAGTCAGGAACTTTTTGTAGGGGGAAAACCGTGTGTATGATCAACTTAAGGATCTACTGTAAAAAAATGTCCTAAATATGACGCGAGTAGGCCAACTGCAACTTTTTACCGACCTCATTAGTCATTACCCTAGCAATGGTTGAATCGTAGAGGACTGTCATAGAGCTCTAAACTTGATGTCCTGTGATGACTATGATCATGTTGCATTGATTATTGCAATTTCCTAAATAGTAAGATATTTTTCTCTATTTGTAGCTATCCTTGTCTTGTATTTTAGTATGGTCATCACTGATGGTTCTCTTGTTGATTTTTACAGCACTTGGTGAGATCGAGATGGGAGGAACTCAGTGTTGCAGAACGAAATGAATTTGCTAATTTGACAGTTAATTTGATATCAGAGGTTATTGGTCCCCATGAGGAATGGGCTTTGAAGAGTCAAACAGCTGCATTAGTAGCAGAGGTTATCACCTTACGTGGTTATTCTCTTCTACTTTTGTTGAAATCTGTGAACTGTGACAATATCTTTTACTTCAATTACTGTTTCTTAGCAATTGTCTTATCTTCATAGGTAGTTAGAAGGGAGGGAGTTACTTTGTGGAATACTTTACTCCCGTCTATTGTTTCTCTGTCTAATAATGGCCCTATCGAGGTATTTTCTCAACAGCTTTGCCGTGTCAGATCTGTACTTCTACCACCCAATATATTAAATTGCATTTTGTAACCATTTTCTGTATAACTGTTAGGCTGAGTTAGTTGCCATGATTCTAAGGTGGCTCCCAGAGGATATCACTGTTCACAATGAGGATTTAGAAGGTAGGCTTGAGTCTTTTCTTTCTCTGTCCTGATTGCTTGAAATTGTATTTATTTGAAGTATCAACTGTCAAATGAAATAGAAAAAAACATTTATTTTTCTTCTGTTAAATTGTTACTCATATCCAATAGGTGATAGACGAAGAGCATTGTTGCTTGGCCTTACCGAGTCACTCACACAAATTCTGCCACTGTTATATTTTGTAAGTTTTCCTTTACTTTGTCCAAAAACAACGGCTCATCATGATACGTAACAAACTAACATAAGCATCTTGTAATGTCTGATTCTGTAGCTCCTTGAGAAACATTTTGTAGCTGCTTTAAGCGAGCACACGGAGCAGCAAATGGAGTTGGCCAAACAACATGTAGGGACAGTAACAGCTGTTCTAAATGCTGTCAATGCATATGCTGAATGGGCTCCTGTGACAGATCTTGCCAAATATGGTTTAATTCACGGGTCTGCTGGCTTGAATTTCTGTCCCAAGTTTTGATGGCATTCTTTCCCATTTATCTCACAGGCAATTTCATTTTGCAGATGTGGGCCCTTGCTTTCTTACGGTGATTTTCGCCTCCATGCTTGTGAGTTCTTTAAAGTAATATGTCAGAGGTACAGAGAGACTGATGTATTTTTTTAAGTAAAAGTTCATTCTATTGACGCCTTATCTGATATGTTCTTGGCTTGTGCAATGCAACCTAGCTCAGAAAACGACCCATGGATGTCGCAATTGTTGAGTATGATGCAGCTATGAGCAACATTTTCCAGGTGTTGATGGACATTTCCCAAGAATTTTTAATCAGATCTAGGATGCAGCCCAGTGCTATTGATGAAAGTGAATATGAGTTTGCAATGTGTATTTGTGAGACAATGGTTGCTCTAGGTTCTTCTAACATGCAGTGCATACTAGCTGATGGAGCTAGGACTTTGCACTTCCTACAACTAGTGAGCATTTCTAAATACACTTCTCCATATTTTTTTATGCGAGAATACATGCTTAGTGCTTCTGTGCAGCATCTTCCCTTCTAATTATGTTTTAGTGCTAACTAGGTTGTCACTAAATGACTAGTTGGATATGTTATCAACATTCGTGCATGCCTAAAATTTCATTAATACCATGATTTCCACATGTTACTGGTTGGCCGCTTTGCACTATTCTAGTGTTTAATTTATTTCGGTTCCTCACAGATGCTGGAATATTACCAACATTACAGGATTGCGCTTCATTTTCAATCTTTGTTATTTTGGCTGGTATACTCCTGGTCTCTTCTTGCATAGTTGAAATGCATGTCATATTGCTTTGTAACTTAGAATAAGTTAACACAAACTTTGTGTAGGTGGTATTGAGAGAACCATCGAAAGCTAAGTCTGTTGCACGTGTTTCTGGCGATACCCCTGCTACTGGTAATTCTGCATCCACTGGTGGCAGTTCAACTGAAAAGGAGAAGAAAGGGGTGTCAGTATTAATTACTGATGAAATATACAGTACAATTTTGGATGTTACATTCAAAAGAATGCTTAAGAAAAGTGCAAGTGCATCTTCGGGCCTTTTAGAACTATGGAGTGATGAGCTTGAGGGGAAGAGTGACTTCTGTAACTACCGTACCAAATTGGTATGTCTTGTTTTCTCCTGACATCTATGAACTGGAATTTCCCTTGCACCTTACCAAATTGGTATGTCTTGTTTTCTCCTGACATCTATGGACTGGAATTTCCCTTGCACCTTACCAAATTGGTATGTCTTGTTTTCTCCTGACATCTATGAACTGGAATTTCCCTTGCACCTTGCTTAATCTTCAACAATTTTCTGTGGTTGCCTTGTCCATTAATTTATATCTTTGGAACAAATTATAGAAAACCTGCTGAGGCACTTATTTTTGGCATGCTGGCATGCAAATCTGACTTAACATGTGACAAATGTCAGTAGAACTGCATCCGAACAAGTTTCCTAAGTAGCCTTGCATGCACCATCTGGCATCTGCAGCTCCAGCAGTCCTTGGCTGTCTTCATGCACATTTGGTTGGTTGATGGGTTGGTTGATGTGTATGTCAAACAAGGAGACCGCCAAAATTCAGATGTCCGTGGGATTGCTATCCCGTGTACACACTCGTGTGGCGTGTGATCAACACCCATGTGATCTCAGCAGTCCAGATCAACACACTCGAGGGGACGTCATGGGTGCCCGCTACTTGGAGAGTTCGCTTGCACTCGTCGTTCTTGCTGTCATCTTCCTCTCCGCCACCCATATTATCCTTCTTGCTGCGCCGTGGTTGAAAGTGTAGGCTCATGAATTGAAAGTTCAAAGTTCTCGATTCTTGAAGTGAATGTTGTGGGGTGGCGGCGGCGGCTGTGAGCGGTGGGGCAGCGGCTGCTCATTGAGGCAGCAACAGAAGGTCACGGGCGCCCGCTGGCAGTGTTATGAGCGGACTCCTGTGTATTAGGCTTTCATGCTGAACAAAATAATGATCGCTATCAGTTATGTCTAGTACATATGCCAAGTCCTGCTATTGGTATCCATTTACCTTTGTGTATGTAACATGCGGTGCAGTTGCCTACTTCCTTGTTCTTTCTCGCAACTTTTCAATTTGGACATGTGATTTGTGGCAATGGCAAGATGTTTGCCATGCAGTTAAGTGTATCGTACTGTATACAATTCTTTTACTACTTAACAAGTACCCTGAATTCTTCCTGCAGCTGGATCTCATAAGAGTCATTGCTTCTCAAAGACCTGTTATTTCTGCAACAAGCATTATACAGAGAATAAATGTTGTTTTTGGAGATGCTAATCAAGCAACAAAATCCCCCCAGGTTGTTGTACCTGCATACATTTAGCACATCAAGTTAATGATTAATCTTGCCACTTTTGCTCGAAGAGGGTTTACCTTCTAATTCATGTTTTTGTGTAACTTGAATTAAATATCCATTCCAGGATCTTGATGCAATGGAAGGTGCGCAACTGGGGCTTGAAGCAGTTGTTAGTTCCATATTCGATGGTTCAGCTGATTATGTGAAGACTGACCAGGAGAAAAAAATCCAAATTCACAGGATTTTCGAAGGTTTCACCTATCTTTAACTTTATGTTAGATTTGTTGTTGTATCTACAATGCTCTTACTTTCTTCTGCTTGTCAACCAGGCTTACTTCAGCAGCTTCTTTCGTTAAAGTGGACACAACCGAGCCTTGCAGTTATTCATGGTCATTATTTGGATTCTTTGGGTCCTTTCTTGAGACATTATCCAGATGCAGTTGCCAGCATTGTGAATAAGCTTTTTGAACTATTGACATGTCTCCCCATCACAATTCAGGTACATTTTCTTTGCTGCAGCCTGCAGTAAAATACTTATGCATTAACTACCCTGATACTATGTTGCAGTGAGTTAGGGATTTTAAATCGTTCACCCCAATTCAATTCTATGGGTGATGTCACATGAATGAATATACTGATGCAATATTGTGCTCAACAAATGTTTCCATGTGCAATCATTTCATGCGTTTTATTTTCCTTCTGTTCACTAATCGCTATGTTTAAATTGTTTGGTTACAATGGCACGTTTCTTATTGACATTTTTGTGTCATTTGCTGTATCAACAGGACCCATCAAATAATTCCCGCCAAGCTAGGTTGCAGATTTGCTCGTCATTCATTCGTATATCAAGAGCTGCTGATAAAGCACTACTGCCTCATATGAAGGTCAGGCTCTGTTCACAATTGATGAATTGATTGCCATTTGATCTTACATGGAATTGTTTTAAGCTACGCTCTAGTATTGCACGGCAGACTACTTGAAGTTCGTTAAGTGCAGTTGTGTTTTTTGGACTTCTATGTCCCTATTTATGGATAAGCCAGTAGTTACAAAAACAGAAGTGAGTTTTCATGATATTTTAAGGGTAAAATTAGGAAAACTTGCTTGCACTGCACATGCTCTTATTGATGGCCTTAGGCTTTGTTTGGTATTACTGAGCTGTGTCATGCTTCAGTGCGAAGTTATTATTGTTTGATAAAGTAAGGGTCAGTTTGCGAATGCCATGGCTGTGCTGCACAGTGAAATATTTTCTGTTACAGGAACCATTACCTATTCTAGTAAGATTTTGTTATGGCTTTGAAAAGATGCTTTCAAGTGGTTAGTGTTGTGGTCATTGGTTGGATACGGGTCCGAGGACCGAGGGTAGGGCACTCACCCTTATCTAACCTCCAGCAGGGCTCTTCCCTGTCAAGGTAGCGAGGCTATGAGGCATGATTAGCCAGGGAGGCGAGGGATCGCCCTCCAAGCTTGGCCGAGGCTTTTCCCGACGAACAAGGAGGCTCTGATCTTTAGCCAACCGGTTAGGGACTAACTTTGTTTATTTATTTGCTTGATTGATAATGGATGCATGCTGTTCCTTTTATATGGACGACTCGACTTGACCCCTAAGAAATAATTTATAAGGAAACTTATTTCTAACAATCCAATCTAATAATAACTTGTCTAACTATTAGATAATACAAAACACCTAATAGATGGATTCCTAAATAACAAATTCTCCCTAATATCCTTGTTGCTACAGTCATGCGCGGCTACAGTACTAGAATAGGGAGACGAGCTCGTGGGTCTTGAGACTAATTCATCTTCTTGCTTAACGAAAAGGGATGATATGCTGCTTATTATATAGAGCCGGCCCCAGACATCTAATGTTTCCAAGTTCCAACTAATATGGTGATACAGCACAAATTAGAAGAAACCTAATTTGTACGCGAGCTGTCCCGATCTCTCACGTTACAAGAAATTTACTGCTCGATCTTCTACTTGCCTCGGCCAAGAAAACAGCAACAATCTTCCCTCGTTTTCCACGCACACCAGCAGCAGGTTTTGGAATTGATACAGGTGTATGCGCAGCAACACCAACACCAATCCCTAGCTCGACCTCCTCAAGATCAGCAGTACAACAGCGACTCTCTAGTACTTGTGCAGCCTCAGAATCAAAGAAACCAACAGAGAGAGATGGGAGGACAAGCACAGCAGGCAACCAAGCTCTAATCTCAGTTCCTTTGAACAGCAGCTCTTGGTCTTCTCATGTTCTACTGTTTCCTGTGCCAGCCTGAGAACAAGAAGCAAATCTTCCACCCGAGAGCACCTCAACTCACGAACAGAGGAATAGATCACAAGATCAGCCCGCAACTTCGATCCACAAGATCAAAGACCCGCAGACTCAATGAACTCTCGAGGAAATTCACAGAATCTCAAGAAACGATGTGGTCGCCATTAAGGGCGTTTTCTGTTTTTTCTTTACTTCATGCAAAAACGTCTGATCCTCCTACATGGGCTAACACCCTTGGCTTTTATTTAGCCATCACACGTATGCATCTAGGCCTACTAGCAAATGGACTCGACACAGGCATGTGTGAGATTTTGGGAGAGAAGAGAGGAATATGGGCTGAATTGTTGGTTCTATTGCAAGAGCCTTGTAGTGTAATATATAGTGTATAAGAGAAACTCTAGACTAGACTACAATTACATAACTATCCCCCTAACACTTCCATAACCATTACACTAACATGACTATTACACTAACATGACTATTTACAGACTCTATCTTGGATGGACTCAACACAGACACGTACATGCATAGGCACCTGACATGGTTTTGGTTTTCCAGAGTTCCTCTCAAAAACCAGTCCGGTTCTCTAGAGATATAAAAAACTGGCTAACAGTGTACTAACACATGAGAACTCAAACTTGTGCTCGGATTGAACCAACTAATAGTTGCACATGCAGGTGCTAGGCTCGGAAACAAAAAGAACAAAAAGATTAGGTAACTAACCATGAAATTAAGTAACTAACCGAATTGGAATCCTTCCAATCCGGAGCCAGCAGATTTTTGGAGGGACGTCTGGGATCTTCTCCGATTCTAGCCTGGGCTTCACACGTCCCTCAGTTTCTGCATCACAGCAACACGTCATAGTAGTACTTGACGCCGTATCATATGGATAACACTCCGAATATATAAGATCCTATCCTATCTTGCTTAACCATACTTGATAGTTAAGTAATCTGCAGCTAGACATTAGTTGATAAGATCCTATCCTATCTCTAGCTTGTTGAAGCTGCTGTTGCTCTTGTTAGTGCGCCATCTTTTGGGCCCTAATGGGTTGCACGTCTACTGCACATGACATTAGTTGTATCCAATTACTATCCCTCTAAACTATTTCCTCCGTCCAAAAATTTAGGGCGTATTTTATCTTGCACATAGACCAATGAAACATTGAAAATGACTAGACTACCCCTAATTATTTTCTTTAAGTACTATACTTAATGCATGCATATAGGGAATGCAAAGTAAAGCTGGATATTTATTAGGGATATAGAGGGAACAACACACTTATTTTGCATTGGAATATGAAATACGCCCTATATTAAGACCATTAAAAAATACGCCCTATATTTTTGGATGTAGGGACTAGGGAGTACATAATATTTTTTAGAATTTCAGTTACATAAGTGGATTTATAAAGATTTATTGCTACAGTTCTACAATTTATGTAAACAAGATAAGAAATGCGTAAGTTGATGCACTTGGGTGGTTGGTGTGGCCAGCCTTCACCTTAAGATGGAGAAGATGTACGTGAACAAGACACGAAATGCAGTGTGTTATCGAGAATCTTGTTCTAATTTATTTGGGCATGCATGATGTATTTACTTTGCTTTCCAGAGTGCAGTTCACGATTGCATCTGTGCTCTTTTGGTAGCTGAAAGTGCTTTGCCGATGATGCAGAACATTGCCGACACCATGGCTTACCTTCAAGGAGAGGGTCGCTTACTCCGTGCCGAACATAATCACCTATGTGAAGCGTTTCTTGTTATGGCATCCTCTGCTGGGTATTTGGCTGCTACACCTTTTCACATTTATGCTATGACTGGTATTGTCGGTGTTGCTTCCATCATAGTTTTATATCTTTTACCATATTTATAGGATTCAACAGCAACAGGAAGTCCTGGCCTGGTTACTTGAACCTCTTAACAAAATGTGGACGCAAGTGGAATGGCAAACTGCATATTTGTCTGACCCATCTGGTTTGACACACATGTTTTCTGACAGCCAATTTATGTGGTCAATTTATCACACGGTTACATTCTTTGAGAGAGCACTCAAGAGGAGCGGGACCAAAAAGTCTACAGCAGCCCCTCAAGCACCCACCACAACAGCAGGAACTGGTTATCTGCATCCAATGTTTTCACATCTACCATGGATTCTGCCCCCTCTCTTAAGGGTAATTTGGCACTTCTTTGTTGCCAACTGAGATAATAACAAAAAAAAACATCAAAGATGGAAGTTATGATAATTCCGGACCCTTCTTTATTTTTTCTGTAGTTAGTAGTTAGTGCTATACATTCGCTAAGCTGATAGCTAACTAGTGTGTTAACTTAATTTTTCTTGCCCCCCCCCTTTCCCTGATCTTCAGCTGCTGCGATGTATACATGCGCTTTGGGCTGAGCCATTTGCTCAGTCTCAGACAGGAGAAGTCAAAGCAGTGAAAAGCTTGACTATTGCGGAGCAGACTAGCCTTCTGGGAGAGACAAATAAACTCACCAAGGGCCAAGTTGCATCTGCTGATGGATTGCTGGATGTTCAAAGAGAAGGGGAGTCTAAGGAAAATAACATAAGGAACTGGTTACGAGGGATACGTGACAGTGGGTAAGGATTATTAATAGAGCACTTTAACCATTTATCAGATGTTTTTTTTAAATTTTCTCTAGTGTTCAATCTCGAAAGACCATTGGACTTGTTAAGTACTGAAGCAATGTGTTTTTTTGGTTTTCTACTGCCATTTTTAAAGACTGGAATGAATGCTTTAGGCAAAACAAAAAAAAAAGGAAGTGGGCAATGCAATTTTGTGTCAGGATTGTTTGTGTAACAACATTAGCAGCAAAATGGGTGAGTTACTGTTAGAATGGGATTTGTTGTCCTACTATTCATGCCATGTAAATGTTTGAACCCCATCATCAATTTGATATTCTGATAATCCTTGATAATGTAAGAATACTTGAGCTACACTTAGTAGCCAGAAAATTTACATCCTGCACGTCATAAACGTTAGGAGCCATTTCTCTTGTAATCTGTCTTTGACCCATCTGAAGATACTATACTGCAGGTACAATGTTATAGGATTAGCAGCTAGTCTCGGGGAAGCATTTTTCCAATGCATAGAGGGTTCCTCTGTCACCCTTGCTCTTACGGAGAATGTGCAAGTTATGGAATTTCGGCATTTACGTCAACTTATCCACCTTGTTATTATTCCTTTGGTCAAATATTGCCCTGCTGAACTATGGCAGATGTGGATAGTGAACCTTTTGCAGCCATTATTTGTCCACTGTCAGCAAGCTCTTGATTATTCATGGTCCAGTCTTCTTCATGAGGGCCGGGCTAAGGTTCCAGACAACTTTGGTAATCTTTCTGGGTCAGAACTGAAGGTAGAGGTAATGGAAGAAAACTTGCTTCGAGACTTGACTCGTGAAGTATGTGCTGTTCTTTGGGTTTTAGCATCACCAGGCTTGAACAGTGGACTTCCATCCTTGGAACAACTTGGACCTGCCAACCGGATTAATTCTTCTCTTAAGGATCTGGAGTCCTTTGCTTCCAGCTCTCTCACCGGGTAATACAAAAATTTCTAGCCACTTGTGTGCGTCTTCCTCTTATTTATTTAATTTCATTGAATAGCACCTCAACAAAGACTGATTTGTTATCCTTTGCAGATTTCTTATGCTTCATATCGGCACTGCCCTTCCTGCGTTGAGGATAACTGTTGAAGTGTTCAGCTGGACAGATAGTGAAGCAGTGACTAAAGTTATTCCCTTTTGTGGTGCATTGATTCACCTTGCTGTTGCAACAAACCGGGCTGAGTTGAGGCAGTTTGTTGCAAAAGATCTATTTTCTTCTATAATACAGGGCTTATCTATTGAGTTGAATTCAATTTTGAGTGCAGAACTTGTTGGACTTTGTCGAGAAATATATGTCTATCTGTCAGATAGAGATCCTGCACCTAGACAGGTAATTTTTTAGATATATAATTGAGTCAAATTAATTACTGTGTGAAAAGATGTGATTTAAATATCACGATTTTAGATAACTCGCTCTATTTCCGCAATAGATAACTCAAGTTTGGTAAGTCTGACTTTATGCGACCTGTATTTGGTTCACGACCACTCTTGTGGCACATGCTGCACATCACTCTTTTGCCCCGTGACCCACTTGTAGCATACACATTGTTGTAGGTGTAAAAACCAAACACGAGTGAGGGAGTGGACGTTGGCCGTCTGACGGGCCATCGTTCATGAGGGTAAAAAATGACACGAGGATTTATACAGGTTCGAGGGTCCGAGAGGACCGCCCTACACCTGTCGGTGAACTAACGGGGGGTTACCTCCGGAGAGGGAGCCCCCGAGGGTTCACTAGTTTGAACATACTTCTTTATTGCTCAAGAGAGCTATTCCTTTGAAAGGAGGGATACATAGGGTATTTATAGACTCTTGAGCCTGTACAAATGACGAGAATACCCTTTAGTAAGATAGCTAGCATATAAGTACAGGCAATGGGTATTACAGTCTTTTATGAGTATAACAACATTTTTGAGTCTGTACACGTATCTCTTGCAAAGTAGACCCCAGATGACAGAGGGATGAATTATTCTTCCAACAGTAGCCTCCTTGCCCCTTGGCGTTTCGGGAGGAACGTCAAAAGGGGCAATCTTGAACTGTGCTTTTCGTGCCGAGGTTGATACTTCAGAGGAGTCCTGACGGATTTGAGCTGTAGTTGTGTCCAAAAATGTACTCTGAAAATGCCACACTATGTCCAACTGGATTGTTATCCTCAGATTCGATACTTTGGAAAATACGAAGCACCGCATACACCACAGCTCCAATGACTATGTACGGACCAGCTGCTACGCATAGGCCCACTGGTTGGAATGCTCTTTTGCTTTTTGCAGTGTCTGCACTTTGGCTTTTTCCACGTGAGTCTGTTGCTGTGTTGCCCACAAGGCTAAGTCATGGGGCACTGAAAGGCCACTAGGGATGATAGCCTCTAGCGGTCTTAGAGGTGGCCATGAGGCTAATTCATGGGCACCTTGGACGTGTGCCCCCGACAGTAAGTCACGGGCACACCAGTGCCGCCCATGAGGCTAAGTCGCGGGGCATCGAATGGTCACTAGGGGTGGTAGCCCCCAGTGGACTTGGAGGTGCCCCACCTTGGATGTGTGCCCAAGATAGTAAGTCACGGGAACACCGGTGGCGCCCACGAGGCTAAATCGTGGGGCACCGAATTATGAGGGCAATGAAGCCCTTTGACCCTATAGGTGGGTTTTTTGTGGTGATCGGGAATGCATGAGAATGGTTAACCCAAGCGAAGCAATGGAGTTAGGCATGCGGGGACCCGAAGGTCATTTGGCGCGTGGCCTAGAGTCTAAGGGGGACGAGTCCTCAGCACATCCATCAACTTGGTACTGGCCAAAGTTGTCACTCATGCCTAGGTCTAGTAGGACACGAGCCGCCATGGTGGAGGCGACGAACGCCCAAGCCACCATGGACTTTCGCTAGGGGATACCGCGGAGGTCGTACGCCCTATGCACCACGAGGGTGGTTGCTCATGCCCTAGGTCTAGTAGGGCATGAGCCGCCATGGTGGAGGCGACGGACACCCAAGCCACCATGGACTTTTGCTAGGGGAGGCCGCAGAGTTCGTACGCCCTATGCACCACGAGGGTGGTCGCCCATGCCCTAGGTCCAGTAGGACACGAGCCGCCATGGTGGAGGCGACGGATGCCCAAGCCACCATGGACTTTTGCTAGGGGAGGCCGCGGAGGTCGTACGCCCTACGCACCACGAGAGTGGTCGCTCATGCCGTAGGTCTAGTAGGACACAAGCCGCCATGGTGGAGGCGACGGACGCGCAAGCCACCATGGACTTTTGCTAGGGGAGACCGCAGAGGTTGTATGCCCTACGCACCACGGGGGTGAAATCCCTTGGAGGGAAAGTGTCTTGAGAGCCTATACGAGATTTATATGTCGGGACTGTCCCATAACAGTAGTGCGTTAGGAGGCAGCCCCTGTAGCGAGCCTTAGCCTTCTGGCTGCGAGGGTGTCTTGAACTGCTCGCCCTTGGCTGGGCCTCGTGTAGACCTGCACAAGGGAGGTGGACGCGCGTGGGAGCCCCAGGGCACGTAGGACGTTGTCATCCCGAGGTAGATGGCCCTGATCTCCGACGAGGGTGCTCGGCTGGGGCTTCTTCAAAGAACGGATGAGTCGTCCACGAGATCATTGCTCTCCAGAGCTGGAGGAGGTTTCGTGGACTTAGAGTATTTTTTGGTAGGAGACACAGCCTTTCGTCAATTAGCTACGTCCCCGCGGACGACGCCAATGTTGTAGGTGTAAAAACCAAACACGAGTGAGGGGATGGACGTCGGCCGTCTGACGGACCATCGTCCACAAGGGTAAAAAATGACATGAGGATTTATACAGGTTCAAGGGTCCGAGAGGATCGCCCTACTCCTGTCGGTGAGCCAACGGGGTTTACCTCTGGAGAGGGAGCCCCCGAGGGCTAACCAGTTTGAACATACTTCTTTATTGCTCAAGAGAGCCATCCCCTTGAAAAGAGGGATACATGGGGTATTTATAGGCTCTTGGGTCTGTACAAATGACGGAAATACCCTTTAGTAAGATAGCTAGCCTATAAGTACAGGCGAGGGGTATTACAGTCTTTTATGAGCACAACAACATTTTTGAGTCTGTATGCGTGTCTTTTGCAAAGTAGACCCCAGATGACAGAGGGATGAATTATTCTTCCAACACACATCAATATCTCCTTGATAATGCTATCATCATAATCATTTTAACTTCAGAGTTTATTTCAATTTATTTGTTTCTAATTAGGTCTATAGTTTATTTTGACATCATTAATACATTATGCAATAAAAAAAATTATATATTAAAGTGGTATTTTGGATAGCTGCTCAATTGCGTTTGTAGAACTTGCTGTGACAGAGGGATATTTGCTGTTTAAACCTTATTAAAAGTTGATACTACAGACGATTTAAGGATCTCGCGAGAACAAATGCTTAACTTGGCATGCTCTGGTGCTTTATATGACATAACAATGACTCGATTGATAATTGATTGCGATATTTTTAATAGTAGGACATCTTAAGAGAATTCTTTTATATGTGGGTATCCATACGGTTTAACCATGTGAGTTTTGAGCATTGAGAGTTTGAGACTAACAGAAAGTGCTTTGCTTGTAGGTTCTTCTGTCCCTCCCACACATGAAGCAGGAAGATTTGCTAGCCTTTGATGAATCTTTGAGTAAAACTGCTAGTCCAAAAGAGCAAAAGCTACATATGCGAAGCTTACTTCTGCTAGCTACAGGGAACAAATTGAGAGCTCTTGTTGCACAAAAGACCACTAATGTTATTACCAATGTTACGAGTGAGCAAACTGACTCACATTTCTTTTATTTTCATTTCATTATTGCATAATGGATGCATGAGTCACATTCCATCAGTATACAATTTTAAAAAATGCTCTCCTTTTTTTCGTGTAGCCACATTTGTTTCATAGTTTGTTGTTACTCAAAATGGGGTTTAATTGACCAAAATCGAGATCATTGTACTTGAACCTGCTTGCATTCTTCCATCAAGTAGATTTACTTCCTATAACCTCTATAGAGTTATATCTGTTGTTCACCACGCAAAAAGGTTACTTTGCTGATAACTAAATGTAAAGACTGCGCTTTTCGGTGTACCTTTTGATAATTTTGTGACTAGCCTGGTTCATTATTCCATATAGATTGAGAACTTGTGATGCCATGTTAGGTTATCAAATAATCAGAGCCGTTTTGGAATAAGATTATTCTGCTGTAAACTAACAAACATTGCTTTCTTTGACATCCAGCTCGAAACCGGAGCTCTGCCGCACACCATGGACTGAGTGCTGAAGAAGATGATCACTTTGGATTAGCAGCACTATCATAGAAATGACCAGCTAAAGTTGTTCTGTACAAAAGAATAGAATGCTATAAAATGGGTACTGATGTGGCAAACTACTGGTGGATATCAGCATTATGCATGCCTGAGGTTATACCGTTGTACACAACCTGCCATCATAAGTAACTGAACTCATTTTTGGTGACGGTTTTTTCCCCAGATTGTATGTACCCTTAATTGTTGTGGATTGGCGCTTTGATGCATGTGTGCGAAAGGGTGTGTGTGAGCATGGTTTTGGGGGGAGGTAACGAAAATGGTGTATGTAATTACTAATGTGATTCACTAATAAATTTAACTAGTACCTCCCGCACTCGCTGCGGGTCTGAATAGGATATCCGATTGGAATTCAATAGCACTCGGTTTGGTTCCCAGAAATTACGGTAGATCCTTGAAATTAAATTCCAATTCCAATCATATTGGAATCAGAATTAGCTTGATTCTAAGCAATTCTAAATTGCATACAAAATATTTTCAATTGCTTAAGGTTTTCGGAAATGCAGAACTGAACGTATGTTGATCTACACGTATCCCTACCATCCATTACTTTGCTCCATCCGATTTGGTCATCGACACGGTTGGAAATCAGAATTAATGATGTCCATCTACTACAAAATCAGTCCTGTCAAACTTGAACCAATCAACTTACCCTCTCCCGAAATGTTTGAAATTTGAACTACGTATTGCATACTCTACTCGTCCTAACATACTGTACAAAAATACAATACAGGTACTCATGTTACATGTACGTACGTCACATTGTACAATACTCTACTATACAAGAAGTGTATACTCATACTGTCAGACGATGTTGTCATGTATACAACAATTTTATTTCAAATGGAATACTACGCAAACAACATAATCATGTACAATGAACAGACAAATACATATATAGTACACCTAATGTACAATACCCAACAATATATACACACTAGTTGAATACCCGTGCTTTGCTACGGATAAAGAAAAATCATGTTAAATACTCTCAAACCCATCGTAGCACTTGGTCTCAAATTTTAGGCTGGTGTCAAATTTTCAATTGTATTTCTCAGAAAGAAATCGCTAAAATAAATTTTTTAGAACATAATTCCTAAAATACTCAGATCTTTCGAAAATTAGAATATTTAGAGATAAATCGCTAGAAATTAAAGAATGGCACACAATTGATCCAAGCACAAAGTTTGATAATCTAGTAAAGCTTGTCTTGCGCAACAATTAGTGTACGAGTAACCAAACATCGAAGCAACTGTCTTTCTCTCTTGAAATTTTGTCTTGCTCTTATCTCAATATCTTGTTCAGTCTAAGCCGGGGCGAATCCAGCCATCGAGCTGCATGGGCTATAGCCTAAGGTCTAAAAATCTTACCAATGTTAAAGCGCATAAAAATCTCTTAAACTTTCGAGTTCGGCCCAAGAACAGTTGGCCAGCTCGAGTCTTGGGCGCGGTTGACCCTGCTGCTGAGTATAAAGGTCATGCAATCAGAAAAAAATTACCAAAGCACAAAGCACTTCGACACATATCCAGGCAGACAATGTCAACAAGAAAAAATATCATGGAAAAGCTTTTTCAGCAAATTTTGCTTGATCAAAACTCCAGGTGGTAGAACGGACAATTGGATATAGTTCACAGCATATTAATACAGACTGTAGAACAGGCAATTGGATATAGTTCACAACATCCTAAATTTAGGATTCGAGGCAGAAAGGGCGCACGGCCCGGGTATCCACGTCGCCTTTTTTTTCCTCTGCCTGTTCGATTCTGCTTCACGCCGCTTCCGCCATTTGATTTGCCCGTGTTGTTTCCACGTTCCTCTTTCGTGCCGCCTCGTTCTCAAGCACGCTATCCCAAACTCCACATTTACTCCCTGCCACGCTTCTTGTGCGCCTTCCTCATTTTCTCCCCCGCCACGGACGCTTCAGCTTTTCCTCTTCCTCCCTATCTTCTTCCTCGATCGCTTCGTCTTCTTCCGGCCTGCTTTTGTTCTCTCTTCCGCCTTTCGTCGTTTCTGCTTCGGTTGTTTGCCGTCTCGTCCTAATTTTGCTTTGCGTTCCCTCATCTCCCTTTTTCATGTTTGTTTCCTGCTTGTTTCTTAGTTCTATGGAGGGCCTGCTTCCTCACAGATATGTTTGTTAGCTTCCTTTTCCTCACAAATCCGTTCGTTGCCCTCCTTATTCTCTCTGTTGCTCTTTCGCTTTTTATTCTTACTCCTTCGGTTGTCCGCCTCCGTGTTTCTCTTCCTTCCTGTTTCTGATTTTCACGTATGGTTCTTCATGCTTTATCGCTTTCTTTTTGTCGTAGTGTCATTATTGTAGTGAGCAGCTTCTTCTTCATATATCTGACCGATTTGTCTCGCTTTTTTTGCACTGCTCTCACCTGGTGCTTTTTGCGGTTGTTAGTTCCCAGTTCTTCTTTATGAGAAGGGGTCGTCTCCTCTTTCCTCTGCGTGTTCCCATGCCCCCCGGCCCTGCTGCTTGTTCCCCTGTCTGTCGACTTGGTTGCCTTTCCCACGGACCTCGCCTGGTTTTCCTTTTTCCGGCTTTCTCTTCATAGATATGTGAGATTTTTCCCTTTTTTTTTTTTGCTTTGCTCTCACTTGGTGCTCTTTGCGATTGTTAGTTCCCAGTTCTTTGTTATGGGAAAGAGTTGTCTCCTCATACATCTGCACGTTCTCATGCTCCACGCCCTCTTGTCTGTGTTCTTGTTTTTCCCGGCTGAACTGCTACTGCTTGTTCACTCATTTGTCGGCTGGGTTGTCTTTCCCACGGACCTCGTCCGGTTCTGTTTTTTATCCCTCTTTTTCTTGTTTATTAGGTTCTTGCTTACGGGGAGGTGGCATAATTTCGAGATCTTCTTCTCACACTAAACGGATGATATGTCGTCCGATCTGTCAGTATTTTTGCCCAGTTTGTTGGATTGCTCCTGCCGTTGCACTCACATGCTGCATCTCATACCTCTAGTGGGAAATGCGCCGCCCTCTTCAAGTGGGTCAGAGGTATACTATCCTAATCTTCTTCCTTTCCTTTCTGTGTGGATCAGTGGATGGATATTTTTTTGACAGGTTACGGGTCAATGAATAGAAAATGGCGATGATTTCATAATCTTTTTCTTTTTGCCTCCATGCATTATCCTAAATTTCGGATTACATTTTATCCTCTACGGTTAGTCTCACCCAATACTTTGAGCAGATTTGCCATAGCCTGCCTCCAACTAATTAGTATTTGCCTTCTCCTTAATCCGTGCGCAGAGGATGTGTACAAAAATTTCAAGGAAAACAACAACGGGCCAGAGCAGGAGACGCTCAAACTTGAACTAACTACAGAGATCCTCTTCCTCTGCAGCTATGAAAACTGCGGCAAGACCTTTGTTGATGTGGCTGTGTTAAGGAGGCATGCTCATGTGCATGGCGAGATGCAGTATGTTTGTCAGGAGCTAGGCTGTGGGAAGGTACCTCCATTAAAAAACTAGCTCTACTGCCTTGATTGATGTATGTGCTCTCTGTGGGTGAACTTATCTGTGATTTAACGCTAATGTATGAAATGGTTTTGAGCTCTTCCTTTTTCTTATGTATAAGGATCTTTCTCTGTTTTCTAGCGACCTTTATCTTGATCGCTCCATTATTTCCTTAGACTGCATTTTCCCTGTTTTTTAGATTTACTATAACTACACTGCAACTAATGGCCAAGCAAACCATGCCTCAATTTTACACTACCTTTTATACAGGAAAAACCCATGCACTATTAATTTGTGCTAGTGCAACTGTTCATTGAAGCCCTTGTGTTGTGTTATGTCGTATATTGATTACTTCATAAACCACACAACTGTTATATGTATCTCAGCTTTTCAAGGGAGAATATAATTCATAATTACTTGGTTGTTCTTGATATAACTGTGACGAATCCTTTTCTCTGTTTGTCTTGCAGAAATTTGTAGATAGCTCTAAGTTGAAGAGACACTATCTTATTCACACATGACAAAAGAATTTTATTTGTCCACGTCTAGGCTGTGGTAAGGTAATAACCTCATCCCTCTATAGAGTTACACCTCAAGGGCTTCTCATAGAGTTTCTACTTTGTATTGCATGGCAGCATTTTTGCTTTTAATTCTCACCATATAACTTCTACGTTTAGTTATCCTTTCCAAGCTAACCATCGCATATATTGTGTATAATGGTGCACAACTGTACGTAATGGCATGCCAATTCCATCTAACTCAAGATGTTTCGCTGATTTAATTAGTTGAATTTAATGAAACTTCGCCTGATCTGTCCAGTCCTTTGTACTATATGTTTATACACTCAATTGATATGCACCCAAATTGTTGCTAATTTTGGAGCAACGGCTTCCAATGTGCACATCCACAAGTGAATGGTTTGAAAAGAAAAGAAAAAAACATAGATGTGTGTGCCTTTTTTTTTGTTTGTGAATCTTTTGGCTACGGTTTATTTGCATATTCTAACAAACAAAAACTCTGAATTTTAGGCCTTCACATTGGATTTTTGCTTACGTGCGCACCTAAAAACGCATATAGTGGAAAATTATCAACTTTACAGGTCAGATGTCGTTCCATCTGGGGACATTGCCACTTCCATATCTTCTAAAAAAGATCACTCAACCAAAAAAAACAAGCTAGATAGAGGTACATTTTTCATACTCTTCTATGAAACAAATCCTTCGTGTGCTATTTTCTATATATAATATCTTGCCACCGTTTGGTCGTTGCTTCGAATTGAACCAGTTGTCTCTACTATAAATTGGAGCACCTATACTAACATTTACTCACCTATACTCTACACTAGAGATACATTTCCAGTTTTTGTTCCAGTCATATTGAACTAACTCAACTAAATCATATTCTTTTTGTTGCAGTTCCTACGAAATCTACTGCTGTGGCGTATCTTTTGTTTCTCTACTGTTGCGCCCGGCTCTATCATTGTCTACCTATCAGTATCGTCAGTGTTGTTTACTTTATGTTAGTACGATCCACTATGTATTGTATATAGATATGTATGATGCCGCCCAAAAACAACTAGCCAGTATGTTTTACGGTGCACCTCGGCTGCACACTCTCCTTTCACTAATCTCAAACACTCTTAGTGTTGGTCAATAGATGATGTATCGTTCTTAATGTTGTCTCTTTTTATATGGTCCCGTTTAGTTCATACTTGTTTCATATAATGCATTGCATCGTGCTCGATGTTCTATTACTTTTCTTCGCTCCTGTAAATCATGAGCACGCCAAAGGCGCGCACAGGTGACTAGTATTAATACAGACTGAACTCTCACGTTTTCTCCACTGGGTAATTAGTTGCATAACTTATACTGGTCTCCCAACAAAGCTTAGAAATACAATTTTTGTGCTATTCATGCTGTCATGAAGACAGATGCCACAAGACTAAGGATGGCAATCGGACGCGACGGGTACGGGTAGTGCTCACCCATACCCATACCCGCGACCCCCATTTCCCCTCACGGGCATGCCCACAAAGGACGAATGGCGAAGAACCTCGTCCATACCCGTCGCCCGCGGGCATACCCGTTTACCCGCGAAAAATGCACTGCCGCTCGTGGGCACCCATCGCCTGCGGGTACCCATCGCCCGCGGGCATACTCATCACACAGAAACAATGCACACATCAAGTTCATTTCAATTCACACGTCAATAGTGCATCACACATTCAACAACTAAGAAAGTTTATTGCAAATCACACATCAAGTTCGACAAAACAACTAATCAAGTTCAACAAATAAAATGAAAATACAAACTGACATAGTTCTTCACACATAAACAAATTAAGTTTGCAACAAGAGTAGAACATATGAATTTTTTTCAATTACAACAATTCAACAAATAGATGAAAAACATATCTATAAACCGGTTTGCTAATCAGAGTCGACGATCGAGATTGAACAACAATCTTTAAGCTCCGTACTCTGACCAATTGACCTGTAATTCGATATCATGTCATTGAGAGTTTAAGCCAAAAGGGTACATGTAAAGTTGAGGATAACCAAGACTGAAAATTGTGCTCCATAGAATAGAAGTGTTTCACTATTCAGGAAATATTTAGCCAGTCAAAACAATACAGAATTACAGTATGGCGCAGGAAAGAGATTACACATCTCAGTGTACAGCTGCATTATCACATCGTTCGGTAATTGGCTTGTTTGACAATAGAGTGCAGAATATTCCGATGCTAAAAAAGGCCAATTGGCGTATGCAAGTTCCTCCAGCCGCTGGAACTACTCGCGTTGCCCGAAGAACCAGACTGCTACGATTAAACTCTGGTGCCAAAAATTCAGAAGTTCTTGATATCTTCGGTTCACTTTAATAGCTTCACAACATCAACATTGTTTGATTTCACTGCTTCTCATCTTGAATAGTACCGCCTGTTAGTTAGAATTGTGAAAATAAATTATTGGTAAGCCAATATGACAAATAGCAGCAAAATAGTGCCAATAACACGTTATCGTGCAAACTAAGAATAACCACCGAGAGCAATTTGCGCCAGAGCAACTCATGGTAGATGTTTTCAAACACAAACAAACATTATTCTAGCTCCCTAAGCAAGTAGACATAATCCTCGGGTGACATCTTTTGCAAGAGTAATAATTTTCCTTATAACATATCAATTTAAACCGACCACTTCAACGTATGGATATGTTGATGATATTGACAAACACCAAATGCAAGACATGCTAGCACACAGGATTTGTGTTGTAACGTGCAAGGAAATAACTGAAGAAAGCTGTATGTAAGTTACTAGGAATTTTTCAAGCAGTTACCAATCCCAACTCGCGGCTCTCTCGCAGTAGAGAGTTTCTTCTTCATGTAGCAGCCATTCCAATCGCATCCGTCCTGTGAATAGTAGTCTACTACAATCACAATCTCCGCAAGTTGCTGATCCTGAACAACACCCAGTGCCACATCCCCCATTCCCCTTCTCCCACCACCCATGAGCATACCCCAGTGCAACATCAAGCTCGAATGTTGTCAGCATCGGCTTCTTGAATCCTTCCCCCCAATCGATCGACAACCGCGGGCGTGCGATCTGCACCCACGCATCCACCGAATCTGTGTGTTCCAACCCTTTCTCCTCCAATTCCAAATGCTCCATCACCCTGTATTAGCATGTAGTATAAGTACTAGATCTACATATCCAAATACATCATAAATCACAACATCAAGAACTGGATCAAGAACTGACGGCCGAGGACGGGAGGCGCGGTGGACCGGGAGGAGGCGCGGTGGCCGGGGGGAGGATGGCCGGGGACGGGAGGCGCGGTGGACCGGGAGGAGGAGGCGCGGTGGGCGGGAGGAGGCGCGGTGGACCGGGAGGAGGCGGCGGCGGGAGGAGGACGACGGCCGGGAGGCGCGGTGGATCGGGACTCGGGAGGAGGCGGCTGCCGGGAGGCGCGGTGGACCGGGACTCCAGGAGGAGGGCGGCGGCCGGGAGGCGCAGAGGAGATCTGGCGCGGAGAAGAGCGATGGGATTTGGGAGCCCAGGAGGGGAGAGCGGTCTGGCGGCGGCTGGGATTGTGGGAACTAGGAAGCTAGGGGCCTGGGGCTGTGAAACCTAGCAAGAGTTTTAGTTTTTTACTCAGGAGGGTCCCACCTGTCAGTGTGGATGGCGGGTAATCGGGCGAAGCGGGTACGGGTGGAGTTTACCTATATCCACGCCCGTTTACCCGATGGGTAAGAAATTGTGCCCGTTTTTATACCCGTGAGCAAAGAAAGATATCCATACCCGTCTCCATTAGGGTATTCGTCCGCAGATACACAGGTAAACAGGCACAATTGCCAACCCTACACAAGACTCTGATTGAAGGCTTCCATTTTCTTCGCTAAAGACCCAGTCTTCTAAAAGCACATGTCCTGCAGTAAATCGACATCATTAGTCCATTTCCTCAATATCTTCGTGTAAAGGTACATTCAAAGATCTAACTTTCACTGATCGGCACCACGTACCTAGGAATTCCAAAGCAAAAAAATCAAACAGGTAGCGAACATCCCGAGAAACAAAAGAATCAACTGTCACAAGACATTTCATTCTTGTGAGAGTAAAGAACAAAATAAAAGAAGTTTAATTATCAAAAGTGTGTACACATGTTGCCCCAGGCCAATTGTCAATTGTGATTTGTAGTCCTCTCCACAGGGAGCTCTAGCATTACGATTTTGTAAATAATATATTTTTTTAAAAAAATACAAAAACAAATGCTAGTTTAATAAAATTACAAAAATGGGTATCTATTGTCATTCCAAATGGCAAAATGGGCAAATGGCTCTATCGCCATTTGGATTGGTGACATGAGCTCTGTTGTCAATCAACTCGTAGTAAATGCCCCTGTCACCATTCTAAATGGTGATAAGGGCATCTCCAATAGTTAGAGACAACCTTGTCTCTAACATATGTTACATCATCTTTAGAGACAACATCTCCAATAGATAGTCTTTATCACACTCTTCAACATTTATATTTTATAATTTTTCTTTGAAACGAGCCTACATGTCAACTAGAGTAGATTAATGTATTATGTCCTGTTTCGCGTGCACGATAGTCTCTTCAGGAAGCGACGACCTGTGCTCTCTCTCTTTTCCCTTTCTCCTCCACGTAGGATTTTGTTGATATGACATAGCTAAGAGACAACAATAAATACACTATTGGAGACGCCCTAAAGACTAGGCTATAAAAGGGCAAAAAATGGGGGCATAATTCACTTTTAATACGGAAAAAGCAAGAGGGAAGAGGAGGGAGAGAAGTAGAGGTAGCGAAGCCCTGTTCGTCCGTAGCCGAGGAATGGAGAGAGGGAGGAGCATATTCGGTCGCCTACATTGTAGGAGTTTTTTTTGTAACTTTACATTTACATTCGAAACCCTGGTAGGTTAGCAACTGAAACTAGTAGGTCTGCAATTTAGTGGATTAGATAGTTTTAGATGTATGGTTATGTAGTGTAGTTCGGTGTAGTACATCTTTTTAAGTGTGTGTAGTTTAGTTATGGAAGTGGTTAGTCGTAAATATTTTATTTATGGTGTAGCAATTGAATGGTTTATATAGTTTTAGATGTATGGCTACATAGCTTAGCTGTTTGTAGTAAATCTTTTTAGGTGTGTGTAGTTTAGTTGTAGATATGTCGTTAATCATGTAGATATTTTTGATGGTGCAGTAATTGTATGTATTAGATAGTTCGAAATGATAAAGTAGATCTTTTCAGGTGTGTGTAGTTTAGTTGTAGATATGTCGTTAATGTTTCTATTTTAATAGTACTTTTTTAATAGAATTACATAAATAAATACATGTTTAATAAAATTGGAAAAATGGGTTTATGTCGCCGTTTGAAATGGCAACATGGCCCTATCACCAATCTGATTGGCGACATGCCCCTGTCGCTGGTTGGATTGGCGATAGAAGCCCTGTCACCACCAGATGCCTCTTTTGCTATTTGGAAGGGTGATTGGCTTGAGAATACCGTTAATATTGTTTTTTTTCTGTTTATGTTTCTTATTAATAATAATGTAAGCACTGCCTTTTCTGTTTCCACTATTTCAGGTATGGCGTCCGCAGGAGGTTCTGTGCAGTGGCCCTTTGAGCTACTAGACCCGGCCATGGACACGAGCCACTGTGGTCGCCTCAGTATCGTACGGCCCTAGACTGGCGAGGCACCCATCGAGCTTGGCGCGTTGTGTCTGCGCACGCCCATAAGGGCATGGAGGGTCGACCCATGTTGGGTTTACAGGTACGTGCAGTCCTAACATTTATGTACTCAATTTAAATCCGACTTGTGTGGGTGTACTGACGTGTCCTCTTGATCGTTTTGATGTTGGTTGAGAGCGTTCGGCCTGCTTTCGCTTGCGAGGATGGTGGAGACCATGTGGGAGGACGGCCAGGACATCCGTACGTCTAGGCGTTTTCCGTATGACCCTGTCTGCTGATAGCCTTGGTAGACCGTTAGAGGCCAGAGATGCACACGCTCCACCTTCCGTGCGGGGAGATGGCTCCTACATTGTAGGACGTTGCATACCTCATGGGTTTGCCTTGCACGGGCGAACCCGTGGCTATGCACAACGTCGTTCTATCGTGGCGCCTGGACTTCCTCGCCAGGTTCGCTGGGGTATTGCCGCAAGGCGTCGGCTGCAAGGAGCTCAATAGCACGCACGAGCTTTCGCTCAGATGGCTCCGCCAGTTCTACGTAAGTTTCCCTATCTCTGGTGTTCATGCTTCATTTGTTTTGTCGAACTTACTAACAAGTCCTTGTCATTTTGTAGCCATAGGGTATGGCCGCCGCCGCCGCCGACTACACAATGAGGAGGCACTTCGAGGCCTACTTGTAGTGGCTCTTCGGGTGGGTCTTGTTCTGCGGGTCCCACGTCGACAACATCAACAAGCACATGATCCGATACGCACAAGAGTAGACACCACTCACCAGCCATCAGCACTACACCCTATCCTCTTATAAAAGGAGGGAGAAGAGAGATAGATGAGAACACTACACCACCATAGCCAACACTTTACTCCAACTTGGTTTGCAGAACATAGAGGAAGGAGGGAGAAGAGAGCGAGCTAGAGGAGAACATTAGGTCGACCTTGGAGATGTCAGGCTATGCGGAGATGATGCAGAAGCGCAAGTGGCTTTCCATGAAGGCGGGAACCTACCCAAACTGTTCGATGAAGGATGCACATGTACCACCGGAGTTTCCACGCCCGCAGTGTGACTGTGAAAATCCGTCTTGGATCATTCGGTCCATACACCCGGTGACCGCTGCCTGGGTGTACTACACGTGCAGGGATATCGGTGCTAGAGAATCACACACATATCAATTTTTTACATTTTACGTTACATTCTACATATCACTAACTTTATCTGTGCATAATGGCAGCTGGAGGAGCGTTGTTTTTTCTTCCAATATATCGACGACCCGAACATATACGATATGGTGTTCATCGAGCAGTAGTATATGTTCAACTACGCGCTACCACCCGAGACCTTCCACCGCTGAAAACCTTACATACCCGAGAGCAGGAAAGACAAGGCATCAATGGTGCCTAGGAAATCGGGGTGGTGGTGGAAAACCACCGAACAGGAAGTTGAAGACGACCAGGCTGAGCATGCGGCGGACAAAGGGAAGGCACCCATGGTCCCCATGGCTCCTCTCAAGCCGGTTGTTACTTCCGAGGAGCTCATGGAAGCCTAGTACAGGGCTACCTTTAGGACTAGCCACGACCGTAGGTCTCCTCTCAAGCCGGTTGTTACTTCCGAGGAGCTCATGGAAGCCTAGTATAGGGCTACCTTCAGGATTAGCCACGACCGTAGGTCTGCAATAGACAAGGTGAAGGCACCGATGGCGGTCAGACCAACCCTTCTGGCGTTCTGACTGGATAGGTTGCTTTTTGTGTGGATTTTGTTTAAGGATATGATGATGGTGCATACGTGTTGCATGTTGTGTTTATGACTAATATGGGTCAAGTTGGAATGAACTTGTGTCCACAAATGGTTTGCTTGCCCTATTGTTGTTCAAGTGGTTCTGGAGTCAACTATGGTCAACAGTGAGGAAGGCTAGGGCTTGGTTAGGAGAACCAAGGTCCAGAGCGGTGATAGAGGCCAGGTGATATAGTTGGATTCAGACAAGGCGCAAGATGGACAAGGGCTATAGAAGGCACAAGTGATCAAGGTCAAGCGGGACATGTGGTGCGTCAAGTGACTTGGGCCCATTTGCAAGAAAGGATGGTTCGATGGGATTCGGATGCGTGAGAGGATTGATGGGGAGTCATTGGGGCTACATAGATCATATTGGACCGAAACGGCGGCTAGAGGGGGGGGGTGAATAGGAGCATGATCTCTTTCTTTACCTTGATTGAATTCAACACGATTTTCACTCCAATAGCTATAAAAGCTATGAAGATCAATATACAAGCACAATGGAAGACTTGTTTTGAATCCAATCAAAACCCCGAAGCAAATAGACCAAAATCACAAAAACTCAAAACCTAAAGAGTTGGGCGGTCAGACCTCCATGTGGTTGGCGGTCTGACCTCTAGTATAATGAACAGTAAAATCAGCCCGAACTCAAAATCACAAATCGGCCTAACTTTTGATTCACAACTCCAAACCTTACCAAACTTGAGACATACCTTCTCTAGGATGTCAGGAACCTATTCCAATCAAGGATTGTGAAGATCCTCGCCAAAGTTCCGACCTTTTTCCGTTTGAGTGAAGGTTGCTCCAAAACCAAGTCAAACCAAAATATGATCCAAACACTTGCTCGTGGGTGATTAATGATCAAGATGATCCTAGATGTATTCCCACATGTCACAACAAGCTAGATCTAGGCCAGAAACCAAAGGAAAACTCATGGATCAAAAAAAGCCCCAAAATAACAAAATAAAGAGAAAGAACAAAAAAAGACTCATCTTGAGGAATCTTGCTTGGATTGATTTGGGATTGATGTTGGTTTACAGCCACTCCATCTAGGAGGACAAAGACTCAACACACTCCATCCAGGAGGACAAAGACTCAACACATGAGCACACAATCAATCCATCTCCTTAGAACCCTAACCTCTCCACTATTCTCTCCTAACCCTAAAACACAAACTAGAGTTTTAGATATGAGGGTTGGGGGTGCACAACCCGCACCGCCTATTTATAGTGGAGGCTAGCTTCTAGAAGGATAACCCTAATGGTCACCCGTTAAGCCTACACACAAACGGATTTCACTTACTCACGTATTTTAAAGCGCCGTCTTCATCTCCTCTTAACCTAAACTACTTCTCCTTGCACCGTCTTGCGCTGCGGGTTAGCAAAAGGTCATCAAGGTGGTATTTAGGTGAAGTTACTAAAATACCCCTTCTCAATCCTTCTCCGAAGACCGAGTCCAAACTTCGTGAAGCAATCCCATGCTTCGCCACGTGTAGGTTGATCAACAGCTCTCTCCATGTCGGCAAGTCTGTCCCATCCGACTCCCACCGAAACCACCATAGCACTTGCATCGACCCCCGCGCTGCTTGATGCAACCCGTCGCACCGAACTTCTCGTTCGGTCATCCTTGTCCATTTTGCGCCATGCTTGAATCCAATGACTTTACCCGGCATCTTCGATCGTTCTAAACCTCAGCTCTTCAAGCCTAGTCCCGATCATCCTCGTTGTTGACCGCCGTTGACCTCCAAGCTTTTTGCACAACAATAGACAAAGAAATCGATTCCGGGAATAAGTTCTTCGCAACTTGACCAACGTTCGTCAAAACATGCATCATGCAACACATATGCATTGAAACCCATGAACTTGACCTAACCAAACAACCATCGCCGCCAAGTTGGCCAACGAACATGTCAAAACCGGTCAGACCGCCACCAATGGCCGGTCTGACCGCCCCCTGGCCGGTCTGACCGCCCCCTGGCTATCGGCCTGACCACCTAGCAGGGACTTAGCCAAAATTCAACCTTGGAAATCCGAAACCTTCTGAAATTTTCAAACGAATAGAACTTTTGACTCGAAGCTCCAAAAATTATGAGATCAAGTGTAGGAGAATCCCCTCTCTTGCCTACACCCTCTATTTTTGGCCTAGCTTCAAACTCAAAAATCTTTTATGGCCGGTTAGACCTTCAACCTTGGCCGGTCTGACCGCCAGCCACTTTGCCTGGGGCTTGGCCGGTCTGACCGCCACTTGGCCTGACCGCCTAAGACTTGACAGAGCTTGAACTTTTGTCGAAAACATGTGTTTCCATAAACTTTCAACGCCATTGCCAATTGTATCATCATCCTTAGATTGTGAGCATATCCCTATGATATCCACAGATCATGACAAAGCACGGGCAATGCTTCGAGGAGAAGGAATCGAGAAATGATGGTGGAGGGGTAATATGGCCATTTGCCCAAAACCAAAATAGCGAGCGGTTGCAAAACCGCGGCGGTGGAATAAGCGGTGGAAATGACGGTAGATTTTGGGATATTGGCACCAAGGGTGAAGAATGCGCTTTGAAAAGCGTGTGCAAGTGAAAAAAATCCAGTTGTGTAATGGGTTAACGGGTTCCCATAGGTGTGTGTAGTGGACATGATCCACTTTGTATCTCGGTTAGGTTTTCTTGTGAGCCTCCACTTTTTAGGGGGAGGGGGGGGCAATAGGGAGAGCAAATTAGGTTTTGCACTTGAGCCTTCAAGAGAGAAATTAGTGTTTGATTGAGAGAGCTAAGTGTTGCCCTTAGGGTTGTGTCCTCCTAGTGGAGTGGCTGTAATCCTTCCCCTCCAGGTGGTAATAGAAGATCAAACTTGATTCTCCATATCATATTTGTGTTCTTGTTTGATTCTCTTGCCCTCTTGAGATATTCTCGATGATTCTCGGCTCCATCTTGTTCTAGTGTGATTAGTACTGAGATATAGCTTGCTAAGGCTTGTAGGAACCCATCTAGAGTATTGTTGGTTGCCTAAATCTCACGAGCATGAGTAGATCAAAATTTTCCTCTTTTGCCTGGTTCTTGTGTACTCTTCCCTATGATGGATAAAGGTGGGAACCTTGACAATGATTCTTGAAATTGTTGATTGGAATATGTTTCAAACATCCAAGGGTAGTTGTGTTTCAAATTTGGTGTGATTTGAATGAGTAGGTCAAACCCTTCTGCGAAATCGTGTTGTCTTCAATTCGTCAGAAGGGAAGATGTTAGATTGCTAGGCTTGCCGGTCAGGCCGCTCGATTGCCGCCGATCAGACCGCCAGAGAGTTGGTGGTCAGACTGGCCTAACAGGGTGTTGCCTGATTTGTGTTTTTAGGGTTGCTTCTCGGTGCTCGCAAGTTCAATCTTCATCTTCACAGTTGCTCATAGCTGTTAGAGTGAAAAGATTGTTGAATACCTAGGGGAAATTGTTGAAGTCATTCACCCCCTCTGACTACGTAGCCGATCCTATATTTTTTTGGATAGTTTATCTGGATGCGGCTTTTCCGCGCATAGGTGCACTTTCACCTATTTTCGTTCACATTAGCCACTTCTGAACATTTCAAAAATAAATCATTGATGTGGGGCATGTTAAGATACGTGCATATGTAAAAACTCTTGCACAAAAATGACCATATATTTGTGCACCACACAAGGAAGACTTGTAACATCCCAAAATTTGAATGAAGTTTAAATTCTTGAAAACATGAAAATTTTAAATCTTTTTAATGTTTTTTTGTTGATACTCAAATTTCTCTGGATTTTCTTTGAAATGCTTGTCGGATTTTGAAATCCTAAAGAAGCTAATTAACAAAAGAAAATTTAAATTCAAACCTAATTTCAATTGATGAAATTTGAATTGAAACATGAATTTAAAAAGAAAAAGGAAATAAAAATTTAAAAATCGGTCGGCCTTTGGAGGCACCGCCTCTGTGTTTGGGGGCGGTAACGCGGTCTATTCCGAATGGCCTAAGTGTCTTATTGCTAACATTCCCGGGAGATGTCCCGGGGGACTGGGACTTAGTGTCGCTGTCGTCGTTCGGAAACTCGAGCCTTGTTATCAACTTCCTCACACATTTTCAAGGCCTTTCCGCATCGTTTTTTAGGGAAAGCCCTTCCACATCATTGGCGTACGAGGTTCCTTCCGCCCCTCGTTCTTTTCTCGTTCGTCCGCCAACGAAGCCTTTCGCCAATTTTGGGAGGATAATCTTATGCGCTCACCGCAAGTTCTTCAAGGTCAATGTCGTTTGATTGATCCACCCTTTCGGGACTTACCCCCATTAACAGACTCTCTGTCGTCCTCACTTTTGCCGGTGTCGGTGCAGTTGTCGTCATCAGTCATCACCATCATTTGAGTCCGAAGAACGGGAAGCTTGCTTCCCCTTGCGCTTTGAAGCCCCTTCAACACGAATTAAAGGATCCCATCCTCTAGCTTCGAACAACCGGTTTCGCCATTTGGGGAGCCCTTCCCTCTCGCCTTCCTTGAAATTACCGCAGAAGATCACCCCCTGTTGGACAACACCTTTCGCACCCAATACTGAGAGAAAGATAGGATGAAATGAGTCCTCAATCAAAAACAAGAGGAAACAAAGAACATGTAAAAGATGGGCTTACTATCGTCTCCATCATTTAGAAAGGTGTTGATGTCAACACCTGTTAAGGGCGTACACTCAAGTGCTTACTCTGTCTTCAGCAGTGAGATCTTCAAGCACAGGGACTCATCCACTAGAGCTTGCATGAAGAGATGTGTGCTGAGACTTTCGCCAGGTTAAGGAGGTCTTTCAACGATTGACCACCTCTGCCTTCTTGAAGGGCAACTTCCTAGGGGAGATCGCCCACCTAGAACATCTGAACGCACCCTCGGGGACATAATAGAACCACCTGTGTTGCTAGTTCTTCCACATGTTCCTCAGGGCACCCTTTGGGAGGAACCCTATGATTGGCGTCCTATGGACGAATTGGCCCCCACCGAAACAAGACTTCTTCATGCTGCCTACTTTGCACAGCCGCCTCCTAACATCATTCATTTCTAAGAAGAGCTCTACGGACCGTTCTTTACCAATGTTCCGCATAACCCATTTAAGCACGCTCAGGTGAATTAAAGCAGCGGGCGTAACTTGGCAAAGCTCTAAGCCTAAGCTGTTGAGCACAATATATACAAACCTGTCCATAGTGTTGGGACCCGGATTTACACATCCAAAACCCTATGTGTATTCTGAACTATTCCCATGATCATTAGCTAGTTCACACAATGACATCGATGAAATATCATCCATTCAACGAGTTAACTTAAAAGGTAGCAAGATAGTAAATAGTAATAACTGGAACTTATAGTCAACGTTTACTTAACTTGTCACGCAGGGTTTAAGAAACAAATGAAACTCTTGTAGTGGAAAATATAACTTGAGGTGGCTATTCGATATGCCCACAGTCAATCGAGTGGGGAGCTCATCCTAGTTCGCAAAGTCTTCAAAGAACTCGTAGAACTCTTGAGTACCTTGATCTTCTTCAACTGAGTAGCAAAGTTTAAAGCCGTGAGTACATAAAGTACTTAGCAAGTCGTAGGGAGCAGTATGAAATTAATATTCATACAAGACTTGATCAAAGGAATAGCCATATAGTTCTGCTAGAGAAAGCAAGTGTTGACGATAAATACAATAAGTAAATTGTAAAGCATAATTGAAAAGATATTAGTAAATAAAGAGTAAGCAATTGCTTTGAAACAATGAGTGAACATCCCATTCACTTCCAAACCAAACCACCAAGTGAGCATCCCATCCACCAAGCGAACATCATATTCACCAAGTGAACATCCCATTCACCTTCCAATCATTTTTGTAAAAACTATATACCTCGTGTGAAATTCCCAAGCATTGTCCATAACTAGGGACATGACTGTTTAAACAATTTTACACTCTACAGGGGTTATACAGCTTGACCCATAAGAGATAAATAAACTTATAATGTCCGTTCACACACTTCCATAGGTGCGCGACTAAGTGATTATCACAAGGCTTTTACAAAGCTCCTTCTAAACACAGTTCTACCCGCTAAGGTTTCAACATTGAATGTCATCGCAACCAGACAGACCCCCCTATTGCGCCATGTGACATCCATCCTGGAACTCACACCACCAAAACAGAACTGAAGTTGAGACATCGCTAATTAATTTAGCCAGGTCTATCCTATACTGGACATGTGGTCGTACGATATGACCCAGTTCAATGGCACACAAGATTAAGTTCTTAACATGTACTCAGGCAAGACTACCCCATCCCAATGTGCAAACAGCACCCTCTTTGCTGCACGATCACTTGCCTGAGCGTAAAACCATTTTGTTTAATCAGACCAATGACAATTCTTGACATGGCACATAATTTTATAACGTCGGCATCTCACCACAACTTGTACAATAGTAGCATCCCACCACTAGTTGCACAATAGTGGCATCGCACCATAAGTTCCATATCTCTTTAAGTCAAATTAACCATTATTAATCATGTGACATGAGCCCATCGCATGACTAAGCATGACAAGCATGTCTACGACTACCCATGTTGGTGATACAAATATGTCCAACTAATAATGACCATCCTATGGTGAAAAAGGATTTAAGGTATTCAAATAATCAATGGTGGCATAATGACAAATAGGTGATTAACTACTCCCAACAGTAGTTGATATAAAAGTAGCATACAATTTGATGTAAAAATATACTTTTGAAAATATAGATTCAATATGATCAAATGACTACGACTTGCCTTGGCTTTCCTCAGTTACCACACTTTGGTCTTTAAATCTTGCTCCTGCGCCTTGAAAAATGTCATCTAAACGAGAGAGAGAGAGAGAGAGAGAGATTCAAAAACAAAAAAACCAACTCGAAAACAAACAACTTGATTTTAGATGAATTGAGGAACTTGAACGGACTGAATCAGAGTTCAGATGAAGTAGAACGGGCTCTCGGAAGATTTAAATCTAAGAAAAAGAGAGAGAAACCACTATTTTGGATTTTTGGAATTTTCTTTCTAAAGGAAAATTTGGATTACTGCGTCAACATGACGCCAGCAAGGAAAAAGGATTTTGGCCGGAATTAAATTTCTAAAGGAAAAGAAATTCAATCACTGATAAGTGGCCCCATGGTCTATAAACCAAGTCCACGGAAAAAGGGTTCACGGCGCATGGTGCACCTGGTCCATGGAACATGAACTGACAAGTGGGGTCCATGTGTTAGTGACACGGTCCACGGTGAACTAAGTTCATGGGCTAGGGCTACGAGATCGACCATGTTAGCGATGACGCAAGGCGACACGTGGGCGGCTAGGGCTAAGGTGGACTCGCAGGCGCAGGTGCTGAGGTGGAAGCTAACGCGACTCCTGACTGGGATGACACGCGGGCAATAATGAGAGGCGACGATGCTAAAACCGAGGGATGCTGGGATCTAAATACCTTCTTATGTAATGTTTCAGGGACTTTTCCAAAACATTTTGATTCTATTTTAATGTTTTAATTATTGCTAAAATCCTTTATTTTCAAAGAGCACCTTTTCTTTTCAAATCAAACATGGTTTGAGAGTAGGTGAGAAAAGAGAGCAAAATAATGACTTAGATGACAGGAGAATGCTAAGAGAGGTAAGATTAGCAAAAACTCTTAAATTTTTGCAACTATTTTTATAATTAAAATATATTACATTCTGAAAATCAAATCATAATCTAACAACCATTCTAACTAGGGCTTGACCTACAGTCAGTATGACTCTAATACCAACGCTGTCGGACCCCGAGCGTGGAACACCCGAAGCCCTCATGTGTGTATCGTACTAGTCCCATGATCAGTGACTAGTACACATATCCACAACATTGACATACATATCCATACACAATATACATACAACATGAAACAAATATGGTACTTAACTTAAGTGATTACATCACAAGTGTATATTACATGGCCGACCGGCCAAATTAAAAGACAAGTATATCAGAAGTAGCGAGTTAAACAGTGGAAACATTTTAAATAAAACCCCAAAGTCCAGCGGTATGCCCATCCAAACCCTCAGGCAACCGACAAGGACAAGACCTAGCAAGACCCCATCACCGAATCCTCCGGTACCAGGAGCAAAGAAAACGTCGTCCAGAATCGGCTCATCCTCATACTCTGATCAACAATTTAAGCAAGATTGAGTACATTTTGTACTCAGCAAGACTTGGAGTGTTTCGCAACATAATTATAAATGCAAGGCTAACAAAGGATGAGGGCCTACTCTACAAGCTATTTTCAGCATTAAGCAAGTTTTATTTGCAATACCAATATGTAATAGTCTCCAACAAAATTTGTAAAGAGCAGTTGACTGATGTTGAAATAACAAGTATGTAACTCAAATAATAGTGAAATCACATCCCTCCTCGGTCATGATCAACATTTTATTCTCAGCCATAGACATGGCGCTCACACAAACAAGTCATCCCAAATTTCCCAACAAATCATTTTTGCAAAAAATAGAGACTATACCCAATGTGGTTGCACTTAGGACGCTCATGACCGTGAGCATGACTATTTAACAGATTTACACTCTGAAGAGGTGTACAACTTTACTCATAGTATATGAGGTCTCTAGTTTGTTCGGCATCCGTCGATACCACCACTCACAATATTTTAATAAGCAGTCTAGAGTCCATAACGAAGCCTTTACATCACCTAGTGCTAGCCTTGCACTAGCCCGGCGAATGAACACCCACACTTCACCCGGGTACACCCCCGTCTCAGTGAGGCATTCACCGTTGTGTCGGCAAGCTTCGTCCCCGACACCATGGTGAAGGGGGCCCCTTCGAGCAAGCCTACCCGGTCTTGCTCGCACTACTGCAGCCTACTAACATGCAAGGCTAGTCTTCAATGATTTAATTAACTAAGGCTGTCTCATATCGGCACATGTGATTGTACGCTTACGCTTAGATTGGTCACATCGGTGTTCGGTCTTTAATTGACCCAGGCGAGGATATCTCCCTATCTGCTTATGAGATACATCTCTCATACTCCTCAGATTAATACTATAACTCACCCATGTCGCAAACTAAGTTTTTCATTTTCATTTTTATACAAAAATAACATAGGTAAACTGTCGGACCCAGGATTAACATCCCAAATCCTCTATGCATTTCTGAACTAGTCCCATGATCAGTAGCTAGTTCACATAGTTAAACAGATATGGTAACATCCATAAATCGCATAACTTTATTAATAATCAACAGAGTTTATTACAAAAGAGGCTTACAAGCCAACAGTAAAGAACACAGTGGAAGACGAAGAAGTTGTAGTAGAGTCCAGTTAATCTGCCACAGACAATTAACTTGGGTACCAGCCTAGTCGTCGAGATCCACACCGGTAGCAAAGTCCTTCTCCTCTGAAATTTGTTTGCATAAAGCAAGTATGAGCACAACTACCGTGCTCGCAAGTTACACCCGTCAAATAACAGAATGACATGTATACATGGATATCTCAAAGGAAGGCTTAATATGGTTGATTTGCATAAAGCCAAGTTTCTTTCAAATACTAATACTAATTTCCAAGGCAGTTATACAATAACTAAAATTCATTTTATAAATTCTCAAGTTTTATAGTCAGATAACATTCACACAAAAATGGTAAAGGATACCTTCCTATCACATGGCTTCTTGCCCAATTCCCATTTGGATAGAAATCCAAAAACATTTGTGTCAAAATTATTTTGAAATCAAAACCAAGGTCTAATTTTGAGTGGCTTTGCTAGCATGTCTATGACCGTGGACACGGCTATTCGAATAGTTTTACACTCTGCAGAGGTTGTACAACTTTACCCACAAGAGATAATCAACTTTTACTGTCCGCTCACACACTTCTGAAGGTGTGCGACTAAGTGATTATCACAAGGCCTTTACAATGCGCCATTCCACCGTAGTCCCCCCCTCGCTAAGGTTTCACCCCCTTTGGACTGACTGTCCGCCGGGTTTGTGGCCCCCTCTTGCGCCAGGTTGGACTAACGTAGGTCATAACATGACTACCCACCGCATCTGAAGGGAATGACCACGGTGAAACATTACAAATTAGTTGGCCAAGTCCCCTCCCCATTCTCAGGACATGTGGTTGCACGATGAGGCATAGCCCATTATAGGCATAGCAAAGGAATGCTTAGAGGCCGGTCCTTAACTGACTTGGGCGACTTTCCACAAAACCCATGGGCTTCAACCCATACCTGGATTGAGCCCATGCATAAACCTGCACCCACCAATCAACCAATTCGCCCAAGTACAAACCAACTTTTCCTTTTTGCTTTTCAAAAACATTTACAAAATCTTCCATGGCAAACCAATGCCATAGACTTTTAAACAACTTTTGATTTTTTTGGCTGAAATTCCCAAATCAAATATTTTTGGTCTAAGCATGGCTAAGCATCAATTTTTCCAAAGTGTTCTAGTTCGTACTATTGCATGAACTAGGTTTTTTTATCTAAGGTGACAAGGTAGGTTTATTTCAATGGCAAGATTGGCAGTACAAAGGATTTAGGCATAACTATAATTTAAAAAAGGGATTTAAATTACTGTATAGAAATAAGCGTGCAATAATAATTTAAAACAAAATTTAAATAATTTTTAAATAATGGGATCAAATATGATCAAAGGTATAACTTTCCATGCTTGATTAGTTGATGTTCTCAAACAGCGTCGAAATCTGACTCTCCGAAGTCGTCAAAATCTATACGCGAAATAAGCCAAATTCAAACAAAATTCAAATAAAGATTCAAATGAACTCAAAATTAAATAATTTTGATTTAGTTAGCTAGATCTTGAATTTATATGAATTTAGAAATTTGAATCGACGAAATCGGAGTTCGTATGAAAAAGAACGAACCCCGGGAAGTTTTAAATCTAAAGAAACCCTAAAAAGGAATTTCTTGATTTTCCTGTTTTATTTTCTACAGGGAAATTGGGAAAATGACGCCTGATGATGTCAGCGTCCGAAAAACAAATTCGCTGAATTATTTTCTACTGAAAAAGGTACTAACAAGTGGGCCCGAAGGTCAAAGGACCTGGTCCACGGCCGGTCAATGGTCCATGATGGACCCGGCTCATGCTACAGTACACAGGGATGTGAGGCTGACACCAATTGCCACGTAGGCATCCATGTGGGTGTTGACTCAGCAATAGGGCTTATGTGGTGGGGATGTGGCTCCAATGTGGCATCCACATCGACGTGCCACGTAGGCACAGAGCCGGTGATGCTCCGGCGACATCCTCGCCAGCGCTCTGCGCCATGGCGAGGCACGAGAGGATGCGCAAAAGAGAGGGGAGGTTGCGGCGATCTCAGCGCTTACCAAAATGGCGGTGGGGCGTGAAGGTTTTGCCGGTGGCGAAGGTAATGGCGACGGCGAAGCTAGGTCAACGCGGGCGACGGGCTCTGGTGGTCCTTGGGCCGGAATAGAGGGCGCACGTTGTAGGCGGTGGTGGCGCGACGCCGTTGGTGCGGTTAAAGTCGCCAGGCTATCCTTGACCTCGCTGGAATTGACGAAGAACCGTGACGTTGTCGGCAGTGCTCAACCTCGAAATTCGAGCGCTAGGGGAGAGGAGGAGCTATGGGAGAGGCGGTGATGGGATGAGGAGAATGGTGCACACGATGCCCTCTTTTATAGGGGCGGAGGGGCACCGGGTGAGGAGATCCACGGCGCGGGTCTTATGGCGGTGATGGAGCAATCCCGGTGATTGTGTGCCTGATAAAGAGGGGAAATAGCCGGAGTGGGCGCGAGATGAGTGGAGGATTTGAATGCGTGTGAAACGGTCAAGGAAGGGGAGAAAAACGTGGCTGATCTGGAGCTTCACGCGTGCTCTAATGGTGGTCGGCTCGGGCTCATCTATGCAGAGAAGAAGGGGAGGAGGAAGAATAGCGCGGGGCTGTTGGATTCCGATCTAGCGGCCGGAACGGTCCGCGCGGTGTGGTGGGCGTGATGGCCGTCCGATTCAAATCGGACGGTCGGGGTTGACAGGGGAATCAGACCGAGCGGCTGGGGTGGAGTGGGCCAAAACAGGCCAGTGCAAAAGAAAAGAGGAGATGGGCCGGGAGGTTTAGGCGCAAAATGGGTTAGGATAATTTAAATGCTTTTCTAATTAAAATAATTCAACTAAATCATTTAGGCTTTATAAAATAGCAAATAAAATCCAAAAATTATGGAAAAATTTACATAAATTCCCTTATTTATTTTGGACTTAATAAAATTATTTCCAACTTAAATTTGGCTTTTAATTTTGCAAATAAATTAGTTTAGCTTTAAAATATTTAGGAAAACGCTTTTAAAATTCGAAAAATTCTAGAAATTAATTAAAATTTTATTTTTCACTTTTAAATCAAACAAAACTTTTAAAACTTCAACAAATTTTTTTTGACTTTTAAAACTTCAGAAATTCAAATAAAGCAATAAAACTCTTTCAAATTTCAGAAAGTCCAATAAAATAATAACTTTATTTGTTTTAGTTTTGGTAACAGCACTTTGGGATGTTACATAAATCCCTCTGGACCACATTTCAAATTATCCCAAATCCAGACTCACATTTCTAATAATTAATCCAATTTTGTGAATCCAGAGCCCAACTAAGCACGTAGTCAACATTCCTAGCCGAAATACCCAATTTGACATAATTAATTGTCTAACCCAAGTCCTAAAGGCAACAAAAGTAAGGATATAAAGTTTTCAAGGATTACCATGCATTAAATAGGAATTTATATACCGTTATCCCCAAATATAGCAATTTTTAGCCAAACATACACGCATGCATAATATACTTTGCAAAATGAAATACAATATTTGAAATAATGGGATCAACATGGTCAAAGGAGGTACTTGCCTTGCTCTGGTTTATCTGAATATGAGGATGGAGGGTCGTCTAATGATTCGTTCGCGGTATCAACGTCTATTCAAAAGAGTCGATAACAAATCACAAATACAAAAATAATTTAAACAGAAACAAAATCAAAATATTTTTGCATATTCATATAGAGCATGATTTTAGATGAATTTAAAAAAAAACAATCCAATTTGGAGTTCATATGCAAAAGTTATTAATGTTTTAAATTTGCTCGGGTTGGAAATCCTAAAAATAAATAAAAAGGTGATGTCAAAAGCGCATTTTACTTTGAACTGAAAGCAACTTTTCTTATTTTTACATTTTTCCAGATTTTATTAACTTACATGTGGGCCCTACTTGTTAGTGACTCATATTTTTATTTCTTGATTTTATTTATAAAAATAGAGGTGGTCCCACATTTCATAGACTCATTAATTATTAACTAAATGATTAAAACCTATTTTTGATTTTAATCCACTAACAGCTAGGGTCCACATGTCAGTCTCTTGGTTTTAAAACATATTTTTAAAACTAGAAATAGTGGGTGGTCCCACATGTAAGTAACTCATTTACTAAACATGTTTTAAATTAGATTTTTTATTAACCTTTTAGCCGATCCCACATGTCATCGATTTAATGTACTTAATCACTATCATTAATGTTAAGTTAAGGAAACCTTAATCGCGAGTGGGACCAACTGCCGGTGAGAGAGAAAAGGAAAGAGCATAGTTGTGCGCATGGCTGAGCGCCATAGTGAGCTCGTCGATGGTGAGGTAGGTGCAGAAATGCTCGAGGGATGGGCAAAATGGGTTCCCCGCTCGACGACGATCCAACCAGGTGGTAGTGGAGGCCGGAGAGGTGGATGGAGGTGGTGCTACGCCGGCGAGAAGCGGCAAAGCTCCTTGGGTCCGAAGTGGTTTTCGCAAATGAAGACTACTCGCGACGAATGATGGTGTGCGTTGCCTCTAAGGGGCAAAAATGATGCTACTGGCAGCGGCTCGGTGACCAATGGTCACTGGAACAGTGGTGACACCATCTCCCGCGGCAGCGCCATGGGCGGCTACAATGAATTCTATGCTACGCTAGCTAATCCGCTTATCTAACACATGCAATAGCTCAAGGGGACTACTAAAAGCTCACCAAGATCCTTGACGGTGTTGGGGGAGGGTCGGAGAAGCTTGTCGACATTGAACAGCAGCGGCGCGAGGAGGCCCTCGGTGCTGATGCTCTACGATGATGGAGGGGTTACAAGAGGGTGCGCGTTAGCTCACAGGTGTGTTAAGTGTGATGTAGATGTAAGGAATTGGAGGGGGCTCACCGGAGTGGTGGCGAACAGAAAAAGAGTCGACGGCGGTCAGGTTTGGGGAAGAAGCTTGATTCCAGTGATTTCCTGAGCTCGGGTCCACATTAAGCACTGAAGAAGTATCAGTGGAGTATGGAACACAATGTGACGCAGTTAGGTGAGGTTCAAGCTCACTAGAGCACAAAAAATGTGGAGGTCTGGATTGAGGTGTGCACCAGAGACTAAGAAGATGACGACACGATCAGGCTACAGAGTTCCCGGGGCTACATCAAGCAAGGAAAGAGTATTAGTGAGGCAAGGGGTGCATGGTGACGTAGGTGGCGAGGGCAAGGAAGCTCACTGAAGGAAATGGTGGCGCAAAGAGTCCTCACCGGCATTGAGAACGACGCTCTCGTTCCCAACGAACCAAGGAGCGAGATGTTCTGAATATTGGTGGGAGGCGAGAATGGTGAGCTGAGGGATTCATGACGTGATGAGAAGTTTAAATACAACTGAATTTGGCATGAAAATGGTGGCAAGATAACGGTGGGCGTGGCGAGAAAATGCCCACACGTTCGGGCTTTTCCACCCACGTGGGAAAAGGTGGCGACAGGAGGGCAGCTAGCATGGGTGCAGTGACGTACCGCACAGGCGGAGGTAACGGGGGTAGTTGGGGTGCGAAACTGTGGGCGGCGGTCACTAACCGGGGGCAAAAGCATGCAAGGCGCGGGCAAGCTGGCGCGTGGGCACGGGCGCGAGGTGGACGAAGGGCTCCAATAGGTGGGGCCACAGCGTCAGCAAGAGGGAGAGCGGGGGCATGAGGTAGGCTTGGGGTGAGGCACGGTGGATTTGGGCCGGGCGAAATCGGCTCAATGGCTCGGCGGGAATTCAAAATAAGTTTTGAGTTTTCCAAAAAGGCTGATTGGTTTCTGAATTTTTAAACTAATCAAACGGGCTCCAAAATTTATGAGAATGTTTGTGGAGGCTCTTGACTTAGTAATGTTGCTTGTGGAAAGTTCTCAGAATTTTATGTGTTCTGTATTTTTCTCAAAAAATCTTTCGCTGCTATTTGCATAAAATTTTAATATTTGTTTTATGCAAAAGTTCAAAAACATGCTCAAAATTGTTCCCTCATTTATTTTTACTATACTTTCCAAAAATTGGGATTTTTGGGATGTTACAGCCCACACATCAGCGGGAGCGGACACAGGTGCAACGTGTGGTAGCACGGGCAAGGCAGGCTATGTGTGGGCAAGCGAGGCGAGCTGGGCCAAAAACGGTATGGTAGGAGCGAAAAGAGAATGGGTCGTGATGAATTCGGTGCAAAGGAATTTCTGGAAAATGAAATGATTTCTGAATTCCAAAAATTGGATTAAATAAACCGATCTCAAAGAAATAGCAAAATAAACTCCAAAAATTCAAAGAAAATTTCAGAAAATCCTTTAGAACTCAAGGAGCTCAAATAAAAAAGATTTGAATTTAATTGAAGTTTAGATTATTCATATTAAATTATTTTAATTTCTAAAAATTCAAATTAAGCTTTAAATTAACGAAGAAAATTCAAATTGTTATTTTTATTTTTAAAGGCTTCAAAAGAACTCCAAATTTTGGATGTTACACAAGGGCACTTTGAAGCCCCTTCAGCATGAATTAGAGGACCCCATTCTTTAGCTTCAAATGACCGGTTTCGCCATTCGAGGGGCCCTTATCTCTTGCCTTCATTTAAATTGTCGCAGAAGATCACCCCCTATTGGACAACCCCTTTCGCACCCAATAATGAGTGAAAGATAGGTTGAGATGAGTAATCAACTAGAAACAAGAGGAGACAAAGAACATGTAAAAGATGGGCTTACCGTCATCTCCATCATTCAGAAAGGAATTGATGTTAGCACCTGTGAAGGGCGTACACTCAAGTGCCTACTCCGTCTTTAGCAGCCAGATCTTCAAGCAGAGGGACTCCTCCACTAGATCCTGCATGGAGAGATGTGTGCTGAGACCTTTCGCTAGGTTAAGGAGGTCCTTCAACGACTGACCACCTCCTCCTTCTTGAAGGGCAACTTCCTTTGGAGGTCGGTGTTGGTGATATGCCCTAGAGGCAATCATAGAGATGATTGTATCACATCTATGTTTATGAGTTATAAAATAAATGTTATTATGTTCCTTGGATGAATTGTCATTTATAAATATTAACAAGTATTGACTTGTAGGTGAAGCTCTTTAATTTATATGATGTTATTCTAAATGTATCTCTAGTCGGATGTCACTGGTCGGAATACTAGTGACTTATGATCAGCACATGTATTGATTGATAACCATGTTTCACCAGTCATGGATATGGGGATATTGAATCAATAATGTGAACACATGTTAGAGAACATCATGTTGGATTAACCCACCTTGAGACACTATTAAGATTATTGTGATTTTATGTATCATCAGTTGGTCTCAAGCAATGATGATGTATAATCCTTAGACCTGAGATTAGCATGGTTTCCTACATGTGTAATAGTACTCTCAAGGGTTGCCAAACGCTACTCCGTAACTGTGTAATTATAAAGATAGCTTTTGGGTATGCTATGAAACATGCGGAGGGATATGACTCGTCAGATATAGGATTTGCCCCTCCTAACATAATAGGAGAGATACCTCTGGGCCCATCGATGTGGTCGGATAAAGAAAGAGCATGCCCATGTCACTAGTGGTCGAAGAGTCGACCATATGAAGTTGTCCATCACTTGATCAAGAAAGTATGGAACAGTCCATGGATGATAAAATATCTCACCTGGAGTTCGACCAGATATCGTGAGGTAAAGGGAGAATACGCAAATAGGTCGTTCATCCTGACCAGATACGAACTGGTCGCACGGAGATACGGACTGGTCGTAAACTGGTCGAATATGATCACTTACTGGTCAGCGAACTGATCATAAGGAGGTACAAACTAGCTGTGACTAAATATGAACTAGACATATGGAGATGCGAGCTATCGTAAGTGATAAGGACCTGGTCGCAGATCATATTGCATACGGTTCAACCGATATAATATTTATGTGTATTCAGGAATCATTATGTCCTGCCGAGAATCGTTATGTCCTGCTAGGAACCACTAATGACTCGTGGTCGAAAAGGAGTTTCTGAGTCGCAACCGATTACGCATGAACCTACAAGGTCACACAACGGGCTGGAACAAACGAGTTCAGATATGATCCATTATGAGCTCTTTATAAGGCGATGCACGGGGCTGTTGGTATGTAAGAGTTGCTACACTGAAACTCTAGCCGACATCTTCCCGAAGGCCCTACTGTGTGCGTTGGTGATAGCACACCGGGTACAACGTTCCACCCTAGACGTGTGAATACCATAGAGGCACTTCTGTGTTGATCGAGGACTATCCACGACCTACGTAAGGAATGTGATAGGTTGCTGGTGGAGATGATCGGTGCCGAGGACATTATACGATCGATTGTGACCACTACATCAATGCGCTCGACGTTGGATCGGGCTGCTCCAACTCTTTTTCCGCTGCACCGCACATACAGTGGTAATGATCTATGACCTCTTGCTTGTATGACTTCTTCGTTTACATAGTAGAAATTTTGAATTGTCAGCTAGTGTAGCCTATCCATATCCCTTCAATCGGACCCTTGGAACATCTGAACTCACCCTCGGGGACATAATAGAACTAGCCACGTTGCCAGTTCTTCAACTTGTTCCTCAGGACACCCTTTAGGAGCAACTGTATCATTGGCATTCTAGGGACGAATTGGCACCCACCGAAACAAGACTTCTTCCTGCTGCCTACTTTGCTCAGCCACCTCCTGACGTCATGCATTGCTAGGAAGAGCTCTACGGACTGTTGTTTACCGATATTCTATAACACCCCAGCCCAACAAAGAGCCTGGAATGCTACTAAACTACCTTACCAAACCACTTTACTTCTACTCACTACCAAATTTCAACAAGCTTTTCAACATCGAATAAGCCAGCAATAAACAATTAAACCATCCCGAGCTACACATAGCCAAGCTAAAGGATATCATATAATGAATAGCAAGATCCTAGGCATAAATCTACTTCTTACTCATCAAATAACCGATCCAAATGAATATTTGAACATAATGGGAAGAGTTCCTTACCAGCTATAAATGGTTCATTAAGATTCTACAGAGTATTACTTGGATGTAAGTCTAAACAAGGCACTTGAGATATTTTATCATGTAGGAGCTTAATAAATCAGGATCTAAAATTTAAAACATAAACAATAATATCCACAAGACATACTTGACTTTTCCAATTACACTTAATCATCACGAAGGATGAGCACAATCTTAAGAAAAGAAGTAATAGAAGGTTCACTTAAGTTTAAGCAAATGAGCTATTTTTATTTGTCATAGGTGATCTTGTGTGAAGTGCACCAAAGATCTACCTCTTCCCATGCATGTCGCTTCCTCGAGAAGAACCTAAAGAAAAACATCAACAACAAACATGAGTCCACGACTCAGCAAAGTACAATAGTGTAACAAATAAAGCATCATAAATAGGTATTGAGTATAACAAAATACTCATATAACCATCAACAATGAATTCATAAATGAATCTCCTCTATTTTCATGTGATGCAGATGACAAGAATGCAACTTTCTTCCTTCTTTGCAATTATCGGTAATGCGGAGTAGTGCATCCGTCGATGCATACTCAAGCCTGTGCCCTTAGGCACAGGGACCTCAAGCCCGCACTCCACGAGTGTGGGGACCTCATGCCCGTCCAGTACATGACGGGGACGTCATGCCCATCCAATACATGATGGGGACCTCATGCCCATCCAATACATGACGGGGACCTCAAAATGAATCAATTCTTGGCTACCATGTAGTCCAAGGCTCAAAGTTGAATGCCATGATGCAAATGAACATAATATTCTTAATCAATCATGAGTGAATAACACTCAGCAGCAAAATCATGAATAAAATTTCATACAAGTGAACCATGGACATTTTCATGAATTTATCTCCGCATGTACTATACACTACTTGCACTTGCCTCAACCGCGTGATGGGTGACGACGAATAGAGGTATCTATTCCCGGGTTCTCACCACCACCTGGCATTCTCAAAGCATACTAAGAATACCATTCAATTGCACACAACATAGCAATAGAATCGAATAAACACATCTACTCCTATTCGCAACCCGAAACGATACCCTATTTCCCAAATACCATTCTGTCCAAAATGGACAATCACCTTAGAAAAGCCATAACTTTTAATTTATAGCTTCAAAAATCATGAATTAAGATTATTTGTAATATACACACATATACCCACAAATTCTTAAGTGATCGGAAGTTCAGATTATTTCAGCTAAACCCTTGTTTTCATCTTCGAAGACAGTTCTGTCATCTTAGAAATTCTATAACTTTTAATTGGTGCATCCAAAAACAGTGATCTAAGACATTATGGAATCTAAAGGGAATTAGCTACCACAATAAATTTAGTCTAATTTTTCTATTGTGCAATTGTTTTTTGTTAACATAGCATTTTTCTCCGACTGTCCCCAACAAAAAGACAGAACTGAATCGCATAGATCAAAAATTCATAACTCCTATTAATCTTGTCCAAAAATTGTGATCTTGGACTTTCTGGAATAATTATAAAGTCATCTATCTAATTCATGGAAATAAAAATCACAAATTCTTCCATTTTCAAATTGTAATTTACAAAACCATATTTGCTGCCCGAAACCTAGGGACTGAACAGGCACTCGTATTGTAAAAATCATAACTAATTATCTACTCATCCAAATAATGCGACCCAAGACTTTCCAGAAAGCTAATGAAATTATCTACCTATCTCTAGGATACACAAAACCCTAATTTTTCATTGAACTAATCCAAAACTACAGATCAACAGGATTGCAGATTACCCGATCTACTGCACGAACCTCTACTGATAGGAAAGACTGAACACAAAAGAGGAGAAAATTGATTGCTACCCTTGGAGAACAAGATGATGAACGTGGAGACCCAGCGAGGCTCCTTACTTTCCTTCCTCTTTTCCTTCTCTCCTTCTTCCTTTCTCTTCCTTGGCTGGCAGCACCCGAAGGAGGCTTCTCCCTTCCACCTTCTTCTTGGCCGGCAGCAAAGGCTAGGGATTGGATCCGTTCCAAGCTAAGTGATTACACCGAAAGCACAACACTTAATGAGAGACGAAAACGATTCCGAGTGCCTGGATATGTGTCTCATGTTAGCTCCCAAGGATCAGTGGCTAACATGCACATATCCAAATACAACATTGCAATCACATCCATACACAATCATATAAGAGAATAGAATCATTAATACAACTTCAACAAATAAAACCTTATGGTCCAATTTTTGTATATGATGGCCGATCGGCCAAATCTAAATAACACAAATAAATCGCAGTGGAAGATAAACTTAGAATAAAAAGGAAATAACCAGGTTGGCATGCCCAAACCCACAAGCAACCAACTAGAGTTAAAGTCATAGCATCCGTCGTACTAAACTCGATTCGAATGACTTCTCACCTGCAACATGGACAATCCAACTAAGTACAAAAATGTACTCGCAAGACTTACGAATAGCAACATATAATAAATGCATTCAAGTGTCAAAGGAAGGCTACTATACTAGGCAATTTTCAGTATAAAGCAAGTTTTTCTTTGAGATAACCGATAGAGATTCAAATTGCCATTTATAAAATATTTAGAAAATAATATATATACAATAGGTAATCCCTATTCATCATCAACAATAATAGATCCTCCAATTAATCAATGACACAATTCATTCATTAACAAATCGACACACGAGCTTCCCATTCATGATAACATACAAGATCTGAACAATCCAATATACGACATAACCTTTCCAAACATATCCCAACCCGAAAACCCATAAGCTAGCTGTGCATGCTTTCCCACAAGCGTTGTCCATAACCGGGGACACGGCTATTCGAATAGATTTAGTTCTCTGCAGACTTGTATAGTTTTACCCACACGATATGCATACCTCTCAATGTCGGCCAATGCACTCTTCCTTAGGAGTGTGACTGAGATAGCATAACGAGGCCGTTACAATGCTATGTCCTAACTATCAAACCACCCAAGGAGCAGAATCCCATGGCAGATAGAACGGTCGCCTGAACCACATGTGAACCCCGTTGTGTAAGTAAGTCTCTTGCGCACAAGAGACGGCAAGTAAGAGAACGCTTAACATGCCCCCACTAGATTGACAACACAATGATTATCAATCTATTTGTGTTTTGATAACTAACACACAACAAATTATAAGCCAAGCCTTCGCCATTATCCCGGCGTGTGGTTGCACATAAGACTTGGTTCATCACACCACGGACTAATCCTTAATCACCTAGACAGGGCTACACGAATCCGGGACAACCTCCCTTCATCACCCTATCACCTGTCCAAGTCCAACACAACAAAAACCCACCCAACAAGTCCACAAAACCAAATTCAAAGATCTGGACATATTCCTTAAATTCAACATAATTCAATCCATATAATCCTTAAATTTTATCAACATTCAATTCAATCCATCGACCGACGGACTAGCTCTATCAACCGCTTTTGTCTACAACTACTAGCTAGGCTAAGCATCGTTCTACAAATTAGCAAACAAACCCATATAACATATAGCCTTAACCATTCAAGGTAAAAGGGTAATAAACATTCAAAGGAAGGCCAATGCAGCAAGTAGCGCATATCTAAAGCTATCCATTTGACATACAAGTATTTGAAATTAAAGCAATGCATAGAATACTTGAAAATCAACAAAGATACTTTTTGAAATTAATAGGAATTCACGTGCATCAAAGGAAAGGACTGCTTGCCTTTGCTGTGGATGGTCCACGTGCTGCTTAAACCACTCTTGATCACACTTGAACCTTCATAAACTATCGAATGAACGAGAACATCGAATAAGAATGAATAACACCGAAAACATCCAAAAATTCAATATCATCCAAAATGCATGAAATTTATACAGTAGGTAGATTATGATTTTAGATGAGTTTAGGTGAAGTAATTATTTCATTTGGAGTTAGTATGTGAAAGTTATACTGGTTTGAAAATCAGCATCTTGGAAAATGCTGAAAAATGGAGCTCGGTTACTATTCATCCAAAATTAATTATTTAGTGAAAATTTGTAGAATAGTGGTGGGAAAAAGGATTACATAGAAAAATAGATAATAAAAATAGAAGACAAAAATAACTTGTTTTAACTCATTTGGAGTTCATAATAATTTTCTACGGATTTTCAAAGATAAAAGAGTTTTCAGTGTAAAAATATTTTTTTCCAAAATTTCTACCACATTAAAATAATTTTTAAACTTAGGCTAACCTAGCCTATGTCATAATGAAAGTAGCCCATCCAACCACACAATGCCCAGATTCACGATCTTCCAACTATACAACCTATCTAATAATGGTACAAACTCCACCAACTTATGGGCATAAGATCGTGCCTAAAACCATCAATTGTTATTCACTATGCTATTTAAGCTAATAATAACTATCTAACTCTACTAGTCTCTCCTTAGCAATTCATATTCGCATACACCCAAAATTTCCACTGAACGAGTTTTAATAGACTATCCGACACCTAATGAGCTTTACAATTTAATAACACATCCAACATCTAATGGCTTACTAATCGATCAACTCATATCCATACCACCGAGCTTAGTCGTGAACAACCTCTACCAATCCAATCATATATGTGCCTCTACGATCAACTAATAATCCTTTATCTACTAATCCAATTGAGGGTACAAATCTATCAACTCGGTACATAGGACTTATCTATTAATTACATGGCAATCCCAATTATTTATCTGCAATCAAATAATCCATTCTTCCTTCTCCCAATTCTAGCATAAACGACTCGCAAAGCTATTACTTAAGACATCCCATCAATTTACTCATGATTAAATAAGTCACCCAATTCAACATCCATATCTCAAAAAATATCATCACAAGATCTATCCATCAAGTAATAATTCAAACCTCCAATTAATTTATCATCTAAGATCACCACAATTTTGCATGCGACTCCAAAATAATATAATCCAATCAATTGATCCAATGTATATTTAATTTAGCATCCACCGACCAATAATACACCTAAACCACTACAATGATCTAATCAATCGCATCCCTCAATATATCATCACAAGATCACACACAAGCACAATTAGGATATAACTAAGGAGTTATACCGGTCTCAAGCTACCAAATCATTTTTAAAATTAAACATGCATAAATAGATGCCATGCTCATGACTAATATGCAACATGCACAAGTAAATATCGTAAACGAGATTTGACTCTAAAGATTTTTACCGCGGCACTAGGTGTGCGAAATATCACCGGACATCGTCTTCTCGGCAATCATTCGTGTTCGCTGTAGTCGTCACCCTTTCCGTGTCCGCATCCCGCTCGGCCTCTCATCCACGTTCGCGTCCCACTCCTCATCGGCACCATCACTCTTGGCCACGCCCACGGAGCCGCCTTGCCAACGCTGCACTCAAGCGCAACACGCCATACCGCCTCGCCTCGCTCGGGCCGCCGTGCTGCAACATGCATCGCCGTCGCATGCATGTGCCACGTTCTAGGCCGGCTCCTTCACACCGCTGTCTTCTCGCCCGCTGCCTCCGCCACCAAACCTCGCATCCTCGGCTCCTCCCTCGACGCCATTGGCTGCTGTTGCTGTGCGGAAACAGCCGTGCCCACATGGAGCCAGTGGACAGCACCTCAGTGTTCTCGTCATCACACCGGGCTACCGCTGCAGTGCCGCCGCGTCGTCCGCCGTGTGCCACCATTGCGCCGCCTTGTCCCCTCGCCTTAACCGCCTTGGGCTCGGCCACCTCGCCCTCGCCGCATGCACTAGCTCCTGCCTCTACAGCTGCTCTCGGCTGCATGCATGCATGTGGCCGAGCTACTGCATGCTCGCCTCCTCCACGCCCTTGCCTAGCTGCTGCCTCCTTGCCTTGGCCGAAACTGAGCAGCACCACCTCCAGTGCCTCGGTGCCGTCGTCCTCATGGCGGCCACCTCGTCGGGTATGTCGTCGGGCTGCCGCGCTGCCGCGCCGCTGCCTCCACTACGCCGCTGTCGCACTACTGCCTCCACCACCCAGCTCTTCTTTTCCTCCCTCTTTGTCGCTGCATGCCGAGCTTGTGCAAGCCACCAGCACAATGTATCCTCATGCACACACTGCTCCCTCTCTCTTCTTCTTACTAGTTGCAGCAAGCACTCTCCACCATTGCTCCTCCTCTCTTTCTCCAAATCACTCAATTGACCGTGCATGCAAACAATTCTTGTATACATGGACAACTTATGTGATGGGAAACACGGTGGTGTGACATGCATTTCATGTTTTCTGGTTCTTGGATGGGGTTAGGAGAGAAGATGAGGTGAGCTTGTGCTTGAGAAGGAGAAATAAATGGTAATGGTATTGCTGTTTGGGAAAGAAGATGACTGAGTGGGAGGGGATGGTTCGGCTGGGGGGATAAAGAAATGGGGGAGTGGGGTGATATGGGCAGTGGCATGTGACTTTGGGTGTTGGGAAGAAAAGATGGCAGAGAGTGTGCTGGGCGATTGGGAGAAGGAAATGAATGGCAGTGGGGAGCATTCGGCTGGGGGGTGAGAATAGGTAGTGGGGCAGTGTCCTCTCGGCTGGGTATAAAGAATGGATAGTGAAAGAGCTTAGTAGTGGAGGTGAATAAAGAAAACAAGGAAAGGTGGTAGGGTGAAGCTTTGCATGTTGGATAGTGTGTGAAGTGAATAAAAACAAGAAGAAGATGGCAGTAGTGGTTGATTCGGCTGGGCACAAGAATAAAAGGGGTAGTGTGGTGGGGGAGGGTTCGGTTTGGAGTGAATAGTAGAGGGGAGAAAGTGAGTTCAGCTAGGGAAGAAATAAAAGAAATGGCAGAGCATTTCTTCCTATTTTTTTTCAACTCACTCAAATGATCTCGCATGTGCAAACTAACTGCTAAAATGGAACGCTCTTGAGACAACGTTCGCAATGGTATAACATGCGTTGCACAATTTTTGGTTTTTGGTTGTGATTGCGAAGAGAGAAGTTGGGGGAAAAGAATGGACACATGGACGTCTCGCCTGCGGTCGATCGGACTGGAAAAGAGCGGTGATACTAATGCATACATTGATGACATGATTTTTGAAAAGCATGCGAAAAGAAGAAAACAAAATAATTTAATTTAAAGGCAGTCTTTCCAAACAATTCGAATTTTTTAAATTTTTTTACTAAAGCATGGGAAAATTTTAAACTTAGTCAAAATTTAAAAGATCGCTAAAATAAATATTAACATCCTGATTCTAAAAATCGGGGTGTTACAATCTCTGACTTCACACCACACAAGAACAACGACCTTGCTGATCCGTGAGGAACAACAAGAACACTGGTAACCGGTATTTTGGTGGAACGATAACTAGTCAGCTTTCCAACTCTCGTGGCAGCGCAAAGCATAAACCAAAGAGCAAGAAATTGCTTATACTCAAAATTAACGTTCAAGGGTTACAGGGGGCGGCGTCCAAGGCTTTATAGCTATCCCAACTAGCCTGGCCGACCACCAAACGAAAACCTAACCTAAACTGAAAGCAATACAAAGTGGCTGGCGGTTGCCTTAGTTTGTGTGGCCATGAGGTGGGCCCCACGTGGTGGTGGGCCCATGAGGGTGCCACACAACTCCTTTGGCAACAGCCCAACACCCCATATGGCCCAAGTATTCGTTTTCAGCCCGTTTGAAGGTTCGGCATCGCCATCACCTCAAATCTGACCCAAAACGAATATTAAAGCCATGCCTAACACGCATATAATATGTCTTAATATAGATACAAACCAGCCCATGACATATGGAACTTAGCCAAAAATCGAAACGAGATCAGAATTGAAAACTAGACACAATTGAGCTTCATATTTGTAATCACCTGTTAATAGCAATAGTAGCACTAGGTTAATGAGTTAGATAATATCATTTGGTAAGTAATTAAAGATAAAGACTCATAAGTTGTTCTTAGCATAAAGTCATAAGATCATGACCTAAAGTCTTAACATCATGCTCCCAGTTAAAAATCCACAATAAATTGTTTACAACATGAAATTGGTTAAACTTTGCAAATTCATAAGAAATTAACTCCAAATGAACTAAAATTTTCACCTAAATGCATCTAAAATCATTCTCTACCTTCTGTATTAATTTCATAATTTTGGAGACTTTTGGAATTTTGGTGTTTATTAGATGTTTTCGCTTTGTCAGTTCTTATCGTTAGATGACGATGATGCGGGAGTGCAACCGAAATGATCATGAGAATGTCCAGAGGAACAACAAGCAAAGGAAAGCACCCATTTCGTTGATGCACGTTGATCCTATTACATTCAAAAATTATTATCTTGTTTTGCAACTATATGTATGCATGCTTTATTTGTCAAGTTAATTTTGTTGATTAGAGATAGTTAATTCGGTTGTATGAATTCCCTAAAATTGTTCATCCCCTGATACTAGCCTAAGTTAATAATCTCACTGGTGAATTAGAGCAAGGTGGATGTTATATAGTCTAATTATGTTTATTCGATGTCATGCTTAGCAATGCTTAGTTTTTGGTAGATTGGGCGGTTGTCGACTTGTCGATGACCTTGATCACATAAATCATCTTTATTATGTTATAACTAGCACCTATGCTATTGTATTTGGAAAACTAAAAATGAAAACAAAACCATTTAGACTTGGGCACGTTGGCCTGTTGGTGTGCTGTTGGGTGTGTGGTTGGTGCCTAAGTCAACAAGGACCGAACATCTAGTCTCACTGAACCAAGCATTACTACGTGCATCCACATGAGGGTCATATGGGTTCCCTCTTGACTTAGTACTTTGGGGCGTGTTAATTAATGAGTCGACGGTGGTAGGTGTAGGAGAAAAAAATGTTATGTTGTTGTTGGGCTTGTGCAGGGTGGGTTCCGGGTAGGTTCCCTCGCCTGAGGAGCATTGGCAGTTGCTGAGGCTAGGCTGATGTCTCCAACACAACGTATGGGTCCCCGTGGGAGCCCGGGTAGGGCGGTTCATGGAGGATTAACCCCCATCCGTGCGACTCTTAATTAACTCATTCTATTGGAAAACGTCTCGTAGGACTTAGCTCTGCCGGCATACCTTCGGAAGTGTGCTTTATCCTGTGGCAAAAGGAGCGGTCTAACATGTGGGTAAAGTTGTACACCTCTATAGGGTTTAAACTATTCGAATAGCCATGTCCTTGGTTATGGACACGCTTGGTGAGGTCTTTCGAGAGTTAGACTCAACATTTTGGAATTTAAACTTAAAACTTGATCAGTGGTATTGAGAATGGTTTCTCATGCTATTGTTGTGTGCTACAGGGGAAGCCATGATGTTTAGTTGTTGTCTAATGTTATATACTTGATGTTATTTGAAGTATTAAAAAATGTTTGCTCGCTTGCAATTTAAATCTACTACGTCGTATTCAAATTAAAATATTGCTTTGCGCTAAAAATGAATTTTATAGCCTTCTCCATTGAGTAGAGCTTGCATGTAGCTATGTGTAGGCTCGGTAAATTCTTGCGGAGTACATTCGTGTACTCACTGCTTGCTTTTATTTGCTAATCTGAGCAGCAGGTATTGAGATCAAATCGGGTAAGGAAAGTTTGCGCAGGAACATCGAATTGCTAAGGTTTGAACCCCAGTCGTTGCCCTGCAGGTTATGGCAAGCCATTGGGACTCCATCGCTGGTTAATTTATGGTTTATTTCAGTTTATCTAATGTTTTCCGCTGCGTACTTTTAGTATTGTAAAATCTTGTGTATGGCTTGATACTGTTTGTGAAGGTGTATGTGTACCGGTCTTGGGAGGTACATAATACATTGAGGGCCGGGAATTTCCCTTGTGATGCTAGGACCGATGGGATGGATAAATATTACAAGTTAAATCCCTGGGGCTCTCACAAAGGCGGCCAAGGCTTTATAGCTATCCCAACTAGCCTGGCCGACCACCAAATGAAAACCTAACCTAAACCGAAAGCAATACGAAGTGGCTGGCGGTTGCCTTGGTTTGTGTGGCCATGAGGTGGGCCCCACATGGTGCTTGACCTATGAGGGTGGCACACAACTCCTTTGGCAACAGCCCAACACCCCCTTATGGCCCAAGTATTCGTTATTAGCCCGTTTGAAGCTTCGGTATCGCCATCACCTCAAATCTGACCCAAAACGAGTACTAAAGCCCAACATGCATATAATACTCCCTCCGGTCAAGTACTCTTGATGTCCTAGAGTGAATTTGATTACAAGGAAACATCAAATATAAAAGACTGGAGGGAGTATGTCTTAATATAGATACAAACTAGCCCATGACATATGGAACTGAGCCAAAAATCAAAACGTGCTCATAATTGAAAACTGGACATAATTGAGCTTCCGAAGCATAGTCTTCTCGAATCATGAATCCAAAGCTTGAAAACTTGACTCTAGCAACTTGGTGGCTTCTACTACTAATATAAGTGAAGTGTCGTCGTCTCGTCCTTTTGGACCCTCTCTTGGTGCGCCGTCCTCCCTCTCCCCCCGCTTGGTAGCACCAAGTTCTTGCTTACCTAATAACCTGAGAATACACAAAGTGGAAGCATTAGGTAGCAGGCTGTCCTTATCAATGAAATCAAAGGAACTTAGGATTAGATTCACCTGTTTAGTGAGTTCCCTTGCTCTAGCTCGAGTAATTGGTCCCTTGTACAATTCTTACAAAGCTTCAGCCGTAGGACCGACACTAGTCTTGTCATTGTCATTGTTGTTTGAATCTGATGATGGAGGTGATGATGATGTAGATGAAGGTAATAGAGGTGATGATGATGTAGATGAAGCTTTCATGATAGTGATGTCCTCATCATCCTCCCCCTCTTGAAAAGGAGTTGACCTCGACTCTGCAGGGTTAGTAGAACCAAAGAAGGGCGACAAATCTGCAATATTAAATGAAGCACTAACACCATAACCATCGCCAGGCAATTATAACTTGTAAGCATTATCATTTATTCTTTCAAGCACTTTGAATGGCCCATCTCCATGACTCATCAACTTAGACTTTCTTTTCTCTGGAAATCTATCTTTGCGAAGATGTAACCAAACAAGATCACCAAGTTCAAAGATCATTTGTTTTCTATTTTTATTTCGTTTTTCAGTGATATAACGTGCCTTTTTCTCTATTTCTTCTTTAGTTTTCATATGTATACGTTTCACAAAATCATCACGTTTAGAAGCATCAAGATTAACTCTTTCAATGAAAGGCGAAGGCAATAAATCCAAGGACGTATGTTGCTGAAAACCATAAACAAGGTCAAATAGAGAGAGTTGAGTTGTAGAGTGTACTGCCCTATTGTATGCAAACTCAATATGTGGTAAATAATCTTTCCACTCTTTCACATTCTTCTTTATCATGGTTCACAACATCGTTCGAAGAGTACAATTCACCACTTCAGTTTGCCCATCAGTTTGTAGATGAAAAGTTGTGGAGAACAACGATTTCGTGCAAAGCTTAGTCCACAATGTCTTCCAAAAGTAGCTCATGAACTTAACGTCATGGTCAGAAACAATAGTCTTCGATATGCTATGCAAACGCACTATCTCCCTGAAAAACAAGTTAGCTATATGCGACGCATCATCGCTCTTATGGCAGGGAATAAAATGCACCATTTTGGAGAACCTATCCACAATAACAAATACCAAATCCCTTCCCATCTTAGTTCTAGGCAATCGCAGAATAAAATCCATACTAATGTCTTCCCAAGGAATTGTAGGAACTAGAAGAGGCGTATACAAACCATGTGATTTTAGCTTCGATTTAGCTTTGTGACATGTCATATACCGCTGTACATACTGTTCAACATCACGTCTCATCTTCGGCCAGTAGAAATGATCGGCCAGCATGCTCAATGTCTTGTTGTGCCCGAAATGTCCCATCAATCCTCCGTAATGCGATTCCTGCACAAGAAACAAACGAACGGATGAATCTGGAACGCAAAGTTTGTTAGCGCGAAACAAGAACCCATCATGAACATGAAATTTATCCCATCCTTTCCCATGTGAACAATGAGCAAAGGGTTCAGCAAAATCACTATTAGTAGCATATAATTCTTTCAAATTCTCTAAACCAAGGACCTTAGTATCCAATTGAGTTAAAAGAATGCTCTTTCGAGACAAAGCATCAGCAACCACATTATCTTTGCCCTTCTTATACTTAACAACATATGGGAAAGTTTCTACGAATTTCATCCACTTAGCATATCTACGGTTCAACTTAGATTGGCCTTTCAAGTACTTGAGAGATTCATGATCAGAATGTATGACAAAAGCATTAGGCCATAAGTAATGTTGCCAAGTTTCAAGAGCACAGACCAGTGCATAGAGCTCCTTATCATAAACATGATAATTCAGTTGAGCTCCATTCAATTTCTCAGAAAAATAAGCAATTGGCTTACCTTCCTGCATAAGAACACCACCAATACCTATTCCACCAGCATCGCATTCAATCTCAAAGGTTTTAGTGAAATCAGGTAGAGCTAACAGAGGCACCTGTGTGAGATGTGTTTTCAGAATATCAAAAGTGCTCTGTTGTACCGCCCCCACACAAAAGGTACTCCCTTCTTTGTTAATTCATTTAACGGGGCAGCAATAGTACTAAAATCTTTCACGAAGCGACGATAAAAGCCAACAAGACCATGGAAGCTATGCACTTGACTCACATTAATAGGAACAGACCAATTCTTAATAGCATCAATTTTAGAGTCATCAACTTCGATTCCATGTCCAGAAACAACAAACCCAAGGAACACTACTTTATCAGTGCAAAATGCGCATTTAGCAAAGTTAGCGAAGATCTACTCAGTTCTAAGCACATCAAGCACTTGTTTCAAATGATCTAAGTGTTCAGCTATGGTTTTGCTATATATATATCAGAATATCATCAAAGTAGACTACCACAAAGTGACCAATGAAAGCTCTTAAAACATGATTCATCAAGCGCATGAAAGTACTGGGTGCATTAGTTAAACCAAAATGCATGACTAACCATTCATACAATCCAAACTTTGTTTTAAAAACAATTTTCCATTCATCTCCTGGTTTCATGCGAATCTGGTCGTATCCACTTTTCAGATCAATTTTTGAGAATATGTATGCTCCACTAAGCTCATCTAGCATATCATCAAGCCTAGGTATAGGGTGATGATATCTAACAGTGACATTATTGATAGCATGACAATCAACACACATTCTCCACATACTGTCTTTCTTAGGAACAAGAATAACAAGGACAACGCAGGGAGAAAGGCTTTCGCGTACATACCCTTTGTCCAAAAGCTCATGCACTTGCCGCTGTATTTTCTTGGTTTCGGTTGGATTGGTACGGTACGATGGTCGGTTCAGCAGCGAGGCGCCCGACATGAAGTCGATCTGGTGCTCAATCCCACGAGTGTTTGAAGTTTAGGTGGCGCCTCCTTAGGAAAAACGTCGTCGTATGCCTGCAACAACGACTGAACAGCACTAGGTAGGGTATTTAGATCATTAGTTGTAAGCATAACCTTAGTGTCCTTATAAACAAGAACAAAGTGCATAACACTAGGATCATTGCTCACCTCTCTTAGACCTTTGGCTTACCGTGCTAAACAACATGCTATGATTTCTCTTTTCGTTTTTGTTCAGCGGCATGTATTTGAAATAGAGTAAGTGGTAGTAAAATCCTGTTCTTACCTTCCCACTTGAAGATATAAGTATTGGCTCGTCCATCATGATGTACATGGCGATCAAACAACCATGGACGACCCAGCAGTAAATAACATACCATCATAGGCACAACATCGCACAAAACGCTATCCTCATACTTGTTAACCTTGAAAGAAACTTCCACACGGTGCTGAATTTTAACTTTACTTCCCTCACGAAGCCATTGCACACAATATGGATCAGGATGTTTAAGTAATTTCAAGTTAAGCTTTTCAAACATGTCAACACTAGCAAGGTTTTGGTATGAACCACTATCAATGATCATTTTGACATTAGTATCTTTCACTTTAGCATTGTTCATGAACAAATTGCAACGTTGAGATGGGGTTGTCTTCTTTAACAAGCATTGATAAACATGGAGTAACAACAAAAGAAAATTCATCTTCACCAGGACATTGATCATCATAATCAGATTAATTCTTAGTGTTATTATCATCACATGAAATAGGTTCAGTTTCAGAATCAGAAGCAGAATCATAACCTGTTTCAGTTATAATCATAGACTTAACATTAGGGTATTCATGAGCATAATGACCACATCCTTGGTAGCAAAAACATTGAATTGAACTTGATTTAGTGTTAGAACTAGCAGATGATCGCAATGATTTAAAAGAACTAGCAGGTTTAGCACTAGTGGATGGAGCAGATTTCACATTCGAAGCATTAGACATAGCTTGTGATTGGGTATTGGAATTCGAAGGTTTGTTGAACATACCTTTGCTGATGTCAATCTTGGGCCTATCCCTAGACATGTAGGTTGATGTAACACCCTGGTTTTCTGAGCCTTTTTAAAAAATTTCAAAATAAAAAGAACCATTTTGTTTTGATGAAAATTCTAAGCTTAACTTGAGATTTTCAGAATTTGGGTGTTTAAAATGACTAAACCGAACTTCAACTAACCCTAAAGTTTGGTCCTTTGGAGCTGTTAGAGCTCTTGTGTTGATTTCCCTTGCCTCCGCTTGTTCCACTCTTTCCTTGACTCAGCCTTTTCTTTCTAGACCTCCCTCTTGTTTGACCTCGCCGAACCTCCCCTCGCATTTTGTTCGGATTCTATTATTTTAGACCACATCTTTGTTGGCTTGAATCTCTTCGGTTTAGACCTCCTTATGTCTAGATCTCCTCTCTAGTTTCTCTTCGGTTTTGACCTCTCCTTCGGGTCACAATTACCCCTGAGATGTCCTAAGCTTAGGTTTGTGTTTCAAATATATTTGATCCCTGAAATCTAAACTTTGGGTTGAATTCCCCCTTGTGGACCTCTCTCTTGGTTGGGCATTCCTTTATGCCCAGACCTCCACCTTGTTTGGCCATCTCTTGGAGCCCAGATCTCCTTGTGTCTGAAACTCTCCTGTGAGGCTAGACCTCTTTTATGTCTAGACTACCCTTGTATTTGGACCACCCTGTGTCCATTTGAACCTTCCTTTAGTTCATCTGGACCTCCCTATGTCCACTTGAACTTCCCTCTTGTTCATGTAGGCCTCCTGCGTTCACCTAAACTTTCTGTGTGTTCATTTGAATCCCCCTGTATCCCTTTGCCCCTTCCTGTGTTCTTTTGGACCTCCCTGGGTCCCTAAGGACCTCCTTGGTCCTTCATCTTGGAAGTCAGGACCTCCCCGGGTTCATCCTGACCGCCAAGACCTCCCTTTGGCTTCATCTTGACCATTGAGACCTCCCCTATATTGGTCTTGATCGTCGAGATCTCCTTGATCTTCTCTGGACTATCGGGATCACCTTTGAGTTTATCCTGATCGTCAAGACCACATTTGGACCACTTTCTGTGGATCTCCTCCGTTGGATCCCTCTCCCTTAGAAACCTCTTCGTCCAGACCTCCCTTCGTCTGGATCTGATGGTCCAGACCTCCCTTTGTTTGGATCAAAGGGTCCAGACCTCCTTTGTGTTTCCTTCTTTGGTCCAGACCTTCTTAGGTTTAGACCTCCCAAGTGTTTGGACCTCCCCGTGTCCTTCAGGACCTCCCTGTGTCCTTTAGGACCTCCCCCTCGTTCGTTTGGATCTCCTCTATATTCACTTGGACCTCCCTCGCGTCCTTTCGAGCCTTCCGTTTAATCCAGACCTTTATCGCTTGTGTACCGTTCGATTTGCATTGGACGGTTTGATAGTGTTGGCACGTTCGGCTAGTCCGAACGTCCCATTCATTTTAGACCACCCGATCCAGTTGGATGGCTGGGATATGATGGCAGCTTTGGATGGTCCGAACGGCCCAATCACTTTGGCTCGTTCGATCCAAATCCAACCGCTCCCGCTCTTCTCGCTTCTCATCTCGCTAACGTTAGGACCTCCCTTTGGAGATCCTAGCCGTTAGGACCTCCTTTGCTTGTTGATCTGACCGTCAGGACCTCCTTTGCTTGTTGATCTGACCGTCAGGACCTCCCCTTTGTGGATCTGACCGTTAGGACCTCCCCATTGAGGATCTGACCGTCAGGACCTCCCCTTTGAGGATCTGACCGTCAGGACCTCCCCTTTGTGGATTCGATCGTCAAGACCTCCCCCTTTGTGGATCTGACCGTTAGGACCTTCCCTTTGTGGATCTGACCGTCAGGACCTTCCTGTCCCGTGGACCTCTTAGCCCTCAGGACCTCCCTTGCGGGTTGAGGCCACCTTGCGGTCAGGACCTCCGGTCCTGTGCTCAGACCTGCCCCGTGGGTGAGGACCTCCCTTGACCTCTGCGGGACCTCCTCATGGTCCCCGCAGGACCTCCCCTTCGGGCTTTGACTGGCCCCATTTGTCAGTCACGCCCACTTTTCTTTATCCTTTGACCATATCCTTGGCACTTGGAAGTCTGCAAGCATTTAATGCCTATTATGTCGCATTAAATGCTACCACATTTTTGCAACACCTAGCCATCCTTTGTCTCATCTTTTACCTGCTCCCATCTCTTCCCACACCTACTCTTGACCTCGTGTGCCCTTGGACCTCCCAGCAACTCTGGCAATATAAGCTTGGGCCAGCTCTCCTCCCTTGCCTTTTCTTCATTTTAGCTCTTTGGCTCACTCAGTTTGCTCTCTGGACCTCCCTCTAACCATTGAGCCTCATTTGGCCAGCTCCCAGGATCCTCTCCCAAGCCGTCAGACCTCCTCTAGGCAGCTCTTTGGATCTCCTCCTGACCATCAAACCTCTTTGTTGGCTCTAGTTTTATATTTCTTTGGAGTTCTTTTGGTTTTTACTTGGCTTTGGTTTGATTTGCGCTGTTTTAACGTGTAGACCTCGACGTCGCTGGTGAGCCTGAGCTTTGTGAGGAAGAAGACCTATAAAGCTTTCGAGCAGGAGGCAAGTTACACCCTTGACCATGTTGCACCCGTTACTTCAAATTACTATATTCTGTTTCAAAGGTTTATGCATGCTTACTTTACTTACTTATTTCAATACTTGTCTTTAAGTTCATAGTTATGCCCAAATCCTTTGTATGGCCAATCTTGATATTGAACCAAACATGTTGTCACCCTAGTTAAAAACTGGTTAAAGGCAATAGCATGAACCAGAACCTTTTGGAAAGGAAAAGCTTAGTTATGCTTAAACCAAAAGTATTTGATTTTGGGAAGCTTTATCTCCATTGACCAACTGTTATTTAAAAATATTTTGGCCATGGCATTGGGTTGTCATGGAAGTATGAAAATGTTGCTGGGGAAGTAAGGAAAAAGGAAAATGGATTTGGTCTTGGGCGGGTTGGTTTGCTTGGTTGGTGCATGTCTATGCACGGGCTCAACCTGGGTAGGGTTGATGCCTAGGGTTTTGTGGTAGCCGCCCAAGCCAGTTAAGGACCGGTCTGTGAGCCGCATCTTGCTAGCCACCATCGTGCAACCACATGTCCTATGTGGGCGGGACCTGGCCGACTAATTTGCAAAGATCCATCGCGGTTGATCCTGTTGGTGTGGTGGGTAGTCATGTTACGACCTTCGTAGTCCCACCTGGCGCAAGAGGGGGCCTGAACCCTGCGGATGGGTAATCCAAAGGGGGTAAAACCTTAGCGAGGGTGGACTGCGGTGGAGCGATGCATTGTAAAGGCCTTGTCATGTGCTCTAGACCTCTCACCAAAGGAAGTGTGAGGTGGCATTGACGAATGCCAAACAAACTAGAGAAGACATGTCATGTGGGTAAAGTTGTACACCTCTGCAGAGTGTAAATCTATTCGAATAGCCGTGTCCACGATCATGGACATGCTAGAAAAGCCACTCAAAGTTAGCTCTTGGTTTTGTTTTAAAAAGGTTTGTGAAATTGATTTTGGATTGCTATCCAAATGGGTATTGGACGGGTAGCCTTGTGACAGGAGGGTATCCTTCACCACTTGTGATGAATGTTATCCAATTGAAAACTGAGATATGCCAAATGAACTTTACTTATTGTAATTGCCTTGAACTTCGTACTTGTAATTGAAATAAACTTGGCTTTGTGCAAATCAACCATATTAAGCCTTCCTTTGAGATATCCATTTATGCATGCCGTTCTGTTAATTGACAGGTGTAACTTGCGAGCACAGTTGTTGTGCTCACTCTTGCTTGCAATTAATCTTTTGAGTAGGAATGGAAGCCTTGAGGTGATCTTGCTATGGACCTAGTGGTCCTAGACGACTAGAATGCACCCTCCAACCGATTGCCTATGGTGTATTAGATGGCCTTTATGTTTATCTTCCGCTATGTTTTGGTTTGTTGGCTTGTAAGCCTCCCCATTGTAATCAACTCTATTGTTGTTAATAAAGCTTGTGTTGAAGTTATGTCATCACTTTTGTTACTGTGTGAGCTAGCCAGTGATCCTTGGGACTAGCTCAGTTGGCACAGGGGACCTTGGAGTGATCCTAGCCCTCCACAACCACCCTTAGGTCTGGTCGTGAGTGGTCTTGGGGTGATCTCCGTCCTCCACGACCTCCTCTGATTGGTCGTGGGAGGTCTTGGGATGACCTCTGACCTCCACGACCTCCCCTGGTCTAACCGTGGGAGGTCCTCGGGGTGCTTCTTGGCTCCACGACCTCCTCGGGGACTCTTCCAGAACCTCCAGGCGGTCCTACTGGACCTCCTGGGCGGTCCTAGAGGTCCTCTCGGGTGGCTCTATTGGATCCTTTGGGAGGTCCGAATGGACTTTCCGGTTGATCCAGGAGGAGCACTCGGGTGGCCCTAGGTCAGGCGTTACAGTCGAGGTAGATGGATAGCTCGGCCTAGGCATGAAGGTGCTGCACCTCGATTGCAATAGTGCCTCATCCTTGAGCTATTTTTTCACTTTGATCGCTAAGTGTTGCAGTTCAATCATAGTGGAATATGGCTAAAAGTTGATTAGCTTGAAAATGTTACGGTTCAGCCCATGCAAGAATCTCACCATTATTTGTTCATTGTCCACCTGAACTCGGCCCCAAATCAAGAGTTGCTCCATTTGCTTGTAGTAGTCTTTGACGGATTGCGCGCCTTGCTTTAGCTCCTGCAATTGAGTAAGAACATCGCGACGAAAATGTACAGGAACAAAACGAGTACGCATCTCTCGCTTCATTCCTTCCTACATGATGATAGGAGGTTGACTATTGTCCCTGTGGTCATTTTGAGCTTTCTCCCACCACACCAGCGCATAGTCCTCAAATTCCAATGAAACAAGCTTGATTTTACGGTTTTCGCTGAAATCGTGCATATGAAAGATCTTGTCTACATGCATCTCCCACTTTTGATATGCTTCCGGATCTACACCACCAACAAATTTAGGCATAGTAATTTTTACCTTAGTGAGAGGATCTCCCTCCTCGCGTGGCACCGGGACACGTCTAGCACGGCCACGTCTAGCACAGCCATGGAAGTTGCCGTGATCTATCGGTGCCCAGTTTGTGTCGTAGTCCTCCTCAAAGGCATCAGTGAAGTACGCATCGTCGTTGTTAGAGCCTGGCCCGTAGCGACCAAGACCTCCTCCTAGGAAGCCTCCACGGGGACCACCACGTGCAGCAGCTCGCCCATGTGCGGCTCCTAGTGGAAGAAAATGTACATCCTATGGTGTGCGAGGGAGACGTGCTTGTCATTGCAGGTGAGCTTGCTCTCCCTCTTGTTGAACTCGAGCAGCCATCTCAGCGTCAGTCTCATTGAGCTCGTGCTGCACCATTGTGTTTTCACCTACGACAGGGTTAGTGGCAGAATTATTGTGCCATTCTTTTAGTTCTTGTAAGTCAGTACGAATCTATTCAAGCACTTTATTAAACCCCTCCACAATTCGCTTGACGTCATCCATGTTAGCAAAGCGATCACCAGGTGGTTGCTTTGCAGTTGATCTGTCCCCTGACATGGTTAGCACAACAACAAAACAACACAAACGATGTATGCTACGCAAAGGAACACCTAATACTACAACCGGCCAAGTATCTTGTCAATTCCTACGAATAGCAATAGCACATACCTGGGCGGTGAGAAAACAAGCCATAGGTGTCACAAGCTGAATACCAAACACAGGAGCTGCATTCACCAAGTTTATGTGGAGCTGGGATAGGGTTAGTGTATAATCCTACCACAACTCAGATGCACAATATGTTGTAACGCTAGTAAACAGTCCACATAGTTATCAAAAGCTTAGTTGCAATATCCAAGATATAAGTGATGTACACACGCACAACCGATTAATGTGACTTGATGTAAGCAAAGAAAATCCTCACACCAAGTGCTAGGAGAGACACTAGTCAACTACTCAAACTTCTTTGTAGGGCACAAGATTGTTCACACGACGTAGAGCACAAAACAGTAATATATCGGTGCAATGTAAACAATCCTCTAGTTTAAGCAGAAAACAAAAGCTAGTCTCAAGAGATGAAATAATAAAGTTTTATATGGCTTATATATGCTCTTTTGAAAGGTTTTGACAAGATCTACAACTTTGCAGTTGAGGCGAACCCCAAATTCCGAAGGGAAGACTGAAAGAAATGGCAAAAACAAAACCCGAAAACTTGTAAAGTGAGTTTGGGGCTGAAGATGGCCGATTTTGTGTGTCTTGGATGGTAACGAGTGCAAGTGTGTCATTATTTTTGGATGTGCCTCGTCGTTAGCTTTCCAACGAGTACAAAAATGTCAAATTTGGACTTGGTACGCAAAAGTTATGTCCGTTTTACTAAAGGTGTCTCAGAATCGGAATTGTACTTAGACTCGAAACCGACTCAGGCTCAATTTGAAACTGCTATATCTTTCAATCTCATGGGCTAAACTTGCTCATTTTTTTTGTGGAAGCTTGTGGATATATGTAGAAGGTCTCCACCAATTTTCACACACTTTTCTTTTCTTTTTTCTACCATGGCTTTTGTTCTTTGCGATGGCCTCTATCTCCTTCTGTTATTTTGCCGGCCCTAGGGTTTCAGATCACAGCAGTCCTCTTGGTTCCGTGGTGAGTCCTTCTTGAACTCCAGCAAGCTATTCTTTGCTGCAAGATGGGTTCGGCCAGCCCCTTCTCTTCACAAGGTAAGGGAATTTTTTTTTGGGTTGTGATTCAGGGAGTCTAAACCACAATTTTCAGATTATGATGTTTCTGTTTGATGCAAATTAGAGGAGTTCTAACTCACGAATTTTTTTGTTCTAGATGCAAAAACTAAGAACCCTAACAGAACGATCAAGCGACACAAAGGAAACACTAGATGCAATGGACATCAACTATGCATTTGAAACTAATGGATTGAAAACTAACAAAACTCGTAAGATGCAAACGAATTGAAAACTAGGGCTACTTATTTTTTTTGTATATAGGACATAAATAAGAACTAAACTAGGGTTAAATATTGATCCTGCCATGTCAACCGGCGCTTTGATACCAAGATGATACGGGGTTGCCCGATCTTCACGACGTAGGATCTTCCTTTACGGATTAATATGTGGCTAACTTGAAATCCCGTGAATTCTAATGAACGGAAGCACACGATTTCCTATCTCGGTTACAGACTCCTGTGTACCGAAATTCAACTAGCAACACGCTCTGGATCTTCGTCTTCTCACCACGCCAAGAAGAACGTCCTTGCTGATCCGTGAGGAACAACAAAACACTAGTAACCAGTATTTTGGTGGAACGATAACTAGTCGGCTTTCCAACTCTCGTGGCAGTGCAAAGCATAAACCAAAGAGCAAGAAATTGCTTATACTCAAAATTAACGTTCAAGGGTTACAGGGGGCGGCGATGTAATGGCCCAAGATCCCTAAGTTGGATTAGTTAAGCATCTAATGAGCATTTGTGAAATTTTTAGACATTTTAAAACTTTTATTGCAAAGCAAATGTGTTAAAACCTAGTAATCCCATACTCCTTCTCCAATTCAAAAGTCTAATTTGAATTTAGGGAAAAGCTAAAAAAAGGTTAAAGTGTGGGAATGTATCTTGGGTTTCTACTTAAAAATAGTAATACCTCAAAAGCTCCTAGAATGTTTGAGGAAGTTTCAAAAGAATCTCATTTTCAAACTTGAAATATATATTTTCTTTATCTCAGAAATATAAATGGAATTTTAATTTTTGAAAATATAGTCGGACAAATAGCTAGAAATATTTTAGTTGGATTATAGCCTCTCTGTTTTGCTTATTTGAATTTTCTAGAATTTTTGGAGGTTATTTGGTTTCTGTTTAATTTGTAGTTTCAAAGTTGATTTTGAATTTAAAATACAAGCAAAATTTGTGAACAATTCCTAGAAATATTTTTCCTAGGTATTAAAACAACTAAGAAATTCACCTGAAAAATTTCATAAATTTTAGAATTAGATTATTATTTTTAAGCAACCAGTTAAACTTGTAAATCAAAAGTCAAATACATAAAACAGGAAATTAAAAGAATTATACAGAAAAATGCAACAAATGAAATATTTTAGAAAAAAATAAATTGATAAATAAAGTGTCAGGAACCTTCAATAAAACTTTCATGATTTTTGGGGCTAAACAACTATGCTTAATAAATCTTCAAATCACTTTTAGCCTTTTTGGAGAAAAAAAACTGTAATCCTAAACTAACTCCCTCCCCCACTGACCTGTCGAGCCCACCCGACAGGCCCTTTATTCTCCAACGCTCCGACGCCGACGCCTTGAGCCATGCAGCTATTCCACCGCTCCAGCGCATGGGACACGCGCCCACTCCTCATGCCAATGCTCGCTACGCCACCCCATCCTAGCACCACTTCACCGCCTTCACTCCCCGGTCTTATCTCCCTCTCCCCGAGCTCCACTTGGGCAAAGCCCTAAATGCCATTCGGCTATGGCCGCACCACTTCAAAGCCATTCTGGTCGGCTCAGTGACCCCCTTCCACTCCCGACCGTGTCACGGCAAGCCATACACCGCAAGGAGCAAAACCCCCTCATCAATTTGGGGAAGCCTTCGCCAGAGAGCCGCACGCCTGCATTCTTCTCCGGTTCCGGTCGGCACTGCTTCCTCCGCCACCGCTTCTTCTCCGACGAGTTTGAGCTCGATTCCTTCCTCTGTGACAATCACTAGACATCCCCTACCTTCCCCTAGCACTCACTCTTGCGCTCCTCCTCCCCAGGACCCCTGCCATGGTGACGCTGCTATGCCGCCTGATGCTCACGCCGTCGGCCCATCTCGGAGGTTCCTCGCCTCTACTGACCACCCCATCGCAGTCCAGGTACCCTATGGAAGCTCATGCTTCACCTATCTCTCCCCCTTCCCCACCCGAGCGCCGCCGCACCGTTTCGCTCCTACGGCCGGCCGCCGCAAGCCATCTTTTCGCCTCCACCACCACTAGGACCACCATCCTGTCCTAGTTCCATTTTTGTTACTTCTCGCCGCCGCCAACCTCCCTGTTGTCGGCGATGGCCGCCGCCGCCAACCTCCCTGTTGTCGGCGATGGCCGCCGCCCCAATTCGGCCCGAGCTCCCCTGTGATGGCCACCCTGCTCTGTCCCTGTGTGTTCCTCTCTGTGACTGAAATTGAAACCATGTGTAAAGCCAATGAAATGTTGTTGTCAAACATTAGGGCTGTCATTTAGTCCAGTAATTGACTGACAATTTGATGTTTAAGTGTTGAAGGAAGATTAGTTGACAGCACCTAGCTTTGGAAAAACTTCTTGTTGTAGGTTACCTGAATAAATAATCTAAAAAAAATAGTTTTGTCAAAAGACTAATAACATGACTAATTCAAATAATTAGAATCTTTCTTGATTCAATTAGTACTTTAGCTAGTGTTGTGATTAGCTAATTTATCACTCAAAGGATTTAACAGATTTGAAGTTGAGTTTTGAAAATAGTTAGCTTATAATATTTTAGTACATAATGTTTCCTTGTGGTAGGTTATATGAACAGAAGATGGTTAAAAACAACAGAGTTTAGGCCGCTCAAATGCATTAGCAAAAATTGAACTCTGAAACTTGGGGAAAGTTTAGTTAGCCATAACTCAGTTCAGGAAACAATTCGTTGGTAAAGGGTTTGAAACATAAAAGATATTTTGAGGAGAGTTAGAAATCATAGAGGGCTTGTGCCATCCTAATACAAGTGGTTAGTTCAAGGATAGGTGATAAGTACACTAAGTAGTTAACCTGGGAATAGATGCTAAATTAGGATTGCATGTTTAATTAGAGGGTGGTTTAAGATGAATGGTAGAAACAATTAGGAGCTCAGCCAAAAGGGCAGTTGTTAAAATTGACAACTAATGGGAGCTTCATATTTGTAATCACCTATTAATAGCAATAGTAGCACTAGGTTAATGAGTTAGATAATACCATTTGGTAAGTAATTAAAGATAAAGGCTCATAAGTTGTTCTTAGCATAAATTCATAAGATCATGACCTAAAGTCTTAACATCATGCTCCCAGTTAAAAATCCACAATAAATTGTTTACAACATGAAATTGGTTAAACTTTGAAAATTCATAAGAAATTAACTCCAAATGAACTAAAATTTTCACCTAAATGCATCTAAAATCATTCTCTACCTTCTGTATTAATTTCATAATTTTGAAGACTTTTGGAATTCTGGTGTCTATTCGATGTTTTCGCTTTGTCAGTTCTTATCGTTAGATGACGATGATGCGGAAGTGCAACCAAAATGATCGTGAGAATGTCCAGAGAATCAGCAAGCAAAGGCAGGCACCCATTCCGTTAATGCACGTTGATCCTATTACATTCAAAAATTATTATCTTGTTTCACAACTGTATGTATGCATGCTTTATTTGTCAAGTTAATTTTGTTGATTAGAGATAGTTAATCATGTTGTATGAATTTCCTAAAATTATTCATCCCCTGCCACTAGCCTAAGTTAATAATCCCACTGGTGAGTTAGAGGCCGATGGATGTTATATGGTCTAATTATGTTTATTCGATGTCATGCTTAGCAATGCTTAGTTTCCGATAGATTGGGCGGTTGTCGACTTGTCGATGACCTTGATCACATAAATCATCTTTATTATGTTATAACTAGCACCCTGTGCTATTATATTTGGAAAAATAAAAATGAAAACAAAACCATTTGGACTTGGGCACGTAGGCATATTGGTGTGGTGTTGGGTGTGTGGTCGGTGCCTGGGTCAACAAGAACCGAACATCTCGTCCCACTGAACCAACCATTACTGTGTGCATCCACATGAGGGTCATATGGGTCCTCTCTTGACTTAGTACTTTGGGGCATGTTAATTAATGAGTCGCCGGTGGTAGGTGTAGGAGAAAAAATATTATGTTGTTGTTGGGCATATGTGGGGTGGGTTTCGGGTAGGTTCCCTCACCCGAGGAGTATTGGCAGTTGCTGAGGCTAGGCCGATGTCTCTGACACAATGTATGGGTCCCCGTGGGAGCCTGGGTAGGGCGGTTCATGGAGGATTAACCCTCATACGTGCGACTCTTAATTAACTCATTCTATTGGAAAACGTCTCGTAGGACTTGGCTCTGCCGGCATACCTTCGGAAGTGTGCTTTATCCGGTGGCAAAAAGAGCGGTCTGACATGTGGGTAAAGTTGTACTCCCCTACAGGGTTTAAACTATTTGAATAGCCACGTCCTTGGTTATAGACACGTTTGGAGAGGTCTTTCGCGAGTTAGACTCAACATTTTGGAATTTGAACTTAAAACTTGATCGGTGGTATTAAGAATGGTTTCTCATGCTATAGTTGTGTGCTACAGGGGCAGCCGCGATGTTTAGTTGTTGTCTAATATTATATACTCGTTGCTATTTGAAGTATTAAAAATGTTTGCTCACTTGCAATTTAAATCTACTACATCGTATTCAAATTAAAATATTGCTTGCGCTGAAAATGAACTTTATAGCCTTCTCCATTGAGTAGAGCTTGCATGTAGCTATGTGTAGGCTTGGTAAAGTCTCGCGGAGTACATTTGTGTACTCACTGTTTGCTTTTATTTACTAATCTGGACAGCAGGTATTGAGATCAAATCGGGTAAGGAAAGTTTGCGCAGGAACGTCGAATTGCTGTGGTTTGAATCCCAGTCGGTTGCCCTGCATGTTATGGCAAGCCATTGGGACTCCAACGCTGGTTAATTTATGGTTTATTTCAGTTTATTTACTGTTTTCCGCTGCGTAGTTTCAGTATTGTAATATCTTGTGTATGGCTTGATACTGTTTGTGAATGTGTAAGTGTACCGTTCCTGGGAGGTACATAATACACCGAGGGCCTGTAATTTTTCTTGTGATGCTAGGACCGATGGGACGGTTAAGCATTACAAGTTAAATCCCTGGGGCTCTCACAAAGGCGGCCAAGGCTTTATAACTATCCCAACTAGCCTGGCCGACCACCAAATGAAAACCTAACTTAAACCGAAAGCAATATGAAGTGGCTGGCGGTTTCCTTGGTTTGTGAGGCCATGAGGTGGGCCCCACATGGTGCTTGGCCTATGAGGGTGGCGCACAACTCCTTTGGAAACAGCCCAACACCCCTTACTGCCTAAGTATTCGTTTTCAGCCCGTTTGAAGCTTCGGTATCACCATCACCTCAAATTTGACCCAAAACGAATACTAAAGCCCAACACGCATATAATATGTCTTAATATAGATACAAACCAGCCCATGACACGTGGAACTTAGCCAAAAATCAAAACGAGCTCATAATTGAAAACTGGACATAATTGAGCTTCCAAAGTGTAGTCTTCTCCAATCGTCAATCCAAAGCTTGAAAAACCAATTCTAGCAACTTGGTGGCTTCTCCTACTGATATAAGTGAAGTTTCGTCATCTTGTCCGTTTGGACCCTCTCTTGGTGCGCCAGCCTCCCTCTCCTCCCGCTTGGTAGCACCAAGTTCTTGCTCACCTAATAACCTGAGAATACATAAAGTGGAAGCATTAGGTAGCAAGTTGTCCTTATTAATGAAATCAAAGGTACTTAGGATCAGATTCACCTGTTTAGTGAGTTCCCTTACTCTTGCTCGAGTAATTGGTTACTTGTACAATTCTTGCAAAGCTTCAGTCATAGGACCAACACTAGTCTTGTCATTGTCATTGTTGTTTGAATCTGATGATGGAGGTGATGGATATGTAGATGAAGGTAATGGAGGTGATGATAATGTAGATGAAGCCTTCATGATAGTGATGTCCTCATCACTAAGCCCAAGCTGTCGAGCATAGTATATACAAACCCGTCCACGGGCACTCGGAAGCCCATGTCAAAATGAGCGGCAAAACCCGCCACTTCGCCTCCCCTAGGGGCTGCCATCGTCTCCTTGGGGGACTGGGCCAATGCTCTAGTCGAGAAGTACCCCTTGGCGAACATTTCGTCCAGCACAGTCCCTGTTACGGTGGATTTACCTAAGATGGCCAAATGAGTTGCCGAACCTTGCACGCCCGGTGGTTGAGGGGACACCACAGCCTTTGGACAAGCCGGTGCCTTTTTACCTACCATTCGTCCAGCCAGAACCAAGCCACTTGAAGATGGAAAGAAATTCTCTAGGGGAGGGAGGCCCTCTCCTAGGGGCCATTGGATCAAGGGGAGGGGGATGAACAGTAGGTGACCCCTCCTGAGGCCGTTGGATTCAGAGAGGGGGGGGTGGGGGTGATGTGTGGAAGAGGAGGAGAGGCCTCCCCTAAGGCCCTCTCCCATAAAATTTTTTTTCCCTCGAAGATGGCGGAACAGAAGAAGGCGATAGGAGAGATAACAAGCCCGGAGAAAATTGGTGGGAAAGCATGGATCACCCCTCCGCTAAGTGACTCCCGGCTGTATATATACGTACAGGGGAAACCAACTTACCAGAGTAATAGGTCCAGGATATGCATGACGGAGAACAAAACCGGTCGTTATCCACGATACGATTAAAAAAACCCTCACCCTAGAAAAACCCTCGTCACCCGTTTGGCCTCTCAGGCTGAAGTCTCATCCCGCCGATTACCAGTAAACTCCCTACGTAATCACTAGAGACTGTATTAAAAACGCCATTAACTTCCCAATTAACCCTAACTATCTCTGCAGACGTCATTGCCCCCGGACTAGTGGGAGGAGGACAACACTCGTACCCATTAGTGGACATCGCTGTCAAGACCGACCTTCGAAGGGAAACACCGTCTTTCTGCTTGTACAATGTATCTATAAATACCCCTGTATCATCCCTTGTAAAACAGAGGGAAAAAGAGGGAACATTAAGAAATACCATTCCAGTTTCCACTCCCCATCTGGGGTCAATTACACAATTCCAATTGTTTTGTCTGGTCCTTTTAAGCTTCATTGTTTTATCTGCTATCTTGACCTGATTTTTGTATGTGATCATGTATGAGATCATCAAGAATCTGTAAGCAACTGTTCATCGATTCATGACCAAATCCCAGGTTGTACATTCAAAATTTGCAAGGTGTGATTTTGTTGTCAGCACCCTGGAACTATTTTCTTGATTATGTTTTGCAAGCACTCAAGCAAGATACAAGGACAGCGGAGACATTCCAGAAATTCTTGGGAATCATGCAGAACATGATCTTGCCCCTCATTCTTTGAGAGTCAGAACTCAGAAGGATCCTTTTCGAGTTTCTATTTCTTCATTTGGAATCTGAGCTCTTCTATCTTCGACTCATTTTTTGACTTCATTCTGTTTACTTGTTTGGCTAGATTTCTCTGGCTCGGAATGAAGGAGATATTAAGCTGGGAGAGGACTCCTAGTTGTTTAGATGACTTCCAATTGGACTAGTTAGAGAATAGGGGATCTAATGATTACAATCTTGTTCTGTTTAGTTTTGCAGCTTCGGTTTGGAATCTTTGGAAATGTAGGAATCGAATGGCTTTTGACAGCATTTCCCTAAGCAATCAACGGAAGTTATCTTCAATTTTCTATCTTATTTGCAGTGTTGGAGTATCCTCCTCAAAAACAGTGAGAGACGAGATGAATCGCTTTCTGATGCGGGTCGAGAATTGGTCCAAGAACTTTTGTAATTAGTGCTAGTTTGATGTTGGTTAGTTTCTGTGGTGGATGTTGTTAGTGTTGGTTTTGTGGTCTGTTTTGGTTATCTGGTGTTCCCAGTTGTCTTTTATCTTCTATTATGTATAAGACTTTGTAATGTTGCTTTTATTAAAAGCTGGGATTACCTCCCTTTAAAAAAAATCTTATTAAAGATGGGAACAAAGGGATTGATTCGGATCAAGTTGTCTCTGTTTCTTCTCCACGAACTCTTATTGTTGTCTTTCCCGCTTAAGTTTTTGTTTGATAGAGTTCTTTCTTTTGATTTGCGTATGCCTCCTTCTTGGCCGACAGGTTTTTTTTTTTATCACATCAATACAAGATTGTTTTTGGTTGTTTTGGGCAGTGAGACCAAAACACACAGCTCAGTTATTTGGGCTGTTTTATTTTTTCAATCAGTACATAAAAGGATAATGCAGATATGGCCAGTTTGGCCCCTCTAATGCATCTTGCCCAATACAGTAACAGAAAGGAATTCCAGCCCAGACGGATCATTCGGGCCCACACTTGACCCATTAAGCAAGGCCGAAGGCCCGATAAGGCGCGGGAGAAGGAAAAAAGCCCATAGTTACGTGTCATACATCCACAGGCAAGTCAAAACAATCTTATGGCTGAAAATTCGACTGAAAAAAGACAACAAATAGACGACTCAAATATTTATGATTACATAATTCAACACGACCTCAAGCAACGACAACTGGTTACTGCGTGTGGACAACGATTTGCATCAGCGGCGGCAACGGCGAGCCACCGACTTAAGAGCATGTACAATAGATTTATGTATAATAGATTTATGTCAGTCGTCTATAGCTATTGTCATGTAGAATTTTTTCTGATGTGAATGAAAGAGAATGAAGAGAGAGAAAGATGCTGTCTACAATCCTGTAACCGACTCACAAGGAACAAGAAAAGCATTAAAAGATTGTGTGTTTTATAAAGACAACTAAAAAGACAGCAGATGTCTGTACCATTGTATAAACTGTCTTTAGTGGTATAGACATTAGCTGTTTGTACTATTGTACATGCCCTAAGTAGTACCACCAATTCAATACATACCGGCCCATGACCAAATCCAAGGTTGTACAATAAAAATTTGCAAGGTGTGATTTGTTGTTAGCACCCTGGAACTATTTTCTTGATTAGGTTTTGCAAGCACTCAAGCGAAGATACAAGGACAGCGGACACATTCCAGAAACTCTTGGGCATCATGCAGAACATAGACAGTGAAAGATCTTGCCCCTCATTCTTTGAGAGTCAGAAGGATCCTTTTCGAGTGTCTATTTCTTCATTTGAAATATGAGCTCTTCTATCTTCAACTTATTTTTTTTATTTAATTCTTTATTAGTGGACAACGATTTGCGGTGGCGGCGGCGACGAGCCACGGCCTCAAGTAGTACCTCCAAAGGCAAAATACATACCGGCCGCGAACACAGCGACGACGACAATAACAATGCCTGCGATCACGTCGGCACTGAGGCCTGCTCAGGTCGACGGTGACTGGGGGAAGGATGGAGGCGAGAGTGACGCGAAGAGTTGAGGGATGCGGCTGTTTCCAGGGATTCGCCCCGTGAGAGTGTTCGTGGAGTCCTTCGCTGTAGCGCCTTGGACTGCGGCGGCCTAGACAGCTAGCACCACGACCCATTTTGCAATATATCTTTTTGGTATGTAGAAGGGCATGATCACGAAGCCGCCGACGCAGACGACCATGCCTGCTACCTTGGCCTGACCAACGGGCGTCTTGAGCCACATCATCTCCATCTTGAACACCGTGGCCATGACAAAGGTCAGCGCCGGGAGCATGTTCGTGAGCGTGCACGCGACAGTCAAGGTGGTGAGCCCCACGAAGTAGAGCACCTGGTCCAGCGTCGCACTGTGCACATTCCAAATTAAATCATGTTAACTTAGCATTACTATACACTAGCCAACTAACCGTACGTTACAACGGATCACGAATAAACATATATAAGTTCTAAACTTTCTTGGTGATCAGCATCCCACCCCTCCTGCATCCATCATCCATATAGTTCTATTGATTAAAACCACCATCTAACTTGATTCAAGCAAGTTGGCAACTTAACTACCTGGAGTACTTGAGACAGAGACAATTGGAGTATACAAGGAGCAGGGGCGGATCCATATAGGGTTGAGTAGTGGCCTAGGCCCACACCCTATTTGGCCCGCAATAGTATTGAACCAATTTTCACCGTTGGTGCATCTGCTGGTCTTTAACTTGCTTGTATATATGGTGCCCCCACTGAGTTTTTGTCCTAGGTCCGCCCTTGGATTTAACCAACTTTGAACTTGATTGAAGCTTGAGGGACCTCCCTTGTTGGCCTTGGAATTTTTTTAAAAAAATAATCTATTTTTTATTCGGAAATACAGAAATAATCGCGTGTCGCTGTACGGTTGGGCGACTCGTGCAAGTCGCCCAACCGAACTGTGACCAACCTTCAAGTCGCCCAATGGTATGGCGACTATAACCTGACTGGACCTAGTCGCCAAACTAATGTGTGACATGTGTTGGAATCGCTGATTTGTAGAGCGAGTTTAGCAAGTCGCGCAGTAGGTGGGCAACTTATTTTAAATCACCCGACCAGTGGGCGATTTAAGCAAATAAACTTGGAATTATGTAAATCCAATTGGAACAATTGTGTTAAAATAGATATTACATTTTGTAGGTATTGTATTTAGCGAATTGTATTATATGATGTTATTTTTTTTAAAAGATAATAGTGTGGTGACAACGTTGGTTGGTCTGTTTGTTATTTTCGTAGAATATGAGGGTCTGAAATATGTCGGACTCATAATAACATTTTGTGATCGTTGTATATTGTTGTAGTCGCTAAATTTACAGTAGAATTTTGTGAGGACGATTGAGATAGTAATGAGTGCTAAGTAGAAAGGTAAATGATATTACGAAGTAAATGCGAGCGATATCTGGCATATATTAAGCGGTAGTCGATGAAGTACTTTATGAAGCTTATATAGAATATGATTGAAGAGGCTGAGAACACTCGTTCCAGAGTCTTGTCTTTTCGGTCTTAAAAGCTGGCGAGGCTTTAATTGAGTTGTCAATTCGATCTGAAAAGGCTAACCCTAAACCTAAACCCTAAACTGCGCACAGCTGTCTCATTTGGTTTTATCACCGCGGAAAGCTGGCCCGTGTGGTCTTCTTAGTGCGTAAAGCTACCCCGTGTGGTCTTGGCACTGCAGAAAACTGACTCCTTTGGTCTTACACTGCGCAAAGCTGCCCCGTCTGGTCTTGTCATCTGCAAGCTAATACATTACTCGCTTTGTTAGCCTCCCCCCGCGGGGCTATAAAACGCACGCCCCGCGCTCTGAAATTAGGACCACTCGACTCTTGAAACCGTAGGAAGAAGAACCTTCTCCATCTTACAGTAACATATGATGGCAGACGCGCAGGGACCAGTCCAACCGGGGTTGCCGAAGCCAGACCTTCTCGTCGAAAGGAGGGAGGACTTCGGCCCTAACTACTGGTTGATGCCGAAGAAGCGTGCTCAACCGGTATGGCTAAAATGCGGACACGGGGAGGACAATATCGTGCAGGTCTTAGACGGCCCTTTCGATGGTGGACGGCGTTTCTTCCGATGCCCATACTCTGGGGTAAATAGCTTTGTTCATGTTACTGCTAATGCATCCTCCGTACTAATTGTCCCTTGTAGCAGATGGTGAAATGCAACTTCACCCGCTGGATCGATCCTCCCCATGAACGATATGTTGTGAGGTACGTGGATGTATTGTGGAACCGAATATTTGATTTAGAGGCGCAAATTGACGATCTCAAGGAGCAAAATGATGACCTCCGCCAATAGATGCTGTGTGAGAGGCGATGAGGAGGTCGTGAACATAGGAAGTTCCTATGATCCCACATCTTCTTTGTGCCAACCCTAGCTGCATATGTACGTGCCACTACAACGACGGCCAGCCACGTCCAAGGCGCCCAACTGGAGAACACTCTATGTAGTGAGAGGAACCTTCTACAATTAGGCACGGGCGGAGAAGTTTGTACGTCGGTAGTGTCCCCTTCTGTACGCACTTATGTTCAATCTCCTAAAGCATGTAACTAAATGGTGGACGCGTTATTGCGGTTGCCTTTTATCGAGTTGACATGTTGCATCGATGTGTCGCGTGCTTTAAGTTATATGCATCGAATAAATGAGTTGGACGACTTGGCGAAGAAATCTTGGCCCGACTAGGTCACGAACGATGTCATAGTAATTACGAAGCAGAATACGTCAACACATAATACAAGTTATGCATAGACAACCATGTCATAGTACCTACGAAATACAATACGTAAACACATAATATGTGAACCCCCTACTGGCCACCCGCTGCGCCACCCGCAGCACCTCCTCTGTCGTCGCCACGTCCCACACCTGGTCCGCGCCGAGCAATATGCCCCCGCTTGGGCTTCCGAAGCACGGGGTGCCTACAAGGGCCCGAGATAGGAAAGGCGCTCAGAGCCCCTGCGATCCGTGGTGGTCGGGGTCGACTCCACCTGGTGTTGCGTGATCACTGGGGGCCCGCTAAGCTGCTCAATGGAAATAACCTCGGCAGGTGTAGGCTCAGCTGCCCCCTGGACCTCCCCGGGTGCTTCCACGAAGTACTGATCCACGTCCTCATGCGGGGAGAACTCAGGTGCCGGTTGGACAACAGCACTTGCATGGCAAATAATGTTAATCTCTACAATATATCGACGATCGTAAACCTGAAGAGAGGAAACGTACCTGACTGGTAGGCGAAGTGCGGGATGTCATACCCGCCATACTATCCGGATGGGTCAGGGATGAAAACATACTGCCCTGACACCGGTGGCGGTGGTTGTGGCGGTGAAGTGCGTACCACGTGCCCACGGACCCTCGGCTGCCCAGCGCAGCGCAGAGAGAGGAAAGCGGCGTAAGCGCGCAGCGGGGCGCGTGGGCGTGCCCTCCGAGCTCGCCGACCGGGTGTGGGGCGTGGTGTCCTCGACCTATGCACTGACGAGGCCACCTCCCGGACCGACGAGGCCACCTCCCGGACCGACGAGCCCACCTCCTGCACCGACAAGGCCACCTCCTGTACCGTCCCGCATGACGTCAGGGCCACGCATCGCCTTGCCGCACTGCAGGCCCGACGAACAAACTACACTAGCTCATCGCGCGTGACCTCCGCACCAATGCCGATCCTGTCTAGGATCGACTGTCCGTCGCTGGCAACCTCGACGTTGATGTTTGTTTGCAAGGAGTATGTCAAAGCGTCAAACCTATAATTCAGGTAACAGTACGCAGACATTTTCAAACATGATTTTACGTATCGCGAGGTGCACATTCCGCGCTAAGTGCAGAGGGTAGGAGTCGGTCGGTGCTGGCACGCGAGCGGGGGGAGGGTCAACGACATGCACCAGCCTGGTGCGTGTCTGCGGGGCGTACCAGCGAAGGTACTCGTCGTACGCACTGGGGTCGTATGGGCCGTCCTCTGGCACGTAGTCCTCGTGGGCGTTCGCCCACTGTGCCACCCATGGCTCCATCTTGGCCGGCCACTGCGTCCTGGTGCCACCCATCCTACTATGCCTGCGAAACGTACCACTGCAATTAGAAGCCACCGTTATAGAAATATCAAAAACATATGTGAACATGTGTTGCATGTAACTCACGCATGGGTCGACTCAAGCACCCTTGTCCCGACGGGAACTGGAATAACCTGGCGGAGGCCAAATTGGCGTATCACCCTATGCACTGCGTAGTCCTCGACGAACACGTCGAAGACGAGCTTCCTCTACGTCCGCCAGTATGCCCGGTCGCGCCAGCACAGTGAAGACAACCCCGCGGGAGCACGGGCCTCCGTCTCCTGATCGGAGTAAGGCTCCCAGCGCACGTCCTCAGCGGTGAGACAGTCCAGCTACTCCACAAAGTGCTCATACGCACGTGTGACCTGCACATGTGCATACTGTACTTGCGGGCTAGAATAATGGTTACAAAGGATTACCTGTAATACGACTGAAGAAAAGATATAGGGAAGTATGTACCCGTCTACGGCACCAAAGGGACCTACAGTCGGCCGGTCCACCGCGTCCCCATGGTACATGTCCGCGCCGTACGGTCCAGAGTCTACCAGCATGGGCCGTTCGAGAGAAGCGCTTCGAGCGACCACAATTTGCGACAATAGGGGCGACTGTGAGGATAGATACGGCCGTCCTCAAACGCGATTGCACATGCCGCGGTATGTCGCGGCAAGTACGGCTGAGCCCCAACTGATCTCTAGCTCCTCGCCGTTGGCGATGGCCCTTGCGTACCCCACAAGGCGGGCGTCGACGGAGTCACCGTGGTGGCTCTTGTAAGCAGATACCCACCAAAGAGCCACAACAGTACGCCAGTGCGCGACACACGGTCCACGGTGGGTTGTGGGACCATCCGCTCGACCTACGCAGAAACAAATTATTAGTAAGCCCGTCATATGGCTACGCCTCAATGAATTGCTAAACATGGAAAATAGGTAGTATCGCACTGAATCGCGAAAAGCCACCGCAGGCGGGCCATGCAGCTGTCGCTCAGAAGTCGAAATGGAGGCGCGACCTCCCCCAAGAACCTCAAACCCGGCGTCGTGCGATCGGCCGACAAGCGTCTGGCAAGGGAATCTGAGGGCTCTCACGATAGGCAAGCCGAGCAGCATCGCGACATCCTGCAGAGTAGGGGCCATCTCCCCAAAAGAGAGGTGGAAGGTGTGTGTCTCGGGCCGCCAACGGTCCACCAGGGCAGTCAGGAGCGACCGGTCGAACGGGAATCGTCGTGACCGCTCTAGACCGGCCTAGACCTCCCCATCGTCGTCGACCAGACCGCCGTCCTCTTCGGTGGCCTCTACCATCCGTGCGAGAGGTAGAAGGCCAGAACGGCTCAGCCTACAAAGCATGAAGAAGTAAGTACATAGTGCACATACGATACAAAAAAATGGCACAGCTTGTGGACAAACCTCTCTACCCAGCGTGGGTCTAGTCTCCAAGCCCGTCGGGGTGTCCGCGTACGAACCACCCCCAACTCAGCCACGTCGTCCCCGCCAACCGGATCGCGGCACACGACGCTCTCATGTGATCAAGACGTCGACCAACGGTTCGTGATGAAATGCCAATCCGAACCACTAGGGTCTTGGGCCATACCTGCAAATTAAGAAATTAAAAGCATTCATATTACTTAAGCATTTAAATTATATTCCAATGGGAAATAAATCATATTTGATATGTTCTTAGTGACACCTAAAGACTTTGCTCCAACACAGTGGTAATACATATACAATTTCATGAAACCAACGTGGTAAAGACATAACTTTTCCTACGAAAGGCTATATTACGTTAACGCTGCATGCATTGCTATGGATTGCGAAAAATTTAATACTTCATCGTTACTATTCATATTTATAATGGGTGAAGCTTTCAGGAAAAAAAACAAAATTTTACATGTTTGACAATCCTACGTGTTTCGAACCATGTATCTGTGATTCCTTAATCCAACCAAAACTATGAAGTAAATGTTTTCAATTCTTTATTATAAAAAAATACTTGTATTTAACATTCTATAAACTAGCATTTGCGAATGCACGGGTTATCGACATGTTTATATAATACAAAAGTAACATGTTATCATTCATCTAGCCCGTACGCAATTAGCGCAGCACGCGGAATAGTACAACTAAATTTATTTTTACTAACTCATTTTCCCTTTATACGAACTTCTAAACTAATTGTATTAATCATGTTATCTCTACACATTTGCTAACAATATGTCACTACACACGATGTTGCTCGCTAACGTACCATGGTTACTAATTAATCATACCATCTCTAAATATTTGCTAACAATATGTCACTACACGTAAAGTTACTTGCTAACCTACCATGGTTTCAAAAATAAACTTTTACAAATTAATACTTACCGTCCTAGTCAGCCGAACCTCTTTTTTCTCCTCTTCTTCTTTCCCTCCTCTTTTTTTTTAAAATAATATTTTTTAAAAGATAATTACAAAAATATATAGTCTCCCCAAAAAATTACAAAAACGTGTCCCAGTTGCCAGTTGAACTGGCGACAGGAACCTATCACCTATCATCAGTTCAACAGGCGACAGGGACCCTCTCCCCCTCGTCGTCGGTCCGGCTACTTGTCGCCAGTTGAACAGGCGATAGGTTCCTGTCGCCAGTTCAACTAACGATAGAAAGACTGACCCTATAAAATCCCCTTGAAACCCTAAAATTCAGCACATGACTCATTTTTATTCAGAAAAAAGAGAAGGGGAGAAGAGTAGAGAGGAGGAGAGAAGCTAGCGAAGCGCTGCCCGTCCGATTGCCTTCCTCTTGGGTAATTTTTTTAACTGAATGGATTACATAGTCCACATGGGGGACGTTGAGCCTGCGACCAATGTTATTGCCAATGTTCTAAATTATGTTATTGCACGGATAGTAGTAATATGTTATTACCAATGTTTTGAATTATCATTTTGATTAAGTGTTATGATGTTTTGCTGAATGTTATGTAATATCAGTATGATTTATCGTAGTTTTGATAGTACTGGCAAGTTCACATTTGTTTCCTTACATAATATGCAGTGCATGTATATGAGCAAGTGTATGAATTCCGGGGCGCATCGCAATATCACTTACCTTCCTACTTACGAATCATTCATACCTCATTCTTTCTGGTAAAATTCTTCAGAAATTCACCGCACTAGAACAACATACGACGATCACAAAATGTTATTGCAAGTCTAACAGATTTTGTACCATTCAAAATATATGAAAACCAAAAGACGATAATCTTGATTAGGGTTGTAGGTACCTATCGCCAGTTCAACTGGCGACAGGTAGCTGGACCGGCGACTATCTATCGCCAGGAGGGGGAGAGGGTCCCTGTCACCAGTTGAACTGGCGATAGGTTCCTGTGACACATTTTTGTAATTTTTTGGAGAGACTATATATTTTTGTAATTATCTTTTGAAAAATATTATTTAAAAAAATCATTAGATCAAAGTATCAAACTCAATTAAAATATTAACGTTTAGATCTTAAATACTTAAGAGATGCTTTGATTAGACACCTTTAGTTAAAATTATGAAAATTAATAAAACCATATGCATTGATTCATGAAAGGCATCCCTATTATGACACCCTTTGGAGATTGAAAATAGTATAGGAATACTTGAACTAGAGATGCGTGAGTGCCAGTCAGAGAGCCATACCATCTGTGATCATTGCTTGATGAGAGTTGCTAATGGGTTAGACGGGCTGGGTCTTTATTGGGCTAGCTTTGGATTTGGTGGGTTACGTGGGCTCATAGAAAGGGTTGGGTTCGTAGCTCCCGTCCTCCGCCGATTGCACCGCCACCGGCTCTCCACGCTCTCCAACGCCACCCCATCCTCCTCTCCGGCTCAGTGGGGTACATTGGACGAAATAGTAAGATGCTAGCGAGACAGAGTTATTATAAGATAAACTAACAAACACATATTTAAATAGAGTAAATTTCAGAAAATCCAAGGTTTTAGGGCATTAGTAACATAAAACCACATATTTTCAGGTTTTTATTTTCCAGAAAACCCTAGGTTTTAAGGCATTAGTAGCACAAAACCTCAGGTTTTGAGTTTTGTTTTCACAAAACCCCAGGTTTTAAGGCATTAGTAACACAAAACCCCACGTCGTAGGGTTTTATGAAACTGTGGTTTTCTAAAAAAAAAAAAATCTTAAAACGTGAGTTTTTGTGTTACAAATGCTTTAAAACTTAGAGTTTTCTGGAAAAAATATCAAAATATAGGGTTTTATGTTACTAATGACTCAAAACATATTGTATTTTGAAATTTGCTCATTTAAATATTATGTGTAATACAAATTGATACATAAATTGTGATAAACAAAATTAAAATAGAAAATATATTAAATATAGTATCTTAATAATGGCTAGTATGTTTGAAAGCCTAAAAATATATGTAAGTACTAATTTTAATAATAAAATTAACTAGATTGATAACGCAATCAACGACGGAGATAGAAAGTACAGGTGCCAAGTCCCGCGTCTCCGTCTCTTCACCGCGTCACCTGCTGCACCTACGCGGCCTTGCAGCCGGCGTGAGGCGCGGCTCGTCGTCTGTGGGGCACGCAGGACAGCGACAGCTCGGCGGCGGCGCAGTGGGCACCGAAAAACGGGAAGTCGAGGGCGGGCAAGGTACTCATTCTCCCTGTGTTCAGATTGTGTACGAAAAATCCGGCTATCAGATAATATAAAGAAAAAGGTTTGACTCTAGGCTCTGTATAATCGTCTTGCGCACACTAAATTTCAGTTTGCAGCGGGAGGAGGAGGAGATGAGGCTGGCCCCTGGCCGGCTTGACGGGCGGGATCGCGTCGGGGAAGAGCACCGTCTCCAACCTCTTCAAGGACGCCGGCATCCCTGTCGTCGACGCCGACATCGTTGCTCGGGTAAACAGTAGCCATAATCGTCCTACCAAATCTCAGTCTTTCTTGGATGCTTTTTGTGCAAACCTTGCTCGTAGGTCTCAAACATCATAATGTTCGGTTCGGTCCATACATTCTTCTGTTTCTGTTGATTTCCATATCTACCATGATGTCTTTCTGCAAAAAGAAAAAGGAAAAAAAATTCTTGATTTTATTTGCCCACTGCGGCCAATACTGTTAAGCTTAGCATCACTAGTATCGTAGACTAGAATCTAACAATTTTAGCTCTGAAAGACAACTCATTACATGGAACAGGCTGCTCACCTCAGCATTTTAAGTTTTGCATCCTGGTTTTTACTCACAGTAATGGGGTGCTTGGTTGTTTGAATATAACTTTTACATGGCTAAAATATCCTGCATTGTAGCTTTTGACAAGAAATTAAACAATACAAAATAAATATCCGTCAACAGAGTGCTAGGGATAATATTTCTTCTTCTTTAAAAAACAATTCTCCTCTCATATGGATCAAACAAACTCATGATCCTAGGTTCGGAAACGGGGGGGGGGGGGGGGACAAACAGTCTCTAGCCACCATGGATGAGAACCGATTACCACAGGTCTGCAGGATATGTCGACTTGGCAAGCGTTAAATGTGTCTTGATGGCGATGATAGATGGGCGCACAGCAACTCCGCAGCATCTTTGAAGAGCTTGACAGTGTACCAAAAGACACAAAGGAGGCTCAACAACTAAGATGGGTAAATTTGTAAACTTCAATCAAATTCCCAATCTCGGGACCGCCTACATATCCTACTGGTAGGGCAGAAGGTTGCGGTGATTGAGGTTGTGAGTTTGAAGTCCAGGTATCCTTAAAAACGAAGATATGCAGCTCCTCCTGCCTATTCTATCTTTTTTTTAAAAACAAATGAAATTCCAATCCCAACCTCAATTACCAGAGTCCCACGAGTAAATTTGTGAGAGTTAAGGCCCTAAATTCCCAGTCCCATCCAACTCAAACTCCCAATTCCACAAACCAAACAGTTTATTATACCAGTCCTCCCTCTCCAATTCATATTCCCTCCTAACAATTCCCATGAACAAAACAAGCAGCTTTTGGTGACAAGCAAAAGCAACGAGTAATTCATTTTCTTCAACCTATTATTCTCCCAATAAAACTATGAAACATTATGTTTACAACTAAAATAATATGGAACTCAGCCAAAGTAGACTCAAAGAGTAACTTGGCTGAAAATCTCTTATTTGATTTCTCTTAACCATGCAAAGTTTGGAGAAAAAGGGGGTTGGTAGTCATTCATGGTAACAAGTTGCTAGAAATAACCTGCCATCTGCCACTGGCTTTTAAAACATTGCTCTGGACAATACTGCTGGATTTATCGATTGAGCAAACAGACTTTTACGCAATAAAATTTATTTATTGATCTTGAATATTTAAGAAAGTTAGGATATCTACAGAACAAATTTATTTATGGACCTATGCTATGTTATTATACTTGAGTTCTAGGACAAGTTGGGTGGCTTGCCCTTTTGACATACAGGGCATTGTGCTTATAAACCACTATGTGCACCAGCTAGCAAACTGCAAACAGGACCTAGATACTTGACTTTCAGACTGCAAAGCATGTTTATGAGTACTATTTCAGACTTATGAGATCTTCCCAGATGCTGTGACAAGTGGCAACCATTTTTGTGTAATGAGCTTTACATTAATTTTGGAGCCTTGCATTCACAGAGTGCGGTGCAGAAGGGCACTGGAGGATGGAAGAAGATTGTAAAAGCTTTTGGAAAAAAAAACATTTTGTTGGAAAATGGAGAAATTGACAGGGCTCTCTTAGGACAGATTGTTTTCTCGAACCCAGCAAAACGCTAACTTCTAAACCGGTGCGACTTTTAGTAAACTTAAATATTTCCTTTTTTATTTTTTGCTATGATTATAGCTTGTTTATCTATATAATGATTACAGATTACTACAGAACAACCACTTAGGAAAAACAATCTCACCTATTTCTGGTCTGACATCGCACATTGTTTAGGTTGTGATGAAAATGTCATTATTTTGTTGGATGTTTTGTTCTAATTAACAGTATGCACTATGCGGTGCTGGTGCATACACCTATTTTTGGTCTCACGTCGCATATTGTTTAGGTTGTGATGGAAATTTCATTATTTTGTTGGATGTTCTGTTTATGCGATGTCAGACCAGAAATAGTTCTGGTCTGACATCGCACATTGTTTAGGTTGTGATGAAAATGTCATTATTTTGTTGGATGTTTTGTTCTAATTAACAGTGTGCACTGTGCGGTGCTGGTGCATACACCTATTTTTTGGTCTCACATCGCATATTGTTTAGGTTGTGATGGAAATTCATTATTTTGTTGGATGTTCTGTTCATATTAACAGTATGCAGTGCATAAATTTCAAGGCATGTTTGATGTAATGATGGTACAACGTGATAAGTGATAGGAATCAACATCTCAATGGTATTAGATGGATATCCAAAAGTATGTATAGTAGCAGTACAAAACCCTAGAGCTAATGGGTCTTATAGGCCATATATACATATGCTTAACACCCCCCTTCAAACTCAACATGGGTCAGAAAGATCTGAAATATTGAGTTTGGAGAGATAGAAGCGATGTTGCTCTCGACTTTGAGCCTTGGTGAAAAAATCAGCAACTTGAATCTCAGAGGGCACATACTGAAGAGCAATGGTTTTCTGTTGACAATGAGAACGTGTGAAGTACGCATCCACACCAATATGCTTAGTAAGTTCATGCTTCACTGGATCAGTAGTAATCTGTATAGCACTAGTGTTGTCACACAGAAGAGATGCAGTAATATCGCAAGACACATCAAGATCAGCCAAAAGCCAATAAAGCCAAACAATCTCTGAAGTAGTAGTGGCCAATGCTCGAAGCTCAGCCTCAGCACTAGATCGTGAAACTGCAGTATGTTTCTTTGACTTCCAGGCAATAAGCGAAGACCTAAGAAATATGCAATAGCTAGAAACAAATCGTCTATCAACAGGATCACTCGCCCAAGTCGAGTCAGAGTAAGCATGAAGCTGAAGCTGACTTGACCGAGAATAAAAGAGACACCGATCAGCAGTCTCTCGTAGATAGCGCAACACACGTAGCAGGTGAGCATAGTGAACAGACGTGGGAGCTGAAACAAACTGGCTGAGCACATGAACAGAATGAGCAATATCAGGACGTGTCACCGCAAGATAGACAAGACTCCCAACAATATGACGATAACGAAAAGGGTCTTCAAGCAAAGTGCCATCAGTAGGACGAAGCTTAAGATGAAGCTCTATAGGAGTGGCAGCTATCCGACTATCCGTGAGATCAGAACGAGCAAGCAAATCCTGAACATAGCACTGCTGAGATAGATAGTAGCCATCATCTGTGCGAGTAAACTCAATCCCCAGAAAATAACGTAGAGGACCCAAATTCGACATCAAAAACTGCTCACTAAGTCATTGCTTAACAAAAGCAATGTACCCCTTGTCATCTCCAGTAATCAGCATGTCATCGACATAGAGTAAAAGCATAGTACGACCACGTGGAGATGTATGAATAAACAATGCAGGATCATGATTACTCGGGGAGAAACAAGTAGCTAACACAACTGAACTGAACCGCTCAAACCAAGCATGAGGAGCCTGTTTGAGGCCATAAAGAGCACGACGAAGGCGAAAAACATGATCAGCAGGAGCCACAACACCCTGGGGTGGTGTCATATAAACTTCCTCCTGCAGGTTACTATGAAGAAAAGCATTCTTCACATCCATCTGAGAGATAATCCAAGAGCGAACAGCAACCACATCAACAAGAGTGCGAACCGTTACCATATGAGCAACATGAGCAAATGTCTCGTCATAATCACGACCATGTGCCTACTGAAAACCACGAGCAACTAGTCGAGCCTTGTACCTCTCAACAGAACCGTCAGATTTGGTCTTAACTTTAAAAACCCACTTGCAAGTAATAGGTACAGCATGAGTAGGTAAAGGAACAAGATCCTACGTACTAGTACGATCCAAAGCAGCCAACTCCTCAACCATAGCTAATCGCCACTCGGGATGAACAATGACCTCCGATAAGTATGAGGCTCAAAGCAACAAACAGAAGAAAAAAACCATATTTGTCGGGGCAGCAATAGTAGTACGATCACGAAGCTCATACCGAGATGACGGTGCCGGTGGAGGATCATCAGAAAGAGTATCATCGGTACTAGCCATGCCATCGAGGGGAAACAAGAGAAGGCTGAGTATCAGGAGGAACCCTAGACCGACGAGTATAATGAAGAGGAAACGGTGATCTGACTGAGGATGGAGAAGAGGACTCCACAGAAAAAGGTGTATCAGACGAAACAATGGGTGGAAGATAAAGAAAAGAGAGAGACTCAGCGGGAGAGGAGGACCGAGTGGTAGAAGAGTAAAAGTAGGGACGATCCTCAATAAAAGAAACATCACGAGAAATGCGCATACACCGAGCAGAGGGATCATAACAATGATAGCCCCTATGCTCAAGACTATATCCAAGAAAAACACACTCAACAGACTGAGCTGTTAACTTGGTGCACTCATGAGGCGGAAGTAGAACATAGCAGGTACAACCAAAAACTCGAAGATAGTCATATCGTGGGGCAGTGGAAAACAAGAGCTCTCCAGGACACTTTCCCTGAAGGCGAGAAGATGGCTGCATATTAATGAGATAGATAGACGTAGAAACCACATCAGCCTAAAAATGTCGTGGAACATGAGATGCAAGTAAAAGAGTACGAGCAGTCTCAATAAGATGACGGTGTTTACGTTCAGCAACACCATTCTGAGCATGGGCACCAGGACAGGAAACTGAGGAAGGTTCCCTCAGCGGAGAGAAATTGACGAAAGGCATGCGACAAGGACTCCCCCCTGAATCAAAACAAAAGGTCTGAATAGGAGTGAAAAACTGAGTGTGAACCATACGAGCAAAAGACTGATAAATGGACAAGAGTTGAGAACGATGTTTCATAAAATAAACCCAAGTATATCAAGAATAGTCATCAATAAAGATAACATAATAGAGATGGCCACCTTTGGAAGCAAAAGGAGCAGGACCCCAAACATCAGAATGAACTAACTCAAAAGGACGACTAGACCGAGATGTACTGGTAGGATATGGGAGTTGCACCTGTTTACCAAGCTTGCAACCCTTATAATCATAACTAGTGTCGACAATGACATGACCTAGGACACCCTGACGAGCTAAAGTAGAAAGACGAGATCCACACAAATGACCAAGCCGATGATGCCACTGAGGAAAACTAACAGAGACTGACACAATAACTGAAGATGCATGAGCGAAGGAAGATGGAAGACTCAGACGATCAAGGAATTAGAGACCCTGAGAACCTCTAAGACGATGGCCAGTACCAACAAGAACTCCTGTCCGACGATCCTGCACATAGCAAGTAGAGTGATCAAACCCAACAAAGTAGTGCATATCAGCAAGCTGACCAACAGACATAAGGTTCATAGAAAGCTGGGATACAAATGACACATCAGGAACAGTAAAATGAGAAGTAGAGAGAGTGTCCTGATGAGTGACTGAACATGAGGTGCCATCGGTTGTCTATAAACAGGAACCATCCATAACAGGTCGACATGATGCAAGATGAGATTTATCCGATGTCATATGAAATGAAGCTCCAGAGTCCAAAACCCATGGAAGACTAGTACCTGACACGGAAGAGGAGGCTACAGCAAGACTAGCAGACCCACTAGGAGGGGCATCAGATGAAGACCGCTGCTGAACTTGAGTCTAAAGAACTCAAGTCGGATGGTGGTGACCCAACCGAGTGGCAAGAGCGAATCCCCAACACTTGGAGGAGTGATGGCGCGATCGCACCACGCGCGCGACGATGAGATGCGTGTCGTGACTCTGGATGAAGATGATAGCACCTCTGAATAGGATGACCAGGCTTCTTGCAATGAGGGCATAAAACCTGGTTGGATGGAGCATCAGGAAATAGAGCAGGCTAATAAACCTCCTGATGAGGTGCCGCAAGAACAGACTAAGGGGCTGTTTTGTTTTAAGCCAGGCGCTATGCTGCCTGGCCTGGAAGAAGCCCTGAATATTGTCGTGCGTGTGTTTGGTGTTAACCTTGAGTTACTCGCCAGGCCAGGGAGCTGCGGGACAGGTGGACAAATCAAGCGCCTGGAGCAGCGCGCCTGGTAGGCAGAGTATTTATCCACCGTTCGTTTTTAGATCCATCGTTGTATTTTTCATTCAATAATTTCAGGCACAGGCTTCCAACCAAACAACTCATCTCACGTTTGCTTGGCCAGGTAAAAATCATCTACTTTCCAGGCCACCTCCAGACACCACTTTTTCCCAAACATAGAATCCACAGTACCAACCAAATAAGCTCTAAGTTTCTATACCAAGAGAATGAGCCATTTCACCACTTCGGTATTGGAGAACAAAAACAGAAGCTTGGAGGTAGTAGGACGACTCAAAAAAACAAGCACCGGTGTGCTCACAAGCAGAGCAGCAGCAGCGACTTGATTTTCTTCAACCGATTTCTGTCTTTTTCTTCTCCCGAGAGACCCCTCTCTCTCGGTTTCTTCTGCCGACCTCTTCTTCTGACCTTTTCTTCTCCTAAATCGGCGAGAGCTCTCTCTCCTCCTTGGTGGGTCTCCAGCTCATGGTGGTGGCTTCTAGAGCAGCCGTCTGCGACGAGGCGAACTCGAGTGGCGGCGGTGGCCCAAGACGACCGAGCAGCGGTGGCCCGACACACTGTGAGGTCAGAGTCGGCATGCTGTGATCGGGCGAGTGACACCGGATCTGGAAAGATCCGGAAGAAAAGAGTCGACCGAGGTAAATCCGCGGCAAAGGCGAGGTAGAGCCGACGGCGGCGGCGAGGGGTGGCGCGAGGGAGGCGGCAATGACGGAGGAGCTCAGATCAAGTCCGTCCGTCGTCTCGGCGGCAACGCTGGATCCGAGAGTAAGCGATCGCGACGGATCTGGGAGCGGGGCCCGAGGCGAGGCGACCGCGGAGGAAGACCACGCGCCGCGTCGGCAGCGGCGGCTTCGGGCGTGGTCGCGCGATAGCTAGCGGCGCTCCTCGCTCGGCGGAAGAACCGCGCCGCGATGCGAGCGAAGAACGCGAAGGCGCTGGGCCTCCGCCTCTGCGTGCGATCCTCGCGGAGGGCGGCAATGATGCTAGCGACCGCGGCGGCGTCGGAGGAGAGCGGCATCGGAGAAGGCTACGGTCGACCGAGCTCAAAACCGAAGTCAAACAGAGGACGTACAACCTTGGAGGCAGAGCGGCAGCGGCAGGAGCGAGCTCACGGCGAGATCCGGGCCGGAGACGAAAGTGGCGGCGAAGAAAGCACCATGAGGGGCGCAAGGCAGCGGGAGGAGATGCCTGGACCTCGCCGGTGATCAACCTTGGCGCGCCGACGCCGTCACGGCGGCACGAAAGCGACGGGTGTTCGGTGGAAAGGCGGCGGTGGAGACATAGCTTTGATACCATGATACGAATCAACATCTCAATGGTATTAGATGGATATCCAAAAGTATGTATAGTAGCAGTACAAAACCCTAGAGCTAATGGGCCTTATGGGCCATATATACATATGCTTAACAATAAGATTTACCATTGACCATGCTAGTTTTGTTTCCGAAAATAACACAACTACACTAAAGATTTTATAATTATGATACTGGCCTACACATTTTGGATGCTTACAATTCTTTGTGACTAATCCTTGAAATCTTAGGGGTTTTCTCTTGCCGGCATTTCCTAACATGATTATTCTGTTACGAGACATAAATAGCTTCAATCATCGATTCGTTCTTGTTAGTCCAGTGACTGTAAGGTCATTGTTTATGCAATAGTTGGCATTTAGAGTCATCGTTGCTAATACTTTATAGATCCTGACTAGTGGCTACTCTTGGATAACTTTTTTCTGGTTACCTTCAGTCTTCTGGCTCCACATATTTCTTCTGGTATATTTTGGGAGATACTGAAACTGTGGATGAAGGGATGCAATGCAAGGCTATCATCGTCGACGTCCCACTTTTGTTTGAGACAAAGATGGATCAATGGATAAACCCAGCCATTGTCGTATGGGTGAATCCAGAAACCCAGATTGAGAGGCTCATGTCAAGAGATTGGTGCTCTGAGGAACAAGCTCAGGATAGGATCAATGCACAGCTTGCACTGGACTGCAAGAAGCTGGAAGCTGACATTGTAATCGACAATTCTGGCTCACTCAATGACACCAAAGAACAGTTTCAAGAAGTGCTGAGGAAAGTCTCTGAGCCCCTAACATGGAAGGAACGCTTAAGATCTAGAGATGGCCTTTTCTGTGTTGTCCTATGTACACCAGTAGGGGTTTTACTCGCTCAGAAGAATCTGCTAGGGCCTTTACACGCTTAATGACGAAGGTTAAGGTGGTCAGAATAGGTATCAGTCATTGAAAAGCACTAGACTAAGCATTATTACAGTTGCGTGACGTTCCTGAGTCTTGATACTGCCTCTTTAGTGCCCTCCGACAGCAACTGATGAAATTTTAGTGATGAAATAAATTTTGTAAGTGCTACATGTGTTTTTGCTGCAAATTACATACTTGTTCTTAAATACTTGTCTATTCTGTCGCTTCGAATTGCTTTGATTTGATAGTGTTTTATGGTATGGAACTGCATGCAGATGCTGTTTGTGGCAAGGAATCCTTAATCTTTTGATACATACTGTCTTATCTCATCAGCTGAAGATCATGGAGGTGTTTGGTTCACTACCATATACTGGGCCAAACGAATGTTAGGCAAATTCGAAGTTGAATACTTCATTTGCAGACTTGGGGTGCATATGACATCAGACTTGTTATAATCAGCCGTGCTTGCCATTGAGCCTACGAGCTAGCTAGCATAGATATCAGATAGGTCTCCCTTCCTTCCATTAGGGGACTTTGGGTAGAACATGGCCTATATTTTTCCCTAGTCTATTTGCTCTATTTTTCCACGGTGGTTAATGCAAGGGTGGTCACTCCGCCATCAAAACAGCCTAAAAATGTGTAGTTTGCTGAAGGACTACGACCAATCTGCATCGATTTACCGAGTACACTTGCTCATCAACCGATCAACGGTCACGCATGTGCTTGTTGTCGCGAAATCGTCATCATCATCGATCAGGCGTGAAAAGCCTTTTGCCCGTCGTTTGGTGCGAAGCCGCGCTGGCCGGCAGGGACGTCCGCCGTGGTACGATCGAGAAATCTCGGCATCTCGGCGAAACGTCACGGGAACTGGTCATATATAGTAGGCCCAGCAGAATGCATTATTGGGCTCCCTGTTGCGCTGTAGCGTTGCACAATGTGTTGGGAGTTGCTTAGGATTGGTCATGCCTATTCACATTAATTGCCTATTCCCATTAATTCCACCTTCCATGATGATTGTGGACATGCTTTTCACGATTAACAACCCCACAGTTAGCTTGGCTAGCAGCGGCACGGGTGGTTTTCCGAGAAAAAAAAATACGTGAGTGGAAAGGGGGCTCCACCCGTCTGTCGTTTGGGACATCGATATAGTCTCTAATACATATCTTTGATCATAACTTTTTAAATTATATATTTATTAAAAATTATTAACAATATAATGATATGAAAGTATTTTTGATGACCAATCTAATGATATTATTTTCACGTGACAAATCCAATTAATTTTATGCATATTAATGGTTAAAAATTTAAAAGGTTGACTGCACGTATTCTAGAATGACATTAAAAAAAACAGAGGGAGTAACTTCCATTACTCTACGTCTAAGGGTACAGACAGTTGTTGTCTATAGCAATTCTCCATGTCACATATAGACAGTACTAAAGACAGCTCATACAATGGTATAGACAGCTACTGTCTTTTTAGTTATCTTTATAGAATGCACAATCATTTAATGCTTTTCTTGTTTCTGGTGCTATAGTCGACTACAGGATTGTAGACAGCATCTTTCTCTCTCTTTATTCTCTTTCATTCACGTTGACAAAAATCCTACATAACAATAACTATAGACGACTGACATAAATCCATTGTATATGCTCTAAGTAATTCAGCTCCATTAATTGTCACATGAAATTGCAAATAAGGAAATGACACCAACCAACGCGTGTGCTATTCAAACTAGAAGATTCCCACGAAAAGAAATTATTTTACTAATTCGTCGTGTGTACTTTTAACTGTTGAAAATTATCATGCATTTTATTTGTTTTGTCAATCTACAAAAATCAATGCAGACGGAGGACAAAGATTTTTTTCACTGTTTAATCTTTTTTTATTAATATTTTAAAGTTAATCTCTCGTAAACTTTATTTCCAATTCTGACCTCTTTGGTCATGCCAAATCCTGTGATGTGGCAAAAACGTTTTGTCACGCCACATACCTTGGCGTGACCAAAGCTGTCACGCAAGCCCTCGGCTGCACGTCGTATCAGCGTGGAGGGTTTGCGTGACATCTGTCACGCCAAAATTTATGGCGTAACAAGCCTGCTCGGTCACGCCATATCGCGTGACGTGACAGTGGGGACTTAAGGGTTTAAGCGCATCCAGTTAAACCATTTCCCCAATCTTCTCCATACCTCTCGTGCGCCTCTCTACCTCCCGCCGTCTGCGCTCCTCCCGCCGTCTGCGACGGCGGCCTCCTCCCTACGCCTCGTCATGAGCCCCAACCGCCCCTAAGGTGTCCTGCCTGCGGCTCCCGGTGCCGGCATCTTCCCCGCGGTGGATCGAGGTAACTGGTCTCCCTCCTCTCAGAGTTGTGATACATTGATTGTATGATCGTAGATTGTGCCCGGAAGTTGTGATTGCAGACTGTAGATTGTGTGACTGTTAGAATTTTTGTTTTTGTTATAATGGAAGTTGTGTTTGTGTGAATGTATGATTGTAGATTGTTGATTGGTGTTTATAGAACAGATTGGTGAATGTGTTCCAATTGGTGATTGGAGAACAGAAATCTGGATATTTTTTTTTCCGTTTTGTGCTAAACTGGAATGAGGAGGGTGTTCTTGGATTTATACATGAAAGGGTTAATTTATCTTGTGCATAAACATGGAGTACAATATTTATTGTGATTCTGCATTGCAATAGTTTATTGATTGTTAATTGTGAAGTACAATGTTGCTTGTTGATTCTGAGTCTAAGCATAAACACAAAGGACTGCCACCAAGTAGGGAAAAAGACAACACATTGATGCCTTAAGTTGTCAAGAAAATTATGTAGCATGAGTTGTACATGACAACATGTAGATAATTTAAACTTTATTGTTCGAAGTTAATTTCAGAACTTGACATGTTAATGTCCGACAGGACAAAACAAGCTCTAGTATGGAACTAGACAATGTCACTAAAAAGAAGTAATCCACATTGTGCTCAAGCTCTCATCTCATGTCCTATAGAAATAGTTTACCGAAAATAAATTACGAAAAGACCTCTATAGAAATCAAATATATGCTAAAGGCGAAAAGATTGTGTCTTATGTACTTTCTGCATATCAGATTTCTCGAACGAGTGGTTTGTGGCACTCCGAGCATGTAGCTTTGGTGTACCCAAGAGCGAAGTCCTGGGTGTACTTAGGAATGAGCCCTAAGCGGTCCCTAACACGTGGTTTTGGTGGTCTCGAGAACAAGATCTCGAGCGTACCTGGGCACATAGATCTAGGGTAGTGTAGGTCACACTTAGAGGCAAGCTCTGAGCGGTCCCAAACACGTGGTTTGGGCAGTCTTGAGAACGAGATCTCGAGTGTGACTGAGCACGAGAGACTCAGATAGTGTAGGATTTGGATCTTTTTGCATCTCATTGTTTCTTGGTGTTATTTGTCCACTGTGTATGGCCTAACACACCTCAATAAAGCATTAGTCTCTGCTAGAGAAATATGAGAGTTACAGATAACAAATCCCCCATCCCTTCAAAATTGACAATATTTCTTTCTCAATCATTGTTAAACTACCCAAAAACTTCTAGCATGTGCAATTGAAACGTGTTAACCATACCTTTGTATCTTCAAACTGCAAGCATGTGTCAATTGAAACGCAACTTTTGTTATGTACAATGTTGATTGTGATATTTCGTACATATGGCATGTGGTACTGACTTTGTAATATTTTGTTGTATGTAGATGGATAAAGTTGTACGTGTATTTACCGGTGGGCCGATTAGCCAAACGAGTAGTGATGTCGACTTTGGTGGCATGGAAGTGATCGTTCTTTTGTTTCACGAATCACTAGACTTTCGAACTCTTCTGACAAGGATTAAGTCGACCTTTGGATGTGATGAGCCCGGGGTTGTTGTCGGACTACAGGGCGATATGATGCTGGTGTGGGTTGTAAGGTGCACGTCTATTTGGTGCCAATCTTGTCTGACGATGATTAGGACATGTACAAAGATCTTGTGCTCGCATCTCAGGTCCGGTCGTTGAAAGTGGCGGTGGAGAGGACAATCGTTGTAGAGGATTTGCCAAATAATTTGGATTTGGTGAATGGAAACACGACGGAACTAGAATCCGCTCTCCATCTTTCGCAAGGCCCTCTAATGGAGGAGCCACCTTCCGAAGAGTTCATTGGCATCAGTGTTAACAACGATGCCCCCCTATTGGTGGATCTGTCACATGTGCCTGTTCCTTCTCCGCAATATGTTAGTGACCCCGTGATTGATTTCAATGGCACTGTAATGAGTAACAAGCTTGAGGAGGATGTGTTCTGAGATAGAACAACCCGTGAAGTAGAGTCCGACGAAGGATGGAGCTCGACCGAAAATGAGGTTTCCACACTGCTTTTCTCCTTTGAGGAAGGGCGGGTTCTTCACAGTGTTTTGGGTGAGGTCCCGTTGGTACACGCATTCGATGATGTCAGAATGGCTGATAAAGCGGTTTGTGCTAATGGGTTAAAGAGCAGGAATGACATTGCGGACCCGGATAATGACCTAATACGTAAGAACATGTTGTTTTCCAAGCATGGATGATATGCAGGTTTGGCTGCAATAATACTCAGTGCGGCACCATCGTCCGTTTGTAGTGACACACTCTGATGCGAACAAGAGGTACACCGTGAGGTGCGAAAGGCGGTGCGGATGGAAGGTATGAGGGCGCAAAACTAGGGACAAGCAATGGAAAATAGCGAACGTGAAGCAGCCTCACTCTTGTGGGACTGCTCGAGTGTCGGGGGAGCACCTTTAGGCGACCGCTAATTTCATTGTAAGACGCATTACCGGGGTTGTGGCTGTCAATCCTGATGTGATCGTCACCACCCTCATTGAGGTTATATTTGGGTTCATTAAATACCACGTGAAGTACGGGAAAGCATGGAGAGCCAAGCAGAGAGCAATGCAGTTACTGTAGGGTGACTGGAAGGAGGCTTACGGGTTGCTTCCTCGAATTCTAACCACTATGCAGGCCAAGAATCCAGGCATAGATTTTTATCCTTTCCACGGGAACTGAACGGAACCCGACGGAGGGGTTACGCAATATGTTCTCAGGTGGGTGTATGGGTCATTTGGGCAATGCAAAGAGGCCTTCAAGCATTGCAGGCTCGTCATATCAGTTGACGCCACATTCCTAACCGGGAAGTACTATGGTGCCTTGATGCTCGCCGTTGGTATTGATGCGGAGGACCAGTTGATTCCATTAGCATTCGCACTGGCAAAGGGTGAGAACAATGCGAGCTGGGAATGGTTCATGGATATAGTTCGTCTACGCCTCATTGGGCCTAGAAGGGTTGTTTGCATCGTCTCAGACAGGCACCATGGGATTCTAAATGTTGTGAGGAGTAGACTTGATGGACACCCCGATGTGCAGCATAGGTGGTGCATACATCACCTAGCTGCTAATTTCTTTAAGAAGTGCAGTAGGGAAGATCTCACAAAAAAGTTCAAGCTATTGTGCGGATGTTTGGAGAAGAGGGACTTCGAGGTCATGTTGACGGAGCTTAGGGGACTTACCAACGAACGGGGTAATAAGTGGTTGGACGAGGTCTTGCAGCAGAAGACGAAGTGTGCACAGGCATACGATGAAGGTGGCTGTTGTTATGGTATGATGACAACGAACATCTCGGAAGTGTTCAACAACGTTATTAAGAGCATCCGTGCTATGCCAGTATTGGCTATCTTGGAGTACTCGTTTTAGAAGACCAACGCATACTTTGTGGATCAGTGAACCCGTGCAAGGGATGCCTACACCGCCAGCCACCGTTGGGGTGCGGCTGCTGCCAAGCACCTTGCTATCACGGAGGAAGAGTCATGCAATCAAGACGTGGAGGAATACGATCCCACTTTGCATATATATGCCATCAGGGTAGCCGAAGACACATCGATTGGGGGCGAGCGTTATGGTGGCCGAAACCATAGAGTCAACCTGACAGCGGGAGACTGTACTTGCATGGTCCCGGCATTGTTACATGTCCCATGCTCTCATGTCGTCACCGCCTGTCGTGTGCGTGGCGTAAGTTACCTTTCTAACACGTTCATTGCGGAAAAACTCTCAAAGCTAGCCACGATGAGGACTTGGGAGAATAGATTCGAGCCTTACCTTAATCTGGCACATTGGCCACCGTACGTGGGGGAGGAATACATTCCTGACAAAGATATGATGAACAAGCGACACGGTTGAAGGAAGAGGAAGAGGCTTCGTAATGACATGGACCTCTCACAGCAAGACGGTAAAGACATGTACTGTCTTGGGGACTTCGACGACGCCACAATAAGCAACAGGTGCTCGGAGTGTCGTGAGCACAGACACACCAAGGAAAAGCATGTGAGTAGGGATTCCCAGTCGCGTAGGGTAAGGCGACGCCGCTCTCTTGTGCAGCCCCCTGAGATAACCACTATTGTTGTTGTGCGAAAATGATTGTTTTTTATTGATAGAGGTCACTCATTTGTATTTTCTATATTTTTTTGTACCTCGTGTCATCTTACAAAAATCCTTTTCTGTAATGCAGGATGCTGCAGCACGTGTAGTATGCATTGCTCCTCTTAGAGTACGATGATGACCACCGCGCCCACCGCATAGCCGATGATGGTGTGGTGAGATTTGCTAATCTTCTATTACATCATGCTTCCAACTAACCCCTCATGTGCTTATTGTTTCACTTATTTATTTACGTATCTCTCTTGTAGGTACTCCAGCCGCTTCGCCCTCGCACCCACACCCCTCTGCATTGGGATGAGCGCGGTACGAGCCACATGTCTACCAGGCCAGACTACTTGCTTTGGCGCGGACATTCATCAACGGGCTCCCCCGTATGAATGGTGATGCGCTTACCGCACTGGTGGACCGGTGGCGCTCGGAGACCCACACCTTCCACCTACCTCAGGCAAGATGACCATCACGCTCCAAAACGTCGGCATGATTCTCAGCCTCCCCATAGATGGCCTTCCAGTGACTGGGGATATCAATAGCGTGGGCTGGCGAGACCGGGTGGGAGAGTAGCTTGGAGTGCGACTGAAGGACCCGCCTGCTGACTCGAGGGACAACCGGCCATTGGCGGTGCTTGCGTCCTGGCTGCGCGCACTTCAACGTGTGCCCGTCGAACGCAGATGACGACATAGTGCAGCACTTCGCACGGGTATGGATTTGGCATCTTCTCGGCTCCTACCTGTTCCCAAACGGTACCGGCAACACTGTCTCCTGGATTTACTTGCTGATTTTGGTAGATTTAGCGATGGCGGGGACCTACAGTTGGGGTTCTGCCACTGGCGTGTCTCTACCGGTATTTGTGCGACGCTTGCCGATCAAGGAGTGCGGACGGCAACTTGGGTGGATGCACATACCTCCTGCAGGTCTGGATGTGGGAGCGTTTGCCAGTTGGTTGGCCCGCACATGCTCCTTTGTAGGTAACCATTTATTCCATTCATCATAGATGTCACCTTCCATAAAAAATGCAACTGAAATCTATCTCCTTGCAGGCATGGCCCCTCGACGACCTTGCGTTTGGACCAACGGTAGCCTACCTTTGGAGCTCCATCGTTGCACCTACTGGGCGTCCGAGGTCGCGGTGAATCGCGTATACAAATAAGCTCGACGTCATCACGCAAGACCAGGTACATACCTCATAAGTTACTTTGCTTGCTACTGTCTTCGAAGTATGATTTCATCGCTACTGTCTTATACATCTGGTGTAGGTCACGTGGTTGCCATACACCCGTGATGAGGTCGTCAAAATGGAGCTAAACCCGATGTGCGAGCGGGACATCGCCTTGTGGATGACGCTCTCACCGCTGATCTTCTTCCATGCGGTGGAGTACCACTTGCCCCATCGGGTGATGCGTCAGTTTGGGAAGCTTCAGGCCATGACGCCAATGGTGTTTTTGACATCTGAATCTTCACGGGTAAGGGTACCTACCGCCGTTCCTTTGCAGCTTTGGTAGTGATTTTAATGCTAACAATTCAATTCTGGGTGTGGCAGGATGAACCAGAGGTGAAGGTACCACCACATCGACTGGGGCGCCTATCACCGTGTCTACTTGTTGGAGTAGAAAAACTGGGCGAATCGGTCCAGGGACGCACCGCTAGTCCATCAGAAGGCTCAGTTCGATCGCTACCTCTAGTGGCTCCACGGAGTCGCGCGCCTCCGGCTTAGACCGGCCATGACGTATGCGGACATAGGGGAGGGGCACTCATCTGAGGAGGATACCGTGGACGATTACGACAAGTTCACACGAATGAGCACGCAGCTGGAGAGGGCCCCCATCAACACCTATTACGTGAGTACATTTAATCCTAGTACTATTATGCGAACTCAGGGTGAGCAAACTAATTTACTTTGTCGAACTTTTTCACAGGCAACGCAGCTCGCACGCATAACCAACGAGACCGGTGAGGCCCTCAGGATACCCGAGGGTTCGGAGGGGAGCTTTCAGCACTTGAGGGATTTTGCTGAGGTAACCTTCACTGTTTTGAACTAACACACACACACACACACACACTTCAATTTCTTTATGTTTCTATTGTTCTTCATTTTTGTACTGCAGTTTACATCACTTAATATTTTAGTACCCATGTTATTTATTTTGTTGTATTAAACTTTAATATCTTTTTTTGGTAAACCTTGTAGATGGTTCAACGCCGATACCGGCGATTGGCCGCAAAAATGAACTGTGCGGCGGCGGTGGGCCCCATCGTGCAACCTGCCCCGGCTCGGAGTGGCTCCTCGCATGCTACAACATCGAGAGCGATGACATCCGCTTCGGCCTAATGCAACGAGGACGAGGAGGACGAGGAGGAGGGAAGTGAGGACGAGGAGGGCGGTGAGGATGAGGACGACGATGAGGAGGATGTGGATGCTAGTCTTCCGGATGAGATGGTCCTCCGGGACCATGTTGGTGCACCAGCCCCTACATAACCGACTCAGGCCACGCCTTCGCGCCGTAAACGGCGTGATCGCGCAGATATTTGTTCGGTAAACATCGTCGAGGGCACGCGAGGCCAACACTCATCAGCGAGGTTCACACCGGGGTCGGGTGCGTGCCGAAAGCGCAAGTGAATGGATGTATGGCGCATTTCTTGAATGAAATGAGATGAATTTCTTTTGGTAGAATGAAATGAGATGAATGGATGATTGTGTTTGTATTAACTGATTACATATGCATTGTGGTTGAATGAAATGAACCGACTGGATGATTGTATTTGAATGAAATGCTTACAAATGGTTCAGTGCAATTTTTTTTAATGTTTGCACCTACTGTCACGCCAGTAAACCTAGCGTGGCACTATGGTCCTATCACGTCGGGACTAATGGCGTGACAGGACTTAGCACCAGAGCCGGACGTCGTTTTTGCAACCCACTGGGAAACAAAATACCTAGCATGGCAGCACTATTTGGCCACGCTAGGGGAAATGGTGTGACAAAGCGGGCCTGTCACGCCAGAACTAATGGCATGACATGACTTAGCACCAGAGCCAGACGCTGTTTTTCCAACCCCACTGGAAAAATGAAATACCTAGCATGACAGCACTATTTGGACATGCTAGGGGAACTGGCATGACACAGCGGTCCTATATTGATGGCGTGACACAACACTACTATCACGCCGTGCTAAATGGCGTGACAAAGGGTCTATTCGGACTGTCTGAACCATCAGATCAAAGGGTCTATTCAGACGGTCCGAACAGACCCTCCGATCGGACGGTCCGATTCCGATCGGACGGTTCGAAAATAGAATTACTTCAAAAATGCATAACTAATTCAAAGTAACTCCAAATCAAGTGAAACCAATTTTGATAATTTTCTTATTAAGTGAACTTTATTTTAGAATAAGTTTAAAACTTATCTCTATCCCAGAAATTATAATTTTTGGAAATCAATCCAAAACCGACCAATTTTTTTACACTAGAAAATGTTTTTAACTTTGGAAATTTATAACTAATTCATGTGAACTCCAATTGAGGTGAACCAAGTTATTTTGGTCTTATAATTTTATTTTCTATTTATCTATGTAATCATTATCTCCACCACTGTTTTATAAAATTTCACTAAATAATTAAAATCGGATGAATATTAATCGAAGTGTATTTTCCAGCATTTTTTCAAAACATGATTTTCAAACTACTACAACATTCACTTACTAACTCCAAATGGAATAATTCTTTCACCTAAATTCATCTAAAATCATTATCTAGCTACTGTAGAAAACTCATGCATTTTTGAGCAATTTGAATTTTTAGGGTTTTAGGGTTTGGGTTTAGGTTTAGGTTTAGGTTTAGGGTTTAGGATTTTATGTTAGGGTTTACGTTAGGGTTTAGGGTTTTAGGGTTTGAGGGTTCAGGTTTACGTTTAGATTTAGGTTAGGGTTTTAGGGTTTAGGTTTAGGTTTAGGTTTACGGTTTTAGGGGTTAGGGTTTTAGGGTTCTGATTAACCAACAACTCTCTTTACCGACTGCAACTATGACGCCACTCTCTGCAAAGTAAGACATGACAACACTCTGCCTTACCAACTTTTTAGATCGACTTGACAACACTGATGTCCTTGGCTTTTCAGACCGAAAATAAAGGACTCTACAAAGCAAGACGTGACAACACTATGCAAAGTAAGACGTGACAGCACTCTGCCTCCTCAGTTTTTCAGACCGAAAAGATAGGACTCTGCAAAGTAAAACGTGATAGCACTCTACCTCCTCGGCAACTTTTCAGAAAGACAAGACAACACTCTGCAAAGTAAAACGTGACAGCACTCTACCTCCTCAACAACTTTTCAGAAAGACAAGACAACACTCTGTCTCGTAGGCTACTCACATGAATTTAACTACATCATGCCAACCTTGTGGCTTATAAAAGGAGGTGGAAGAGAAATGAGAGAGATCACTACACATCCAAACCCAACGCTACACCAGAGCTTGCTTCACCATGCTGGGATGGACAAGATGAAGAGGCAATGGGATGAGATCCGCGAACTAGCAAGGGCTGCTAGGGCCCGGGACGAACAAGCAAGGGATGCTACGGCTAGGGTCGAACAAGAGGAGCGTGCCAGGAGGGCAGATTTCCGCAATGAAGCCCCCCCGTAGAAGCAACCCCTACTAGAATGTTTCAACCGAGCGTTCGCCGTAACACCCACCCGAGGGCGAGACGCCGCTCCTTTGTTGGTGTAGGGACCCACGCAAGTTCTTCAAGTCCAAACAGCGGCTTAGCCTAGACATGCGTTACTAGGGTTGCGCGAACTACTCCTATGACTATCCCGACCTCCGTTGGGACACGAGCAGCTATTGGCAGCCTGTAAGAACCAGTTACAGTGTGTTCCCCTACCATTTCTCTTTCAAAGTACGCACTAACAACCTCTCCCATCTACCTGTAGTCCTCGGATCCGCTATATGGCTACTGCAAGTGGATCGACCTAGAGATCCACCCACATGACCAGTGGACTCTCGACTACGACAAGTGAGATGCCAAAAGAGAGGAGGAGCGCCAAGAACGACGAGCAAAAGCAGCGATATCGTCGGAAGGCAGCTCATCTCGGCGTCTTGGCGCGAGGGGCGTGAGAAAAAAGGAAATGGCGGCTAAGGCCAAAGAGGCCGATGAGGAGTTCAACGCTGAGCCTGCAAGGATGGGAAAATGGCCTCGGTTCACGTAATAGGTCGGGCCATTCCGTACTAGTCCCCCGAAGGTCGAATTTATTTCTATTCCAAAAAGGCGCATATGTATCGTACGAGTACTTCTGTTTGTTGTATCGTGCATGATGTTGTTTCTTATGCATGTACCAAACCCTGTGCGCCGTGTTATTCCCAGCTTTATTATAAAGTCTATTTTAATTCGCAACTTCAAATCTCGTCATTTTTTCGCATTCAATTCTTCGCGTAGCAAGGTATCCAACAACATGAAAAAGCAAGTTTTGGAAGTAGGCACAAAATGGTCAACGACCACAAAGTGACAAAGAGCACCACCGATCATTCCAGTAGGATGTCTACCATCTTTGATCAGCGGTACTGTCTACCATATGTCCATCTTTGTGCCTCATGTTGTACCACACAGTCCACATATTAGTCATTTTTTTCCAGGAGGCAGTATGTATCACTTTTGGGACACGGCCTAGAAATATTGCGCGGGTATTTATGATGGATATATACGCTAAAGTGCCAAAGGTTATCAATCCACAAAAATATTGTCGGTCCATATATGTATTTACTCTCAGTTAAAAGGATGGTGTTATATTTGGTGACGTAGAGAGGTCTCTATTATTAAGTTATGGATTGTTAAATGTAACATATACATGGCGTTATGTATCATCGTACCTTCAATTGTTTTTTTGAAAAGGAAGTCCCTTTGTTACCATCTTACCACAGGTTCCAAATCCATAAATCAAGCAGAATTGTCATAATTTACAAACCAACTGGAATTAGGCCCTGTCACGCCATATATCAAGGCGTGACAAGCAAGTTCTGTCACGCCAATATGGATAGCGTGACATAACACTAATGTCACGCCGTGCTAAATGGCGTGACAAAGGTCTGTTCGAATCATCCGAATACGTCGGTCTGTTCGGACCGTCTGATCAGAATCGGAGAGCCTGTTTGGACCAATCGGATCGTCCGATCGGAGGGTCTGTTCGGACGGTCCAAACAGACCCAACTTAAAAAATGCATAACTAATTCAAAGTATCTCCAAATCAAATGAAACCAATTTTGATAATTTTCTTATTAAGTGAACTTTATTTTGGAATAAGTTTCAATCTTATCTCTGTCCCAGAAATTATAGTTTTTGGAAATTAATCCAAAACCGACCAATTTGTTTACACTAGAAAATGCATTTAACTTTGGAAATTCATAACTAATTCATGTGAACTCCAATTGAGGTGAACAAAGTTATTTTGGTCTTATAATTTTATTTTCTATTTATCTATGTAATCCTTATCTCCACCAATGTTCTACAAAATTTCACTAAATAATTAAAATCGGATGAATAATAACCGAAGTGTATTTTCGAGCCATTTTTCAAAACCTGATTTCAAACTACTACAACTTCCACTTGCTAACTCTAAATGGAATAATTCTTTCACCTAAATTTATCTAAAATCATCATCTAGCTACTATAGAAAATTCATGCATTTTTGAGCAATTTGAATTTTTAGGGTTTAGGGTTTGGGTTTAGGTTTACGTTTAGGTTTAGGGTTTTACGTTAGGTTTAGGGTTTTAGGGTTTACATTAGGGTTTGGGATTTTAGGGTTTAGAGTTTGAGGGTTTATGGTTTAGGTTAAGGTTTTAGGGTTTAGGTTTAGGTTTACGGTTTTAGGGGGTAGGGTTTTAGGGTTTACCTTAGGGTTTAGGGTTTTAGGGTTTAGGGTTTATTGTTTGAGGTTCAGGTTTAGGTTTAGGTTTAAGTTAGAGTTAATTCCTTATTTGCCATTGGAAGTTGGCGAGCTCCCTAAAATACCATCGAAAAATTACTCATCCCTTGTATGCCACTCGTTCTCAACTCTAATCCCTTCTTTGCCACTCCGGTCAGTTGACCGTGGATTTGACCGTTGACTTGGACGCAAAAAGACGATTTTGCCCCTATGTGCATTATTTAGGGCTGAGATCTTTAGGGAATTGTTTGACATAGTAATATAATTCCAAAAATTATGAAATTTTTATGAAAAATTTCTGACATAGTGTAGATTATTCTGTAATTTTTATAGAGTTTTATTTATAACATGGTTTTCTCTAAAAATCTTTACATTTTTGGTTGTAACTTGAAAGATTTTTAGAGAAAAACATGTTGCAAATAAAACCCTATAAAAATTACATAATAATCTACACTATGTTGGGAACTTCTCCTAAAAATTTCATATTTTTTGGAACTATATTACTATGTCAAACAATTCCCTACAGATCTCAGCATACTTAGGGGTAAAATCGTCTTTTCGCGTCCAAGTCAACGGTCAAATCCACGCTCAACTGACCGGAGTGGCAAAGAAAGGATTAAAGTTGAGAACGAGTGGCATACAAGGGATGAGCAATTTTTCGATGGTATTTTAGGAAGCTCGCCAATTTTCAATGACAAATAAGGAATTAACTCTTTAAATTATGGATTGTTAAATGTTACATGTATATGGTGTTATATATCACAGTATCTTCAATTATTTTTTATATTTCAAAACGAAGTCCCTTTGTTACCATCTTACCACTGGTTCCAAATCCATAAATCAAGTAGAATTGTCATAATTTACAAACCAACTGGAATTAGGCCCTGTCACGCCACATATCAAGGCGTGACAAGCAAGTTTGTCACGCCATGGTATATGGCGTGACTACTGCCACGCAAGCCTCCACGCCGGCACAGTAGGTGGACGAGGGCTTGCGTGACATGTTTTTTCATGTCGTCGTATGTGGTGTGACAGTACGCTTTGGCCACGCCACAGTTGGTGGTATGGCCAAAGGGGTCAGAATTGAAAATAAAGTTTGCGAGGGATTAACTTTAAAATATTAATAAAAAAGGATTAATGAAATAAAAATTCGAGGACAAGCATTTTGCTCGAGTGGCTAGCTACGCTAAGTGAGGTAGAAGCCCGCATGCGCCTCATCGAATGAACAAGGTACACATGTATGCCAGGTGAGGTAGAAGTAGGGGTGAAAACGGATCAAATACGGATGGATAATTGTTCTGCCATATTTTTTTTCTCAGATACGGATATGAATATGAACTATGTCGAATACAAATACAGAGAGAATACGAATTGAAATGAATACGGTCACATATATTTTTCGGAACATGATAAGCCCTTAAATCGTACACCAGAAATTATCAAAAATATATAACCAGTTTATTCGGAACATGATAATAGCGGCGCACCACGGCTCCACGATGGGAAAAACATAATAGAAATGCATTGGAAAAAAAATGCTCTGATCATTTTGCTTATGAAAATCTACCATGTTTGAAATTGAACTTTTGTTTAAAAGCAAATGCTGAAATACAAACAAACATGCACTTAAAGGAAATTGAGTTAAAACAAAATAAAAATAGCCGAGAGAATTATTTTGAGCATAATTGCTCAGGGAAAAATTGATTAAACAACTTATATGAATTGTTATTGAGAATAATAAATACAATTACGTAAGAACAGAAACTTATAACAATTTTAGAGAAAATCACATAAGGGGTAAACTTCTGTAAAATTTACATAAGGGACTACATTAGGTCAGGAGCCCTCACAAAAAGTTTAATAAAATTTGGACTTAGTTTGCCCGGGGGTCCGATAGGAGGATTGCTAGTGTTGGGCTGAATTGCGGATATCCGGTCTGGCATAATTTGGATAATTCGTATTTGTATCCGTATTCGACGGATACTAGGGCTACTGTATTCGTATTCGTTTTAGACAAAAATATATATTTGTTTCCGATTCAAGAATTATCCGAGAAAAATCCGATCCGAGACAATCTGAATTCGTTTTCGTTTGGATCGATCGGAAGCTAGGAAGCTATTCGATCCATTTTCACCCTTAGGTAGAAACCCGCATGCGCCTCATCGAATGATCAGGATACACACACGTGCATGTTAAGCGGGATAGCACGTACCCACGCACTGAAGGTTGTGGAACCTCTTATTAATAACCTAGCATATGTAGGGATGCTCACGCGTGTTTACGTGTTATGGGAGTGGGTTACGTGTGTCCTTGTACCCCTAAAAAATTTAATGCAGTCACACGGCTGGTACCTCCGTAGTTTTACTCGTGATCGTCTAAACAAGATGGGATGGTCCATCTACGAGGAACTTTTTTTATATTAATTAACTCATTCTTAGTTCATTTTATTACTAATCCTTCGTTAAGTTTTTTTTAAATCTAACTATTTTGGCACGACACCATTCAAGACGTGGCAACATAACACTGTCATGTTATAGAGTAAGTCTAACTAAATAAAACTTCTTGCCACACCACTGGTGGTGGCATGATCAAACAATACTGTCACGCCACTAGTGATGGAGTGACATAATTTGGCCATGTCATAGTGCTGGCATGTCAATATTGTTTTGTCACGCCATGAGAGAGGTTAGTACTAAAAATATATTAAAAACTAGGTTAATTAATAAAAAAAATGTTCCATCTACCAGGCAACACCACATCCACATGCTGGACTGCCCAAGATACCAAGGTATAAGAGCACACTAATCAAATCCTAAAGCCCTGTTCGGGCTAACACTACTACAGAACAGACCTTTGGTCCCGGGCCTAAAGGGCCTCTAGTCCCGATTATAGAGCGGGACTAGGAAATCGAGACTAAATGTCTCACCTTTAGTCCGGGTCCTAGGCTCGGGACTAAAACCGATTTAGTCGGTTGGTAATACCAACAGGGACTAAAAGGTCCATTGAAATTTGAGCACGGGTGGCCCTTTTAATCCCGGATGGTATTACCAAGGGACTAAAGGTGTTTTTTTCTTTTTGTTTCCATTTCAATTCATTATTGATTTTGGTTTTACAATTACATTAGGTTTTCAAATCGTATTCTTATTTGCTAATATATGTATCGCCCACATATAATTTAGTTTGGAACATTATTACACACAAATAAAGTATGAAACTATATATATTATGGAGCTATATATATGTATAATATATATATATATATATGCACATAAAATTTACAACATTATTCATGCATCCTTGGTATTTACAACACAAATGTTGTCCTCCACTTAAATGTCACACAAATGTTAAATCTGGTTTGGCTTCAATTGTTCATTTGGGTTAAAGTAGAACTTCGGTCGGGCTTGAGGACATGCTCATTAAGAAATCCTGCGATTGTCTCTTGAATTCCTTTGAGGCGGTCCATATCCAACACTGTTCCTTCAACCATATCTCCTTCAATTTGCATTAAACTAAAGAAGTATTAATATACATAAGATTTATTTAATAGCAACAAATAAATAAAATGGATTTATTATATATACTTGTTACGCGTACTTTACGCATCTGTAGATGGGTTCTTTTTGCATACACCGTGAGGAACTCGCAAACGTAGTATCCACACAAATTGTTGCCTGGTGGCTGCCGTAGAATCCACTGTACGATATAAAAAGATTACTCTCGTCATCCCGCGCGTGAGCTGAAGCATGATAAGGTAAAGATGCGGGAGCTAGTACAACTTACACCCGGTCGGTGTGGATCAGGAAGTAGCGCTTTCAGATCCGGACGGTGTAGCTGAACGAACCAAGCCCAAACCCTGCCCAATAATTGGATCGTTAATTAACTATTGCAGAGTTAAAGAGCAGGAATAAATATTTAAAGATCGAAGTTACCCCTGGATAATGTCTATCATATCTTGGTAATCTTCCTGCGGTTTTCTCAACGAGTCATAGATTAGCAAATGACCGTTGAGAGATCGAAGACAATCGGTATCCGATGAAAGTTGTATTTGTTTATAGAGTCAACATATATATCTTTATGTTGGATTGAGTAAGTAAAGTAAAATGTGCACACGATAACAACACTCACCCAAAGTTGTAGGGAAGAGTATAAATCTTTTGTTCTTTTGGTTGATCAAGAACCTCAGGAAATTCCTCTCCGTTTGAGGTCTCCATTGATCGTAGGGAGTGTTTGGGTCCTTGAATACGATATATGGATCAATGAAACCAATGTTCTTGTCGTTTCTCGTGTGAGGTCTCTCATCATGTCTCTGCATATGTATAGACATGCTAGCTAGTGTGAGGATAATTACTTATACATATACATATGCTAGAGTGAGATTATTAAAAGAAAGAATCACGTCATGCACAAAAGCGGTGATGAGAGATTTGTCTAGAGCGTTCATGTGGCATAGTGGTGTAACTCATTAAACCGAACCATTATAATGTCATCGCCACGGAAGTAATGATGGTTTCTAATTTTGACGCAAATATAGTCATCCGCTTTTTGCGACACGCCGCCATGTACCACTCGTTTAACAAGTACATTTTGCGTTAAGTTCCATGAGCTTCTCGGGGTTGTATAGACTCTTGCCATATACATATTCCTTCTTCCAATGATCAACTTCGAAGCACTTTTGATGTGTGCTCACGAGCATTTGGGAAATGCTTAGACCAGTTTCATGAAAAATTCATCAAGTTGATCCAAATGCACATTTCCGGATATCTGTTCTAGCACGTTCGTGTTTGAACCATATTCATTCCCAATAACTAGCGGGGCACCGATTGTTGTGATTGTTCCCAGTGTGCAACACCCTTCCGTGCTCTCTTCTCTTTCTTCTTCGCCTCCTCAATTGACTTGGTGAGAGTGCGGTCATAGTCCGATAGTGGCGAATCCTTACGAGCATGATGTAACTTTTCTCGTGAGCGTCCACCCTTTGCCTTAGAACTTACGACGCGTTTAAGAAGCACGGCTTCGTGGTTTCGCTTTGCTTCACTTTTTAGCCTTGACTTTCGCGAAGAAACCGCCCACATCTGTTTTAATGAAGCATCTATTTCCTCGCGATCTTCTCATAGGAAAATTTCGTCGTCTTAGAAATAGTGGTGTTCTCCTAAGGCTTTCTCTTTGGCGGCGGTGGGGCACGCCTTCGTTTGTGGGGTGCGCCTCTTCTTTGGCGGAAGGCGGTCGGTGTCGGCGTTGGAGCCGCCGTGGAGGCAATGGGGCGATGGCGGCGTTGGAGCCCGCCGTGGAGGCGATGGAGCGGCGGTGTCGGCGTTGGAGCCCGCCGTGGAGGCGATGGAGCCGCCGTGGGGCGGTGTCGGCGTTGGAGCCTTGTGGGGCGGTGGGGATCTGGTAGTGTCTTCCACTTCATTGTCATCGCCGCAACTTGTGACGGTGGTGAATGGATAATTGGACTTAGGTTGGGGGAGGTTCTGCTGTGAAAACAACGTGGTATGAGTAAACCGTTATTTAAGCCAATACATAATTAGTGAAAAAATGTTTCGTTCACTTTCATCCGCACCTAGGGTTAGGTTGTTGAGGAGGAGGAGGTGACGCCCTAGGAATAATGATATAGCGCTTGCGCCAACATATGAATGTCTTCTCCGCTTCTCCTAAAGTCTTCTCCCCATCACCTCCTTCAATGTCAAGAGGCACATTGCTATTACCTTTCACAACTCTATCCACCGAGACGCTAGCATATCCAGAGGTATTAATGCCCCATGGCATCTTGGTGTCTTCGTAGGGTCGTACGAGATACAACACCGATAGCCACCATGGTGTGGCATTCCCTCGAATGTGCGGCTCACATGTCGTGAGAGGATCGGTGATGTCATCCACGGGAAGCGACCTGCGTCATGTTGAATCACTTGGCACCTCCGTGGAAGCGCAATCTTTTCAACCGATTAGGGGCTGATGTTGACTCCGGCTCGATGCGCTTTGCCTTTGGATGGAACTTCTTGCTATCTGCACTTGCCTTTTGATTTCCTCATTCATTTTGGCTTCAAGTGCTTTTCTCGCTCTCTCGCTTCACGAGCCACTTCCGTGACTCAAGAACCATTTCCTCCATCCTGCGCATCCGCTCGCCTCCTCGTACTTCTTTCTCTGGCGGCTTCTATAGGTGGCTTTGTCTTTAGGAAGGCATGCTCCCACGACACCTCCCATAGCCTCTTGTTCGCCCACCGTGTTGAAGACTCTCCGGGCGTATGTCGTCACCATCCTTATATCTCGTTTCTTTGCCACTGCCACTCTCACCAAGCCTCGAACATAAGCAAATCTTTCTTTGCTCTTTGGAGTTTTGCGCCATACACTATCTTTCCGGTCTCTAGGTCGAGCTTCCCCATGACCGAAAAACCAATACTTGGCGCTCGGGCAGCTTGATTGATTCTGGTTCGATCCTTGGCAAGAATCTCCTGCTCCATTCTTTCCCACTTAGGAATGGCACTCAGAGCCACCGATCCCAAGTGATGGTGGTATTTCTTTTGTCCGCATTCTGTTGGTTCCTTCTCACCGTGCCTCACCCTCTTCCGATGTCTTGAACTGCATAAACTCATCCCAAAACGGCCTCAACTTGACGTAGGCCTTAGTGTTGAAATCTGGCGTCAGGTTCTTCCTGATAAATGTGTTGTACAATTTCTTCTTCCAACACTGGAATTGTGTGGCCATCTTCTTCATAGCCCAGTTCCTAACTCTCTCCTTCAAAGCTTCATCTTCTGTATCGAGCGCGAAATGTTGAAGGACATCTTGCCAAACTAGTGCCTTGTCACGATCAGAGACAAAACTAATATGAGGAGCAACTTTCTTTTGCTTCCATTCACGAGCATTGATCGATCCTGTCCCTTACAAGGTACCCACAATGGTCGACAAATTTACGTGCATGTGGTCCAAGTACTTTGCTCAGATCCTCCTCGAATTCGAGAGAATGAACCGACCCTCCAACGGCTTCTTGGCCTCGTACATTTCTACTCTTCCCGTTGTTGTCGCCGATCCGAGGGCTACTTAATGTAGAAACACAAAGATTTAAATAAATATATTTATACGACAAATGAAATTATTCTCAATTTCATGTATACATAAGAGATTGTAGATAGACCTCGCCAAAGATTGTCTTGCTCATCTTCATAATCGGCAAAATCTTGACTCCGCCATCTACTTCTTGATTGTTGTCATCACCTTGAATTGGGCACCTTGTAAGGCGTCATTGTTGATAATATCCATCATGGCATCGCCCATGTTGTCATTCGAATCGGCCATTTCGCAAATATATGTGTAGGACGTTAGAACGATTCGTGATCGGTAGGGGTGGATAACGAGTGACTTCGGCTCGGCTCGGCTCGGCTCGACTTCGTTAAGGCTCGTTAAGAAAACGAGCTCGGCTCGCTTCGGCTCGTTAAGATAACGAGCAAAACCCGAGCTCGGCTCGGCTCGTTAAAAACTTCGAACTCGACTCGTTAGGCTCGTTAGCGATAAACATGGTGAACATCTTAAAATTTCATGAAATTTTGAAGCGTATGTAAAGAACAATCATTGACCACCCAAACATGCCTTATTCAACCAAACACATGCATGGCAATTCATGAGAGCAAGTGTTCTTTGAACTAAACCCAAAAATAAATGATCTCAACCCTTTCTCTGGAGATATCAGATATGGTTGATAACCATCGGCTTCCAAGACAATCTAGAATGTCAAGAGAATACCGTTCATAAAAGGTGGCAAACTGCCCACTAGAGCTTAATCTTAGAAGTGAAACCGATCATACCACGTTCTTTATGGTTTTGTCGGAAAAAAAGGCGCGAGGATTTCTGTTTTCGATAGTGTGTGGACTATTTTGTACGGTAATAGGAGTATTCTCGAGGGCTTAGTCGTTTTGAGAAGCTCTCTGGTCTGTTATTTCTGTTATAACTCTTGTAAAACTGTGTGGTCTCTAATAATAGAAATCGAAGAGTAGAAATCTGTTATTAAAAAAAATCAGCAATCATCGCGCGTGCTCGCCTATATATGATTGAAATTGCATTGCATGGAGAGTTAATTTAGAGCAAGTGAAGGTGTCACGCGGATCTTGAGATATCTGCCAAGACCTAAGGGCATGTACAATGAATACAGATAGTATTATCTATATCAACTCTCTATGTCACTGAGACAACATTAAAAGCAGTTTATACAATGGGTTTTGGTGATATAGTCGGACTCAGGATTGTAAACACCACACAATTTTTAATGCTTTTCTTGGTTACGGTGCTCTGATCGGCTATAGGATTGTAGAAGACATTTCTCTCTCTTTATTCTCTTTCATCCACATTAGCTTAAATCTTACGTGATGAGACTATAGGCGGTGATGTAAACCCATTGTACATGACAGTTCCATTTAGAACGCTATTTGGAATTCTGCAAGAATCCTACAAACATACACACGCCGTAACAATTCTTCTCGATAAATGGGAGATAAACATTTGTGCTACTTGCGTGCTATAGTTAGGTCTAAATTGTCGAACCTTATTTAGTTCGTATCAACTATTGTCAAGAGGGACTATCTAATTAAACATTGTGCTATGCTATGTAGTTAGGCCATACTTGTCAAACCGCATTTGTGACCAGCTGGTGGAGTGATATACACCATACATATAAATGCCGAATAAATCGAGGCGGTAGTAAAAAAATGTTAGATAATTAATGAATCAAGAATCGTGCATAATAAAAATCAAGGAACATCATCAAAATCTGTACAATGAGGACCTATGGTACATCGTCGACATCTCGAAAGGGGCACTGGAGGCGGGACCGGATCGGGCTCGAGGCTGGAGCAGGCGGAGGAGGAGCCGAGGCGAGCTGGAGCGGCGGAGGGAGGAGCCGAGTGGAGGTGGTGGCGGGAGTGGGGTGCCACGGAGGAAGGAGGAGGCCGGGCGCGACGGGCCGAGCGGCCGAGCCTGTGAGGAGACGGCGAGGGAGACTAAGGGGTGGAAGAAGGAAGAAGCCACTTTGTTGCTTAAATATTGAGGGACCTTTAGTCCCGGCGGTATTACCAACCAGGGACTAAAGACCTTTAGTCGAGGCGTAATGGGACCAGGACTAAAGGCTGGACCTTAGTCCCGGGTGGTGCCACCCGGGACTAAAGGTTTCTTGTGGGACATATTTTCCAGAGAACCTTTAGTCGGGTGTGTGACCTTTAGTCGGCGTGTCTGGACCGGGACTAAAGGTCCCCACTATTCGCCTACCGCCACGCCGAGTTTGGGTTTTGTATTAAGTTTATTTGTATAAATATGCTAATTCTTGTTAAATGCATAGTAAATTAAATACTAGGCATAAATTTTTTTAAAAATAATAGTTGCATTTCCTTTTATCTTATTGACATTTCAAACGACTTTTATAGTGACCACATGTGTCCTTTTATCGAATAGGAATTTCATTTGAAACGATAAAAAACAAGAAAAATATGATAGAAACATCTGAAGTTACAATTATTACATAAAATCTCTAATACACACTATTTATTAAACATCACTATATATCAAGCGGGCACAGTGGTGAACTTCTTCTTGACGTATGACCCTTGGTTATGATCATCAGTAACCATGGAGTGTCCTCGGCATTTAGCAGATGCTTGGGTCTTTGGTCACTTGAAGGCGGGATTCGGTCATCCCTTTCATAATCTTCTGACTTGTCTGACTTGTCCTCAATTCCCACGATGTTTCTTTTCCCTGAAAGAACTATGTGGCGTTTTGGCTCATTGGTTGATTTGTCGTCGTTTTTCCCTCTCTTGGGTTTTGTAGACATGTCTTTCACATAGAACACCGATTCACATCGCAGACAGCGACGAATGGTTCGTCTTTGTACCCAATATTGTTGAGGTCCTTTGTTGTCATTCCATACTCCTTGTTGTTGTTACCCCGCCTCCGGTCATCTTCACCCATTGGCTTTGGAACAAAGGGACTTTAAAATTAGGTGCGTAGTCTAGTTCCCAAATCTCCTCTATCGGCCATAATATGTTTGCCTCTTTCCATTTGGGTCTGTGGCATCTACGCGACACCACTGCTTTTGGTTCGTGCTCCTTTTATCTTGGGCTACGATTGTAAAATGTATTTCCATTTATCTCGCACTTTGTGCGTGAGGATGTGCCACGATGGTTGCCTAGCCAACAAATCAGCTTGCTCATCAATATTGTCATCACCACGACATTCTTTTCGCAACCAACCGCTGAAAGTTTCCATGTGATGACGCCTAATCCAAGCTTCATTCTTCCTCGAAAGCGGGATCGTAGGAACTCCTTGTGTACCTCGACATACGGCTCCACCACGGAGGAGTTTTGAAGAACTGTAGTGCGCTTTATTGAAATAATCGTCCCCGTGCATCGATATATGTTTTCTTCCCTAGTGTTCCCTTTCCACTAAGTCTCCCCTCGTGTCGCGATTCAGAACACCAATCGGGTCAAGGTCGGGAATGAAGTCAACACAGAACTCAATGACCTCCTCGTCCCCGTAGCCCTTGGCGATGCTTCCTTCTGGCCGAGCACATTTGGTGAACATATTTCTTCAGACTCCATGAACCTCTCAAAGGGGAACATGTTGTGTAGGAACACAGACCGAGAATATTAATCTCCTTGACCAGTGAACTAGGAGGTGTGTCATGATATTAAAGAAGGATGGAGGAACACCAACTCAAAGTCGACAAGACATTGAACCACATCATTCTCAGTAGAGTAGCTAGTTCCATTGGATTGATTGCCTTCGAGAAATTGCATTGAGGAATGCACATAGCTTCACGGTGGGCTGACGTACATGTGGAGGTAGAATTCCTCTTAAAGCAACCGGAAGCAATTGCGTCATAAGCACGTGGCGATCATGGGACTTTAAGTGTAGGAATTTCTTCTCCGCACATTTATTATACGCTTTATATTGGAGGAGAATCCAGATGGGACCTTGATCTTTGTTTAGGCATTCAAACATGCTTTCCTTCTCTTCTTTGCTAAGAGTGAAGCTAGCGTGTCTTAAGTAATGGCGCCCATCGTCATCTTCTCTGGATGCAAAGTTGTCTCGTTCTTTCATGCGCCGCAAGTCCTGTCGTGCTTCGAGTGAATCCTTAGACTTTCCATACACATCCATGAATCCTAGCGAGTTCACACAAAGATTCTTTGTCGGGTGCATCACGTCGATCGCGTTGCGGACCTCTAGGACTTGCCAATAGGGTAGCTCGAAATATGGACTTCTTCTTCCACATGGGTGCGTGTCCCTTAGCATCTTCGAACGAGTTATTTGCCTTGTCCCTTTCCAAAGACTACTTGCACATCCTTGACCATATCAAGTACATCCTCCCGATTCGGTTGCAAGGCTTGGTTCGTGTTACGCCTTACCGTTAAAATGCTTGCCTTTCTTTCTTAGTTGGTGATTCATAGGAAGAAAACAGCGATGGCCAAGGTACACGACCTTTCGACATTTTTTCAAATATATCTTGTCAATGTCATCAAAACATTGTGTGCATGCATTGTATCCCTTGTTTGTCCGTCTGAAAGATTACTTAGAGCGGGCCAATCATTGATTATTACGAACAACAATGCTCGCGGTCGAAGTGTTCTGTTTGTACTCATCCCACACACGCACACTGGTTTGCTCCATAAAAGCAGGAGTTCCTCAACTAATGGCCTCGGTAGACATCGATGTCGTTGCCGGGTTGCCTCGGGCCTTGGATGAGCACCGGCATCATAATGAACTTCCGCTTCATGCATAACCATGGAGGAAGGTTGTAGATACATAGAGTGTGAGCCAAGTGCTATGACTAGTGCTCGTCCCCAAAAGGATTCATACCATCCGTACTTAAAGCGAACCTTAGGTTTCTTGCGTCATCTGCAAACTCCGGGAATTCTCTGTCTATTGCTCTCCACTGGGACCCATCAGCAAGGTGTCTCAACATGTTGTCTACCTTACGGTCTTCTTTGTGCCATCGCGACAACTTTGCATGGTCCTTGTTTATGAACAGACGTTTCAGGCGTGGTATTATAGGAGCATACCACATAACCTTGGCAGGGATTTTCTTCCTGGGACGTTCTTCGCCCTCAACATCGCCAGGGTCATCTCGCCTGATCTTATACCGCGACGCTTTGCATACGGGCATTTATCCAAATTCTCGTAGTCCTTGCCACGATACAGATGCGATCATTAGGACATGCATGTATCTTACGGATTTCTAATCCCAAAGGCGCGACTAATTGCTTTTGCTTCGTGACGTAGTGGCGTGCAATTCGTTAGGCGGAAGCATCTTTTTGGATCTTGATAATTGCCCAAATGCCTTGTCGGATACACCATTACATGCCTTCCATTGTAGCAACTCGATGTTGTACCCAACTTTTTTGCCCATCTTCTACGGACGGGTATAGTAATTTCTTGTGATCCTCTAGCATGCGGTCAAACTTAGCCTTCTCCTTTTCACTTTCGCAATCTCTTTGTGCATCACGAATGACATCACCAAGAGCATCATCTTCACGAGTGTGTCTTACGCCTGCCTCTTCTTGACTTCGCCCATTGCGGTATCATCGAAGTCACCGTATTGAGCAATAATGTCGTTAGGGTCCAATTGTTCTTCTTCACCTTCTTCCATTATAACCTGGTTTCTCCGTGCTTGGTCCAACAAATATAGTTTGGCATGAAACCCGACTTCAACAAGTGTGAGTGAAGACTCCTTGAGCGTAATATTCCTTCAAATTCTTACAGGGCACATGGACAAGACATGAAACCATCCCGCTTGTTTGCCTCGGCCACTCTTAAGAAATAATGCACGCCATCAATGAACTCTTTGAGCGGCGATCGGCATTGTACATCCAATGGCGTGTCATCGTCTGCATTATATGACATATCACATAATTAAATTTCAAGTTTCAAATTTTTCCCGGATAGTACACATGATAGAGAGGCTACCCAAAATTTTTAGAATTTTTGAAATTAAGATGAATTTATTTTGAATTTTCAAAGAATCAGCACTATTTGACGTTTGCACTAGAGCTTCGCCTTGCGGCAAGAATGGAGTGTCCCTACATGACGCAGCAAGGTTCGACTCTGTGATTTAACGCTAAACAGTAAGCTTAAGGAGAAGGGACATCAAGTTAAATGATAATTAATAATTAACTAAATTGCCCAAAGTCATTAAGGGTGAATGACCCTAGGTAACAATCAATCCAAAAGGCAAACAATAACTAAGTGATTAAGCTAATTAAGAGATTAACTAATTACTTAATAATTAAATATTAAACTTATTTATTAAAACAAAATTAATATTTATTATTTTTACCCAAGAGGTTGGATCTGATAAGATAAGACTTATCTCATCAAACACCCTCAAAGCTTAACCTAACTAACACATGTAAAAGTCATTTTTCATTTATTTAAATAATTATTAAATAAGGTGAAAAATAAAAGTCTTCAGATTGATCCCAAAATTTTTGTACAGATAGTTCATAGCCTAATTAGATGGCAAAACAATTTTCAGAATTTTTGGATCATTAATTTAGCCTACAAAATTCATGGAATAATAATTAAATAAATAAGCATAAAATAGGTATAAATTCAACTTTGTCCAAATAGTCTTAAAATTTTTATATGGACTGTTCACAGTGTAACTTAGTGGAAAAACAAATTTCATGATTTTTGGAAATTTATTGTGGCCTACAAAAATCATGAAAGTTCCATTTATGAATTAATTGGCAATTTTATAACATATAAAAATTATTCAAATTTCACATTTCATATTTTTCATAATGGACGGCAGGGTTAGCATCAGAGCTTACATGAACACGCCGGTGAATACGGTTGAGTGAATGAACGGCTCGGCGGTGGTGGCAATGGCGGCGGCGTGTCCCGGCGGCGGCGGCGTTCCGCTCTGTGATTTAACGCCAAACAGAGTTTAAATAGAAGGACATTTAGTCGGTTGGTAACACCAACCGACTAAATGTCCCTCCCGCAAAAGCTCGCCACCGAGCCGTTGGGCGGGGGCGTTTAGTCGGTTGGTGTTACCAACCGACTAAAGATCTTTTGGTCCCGGACGCAATTTTCTCCGAGATTATTGCCCATTTGACAGTTCGACCAAAGGTCTGTTCTGTAGTAGTGTAACTAAGCACAAATTCCTACCAGACACTCGGTAACCAGATTTTTAACCGATGAAACTCCCTAGTGAATTTTTCCGACGATCAACCCTCGGAAAACATTCCGGAGTATTTTCGGCACTCGGCAATTAAACAGATTCCAGCAGTTTTTCCGCCTCTTCCTTTCTAGGGGAAACGAAACATTTTAATTCTTCCATTACAAGCATTTGTGAATTTGTAGAAGAGTCCGTGGTGTGAGCTCATGAAGTTTGTTTTTCGGCTATATTCACGATACCTTTTGCGGAGAACTGGAGATTAATGTTCCTATTTACGGGCGGAAAGCTTCCTTTGGAGGGGACAGCCGAAGGACAGGTGCATGGCCTGCACGCCCAGAAGCAGAGCATTTGATTGAGGTCAGATAGCTCGCATGCGTGCTGTCATCCAGACTCCCAAGGAATGGCCCATTTGCCATGTCAATTTGCTGCGCGATATAGTGTACATCAACTGGTTCGAGTCAAGTCGACTTGGACATTGCGCGCAGGTACGTGGGCACCAAAGAAAAACGTGCCCTTGCAACTGAAGCATCTTTGATTCTTCTTTAAGGGGCAGAGCATCTTCGATTGGAACACATATTTAATAGTCATTAGGGCTCACCATTACTGTCTTCATATTAGAAGAACTAGTGGAGAGCCAAATGCCCAAGCGAATATGGAAAGGGGCAACTATGCCTAGGGACATGTATCTATTTTGTTTGGACTATTTATATGTTACTCAAATGTTTTAAAAAGGGATTTGCTATTTCTAAGTCGCAAGAATTTTTTTGTTAAGTTTAAGTTAATTTTTTGATCATTGGATTTGTGTAGAAATTGATATGTCATGTAATTGGATTTTGATCCAATGAATAAACAATATGGCTTACGCTTGAAAAATTTCAGTCACATTACAAATAGACGATCCACATTTTTTAAATAACTACGTTTGGACCATCCCGCCTCTCACCACCTTCTTGATGACAACACAACTTAGAAAGAATCATGTATACAGGGAGAATGCTATGTCGCCAGAAACATGCACTCATGCGTTTGTAGCATGCGGATTGGCATCCTTTGCCATTGCATTGGCAATGGCAGAGGAGCACAGTGCAGTGACATTCGGCAGATCCAAGCTGTCGGATCTGGGAAAAACGGTTCAGATCAACCGCAACAGTGATGCCACATTACTCATGAATAGTGCTGCTGCTACAGTAAAATGCGTTCTTACCCTCTCGTTTTAGATCCGACATGTAACACCCTAGCCCAACATGAGCCTAGAATGCTACAACTAACATTGTATCTATTTAAAACTAAGACATCTTACTGAATTTGGCAGAACCTCCTTTGTTTAGTTAATTATACCGGAGATCCCAACAGTCAATTATAACATAATTAAACAATCCAACATCCAACACAATCAAAAGACATCCAAATTTATGCTAATCATCATTATACAATCCATAGCATGCTAAACAACTAAAGTATAATCCAAAGAGCATCCATAATCCTCTAATCAACTCTATTACAATTTTATTCCAAGCAAGGGAGAAAACCATAAAGAATTCTTTAAGCAATATAATCAAATACTAAATTATCATTCTATCAATTCAAATGTGAGTAGTTCGTACCATTGTGCAACCACTCTAAGTTTTATTTCCTCCCATGCATGCCGTTCTTATAAAGGGTACCTAAAAACACAACAACAACAAGAGTAAGTCCAAAGACTCAGGAAGTTCAATAAATGGCAACAATAGTATAACTAACTGTATTCATTAACAACCATCCACAAATCTCTAAAACAAACATGTTATATGTTCATGATATGCAAGATGCTCAAATGCACTTTCTTTTCTCTTTCTCTTTTGCATTTTACCAGTAATGCAGAGCATGCATCCGTCGATGCATACCCATACCTATGCCATCTAGCACAGGGACCATTGCACATACTCCACAAGTATGAGGACCTAAGCCCACACTCCACGAGTGTGGGGATCATAAGCCCGTTGTATTCATGACGGGGACCTCAATAAATGCTTGGTCACCACGTAACCAAGTCTTCAATATGTCAGCATGATGCATATGAACAAAACCTTAAACCATCTTAATTATGCATTCACATCAACATCACATATGAATAAACTTACTCATACTTCTAGCATTCATGATCATAGACATTCATAATATTCTAGCATCCATGAATAGCACATATTTTCATAATACTAATAAACAAGATCATTGACATTCATAATATTCTAGCATCCATGAACAACACATATACTCGCAATACTAGCAAACAAGATCATTCACTCATAATAAATCTAACAATCAAAGTACTTGCCTCAACCGTGCGAGAACAGAGGACGTGAAGAGGGCGTTGCCCCCGGGACCAATCCCCCACCTGAATTTATTTAAAGCACGCTAAGACAATAATACTAGACAAAACAAAGCTAGAAGCAATTACGAAATCACTACATTCTCTAGCGCAAACCCAACTCCCAAAATCTTAAAGCTGCGCTGTTTCCTTAGCGAGCGGTCATATTCTAAAATCCATAACTTTTTGATCCGAGATCCAAATGACACGTTCTTAGACTTTCTGGAAATCTTATCAAATTCCCCACCTAAACCTATTTGGTGAGCCTTCCCGATTCGGCCATATAATACCCTTACCAAACTGATTAACAGAGCAACTATTTCACGTCAGGGTTTCTGGACAGCGACCTTAAAACCATCGTAACTTTCAGTATATTTATTCAAATCTCATGATCTTTAGCTTTATGGAAAGCTAAGCCAATTATGTACATCTTTAGTTATAGTTATATCTCCTAAATATTCTATTAACTATTATCTACAGTTCAACTGTCAGGAATACTATAGAATTGCAGAACAGCAGCGCTAAACAATTCATAACTTTTGAACCGCTCATCCACGACATGATCTAGTACTTTACGGAAAGGTATCGACGTCGCCTAAAATTCTCTAGGAGGTGTCTAGGACAGATTCTGCAGTTAAACTTCTCAAAAACGTCGGCCAACCCTACTGCCCTAAACCGATCTAAAACCGATAACGCCTAATTACACAATTAAGCAACTAATCGCAAGGGGATTGGGATTTACCCTTGTAGAACCATTTATGAGCGTGCACAACAACCCGTAATACCTCCCCTTCCTTTCTCCCTTCTTCCCCTTCCTCTTCTTCTTCTTCTTGGCCGATCTATCTCTCGGGCGATCCTCCTTCTTCCTCCTCGACACCAAAGAATGGAAACACCTTCTTGGCGGTGGCGAGGAGGAACCGAGAGTGAGAAGGCATGGGAGATCAGGGGTGGCAGCCAAAGGTGTGGGGGAGAGGGGGGGGTGGAGGCTACCAAGTGGGAGAGGGGGTTTGGGAGGGGGCGGTTAGGGTTTTGGGGGGAGGGTGGTGCCTCCTCCCCCTTGGCCAACCACAACCTGCCCACATGGGCCAAAGCCTAGGCCCAAGTTGCCTAAGACTCGCGGAAAACCCCTTCTTTAACTGCTTAATTTACTATTTTCTATTTGATCCCCCTCCTAATTCAATTTCTAAACAGTCCTTCTCTTTAAATATTTGCTTTCTCTCGAATTCTACTCTAGAGTATTACATTCTACCCCCCTTAAACTGAATTTGACCCCGAATTCTATCCATGCTTACGCCAAAGGATATTCACAACTAAGAATTACTAACATTACCACGTACCTACTGTGAATAACTCTGGATACTGCTCGCGCATGCGAGACTCCAATTCCCATGTGTCCTCTCTCTCGGTCTGCTGCGTCCAAAGCACCTTGACGTACTTCAATGTTTTGGTCCTCAAGTCTTTTTCTGATCTCTCCAGAATTTGTATCGGCTTGGACTCAAAGGATAGATCCTACTCAATGGTTAAAGGTTCTAGCGGAATAAGGTGCTCTGGATCCCACAAGTACTTCCTTAACATGGAAACATGAAATACATTGTGCACACCGCGCATGGACTCTAGAAGGTCCAAACGGTATGCCAGCTTCCCAATCCGTGCCAAGATCGAGAAAGGCCCAATGTACCTTGGGCTAAGCTTCCCTTTGGTACTGAACCTCACCACACCTTTAGTGGGAGATACTCTCAAGAGCACCTATTCCCCCACTTCAAATTCCAAATCCCTTCTCCTCACATCTGCATAACTTTTCTGCTTGCTCTGAGCTGCTAGTAGATTTTGTCTCACCAAGGCCACTTGTTCAACGGTCTTTTGTACCTAATCCGGGCCCAAGACTGCCTTCTCTCCCACTGCTTCCCAACAAAGGGGTGACCTGCATTTACGCCCATACAAAACCTCGAACGGTGCGGCTTTAGTACTTGAATGTAGCTGTTATTATACGCAAATTCTGCTAATGGTAACTGATCTTCCCAACTACCCTGCCAAGACAAAACACAGGACCGCAACATGTCCTCCAAAGTCTGAATGGTGCGCTCTGACTGTCCATCTATCTATGGATGAAATGTTGTACTAAGACGGAGCTGTGTGCCCAGTGTACTCTACAAACTCTCCCAAAACTTGGAGACAAACTTGGCATCTCTATCGGATATGATGGTCTTTGGCACACCGTGCAGCCTCACAATCTCACGCATGTAAATAGGAGCCAAGTTGCTCGCTGAGTTGGTCGTGCGGATAGGAATAAAATGCACCGATTTGCTGAATCGATCCATGATCACCCAAACTGCATCCTTCCCTCACGGCGATCGAGGTAACGCAACCACAAAGTCCATGGAGATATCATCCCAAGGCCATTGAGGGACCTCCAATGGCTGTAATAACCCTGTAGGACGCTTATGTTCTGCCTTTACTTGTTGACAAACACCACAAAAGGCTACATAATTAGCAATATCCACTTTCATCCTTTTCCACCAGAAGTTCTATTTCAGATCATAGTACATCTTCGTCAAACCCGGATGAACAGTATACGGGGTGCGATGTGCCTCCCTTAAGATATCATCTTTAACCTCTACTTTCTGTAGCACACAAAGGCGACCCTTAAACTGCAACGCACCAGACCCATCCAAACTGAAATCTCCTTCTTTACCCATATCTAGACGTTTCCTGACCCTTTGCAATAACTAGTCATTCTGCTGTGCTTCCCGCACACGTTCTGGAATGGCTGACTCCAAGATCAACTGTGTCTCAACATGTGCCGTCCCTGCATAGCAATAAGATATCCCCCATGAGGTCAAAATCAGCAACAAGGCAATCAAGAGCAGCGGGTGTCACCTTGCGACTAAGAGCATCAGCAACCACGTTTGCCTTGCCAGGATGGTACTAAATTGTGAGATCGTAATCCTTAATCAGCTCCAGCCACCTGCGCTGCCTTAAATTCAGATCCTTCTATGTGAATATGTACTTAAGACTTTTGTGATCTGTGAAAACATCACAAGCCTCACCATACAAGTAGTGCCTCCAAGGTTTCAAGCAAACACTATAGCAGCCAACTCTAAATCATAGGTTGGGTAATTTTGCTCATGTTTCTTCAGTTGCCTCGACAAAACCCAATCCCACGAGAGAAGCATCGGAGTAGACCGTGAAACGCTTCCCAGGCTCAGGGATAGTGAGAACAGGAGCGGTCATCAACTTTTCCTTCAAGATCTGGAAACTGTGTTCACAATCATCATCCCGCTGAAACTTCACATCCTTTTGCGTGAGCCGAGATAAAGGCTTGGCAATAATGGAGAAATCCTGCACAAACCGCTGATAATATCCTGCCATACCAAGGAAGCTTCTCACTTCTTTGACATTGGTCGGTCTTCCCCATTCTACCATAGTGGAAATCTTCCCCGGGTCAACTAAGATTGCCTTATAATTTATGATATGCCCCAAGAATCCCACTTCAGACATCTAGAACTCGCACTTTTTCAACTCAGCATAAAACCTAAAACTTATTCTCTCTTAGCGTCTCCAATACAAGCCTTAGATGACGCCCATGATCTTCTTCAGTATTTGAGTAGATCAAAATATCATCAATAAAGATGACTACAAAATCATCTAGATACTCATGCAACATCCTGTTCATTGTCTCCATGAAAGTAGCAGGGGCATTCGTTAGTCCGAAAGACATAACTTTAAATTCAAAATGCCCATACCTTATGGAGAACGTCGTCTTCTCAATATCCTCCTTTCGGACAGGAATATGATTGTATCCCGACTAGAGATCAATCTTTGAAAATATCTTGGCTCCTCTCAACTGATCAAATAAATATTCAATGCGAGGCAAAGGATATTTATTCTTGATGGTCAGCTGGTTGAGAGCACGGTAATGAATACACATGCGCCAACTACCATCCTTCTTCCTGGTAAAAAGAACAGGAGCTCCCCAAGGAGACACACTAGGATGAATAAGATCTTTAGCTTTCAGATCATCCAACTGCTTCTTTAGTTCCTCCTGGAAAGGACGAGCCAAACGGTATGGGGTCATGGAAACTGGTTGAGCACCTGGTACTAAATCAATTCTGAACTCCACTGGGCGAGGTGGAGGCATCCCTGGCAACTCCGCTGGAAATACATCCAGAAATTCCCGAACCACCAGAATACTTTCTGCAGTCAAAGATGAACTTGGCTTTTCCACTAGAGACAAAAGAAATCCACTCTTTGTTGCTCGAATACCAGGAAACAAACTAGCCAGCACACAAAGTGAGTGAGAGGGAGCGCTACCCTGAAAAACTATTTCCTGCCTAGACGGGGCTTGAAAGGTTACTGTCTTCCAAAAATAAGAGATGACAGCACGGTAACTATACAACCAATCCATACCCAAAATAACATCAAATGGCTCCATCTTCATAACCATCAGATTATCAATAAATTCTTCCCCATCTAAAGAAATCACACAACCCCGAGAGACTGTGAACTAGAAAGAATTCCCCCAGGCGAATTAACTAGAACAGACTGAGTTATATGCTGCATATTCAAATTTGCTATGCTAGCGAACTCTAATGATGCAAAAGAGAAAGAAGCTCCTGAATCAAAAAGAACAAAGGCCTCTACTGAGTCCACCAAAAGCGTACCTGTCACTACATCGGGATGACCCACCGACTCAGCAGTCGGCATGGCATAGGAAACTGATGCTGGGGCGGCGGGAGCCCCAACACCCTGGTATGGTGGTGCAAAGAAGTGGAGGTGTCAAGGCGCCCTGGCGAAACGGTGCATGGAGTAGTAGGCCAAAAGTACCTTGGTGGTGGGATCCCTCCAGGAGTAGGGTAGCAAGGCTGAGGCGGTACTCAAGACTGAGTAGGAGTAGCTGCTAACATCTGCACTGATCCTCGAGAAGAAGCAGCTGGCACTGGTGCTAACGCTTGAACTGGCTCCCACTTGATGATACTGGTGGGATTCCGCTGACAAACCAGCGCCTTGTGGCGCTCCTGACCACAGTGGCGACAAGAACCAGACCAGGTGCACTCCGAAGCACGATGTTCATTGCCACACTTGAAGCATTTCATGCCTTGCCCTGGGACTAGACGAAGCATAGGAGCACCCGCTGGCGGTCGAGAAGTGAAGGAAGACTGCAGCTTCGTGAACTTGGACTTGAATGAATTCTGTGGGCCCTTGAACTTCTTGAAAATAGGCTTCAGAGATGACTGACTTCCTCCTCCAAAACTCCTCTTTTGACTGCCACCTGCACCATCAGGAACCACAGTACCACCCGTACCTTGCAACTCTTCCCCAAGATGCATCTCTAACTCCATGCCCCTGGCTTGCTCTACCAGGGAGCTAAAGTCGCGCAGCTCCAACGACCCCAACACCTGACGGAACTCTTGCTTAAGCCCTCTACGAAGCGGATTAGGTTATTGAAACCCACTTCGTACTCTGTCACCGAAATCTTACCCTGCTTATAACTGTTCAATGATACCTCCATCCTCTCCACAAATGAGGCTGGATAAAACCTCCTCCTGAACTGCTCCACAAACAGCTCCCATGTTGCTGGTCCATGGGCAGCGGTTCTGGTTGACAAGACTCCTTCCCACCAGAGATCCGCTTGCCTCTTCAGCTGGAAGGCTACGAACTGAGCCCTCAACTCCGTAGTCAATCCCAGCTCTCCCAAGTGCCTCTCTACGTGCCGCAGTCAGTTAGCAGCATCAACTAGCGTGCCCAACCCATCAGAGGTGTCCAACCTTAAAGCATTCCACTGATGCAGTCCTATAGCAACCACCGCGGGTACCACCGCAGGAACCGCCATAGGAGCGGTAGCAGGTACAACTGGTGGAGCCTGGTGCCCCTAAACCGTTGAAGCAACTTCTTCTTCTGATTCCGCGGGACTAACTTCCCCAGCTACGGAGTTCTGAACATCGGGCGGGGGCATTGCCCGACCTTGACCGACACCGTGATGACCATGACCACGGCCACGGCCTCTACCCCTTGCCATTGCTAAACATCACAAACAAGAACAATTCAAACATTAAGCACATCATCCAACTATGATAATCAACGGAAGCGTGAATGCAACGCAAAAAACCAACCACACCTACTGTGCTTAGTGTGTCAAAATTAATATTTCAAGAACCACGGACCTACAGCCCACTCTGATACCAACTGTAACACCCCAGCCCAGCATGAGCCTGGAATGCTACTAACTAACATTGTATCCATTTAAAACTAAGACATCTTACTGAATTTCAGCAGAACCTCCTCTATATAATTAACTATACCGGAGGTCCCAACAGTCAATTATAACATAATTAAACAATCCAACATCCAGCATAATCAAAAGACATCCAAAATTATTCTAATCATCATTATATCATCCATAGCATGCTAAACAACTAAAGTATAATCCAAAGAGCACCCATAATCCTCTAATCAACTCTATTACAATTTTATTCCAAGCAAGGGAGAAAACCATAAGGAATTCTTTAAGCAATATAATCAACTACTAAATTATCATTCTATCCATTCAAATGTGAGTAGTTCGTGCCATTGTGCAACCACTCTAAGTTTTATTCCCTCCAATGCATGTCGTTCTTGTAAAGGGTACCTAAAAACACAACAACAACAAGAGTGAGTCCAAAGACTCAGCAAGTACAATAAATGGCAACAATAGCATAGCCAACTGTATTCATTAACAACCATCCACAAATCTCTAAAACAAACATGTTATATGTTCATACTATGCAAGATGCTCAAATGCACTTTCTTTTCTCTTTCTCTTTTGTATTTTACCAGTAATGTAGAGCATACATCCATCGATGCATACACATGCCTGTGTCATCTAGCACAGGGACCATTGCCCATATTCCACAAGTATGGGGACCTAAGCCCACACTCCACGAGTGTGGGGACCATAAGCCCGTCATATTCATGACAGAGACCTCAATAAATGCTTGGTCACCACGTGACCAAGTCTTCAATATGTCAGTATGATGCATATGAACAAAACCTTAAACCATCTTAATCATGCATTCGCATCAACATCACATATGAATAAACTTACTCATACTTCTAGCATTCATGATCATAGACATTCATAATATTCTAGCATCCATGAATAGCACATATGTTCAGAATACTAATAAACACGATCATTGACATTCATAATATTCTAGCATCCATGAACAGCACATATACTCACAATACTAGCAAACAAGTTCATTCACTCATAATAAATCTAACAATCAAAGTACTTGCCTCAACTGTGCGAGAACGGAGGGTGTGAAGAGGGCGCTGCCACTGGGATCAATCCCCCACTTGAATTTATTTAAAGCACGCTAAGACAATAATACTAGACAAAACAAAGCTAGAAGCAATTACGAAATCACTACGTTCTCTAGCTCAAACCCAACTCCCAAAATCTTAAACTGTTGTCTGTTCCCTTAGCAGAAAGTCATATTCTAAAATCCATAACGTTTTGATCCGAGATCCAAATGATGTGTTCTTAGACTTTATGGAAAGCTTATCAAATTCTCCACCTAAACCTATTTGGTGAGCCTTCCAGATTCGGCCATCTAATACCTTTACCAAACTGATTAACAGAACAACTATTTCACGTTAGGGTTTCTGGACAGAGATCTTAAAACCATCATAACTTTCAGTATATTTATTCAAATATCATGATCTTTAGCTTTCTGGAAAGCTAAGACAATTATCTACATCTTTCGTTAGAGTGAGATCTCCTAAATATTTCACGAACTATTCGCTACAGTTCAATTACCATTAACTGTCAGGAATACTATAGAATTGCAAAATAGCAGCGCTAAAAAATTCATAACTTTTGAACCGCTCATCCAAACGACATGATCTAGTACTTTACGGAAAGGTATCGACGTCGCCTACAATTATCTAGAAGGCGTCCTGGACAGATTCTGTAGTTAAACTTCTCAAAAGCGTCGGCCAACCCTACTGCCCTAAACCGATCTAAAACCGATAACGCCTAATTACACAATTAAGCAACTAATCGCAAGGGGATTGGGATTTACCCTTGTAGAACCATTGATGAGCGTGCACAGCAACCCATGATACCTCCCCTTCCTTTCTCCCTTCTTCCCCTTCCTCTTCTTCTTCTTCTTGGTCGATCTATCTCCCGGGCGATCCTCCTTCTTCCTCCTCGACACCGGCAGCGGGAAACACCTTCTTAGCCGGCAGTAGGGAGGAACCAGTAGTGAGGAGGCATGGGAGATCAAGGGTGGTAGCCAAAGGTGTGGGGGAGAGGGGGGTGTGGCGGCTACCAAGTGGGAGAGGGGGTTTGGGAGGGGGCGGCTAGGGTTTTGGTGGGAGGGTGGTGCCTCCCCCCCCTTGGCTGGCCACAACCTGCCCACATGGGCCAAAGCCCAGGCCCAAGTTTCCTAAAACTCGTGGCAAACCCCTTCTTTAACTGCTTAATTAACTATTTTCTATTTAATCCTCCTCCTAATTCAATTTCTAAACAGTCCTTCTCTTTAAATATTTGCTTTCTCTCGAATTCTACTCTGGAGTATTACACGACAAGTGCTACGCAATGTCACGGTACTGTAGCACCGTGACATTGCTACATAATGTCAGAGGATACGTTTCGCGCTTCACTAAACAACTTTGGGGCTTGGTGAGCCGGTTGGGTAGGGATCAGCAACCTACTGCTCTCTAGATCTAGTGGTGACTAGATGGGCCACCCGACACGGCACGGGCCCAATTAGGCCTGGCACGGCTGACCTGGCTAGCTAATTGGGTCATGTCGTGCCAGCCCGTGGGCTGGGGTGCTGACCAAGGCACGACACCACAGCCTCTCTACCGTCTTTGGGACAGCAGGACACGTTCGGCCAAATAGGTCGGGTTAAACTTGTTTAGCCCATCTCAGCCCAAAATTTTTAAAAAATTATAGAAAAATATATAGAATTCAAAAATAAGGATTAAAATTGTAAAAAATGAGTTACATGCCATAAAAAGAGACAAATATATTCAAAATGTAATAAAGAGCTTTATTAATATTTACATGGCTGTCTCGTTAAAACCTTTGCCAAGTAAAAACTCAACATGAGAAAACCTTGGCGAAGGAAAAAGAGTTCAGCGTATAACTTCGCATACATCCATGATCCATGTTTTAAGTATCATTGTCTATGTACAGATTTTTGAACACGTTTGCCAATTCTAGATTATCTACGGAGTGTTGTGTTCGTGCATCAGCTTGTTCCCAGTCCTTCATAGTTAGAAGTATCTTCACTATCTCACTCATGAGACATGTTCTTCTCTCCTCCAATATTCTTCCAAAAAGGCTGAAAGTAGACTCGAAGGAAGCCATGGAGACAGGATCAGTTAACACATCACATGCAAATATGGATAGTACTGGATATGTTACCCTATGGTTATGTCACCATTGCAAAATTTCGAAGCCATCTGCATTGAAATCCACTGTATCGCTGTCCAGATAGGCAGATTGTTCCTCACTCCTTGGGTGGACGATTGATCTTGCTTGAAAAGGTGCCGTTGTAGAATCTGAACCCCTAATCCTAGAGGAGGAACATGCACCCTAGATTTTGCCCCACATATTTGTCTTGTTTATTGTGGTGGATGCAATGGAGGTCGTTGCAAGTGAACTCTCTCAAACTTATGTTCGTATCTTTGAAAAATCTCAAAAAAAATAGCATGAACATCTGCACAATAGTTAAAATAGTCTAGACCTGTAGCATCACTAAGAAGTTCAAGAACATTAGCAAATCCTTGAATTTTAGCTCTAGGGTCTAAAATAGATGCAAATGCATATATGAATGGGATTTCTTTACAATATTTCAAGTATTTAGTTTTCATAGCAACGATAGCCTCTTGTAAGATTATTTCATTTTCATATACCTTTAAGTGACTAGTAATTTGTAGAATACTATGCACAATTACAAGAGATGTTGGATAATACACAGCGGATAAAGCAACATTGGAATCATAAAAAAGTTCTAAAAATTGAAGTACCATCTCACCAACAAACCAACATCGCACAGCCGATAGTGCACTACTGTCGGTGCTATGATAGTGCATTTGAATAAAAACAGAAAAAATGCTCTTCAATGGTAAAAGGCTCTTAAGCATCAAGTAAGTAGAGTTCCATCTAACTGGCATGTCGAAACCAAATTTTCTTGGACATACGCCCATTGCCCTACGAAAGTTCTTATATGCTGCTATTTGTTGGTTAGAACGATTTAATAAAGATATCACATCACGAAAAAGCTTTAATATACACATTCAACCTATTAAAACCGCATGTTACTATAAGATTAATAATAGGAATAAGTCCATTTTACCCCCCTGAACTATGGACTGAGTCCAAAAAACACCTCGAACTACAAAACCGTTCACTTTACACCCCTCAATTGTCAAAACCAGATCAAATAACCCCCTCGCCCTAAACCACCCTGGTTTTAGCTAATGTGGCGTCCACGTGTACATCTTTCGCTGACGTTAAGACATCATTAAAGGCAAAAGATTGTATTTATGTTTTAATGACCTCCATTAACACAAATCAAGGGGGAACAGTGGCTCTGGTCCGAATGCGCCACGCACAGGGGCTCTCGGGCACGCTCGGCCATGGCTCGCCGTTGGCGGGAGCGGGCTCAACGGCAGCGACCAGGGGTCGGAACGGGGAGCTGGTGGTGTGGGGAAGGTGTTGACGGTGGTGGTGGTGCCGGGGGTTGACCGGAGAGGCGGCGCGGCGAAGATAAGCGGCGGCGGCACGGCTATGGTGGTGGAGGGGTTCCGGCGGCTCCCGGGGCTGGGGAAGGGAAGCACGGGGGGAAGCTTGGCGAGACGGTCCAACGGGGACGAAGATGGGGGCTGGAGGTGGGCCGTAGACGGCGGCGGGTGCTGAGGAAGGCAGCGGCCGGAGGCGGGGAAGAATGCAAAATCCGGCGGTTGTGGTGGTCCGGAGCCGAGGGGACTTGACGGGAAGGGTCCCTCAGTGTCGGTGGTGCACGGTGATGGAGGTGGCAGCGCGGCGACGGTGCCGGAGCGGTGAGTCGACGATGAGGGTGCCATGAGGAATTGTGGATAAGCCGCCTGTGGCTGGCCTCGACCTTCACATCCAATCTCTGCAGTCTGCACTACACGCCACCGCGCAACTGGCGACCAATCACCGCGAGCACATATATATCGCCCGCCTCTCACAACATCAGGAAAATTAAAGAAGGTGTGCAAGAGCTAGCATGGCATCGGTGGGCTTTGGCAGGAGTGTGGCGCCCGTGGCACCGGCGTCGTTGGCGGAAAGGGGCAGACGGAGGCGGTGGTTCACGCTGGTCTTGCCGACAGCGACGAGGGGCGACGGCGGCGGCCAGGCTACAGCCAAGGAGGAGAAGGGGCTCGCCGACTTCATCTCCAGCCGCGGTTCCTTTTTATCTGCTGTTGACTTAGATGCCACGTAAGCCAAAACTAGTGACGTGGCTGCCAAGATGTCCAAAACCACCAATGAAACCAACATATGGTCTAACTTGATCTGGTTTTGACAATTGAGGGGTGTAAAGTGAACGGTTTTGTAGTTCGAGGTGTTTTTTGGACTCAATCCATAGTTCGGGGGTAAAATGGACTTATTCCTTAATAATATGAGACACACATCACTACCTCAGGAATGTAGTCCTAGCTACATACTGTACCGTCAGGGTTGTACTGAAGCTACATCTGCCTCATCACCAATCCGTGCCTTACTTTACATCTTGCAGCATGTTTAAGCAAGTGTCCCGTTCCACCTAAAGACTTTGCATACAATTCATGTTTACAAATTTTACAAACAACATATCTTACCTGAACTCCTTGTGCGTCTTCCTTGGTTGTCTTATCGAAATCATCCAGACTCCGAGTGTAGTCGACCTAGACCTCTTTGCTCTAGTGGTTGTAGACGTATATGCTGCCACAAAGCCTGATGATGGTATTCCTCCACCTTGTGCTTTCGGTTTGTTTGAGGCCTCTAGATTCTCGAAGGATGCATGTTCCTCCGGTGAAATTATGTAATCACTAACAGCAAAACTATCATAATTTTCCATCACAAAACTGGAAATCAAAACTTACACTTGTGATTATCGAAGCTGAGCACTACTGTACAACTACATGTCAGAATGGGGAGGACCTGACCAACCAATTTACCATGTTCTAGCATTACGTCCGCAGGCTATAGTTGTTAGGAGTTCTTTTTGGGATTGTGCAGATGTTGGTAGTTGAAGTCCATGTCTGTCGGGGCTTGCTCCGGGCGATGGTAACAAACGTCCATGTCTAGGCAGGTTATCTCCCACAACGGTGAGCTCCAGGTTGATGGTAAATGACGTCCATGAGGGGCGGGTTGGTGTTAGAGTGTGGTATTGTAAAGGCCTTGTGATAATCGCTTAGTCGCACGCCCAAAGAAGCGTGTTATGGCCGACATTATAAGTTGATTATCTCGTGTGGGTCAAACTGTACAACCTCTGCAAAGTGTGAAACTATTCAAATAGCCATGACCATGGTGAAGGGAGGGCAAGTTGCGTTTTTACATGGTAGATTTTGGTTTTGATTTCAAAAGAGTGAATTTTCGGAACTTGGGAGTAGTTGGGGCTCTCGGATAGATATTTTGGCAGCTAGAGCTAGTTGGGCAGTTAGTGCCCTATCCTTTGATCCTTGGAGGCTAGAGCCTTGTGGTTGGTAGCTAGAACCTCCACTAGTGATACAATTAATTTATCTAACGAAACTACTTTTGTCAAATGTGTTTTATGAAAACTGTTGAAACTTAAAATATTGCTTTGTGTAAAAGAAATATATAAGCCTTATTGTTAAGCCTTTCATATTGCATTTTCCCAAGGCTTGCGGAGTACTTTATGTACTCACATGCTACACTCAAAATAAATCACAGAAGCCTTCAAAGTTGCACAACGAAGGTCAATATCGGAGTACTAGGAGCCCCTCGTCGATTGCCTGTGAGCATATGGATAGGCCATCACTCGGAGTTATCTTCTTCTCCTGCAGTTTATTCGACTTGTTTAGCCTGAAAGGGCGATAATTGTAAGCTTCAACCATAAGGTCATTACTCTTTTATTCTATATTATACAATAGTTTGACGTATGTATGTTATGTGTTGATATTCAATGATGTAACTGTGTGCACTAGCTACTGATCTAGGGACTAGTGTAGATATACATAGAAGGTTCTGGATTTGAAAATTCGAGTTCCGATAGAGTTGGTATCAGAGCCGAGTCGACTGTAGGACGTGACCTAGTTAAGATGGTCGTTAGTAGGAAAACTTTGAAATTTATTTTATAAAAAGAAAAATAATATTGTGTTATCCTTATCTTTGCTCATATTTCTATCCTTACCTTTTTGCGGAATTCTTTCTTACCAAGTTATTCTTTCACCGTTTTATATGTTAAATGGATCATCTTTTCCTTGAAAACTTCTATAGACGATTAACACAATTCTTACCATTATGTTCAAGACAACAAGAAATGGAGCCATCAAGAGAGCATCGTAAAGTCGTTAGTCATCTCTACAATCCAAGAACAATAGTCAAGACACATCAAGGACCGTGAGCAGAAGATGCGATATTAGACAATCCATATAGACTAAGTTGCTAAGGCTCATTCTGTGTATTGAGTTGTTTAGCTAGTGTAAGAGTATCGATCGAGTAGACGATTTTCTTTGAGTTGTTTTTAGTTGCAAAAAGTAATTTGATTTTATGTAAAGTAATTGGATCTTGCGTGTTGTTACAAGCTCCCTTGTTCCTCGTCTTTGATATTCCCTCTTTTCTTTTGCTAAGCCCAATTAACACTTCAGATGGTTAGCAACAACATCAACCGCAGTAGTGAAGCTGAGGCATCCAATGCCAAAGTTGGTCTCAACACCAATGCCTTTGTCAATGTCAGTGCCAAAGTTAACCAACAACTGTCAGCGGTGCCACTTCATAATCTGAATCAATTTCTCGCCACCCAGACTCAACTCATGCAACTGGTAATGCAACAGATAAACAACAACAATGTTTCCTCATCCACTACTCCTACAACTCATCAACAGTATCATTGCGATGAGTTACCAAGGATCAAGCCACTAGAAGTATCTCATTATGATGATATGAGCCACTTTCTTCCTAAAAGTCATCATCCATGGAAGTACATTTTCTGCTATACATGTGGTGAACAAGGACACTACGCCTACAGATGTCCTCAAAAGGGTAAGCCAAAACAAGATATCCACTGTGTTAACTGCGACAGGATCGGTCAAAATTTTGCCAAGTGTTTTACGAGGAAGGTGATTTAATATAAAGTATGCAATCATTGTGGCAAAGAAGGGTTCTTAGTCAGACAATGCCCCATAGAGAAACAAGCCTTCTTGGCACCAAGAGAAACTTCAGCACTAGAAGACATACTAGGAGCACCTCGGACTCCACACCAGGCAGCAAGGATCTCTCAACCCGTCATGAGAAGCCGAGTGAACCATGTCATTGTAGAAGAAGCACAAGCTGAGCACATGTAGTTGAGGTGCCGTCCACTGAACAAGTCTAAGAATTGTGCTTGTATTCACTGTGGAGAGTTAGGACATATTGCTAGTGACCACCAAATCAATTGCTCTAGTTGTGAAGGAAATCATACCCTCAGAGAATGCCCCATAAGCAAGATTACTTGTTACCTATGTGAAGGCTAGGATCATTACCTAGTTCAAATGCCCTTTGGATTCGATATTGACCTCTATAATACAACAACAATGAGAGAGTTATTGAGCCACTATCATTAAGGCATAAACAAAACAAGCGAGGACCATAGCTACATCTAGCAAGTTACCCTGAGAATTAGAGGAACACAATTTTGAGAAGGTTAATCACAAGACACTCAATCCAGAGTACACCTGCTGTCAGTTGGATAATTCCCACAAGTGGAAGATGGTAGATCAAGGGCAATATGTTGCAAGCAATTCCAAGGCTTCGTGTGAACCAACCTCAACCCAACCAAGTACAAACAACAACTGCCATCATGATTCCAGGATTAGCATCACGTCCACTAATGCAGTTATTCAGTGACAAAAATGGTGGCCAACCTCAAAATAATAAGACATCAAAGGCAGGAATACAATGCTTCAATTGTCATGATATGGGACAATTTGCGAGTGAATGCTCACAAAGATGCTTAGCGCTCACTCCAAACAGCATTCCAAAAGCTACTTTGATCAAGACCATTACCCCAGCAGCAGGTGGTAAAAGCAATAGAAGAGTCAAATGCCAACTGAGGAAGCTAAATGTCATACTCAAAGCAAAGTGCTGTGAAGCAACCTTTCAGAAAAAAAAATCAACTTGGAAAAGCGAAGAAAGCCTGAGAGTAGAGTTTTCCAATCTGTCTGAATCTTGGGGTCGAGATTCTTTCTAAGGGGGTAGGTTTGTAACATTCCAAAATTTGCCCTCTTGTAAAAATAGTTTGAAATTAAGTATTTAAAAGAGTTGGCTTTTATTTGGTGTTCTTGCAATTATTAAACCCTAAATTCAATTCCTTCATCTATCTCAAAATCTTAAAAGTTAAAATCAAAAGCTATGTTTCCTCATCTCTGCTTGCTTTGCTCTATCCTGAGCCACACCGCACGCTAGCCGTGCCACACTGCCAGTACCTCTCTCCGCCGCTTGCACCCACGCCATGCATGCACTGCCGTGTGCGCTGAGCTACACCGAGCCCTGCCTACACCGTGCGTCCCCACCATCACCGTCGCCACCAATGCCCCGTCATCACTGTGCCTTCACTGCCTTGGTGTTTTCATCACCACCATCAATGTTGAGCTGTACTACCATCGTGAATTCCATCGCGTTCGCACCGTTTCCTTTCACCGGCCTTGCCTACAAATAGGAGCACCATCACTGCTTCCAACCCCTTCACAACCCCCTTAAACTCTCTCTATCCCCAGTGCACCGCCACTGCCACCACAATCACCGTCTTCCTCGTCGCCGGTCGCACCCCCATCTTGTCTTCCCATCGCTCCGGTGAGAATTATGCTACCTCAACCGTGTCACGTCATTTTCTCGAGGCCATGGATCATTTACCCTAAATCAATTTTGTGTTTGCTCGTAGTTCGTCACCAGATTTTGTCGTCTTCCCCATTCCGGCCGCCGCACCATCGTCTCCTGATCTCCCTCTCGGGTGAGCCCTTTGCCAAGCCATGTGCGTTATCTCGTGTTCCCAAGCGTCCTCTATTGATTCCCCCTCTCCAATCGGCCAAAGAACCACTGTACGTCACCGCCACCATCGCCCATTCTTCACCATCACTAGCCGCCGTCTCCCCGTCGTTGGCCGCTGTCTCCCCATCGCCTCGGCCGCCCTCTGGCCACTCCGACCCACCCAGCCACTTCCCCATGCCGCCGTCTTGCCCTTGCACGCGCTGCCTCCCTTGGGGCGCCGTTGAGCCACCGTCATTGCCGGTGGTTGCCGCCAAGACTGGTGCCGCTCGATCGCCTTGCCGCCAAGGTCGAGAACCCCACTGGGATTCCATTTTTGCTATTTCCACCCACTCTCGCACCGCTTTTCGTCGGTGTCGCTACCATCCCGAGCCGCCACTTTCTTTCTCTATTCTTCCTCTGATTCTGTTTTCTCTCTTTCTCTCAATGATGGGTGGACCCCACTTGTCATACCTTCTCTCTTTCTCTCTTTCTTTTTCTAGAAAATGGGGCCCAATTATCAGCTCTGCGAATTAATCATCAAATCCGAAATAGAATATTCCCTCTTTCTCATTTTCGAGGATTTTGAAAATCCAGCAAACTTCCAGATGTTCGATCTCTTTCATATGAACTCTGATTCAGTCCATTCTTCCTCCTAAATTCATCTAAATTGAAAATCTCTCTAATAGTACTAATTTTATAATCTTATAAATTTTGGATTTTATTTGTTTTCTGTTATTTATTTTGTCTCGTTTCGTGCCGAAGTCAATTTGGATCAACCGAGCGCGGTAATCTCAACCTTCGATGAAGGCAAGTCTCCTTTGATCATGTTGTACCTATGTTTTTGAAATCTTGTTTCAAAACTATTATGCAATGCTATTTACATAAAATGATAAGTTCAAATCTTAGGAGTGTTAGTTAATCCTAATTTGATTATACCTCCATTTGATGTTGTTATCCTTGAGTCATTGTCGCCCTAGGACATAAAATCCTCAGTAATGATTACATTATTGTCAAATGATGGGAATACAATATTGCAGAATTAGACGAATACAGTGAAGGACATCTTTGTGGATTATATAAATTGTTGAGAATGAATATAAAGTTTAACTTAGTAGAACCAATTATATCATGGAAGTGTCTAAACAAGAAGCATTGATTTGATTATCTAGGATCGAAAGGAGAGATTGGATATAAACCAAATTTTAGTTAAATTAGCTTGATTATAGTAAGTGATTGTTGGAGAATTAGCATTGTAAAATTGATCCAATAAAGGTGGCGATTAAAAGAAGAAAATGATGGATTTTCATAACAATTCATGATGATAATTTTTGGTGAATTGGTTGAAACGTGCAAAATGCGTAAACTTTGTGGAATTAATTGGATTATAGAAATACATCATTGTTGGATTATAGGAATACATCGTTAATGAATTATAGAAATACATCATTGTTGGGTTATTGTAATACATCATTATCGGATTACATCATTGTTGGGTTATAGGACTACATCATTGTTATATCATAGGAATATATCTTTGTTGGATTATAGAAATATATCATTGTCGCATTATAGGAATATATTATTGTTGGATTATAGAGATACATTATTATTGAATTATAGAAAAACATTATTGATGGATTAGTATAAAATGGTAGAACTACTTAGACAAGTTACATTGATCATTATCATCCTATGGGTAGGAATTATTTATACCATTTATGCGAATCAATTTGAGAAATGTATGGCAATAGGTATTGCCGTTGGTTTCAAAATTTCCCCTAAATGGTGAGAATCTGTTTAGACTTAGACAGATGGTAAGTTCACGCGGGTGCAGCTCGAGCACGAGAACTTGTATTGTGTTAAGTTCTGCCCAAGTCATATTAAGGACCGACGCTTGTGACTATCGAAGCTGAGCACTACTGTACACCCACATGTCCAAAATGGGTAGGATCTGGCCAACTAATTTACCATGTTTTAGCATTACGTCCGCAGGTTGTAGTTGTTAGGTGTTCCTTTTTGGGATTATGCAGAAGATGGTAGTTGACGTCCATGTCTATGGGGGCTTGCTCCGGGCGATGGTAACAAACTTCCATGTACAGGCAGGTTCCCACAACGGTGAGCTCCAAGTCGATGGTAAATGACGTCCATGACTTGGGGTTAAGCTCATCGAGCGGGTTGGTGTTAGAGCGTGGTATTGTAAAGGTCTTGTGATAATCGTTTAGTCGCACACCCAAGCATGCGTGTTATGACCGATATTATAAGTTGATTATCTCGTGTGGGTTAAGCTGTACAACCTCTGCAGAGTGTAAAACTATTCGAATAGCCATGCCCACGGTCAAGGACGGGCAAGGTGCATTTTCACTTGGTAGATTTTGGTTTTGATTTCAAAAGAGCGAATTTTTGGAACCCGGGAGCAGTTGGGATTCTCGGGTAGATATTCTGGAAGCTAGAGACCTATTCTTTGAACCTTGCAGGCTAGAGCCTTGATACTTGTGGTTGGTAGCTAGAACCTCCACTGGTGATATAATTAATTTATTTATCGAAACCACTTTTGTCAAATGTGCTTTATGAAAATCGTTGAAACTTAAAATATTGCTTTGTGCAAAAGAACCATATAAGCCCCATTGTTAAGCCTTGTATATTGTATTTTTCCCAAGGCTTGCGGAGTACTTTATGTACTCACATACTACATTCAAAATAAATCCCATAAGCCTTCAAAGTTGACGAGGATGATTACAAATTCTACGCGTGTGGCTACAATGAAGGACACTGGAGTACTAGGTCACAAGCCCCCCTGTCGATTACCTGTGAGAATGTGGATGGGCCATCACTTGGAGTTATCTTCTTCTGCTATAGTTTATTTGAGTTGTTTAGCCTGAAAGGGCGATAATTGTAAGCTTCGACCATAAGATCATTACTTTTTTATTCTATATTATACAATAGTTTGACGTTTGCAAGTTATGTGTTGATATTCAATGATGCACCTGTGTGCACTAGCTACTGATCTAGGGACTAGTGCAGATATTCACAAAGGGTTCTGTATTCGGAAATCTGGGTCCTGACAGCTAGCAGGGTGTTCAAATCTTTCCAAGCTGAAGAAAAAATCCTTTGACTACATGGTGTCATTTAGTTCATTGATGTTGTTGAGATAGAGTGACTTATATCATAACCTACTAGGACTTTAATAGATGTTATACAAGGAATCCTATTCTAATCCTAGGATTTCTACTTCACTTTGGAGGATGGTTAGTGGTGTAAAAGCCATGAGGGGTACCCATAGAGAAAACAAGCAAGTCACAAGTCAAGTAAGAGGAACTCATCTAACGTAGAGACGCACGTGAGGATTGGGTGCTATGTTATTCTTTTAGCACTAGATTCTTATATAGTGCAAAGGATCTAAGGGTCTTGAAAGGTTCGAGAGGGTAGTGAGAGAGCGACAAATTCATTACTCTTTTGAGATCATGCTAAAGGAATTTTTGGTCGGCTTCACCAAATCTTTCTCTCTTGCTGTGGTTGCTTTGTTTCTGTTATTTTTTATGAGGACTACCCCAGCTTAATAACATACATATCTACACATTGAGCTTCAAAACACTATCACAAGGTTAAAGCTAAACTTAATGTTTCCAATTATGTTCTATTCGAAAGAATGCGACTATGACTTTGCTTGTGTGTAGGTATTATGGACGCCCTAGAAATAGTGCGGGCCAGAGAAGAAGATAGCACAAGAGAAGAATGCAAGCCATGGGAGAAGTGGTCACAAGGAGGGAGTTCAAGCCTAAGCCAAAGTACTTCATGCGGCCGTAAGGGAGCCCAAGCCCAATCTGAAGGAAGGGAGCCCACTTCCACACCCACCTGGGCCAAGAGGAGCCCAAGGCTAAGCCTATGCGGCTGGAGAAGCTAGAGTCCAAGTCCAATTAATCAAATTGGTCGAAAAGACACTATTACAAAAAGGCTAATACTGGACGCTTCATCATAGATGGTTTTTCAAAACCGTCAGTGCTAATGGTAATCATAGACGGTTTTATCAGCACGACCGTCTCTGTTACTGCATATGCTAAGAACCGTCTGTAACGAACTAATATCATAGACGGTTTATATCACGATCCATCTGTGATACTTCACAGACGGTTCTTAATACGAACCGTCTGTGATAAGTATCTCATCACGGATGGTTTGTATTAAAAACCGTCTGTGATAAGTATCTCCCAATTTTACTTAACTCTGTGACTTGGAATGTCTAACTTTGTGATTTTACGATGACTAGAAATGTTTAACTCTGTCATTTCAAGTCATGGTAAAATCACAGAGTTAGATATTTCAAGTTATAGTAAAATCATAGAGTTAGACCTTCTTGCAAACTATCGAAAGAGCATATGGAAACTACTGTCCAGCAATTGATTGGTTTGGCTCAAAATTCGATTTTTTTTGCAATAGAAAAAACTATCACATGCGGTTTTTACTAAAAAATTGTATATGATAGTTTATTTTCACAGATAGTTCTGAACAAGAACCGTCTGTGATAGCTTTTTTCACAGACGGTTCAAAACCCATCTGTGATGATCTCATATTATCACTGACCCATAAAATCAGGCGGTTCAAAAAACCGTCTGTGATGATAATTTTGAACCGTCTGTGGTGACCTTTTCTACAGTAGTGAGAGCAAAATGGTTGATTTTGGATTTCTAGCCGAATTGAGAGTTCCACGTGAATTTGGAGGTAGAATCCACGTGGGCCTGCGTGCCTTAAGTCTATGGGGACTTAATTTGGCCTTGTATCTCTTTTAGAACTAATTTACACATTTTAAAACAATTTGGAGTCAGTTTGGGCTTACAAGCCAATTTGGTCACTTGGGCCAACTAGAGGTGGTTTGAGCTTAGCCCATGCATGTGTAAAGACTCTATAAGGTCAGGTGGTGCGCACCACAGCCAGTAACCACGAAATTTGATCAATCAAAAACTTGCATTGCATGTTCTAGGGTTTTCAACAAGCCGCCAACTGTCCCTTTGGAATTGTTCGATTCCCCGTTGATTTTCTTTCTTGTTCTTGATTGAATTGCACGAAGATTATCTCCACTTTGGTCATAGTCAAGTGGAAGTTACCATAGCGTGTAGTTCAACAAGTTCATACGTCGATGGTCGTTGCATTAGCATCGATTGGCATAGTGTATCCTAGATTCTATGTCGTGAAGACCGGGCACCTCACATCAATTTTGATTCTCTCTACAGGATTTATCTAATATCGTGCATACTTGTGTCGTATCTCCTAAACTTCGATTCGATCTAGAAGCTATTGCGTATAAGAAGGGCATCAAATTATGACAACGGAGAGCTTGCTTGACGTTGTCCGATTGGATCGACGAACTGACGTCGTCTCCATGTGCGGATAATCCACAGGATTAACTTATTCCCATTCCAATTAACTACCAGACGCGCGTCATTAGTCTAAGCCACGACTTGGGCAGCCAAACTAATACAATCTCTCGATGACACGATCGACATGACGTATGCGCCACCACGACGACACGATAAACACGACCTTAATCGGTAGGGATTACCTAAATCCGTTTCGTGAGATTGCGACGTGCCATGCCATCGGTGCGCGATTGCGTTTAATTACTTATGAGTAGAACGCAGGTTTCCCTCCCCCTCCAACCATCCAGCGTCGCGCCGCCGGTCGCCTGCTCTTAGGCCAGCGTGCCGTGCCGTTGGCCGTCTGCTCACGCCAATTTAGAGTGGGGAGAGATTAGGGTTCAAGGCCTCAAGGGTTGGAGAGCTACCGAGTCGGAAGGAGACAGAGACAGGAGAGGATTGGATTTACCGATTTGGAGTGGTCAGCAAATGCTGGCTGTGGGTTGGACTGGAGTCAGCCATCAGGAGTCTTGAGCCGGCTGCGGGCTACCGGCTGGTGGTGGCCTGCTAGGTTGGGCTTTCAGGCAGCCCACTGATTCACTGAAGTGATGAAGTATGATGAAGAACTGATGATTGATATTTGATAATTGATCCTCTCCCGTCTTTCTAATTTTTAGGGGTGATAGTACATACCCGGCACCCGCTGGCTCCGCCCGGGGATGATTGGGCTAGCACCAATGTAGAGAATTTTCGTGTCAGTGGATAAGGACAAGTCTTGGTTGGGCACCTCCACAAACACAACAAACTTCAACGCAGCTTATACCGGCAGCGACAACACTGATGACAGCAAACTAGCAAGTGCGCATGGGGCCCCATGTACCAAACGTGCACGCAATTTCGGGGCCTGCTATCACCAGTCAATGGAGATGCGCGCATGGAATCGCACCACTTGGTCGCACCGCGCCCCTGATGGGGATCAACCCGGCGATTTTCGTTCACATTTGCCGCTTCAGAACATTTCAGAAACAAATAATTGATGTGGGGCATGCTAAGATACGTGCACGTGTAAAGACTCATGCACAGACATGACCCTACATATGTGCACTGCGCAAGGAAGACTCGAAAGAGTTTGTCAATTAGCAGCACATCTGAAAAGGTCTTTAAAAGCAGAACAAAACTGGCCGGTCTTAGTTACCCTGTGTTTACAGTTTGCATGTTTCAAGGAAGAAATCAATGTCAGTTTTGTTCAAATACTGGGATAATGGATTAAAAAGGGACAGATCCATCATAGTTTTGGCTCCAGATGTACACTAGCAGATGGAATGGACTCTAGCTAGACTGCCAGGGAAGGTGATCTGTCTCAATCTGCAGGCGCATTGTTTCATCAATGAACGAACCAACCACATAAACAACACTAGTGCAGGAGGGCCTAATTCGTTTAGATGTTTACACTAGTGTTTCTACGCGTTTCCACCGCGACAAACCTAGCTAGGGAGCATATGCCTAGCCTCTACATAATCAGTGACTTGAATTGACGTGCACAAATTAAACATTATCTTCTGGCTGATCGTGCCTCCAGCCAGCCCATCTTGTGCACTAGCTTTCTTGTTTTGAGTTAGACCTGACTAACTGAGTTCCTTTGAAGGGTTGGTGGGGTAGGTGGGGAGTGGCCGAGGAGGGAATTTTATTTTTAAATAATATATTTTAAAAAGTTAATTATATAAATCTATAATCGATTTTTTTTTTACAAAACTATCCCTCTGTCGTCATTTCAATTGACGATAGGGACATCTCCAATGGCATATGCCTACTCTAGATAAGAGCAATTTAAGGACTATTTATTTATGTAATTCTTTTTAAAATGTATTATTTTAAAAAAAACTCGCCGAGTAGGGACCTGCTCCTAGCAGCAACCTTGTTGGTTGAAAACGATTCTTCTAGTCCCATGAAAGCATGTAGCAAAGCATACTCTAGTATGTGTTATTATTAAGCATTCTGGGAATTCGTTATGTTACCGCAGGCAGTTGGCTACATGCCTACATACTCAATTAACACCGTGCATTGGTTTGTGTTTAGACTATAGATACACACGTGCTCCGCTATATCTTGTTTGGAACTATAAATTTTACAGGTTTTATCCTAAAAAAACAGTTTAATAATCAGGGGGAATCCGTGATCCGAATAAGGCCTTAGCTGCAACCAGAGTTTGAAGAATCGATTGGCTAGAACCGCCCGTTTCTCGGTTCAGTCCATGACTGGTTTTGTAAATTTTATTCGTTTTTTTTAAACAAAGGTAAAATTTGGTCGGTTTAGCCCCTAAACCACCCCTGGCCCTGGTCACAATCATAGACGGAATGTACACTATTGCTTACTACATACGCTCCAAATATCAAATCTTGGAAGAGCTCCGGTTCAAAATTAATTTAGCCAAAAAGAGGTGGTTCCGAATTTTGAAATCCTGACTGTGAAACCTTTCTGCCCATTGGACGCAAACCCCTGGTTTATCAGGTACAATTGCTAGCTTGAGCCGTCAGCGTAACATAACTAGCTATATGTACATCGATCCAGTCCAATGACACATCAGCTGCCTAAAAGAACCTCACCGGATTACTGGAATGTACCTATCACGAGGCTTATATATATGTTATCATCAAAAGATACAAAATGCCTCCCATATAAATATGTACAGTATCCTTTGTCGTATCTAGTATGACACTATATGAACACTGCGATCATCACGTTTGTCCTAGATGGTCCAAAGTCCGAGTCAAGTCAGATATGATCAACTTCCCATTCCTTCATCTATGTCTGTACACGGCGGCTAGCTAAGCATATGGGCGGCTAACCTATAATTAATCCAAAACATTATATATAGTTGTAGCTTTTGACAATTCTTTGGCTTAACCATCTCAAAGTTGTTATGTCAATAAAAGCCTTGATGCAACAATCATCCTCTAGTGTTCCATGTGGTGGTGGATCATTCACCAACCTACTCTATAAACTTTAAACCTTTTGTGAGACGGCATATAGAAGGGAAGGCCTGGCCAACCAAAAGGATCAAAGGGTTATTGGTTAAATGCGCGCATGCACTCGGACATGGGTGAATCCAAGTGAGGCTTGGACGACATGCATAAGGTGTGCTCCTGCCTTTGTCGTCGCCACCATCGGCGAGCTGACATTAGAGCAAGAGAATGAGGTCACGAGGATGGGATTCGGTGGCCTACTAAAGTTCAACATCAAGGGAGTGGAGAAGAGAGATATGTTGTGCTTCATAATGGACATGATTGGCCCGGTCGAGATGGTCATCCGCACCGGCGACGGAAGGAGCATACCAATTACGCCTCACGCCATTAAGTGTGTTCTTGGGATCCTTTGTGGCGGCGGCGGCGCGCTGATGGTGACCCAGGTCGCAGGGACCTCCAAGCTGGCCGAGCTGAAGCGTCTACTTGGGGTACAACAGAACTCCAACATCAAGAACGCAATGCTGATCGCGCGGATTAAGACCGAAGGCACAGACGCTGTCACGATGAGGTGTTTCTTCCTCCTTGTCTTCAGCAATCTCCTTTTCCTGACCACCAACATCAACATAACCAGGAAGAATGCTCTGCTAACAAAGGATCTGGACAAATTCACCAGCATCAACTAGTGCAAGGCCGTCGTTGACGACCTTTAGGAGTTCGTCCATGTCGATGTTTTAGAACCAATTTTATGTAATGATTGTTTGATTCGGGGGTCTCTAGGACTCAAATCATGCAGAGAGAATGACACAGGGATTTTTATACAGGTTTAGGCCTTCTCCGGAGAAAATAACAACCCTACTCCTGTGTGGCTATATTGAGTATGCTGGTTACATATCAAGACAAAGACTTAAGTCTAATGTCTTGTGCTCCTAGTTGCCTCTCCTTTTTCCTGTCGTCTGCTAATTCCGCCCATTATATATATAGTGCTCAAAGTGGGCGGTGGTTTCTCCAGTCCAAAGGGTGCCTCAATGTTTCAGATGATGAAGCAATTACTAGAAATTATTGCTAGAGTAGTAACGTCCCCACGTCGCTAGGCGGTTATCATCAGGGCAGATAGTTTAATCGTACAATTATTCCAGAGAATAACAGCGTATACTAACTGTTCAGATGCCCTAATTAACTGTGCCTACTTGTCTGCAAGCTCAATTAATTGTAGGGTGGTCGTAGCTGACTCAAGGTAGTCAGAGTCGAGATCCCGAGTCGGATCGATTTGCCTCCGGTAGGATCGAATCGTAGTATCGAATCGTAGAATCGGCGATTCTACGGATTTGTAAAAATACACATATTTAACATCTATACTATAAGTTTGTATGATTGTTATATGGTTTACCACTTGCATGTTCCTTAAAAGTAGCTAGACATACTCCAGGAATAAAAAGAGCTTATCATTATCAAGCTCAAGATTGCTCATGCCATAATATAGATATTTGTACTAGCATTACCACACTGATACAATATTTTGCATGCTCCTTGTTTATTTATAGTTTCATTCTCAGAAATTAATATCAACAAATTTTGCTCTAAAACAAAATATCAGCAAAGCCTGGCCTCTAAAAAAAATTGCCCTAAGTCTCTACGAGTAGGATCGACAGTGAGATTTGGATCGACAGGCTGTCGTGGGTTCGTAGAACCGTAAGACTCTAAGAGTAGGATCGCGATCCTACCGACCTTGAGTAGGATCGGATCGGCAGTAAGACTTGGATCGACAGGCTGTCGTGGGTTCGTAGAGTCGTAAGACTTTAAGACTTGGATCGCGATCCTAACTACCTTGAGCTGACTTGGTCGTAGAAAAACTTACGATCACGTGGTGGTCGTAGAAGAACTTACGACCATGAGGTAGTCGTAGAAAGACTTACGACTATGGGGTGGTCGTAGAAGAACTTATGACTATGAGGTAGTCGTAGAAGGTCTTACGACTCCAGTTTCTTCCTTATGAACATTAAGGGGTATACTCAAGAACCATATGATGGTATTATTATCCATAATAAGAATTACAAATAAATAATTAAATGAGGATTATTAGATCCTCATCATCTAGCCTCCCAGCTTCAAGTGAAAGTAACTTACTTGAAAAAGGAGCCGTAGATGATCTTACGACCAGAAGGTGATCGTAGAACGGTGGTCGAAGGAAAGACTTTTCGACTGGTATTTCATTTGACCAGAAATAGACTTGGTCAAGAAGGTTGTAGGAAATCCTACGACGACAAGGTGGTCATAGAAAATCTTACGACTACAAAGTGGTCGTAATATGGTTAATCGGAAGTAAAACCTTTCTGACTGGTATTTCATTTGACCAGAAATAGACTTGGTCAAGAAGGTAATTTCGCTTGATGTGTAAAGACAGACTCGGTTTTCTCGAACAGAAAAATTAAAGAATCTCAATCGACTCTCATAGACCTGTCTGTTGGAGCGGTTCCCAAAGAGGTGGTTACTGTTGGGTTGCCACATTTTTAACTCAAGTGTGTGGTTATAAAAACTTACCGTGGGTGTGATTCTAGGGTTTTTACTTTTCCCCAATCACTCCAACTGTTCATCGAGCTCTTGCATTCTCTACCGCCAACCAAGCCGTACACCCTCTAGAGACCTTCCCAAATCCAAATCTCCCTCTCTTGAGAAAGGTGGCTGGAACCGCTTCTTAGTAGGCAGAATCAGAGATGGATGCGGCCAAGATGAAGGCTTTGGTCGCCGCCGAGAAGATCCCGAATAAAGAGTTTGTGAAGTGGATTGAGGCTGCTGGGCAACATTGGCCGTCGGGGGAGATTGGGCAGATTCCCGTCTTCTAGGCGTACTGTGAGTGTGGCCTTCGATTGCCTGCTCACCCTTTCCTCACACTCGTACTCGAACACTTTAGGGTGGAATTGGTGAACCTCGTTCCCAATTCCATTACAATGTTAGGTCTGTTCGTATACTTATGTGAGGCTAGCCTGGGGATTCTGGTCGACTTAGAGCTATTCCAGTATTTCTACGGGATGACCAGAATAGCGGGAATCACCGATAGCTGTGGTATAAAGCTCCACGACAAGAAGTTGAAGGAGTACATTCAGATGTTCACCCGGTCATCATGGCCGGGATGGATGAAGAGGTGGTTATACTAGGAGACGACCAGTGAAGACAACCTCTCTTTTGCTGGGAAAGTTGCTGAGAAGATTTTTTCCTAGGATTCGACTCCCAAGGATCTTGGACGTCGCCCCTTACATTCAAGCCATCAAAGACTTGATGGAAGAGGGGCTCATCAGATGGCACGTGGTGAAGGATTTCATCACACGCCACATTAGCCCTCTGAAGAAGAGAGCTCATCCCATGTGGAGGTACTTGGGGCCAAAAGACCCAACCAGAGATTACGAGAAGGGTAAGTAAATTTTCAACTTAGCTCTCTTTCTGTTAATTTCGAACCTAGCTGTTGAAAGTTTATGTACTCCTGCAGATCTCTCACAAGCGGAAATTGATGCTCGAGTCAAGCTCGTTTGTGAGAAATCCCCGCCACCTAATATGGTGGCTCCTCAAATCCTAGCGATCTTCTCCACAGAGGATAAGATAGAACGCTTAAAGGTAATCAAATGTTGATTTTATCTTTAGGATCTCGTAGTCGTAGAAATTCTTACGATTATGAGATTGTCGTAGAAAAACTTACGACTAGGTACTGGTCGTAGAACAACTTACGACCATGGGATTGTCGTAGAAAAACTTACGACTAGGTACTGGTCCTAGAAGAACTTACGACCATGGGATTGTCTTAGAAAAACTTACGACTAGATACTGGTCGTAGAAGAACTTACGACCACTTAGTAATATTTCTTTTTCAAATTCCTGCAGAAAGTAGGCGTGGGAGACCGTCAAGATGATGAGGAAGTCGAATTGATGGTCGTTGGCTTGGAGGCGGAACAAGTTAAGGCTCCTCTGGCCAAAAAATGTCGACTTGTCAAGACCGTCGACCAAAAATGGGCAAGCTCCAGTTCAGCTGCTTCAATCTGGCCTTTTGAGAAATTCCCTGTAGATATGGCTGCTGCAGGGAAAGCCGGGGCGATTGAAGCGATCGAAGCTCTCAAACGCAAAGCTCCCAAGGCTAAGGTACCCTTATACTATGACAACATGACTTTTGCAGTTTCTGCCTCTCGTGGCTTTGTCAAGTAACTAGAAAAGGGGAACTAGAAGATTTTTATGTCTTTTGTGAAGGAAACCGCTGCACCGGCAGGGCCTATAGTCAAGGAAAGTGTTGCTCTTGGGGTGGTCGAGACAGATCTCGGACATCCGGAGAGTCAGGAGGCTCAAGGAGCGGCAATTCTCGCTCTAGACCCACGATTAGACGTGGTCGAAGAGAAGAAGTCGAAGAAATATTCTTTGGGAAGGTTTCTTCTGGATTCAAAATTAGGTCCAGGAAACGAAGGTCTGTAAAAATGCAAAAGTGTAAGAGCAGTATTTACCTTTTGCTTTCTACCATTTGACGTGTTTTCCTTTTTGTAATCTTAGCCCGTCTCCTCCAGCCCTCAAGGACGTTCCTGTTGAGGAACCCACTGCTATTTCTCCGACAGTTGGAGACATGACAGTGGAGGTGGTCAAAGGTTTGTCCACCGTTCATGAGGTGGAAGGAGTCGTTGTTGTTGAATCGACTGCGAGCACGGGAGTGGTCGTGGAGGTAGAGGCGAAAACGGCGCATGATGCGGTAGAAGCATCTAGCCAAGATGGCGGATCGTCCAACCACCGTGCCAGGAAGGAAGTCGTCGTAGACGTTCCACCCGGTCCCCAAAGTAGAAGCTTCCACCACCGAATTAGAAGAAGAAGAAGAATACATCAACTTCTTTACTGAGTTCTTCGGCCCAGCTCCCGTTGTGGGGTCTTCTACTTTCAGGTCTCGTAATCAAGTTCCCCACCCCAAGGACATTCCTAACAGGGGAATGTTTTCGATGACGAGCATCTCAAAAATGTGTGGTGGAATCGAGTTCAAGAGATTAATGAACTGAAGAACCCTGCAATAATATTCTCTTCGTTTGTTCAAACGAGCATTAACATAAGTACCTGCCACCCAACATTTACATATGTGTCTTTTCTCGCTTCTCACTGTCTTTCTTTATGCAGAAATCTTTGGAACAAATTGTCACTGTTGCTGAATACAACCGACAACTTGTTCAACTACGGCAGGAGAAAGCGGTACTTTGTGAGCAGGCAGAGAGATGGTAAGTTACTCCTACTCGTAGTCGTTTATGTTTCAACCACTTGCACAGTGCTTATGGGGATTTGTGAGGACCCCGGCTTATTTGGCTTGTAATGCTTAGTCATCCATTGACCATAGCATCACAAACAAAATAACCCGTGTCTTCGAGATATGTATACTTCCCAGAAATGCAGTATACACACCCATTTACAAAATTATGCATCAAGTTCATACAAGACATAGAACCAAAGCACGAACTAGATTAAACAAAGGACATACATAATAGAGAGTTATTACAAAAGGGGCCGACCGGCCAAATACAACTAAGAGAGTTAAACAAACAGCGGAAGCAAAAGCCATAAGATGGCAATAAACAAAAGCCATACGGTTTGCCTAAAGCCCACAAGGCAACCGACCGGGCCTCCAAGCTAGTCGTCCCAACCACCGCACATCTCACAAAAGTAGTGCCCTTGGGGCTCCACCTCCTCTGCAACAAATTAATTAAGCAAAGCAAATGAGTACAAAAATGTACTGCAAGATCGACATGTAGAGTGTGAGACCTATACATATGCTACATGCAAGCTCATTTAAGTGGAGGTCAGAGGTTGTTTTCAAAGATAAAGCAAGTTTTCATTTGCAATAGTTAATTAGATTCAAAGCAGTTTTGCAATTCATTTTTAATTTGCAATTAACAACAAGATAACAACATAATAACAAAAGATAGATGACAACAACAATCCTGGAAGTGACTAACCAAATAGTCACCACAACAATAGCATGAATTACCCATTCATACCACCCATGTCAAATTTTAATTAAAGGTTGTAGTCTAATTCTTGCGGGAAATAACCAAGCTTGTCCATAACCTAGGACGAGGCTATTCGAATAGATTTAACCCTGAAGGGGTGTACCAATGTACCCACACGCTAGACCGCCTTTTCGCCACATGATTAAGCACACTTCCTTTGGTATGCCGGCACGGCTAAGTCCTACGAGACATTTCCAATGGATGATGCTAATTAAGAGCCGCGACAACCCAAAGGGTAGGATGCACCGGCCCAGCCTAAGCAACTGCGGGTGCTCCCAATCCCTATAAAAATATTTTAACCACCATCGACTCATAATTAACACCCCCCAAAGTACTTAGCCAAGAGAGGTCCCATATCCCCCTCGTGTGGTTAGCACGCAAAATTGCTCGGATCAATGGCGCAAGTAATTCGGTCCTTGGGGACTTAGGCACCATTCCAGGCACCATTCTACACACCATAAGATCACACCAAACATCCATTGTGCCCAAGTCAAATAGTTTTCATTTTTAGTTTTATTTTGACTTTACAAATTAACAAAGCACAAGTGTGGGACATAATGGAATAATAATTAGATTTGTGTGATCACGATCATCGACTAAGTCGATGACCGCCCAATTCTACCATACGCTAAGCATTTCTAAGCAATACCAACACGTGATCTACTAAGTGATGAGAGCTCATCCAACGAACTCTACATCACAGCAAGATATTCCTAGGCTTAGTAGTAGAGAATGAACATTTACCTACAGAGTATGCATCTATAGGATCAACTACTCGATAACCATTTAACAACAAAATAGAGCATGCGTACATACACTTTGCAAACAATATATTAGACTTTGAAAGTAATGGGATTAAACATGATCAAACTGCTTGCCTTGCTGGAGCTTCTCACTATGCTGCAAAGGGTCACTCACAGGATCAACGCACTCGTCGGCACCTAACAAAAAAGCGAAAAAGAACCGATAAGAACGACGAAAACCGAAAAGACTCAACAACAAACTTTCTCCAAATGCTTTGAAATTTTTACAGCAGCAAGATCATGATTTTTAAGGAATTTAGCAATAAGAACCAATTGATTTGGATTCTCAATGCAAAATTTATGGCCAAAACAATTTTGCTCAGCCTGGAAAATGCTGGAAAATAGAAATCGGTTACTGTTCATCCGAATTAAATTCCTTAGCACAATTTTCCAAAGTGGTGTTGCACCTGGGATTTTTATGGTAAGTCAAGCACCTCATGAGATGAATAATACAATTGAGTTCACCTCATTTGGAGCTAGTATGCATTTTCTATGATTTTTCAAAGATATGCACACAAGAACAACACAAAATGCACCCACCAAGATTTTGAAAACAGTGACATGCCTAAAACCTATTCTACCATTTAATGAACTAATAGAGGAAGCCAACACAATTGGATTCACTAAAAATGATCTATAGAGAATTACTTATGCAATTTACAAGTTAAATGCAATTTTTAGAATAACATTTAAAGTCTATTTCTAAACCAATTTACCATTTCATTTTCTGGAGCCGAACTAAGCTTACAACCATTTTTATATTAAAGCTGAGTTCAAACCAGAGCTAACAAAATTTGAATCAACTCAATTGGAGCTAAAATGAAATAGTTATGTATTTTTGAAGTTCATTACCTTTTTCAGCTCATAAATAAATCCCACGGGAATTCCTAAAATCCATATCGATGTGGAAAAATGTGGGCCGTTGAGATTGAATCGGACGGCCCACAAGGAACGGGACAACGCGCGCGCGCCCGCGTGGAACCAACGAACATGGGTCGTTGATCTTGAATCCAACGGCCCAGGTTGAATCATGCGCGGCGTGTTTGAAACTCGTGCGCGCGAGGGATCTGTGATTGTGGACCGTAGATCTTGCGATGGACGGCTCACAGTGAATGCAACCCCGTGCGTGCGCACAGTCCCCGCGAAATCCTAACCACAGATCCAGAAATGAACGGTGCACAGCTACCCCACCAAAACGCACGCGCATAGTGCGACTTAAGTGCGTGGGACCCGCATGACAGCGGCTCATTAGCCCGCTTAGGACAGCCGTTAACGGTTAAACCCAATCATTAGCAGTTAACGAACTGATTTCGCCCTAATGACTCAGCTACAGTTGTCGCCCCGTCCGACAACGCACCCGAGTGGCTTCCTCGGCGAATCGCCGGCGACTCAGGTCACGGCGACGCAAACGGGCGATGGTCTAAGGTGTGCAATAGCCGTGCGCACCTAATGGTGGTGGTGGCAACTCCGGAGGAGCACTACACCGACGGCTAGCCGGCGAGGGGCGGCCCTACCACACACGGCTAAAAGCAAAACAGCAAAAGAGCTCCACTGCGATTCAACCAAGCAGTGCCTGAGCATATAGGGGCTACCAAGAAGCTACCTGGATGACGCAGAGGGATAGGGGAGGACGGAGCAGCTCCGGCGACGGTTGACCTTGCCGGCTCCGAGGACGACGATGTGGAGAAGACGGCCTAGGCGAAATGAGCAAGGCCGCATCATCGGATTAGCTCCAGTGAAGCTCTAGGAAGGTTCTAGAGCGAGGAATTGAGAAATGGAGCACTCACCGGCGTCGGAGATGAAAAGGGGTTGAAATCGGCCGAAAAGGGGGAATCCAAAATTCAGCTGCTCCCTGAAGTGGCAAACCAAAATTGAATTAGGGGTTTTACTCCCGGTGATGAGTGGCTCAAAATGATGCGAAAGGATTCGACGAAGGACCACGGGGACCCTGTCTTCACCATGAGCCCGAGGTCCAGCAATGGCGGCCGAGGTGGTTTGGGGTGGTTCGAGCTGAAGCAAGCCACGAGCGAGCATGCAAGAGCTGCGGGGTGTTTAAAGAGTGCCAAGGAAGAGAGCTGAGGGCTTAAGTAGGCGAGAGGGCAAAGGATGGAATGGGCGGATGCTCCACCGTCAAACCCGCTGCCATGGGCACTTCGAGCGCGATGGGAGCAGGTGAGGGATAGAGGAAGGTGACTTCGGGGGCAAACGCACGTTGGGCATTTAATGCGCGCAGAAGGACCCGTTGGCGAGGACGCGGAGGTGACCAGGCATTGCGCTGCACATGCTGCCGCTGCGCAGGCCATGGCGACCGCGCTCGTGCCCGCGCGAGGAAGGAGACGACGTGCCACCGTCCGATTTGCATCTGACGGCTCCCACGCGATCGAGGCGGCACCGCTCCTCGCAAACGCCCACCGTGCGATGGCGATCCAACGGTTGATGACGCGCGCGCCCGTGTGTCCGCGCCGGTACAGCTAGGCGGTTCGACCGCGTCGATTGGCTCGAGCCCGAGCCTGGCTCGCGCCTAAGGAATAGTACAAACCATTTAGGGTTTGAATTTAAAAGCTGAGTTTGGAAGAATTTTTAGAGGTAGCAAACTAACTCCAAAAATTCTGAAATTTTTACTGGAGGTTCCCCACTCCAAGATTAACCTTACATAAAATTTCTAGAGGTTTTACATACTGCATTCTTCTCAAGAAATTCCTCAAGGGTATGTTCTAGGGTTTGACCAATTGAAAAATTGGTTTGACTTGCCTCCAAAATTTATCAAATAATTTCTAAAAATTATAAAAATTTTCAGAGGGGTCACACATCATCCCTAGAACCTAGAAAAAAATAATTCCCAAGATTGGCACAAGATTTGTGACAAAGTTGAATAAGGGTTTGACTTTAGTCAATAGGAGATTTGTGTTTTTGAATTCCACCACTCTTGACAAGAATTAAAGGAAGGTTCAAGGCTTTCAAGATGTGAGAAAAATTTTAATTTCTACACATTTAATTACATTTGAAACACACACCCATAAAAGGTTACATTTGAAACACAAACCTGGGTTTGGTTCCATTTGTACATTTGGGATGTTAGAGGATTGTCATAGAAAAACTTACGACTACGTACCAGTTGTAGGACTTACGACCAGAGAATTATCGAAAAAAAAACTTACGACTAGGTACTGGTCGTAGAAGGACTTACGACCAACGAATGATCATAGAAAAACTTATGACTAGGTACTGTTCGTAGAAGAACTTATGACTAGGGAATGGTCGTAGAAAACGACCACTTGTACTATGCTCATGTCTGCTCTTCACCTCTGTAGGTTCAAGAGCGACGAAAAAACCCTGGCTGATTCACTCGACTACGAGAAAGTCAAAATGAAAAAGCTAAGAGAAAGAAGCCCTTTTGAAGAAGTTTCAGGAGGCAAACTTCGCAATTCAATAGTTGTAGGGACGAATAAACGGTAAATTCTGAACTTAAGACCGCTTATGATAATGACCATCTTTTTCCTTTTCTATCTTTTATTCTTTTTCAGAAAAAGAGACCGAAATGGGGAAGCTTGAAATCAAGGACAAAGAAAAGATCTTGGTTGTTCACGAGATTTCCCGCATCGCCAAAGAAAAAGATCAGGAGGTCAAGTCGTGGGAAGAATGATGTGCAAAGAGCACTAACTCCCATGACAACAAAGTCAAGAAGTTAGATTCTCGACTAGCAGGTAAGCAACTCTTTACGTGCGACCAGTTTTCCAGTCCTTTAAGGGTTATTTTGTCTGACTAGTCTTACTCTTTTGAAAGCAAGCAGTTGAAATAAACAACTCTGTGAGGCTTCGACTCGTAACCAGGAGGAGATGAAGTCGATGAAGATTAATCTTGAGGACCACATTTCCCTTTTGAGAAATGTACTTAGCGGGCTACGTGCTGAGGAGGTCACTCCTTGTAAGGACACGATGATTGCTCACACGAGTACTATTGGAGAACAAGTCGGGACTTTGCAAGAGTTAGCGACTACTCTGAAGACCAACCAAGTTGATTCGGTAAAAGAGGCGATAGAAGTCGCAGTAAGTTTTGTTCTGGCAAAACTCAAAGCTTATGACCCCAACCTTAATCTGCAGCCAATCGAAGTCGACTTCGACTGCTCTGAAGGAGAAGGGGAGCGGTTGATTGAAGAAATGCAGTCAGTCAGCAAGAAGGTCATAGAGGAGATGCAAATAGGATCTTCCTCGTTAGAGCAGTTTGTAGTAGGGAACTTTTAAAGACAAGCTTTTTGAGTATGAATATATGAATCCGCTTTTTCCTACAAATCATCTTGTCGAGTAGTTAGTAACTCATAAGAAATTAAGACTAAGAATTGAAGTCATATTAATAACTTTATCCTAGCCCTCGACTATTTGGTTAGTTTATTTAGATAAACTAAGTAAATAGTGTGAAAAGGGTTTTCTTAAAAAAGAGAGAGATGTTTGGCTAACTTAAAGTTTTCGATCACAATTATCATGCACTTGTCGAAAGAGTAGGAACAGGTTGACATTAGGAAGTTCCTTCTAGTGGGCAGGACCACGTGCAGAAAGGAAAGACTTTGACTAGGTGATATTACCCTCTCTGATCATGTTAATGAAATCAAGAGCGGCAACTTGTGTTAGACAAACGTCTAGAGTACCTTAAAAATTCATTCAACCTATTCCAGTGCACTTGGTAGGTTTGCTCTGGTAGTAAGAGTTATAAACAGGACGACGCTAGCAAGTTCCTTCTAGTGGGCAAAACCACGTGCAGAGAGGAAAAACTTCAACTAGGTGTTGTGTCTTTCTCCGACCAATTGGAACGAACCGAGTTTACCAAAAGTAGTCGAATAAATTATAAAAGTGTACTCTGCTTAGTATATTTTTTTTTCAAAATGAATGAAGAAATAAACTAAGGTGATAAGAGTATGCTTGAAAATATTTCGACCATATTTTTTGAACCTGAGCTCTTTGTGTTGGCAGCAAAAGTGAGGAACAAGTCGACACTAGGAAGTTCCTTCTAGTTGGCAGGACCACATGCAGAGAGGAAAGACTTTGACTAGGTGATGTTACCATCCTTTCGACCAGTGTAAAGAAAGACTGGGTACTGGTCGTAGAAGGACTTACGACCAGGAAATGGTCGAAAAATTATCAAAGCGCTACTCAAAGTAAGATAATAAAGATAGAAAAAACCTGATGCTTTATTGTAGGGTTGATTGGTTACACAAAAAATTTGCGTAATTGGTCGATGTTCCAAGAATTAGAGAGAATTCGGCCGTCTTCCATTGCTAGTCGTACCGAACCTGGTTGCGTAACTTCGACCACTGTGTAAGAACCTTCCCACTCGGGGGAAAGTTTGTTCCGATTAGACTAGGATTGAATCTTCCTCAATACCAAGTCACCTACAGCAAGGCTGCGAGGTTGGACCTTACGATCATATGATTTACGCAGGGCTTGTTGGTAGACTGTTAAATGGATTAAGGCTTAATTTCTCTTCTCTTCGAGTAGGTTGATGTCATTTGCTTGAAGTTGTGCCTGGGTAGAGTCATTGAAAGTTTCGACCCTTGTCAGCCTGATCTTTAGTTCTAGTGGAAGCATGGCTTTGGCACCGAAAACTAGGAAAAATGGTGTTTCACCTGTAGCCCGACTAGCAGTTGTACGAACTGCCCATAATACTGAGGGTAATTCTTGTACCCAAGCCCCTGAATGTTTGACAAGCTTGTCGAAGACTCGAGTTTTGATTCCCTGCATTATTTGGCTATTCGCTTTTTCGACTGCCCCATTGCTTTGAGGATGGGCAACAGAAGCGTAACACAATTTGGTACCTAACTCATCGCAAAATTCCTGGAATTTTATGCTCAAAAATTGCTTACCATTATCTGTGATTATTCGACTTGGGACCCCAAACTGAGTAATCACACTTCTCATCATGAACCGTTTTGCTACTTCCGTTGTTATCCCAGTCATAGGTTCGGCTTCAATCCACTTTGTGAACGTATCAATAGCCACAAAAAGGAATTTGAAGCCACTTGGAGCTTTTGGGAACGGTCCTAGGATATCGAGACCCCATGTCGCAAAAGACCAAGATAGAGGAATTGTTTGTAATGCTTGAACCGGTTGGTGTATTTGCCTGCTATAAAACTGGCATTGTACACACTTTTTAACCAGCTCTTTGACATCATAGAGGGCTTGTCGAAAGGCCTTTCTGACCAGCGTTCTGTAGGAAGCATGAGTTCCACAAATGCCCCCGTGTATATCGTGAAGGAGGTTTAATCCTTCTCTCTGCGATATGCATTGCATGAGTACCCCGCTGAGTGCCTCGTTTATAGAGGACTCCTTCGACCAAAGTATACATTTGGCCTTTCAGGAAAAGCGGCCTGCCTCGAGATCATCATCGGGTATTATACCCGTCTAAAGATACTCATAGGTGGGATTCATCCAGGTATCCTCGTATTCTAGAGAGGCTATCTCAATAGGAGTTGTCTCTGGTGTTTCGATCAGAGACGGCTTTTGGACCTACTCCAAGATGACTCCTTTTGGTACTTGTGATCGGGAAGAAGCCATTCGAGCAAGCTGATCTGCGAGGAAATTATCGTTTCGAGGGATAAATTGTACCTCAAAACTGAAAAAATGCTTTTCAAGCTTTCGGACTTCTGATATGTACTGAGACATGGTCGGGTTAGAGCACTGGTACTCTTTTCCGACCTAATTCACGACTAATTGAGAGTCTCCTCTCAAGAGTAGTCGTTGAATCGCGAGCGTTTTCGCGGCTTGTTTGCCAGCCAGTAAACCTTCGTATTCTGCCACGTTGTTAATGGCCTAAAACTTTAATTGAATGACATACATTAAGGTCTCTCTAGTAGGAGATTCCAAGACCACCCCAACCCCTGAGCCGCTTAATGTAAGTGACCCGTCAAAGTACATCATCCACTGGTCGTGGGTATCATACTGGGGATCCTGAACATGTTTAGGATTTGTCCATTTGGCGACAAAGTCTACCAAGATCTGGTATTTAATGGCCATTCGAGACACGGAATAGAGGTCGAACTCCCCAAGTTCTACTAACCATTTTGTCATGCGTCCCGTTGCTTCTGTGTTCTGGAGGACCACTCCTAAGGGAAATTCAGATGACACAATTATCTTTTGCACCTGAAAATAATGCCACAGTTTTCTCGAAAACATGAGGAGGGCATACATAAGTTTTTGAACCTGAGGGTGTCGCTCGTTAGGTCTGTGTAAAAATTCACTTACGTAGTAAACTGGTCGTTGAACGTTTTCATGTTCTGCGACTAGTACTATGCTCACTGCCTGTGGTGTGGCAGCTAGATAAATTAAGAGTGTCTCTTCTAGTTTAGAAGAAAGCAAAATAGGAGCACTCGTAAGATACCTCTTGACATCCTCAAAGACAGCGTTTGCCTCTTCTGACCACTCGAAATCCTCGTGCTTCCTTAGAAGTTTGAAGAAAGGTAGTCCTTTTTCTCCCAGTCGTGCGACGAAATGACATAAAGCCGCCATGCACCCTGTGAGTTTCTGGACTTCTTTTTCGTTGTCAGAGGGCACAATTGCACGATGGCCTTTATCTTTTTGGGATTTGCTTCGATTCCTTGTGCAGAGACAAGGAATCCAAGCAATTTTCCTAAAGAGACTCCAAACACACACTTCTCAGGATTGAGTTTCAGGCGGTGTTTTCTGAGGTTGTCGAATGTTTCTTGCAATTCAGAAACGTGATTAAGTCGCTTGATGCTTTTTATGACTAGATCACCAACATAGGCTTCCAAATTTCGACCTAGTTGAGGTGAAAAAGTCGATTGCATCAAGCGCTGAAAAGAAGTGCCAGCATTGTTAGAACTAATGGCATTTTCACATAACAAAATATTCCAAATGGAGTAATAAATGTGGTCTTTTCTTCGTCTTCTAAACACATATTAATCTGATGGTAACGAGAACATGCATCTAGAAAACTTAATGTTTCACAACCGACAGTAAAATCAACCAACTGATCGATACGAGGTAAAGGGAAATCATCTTTTGGACAAGCTTTATTGAGATCAGTGAAGTCTACACACATACGCCACTTGCCATTAGACTTCCTAATCCTTATAGGGTTGCCCAACCACTCTAGGTGGTCGACTTCTCTTATAAATCTTGCTTTAAGTAGCTTGTCCAATTCTGATATGATAGCATCTCATCGATCAAGTGCAAATCTCTGCAATTTTTTGTTTTATGGGTATCTTGTCAGGCCATAAAGCTAGCCTATGCTCGAGCACCTCCCTAGGGACTCCGGGCATGATAGATGCTTGTCACTCGAAGACATCTGCGTTAGCTTGGGGGAAGTGACAATGGTGTCTTCCTATTTGGGGTCAAAAGTATCCCCGATGCGAACAGTCTTCGAGGGCTCCTCTAGATCCAGAGGAACCTCTTTGACCTGGTCGTTTAGCTTTGGTGTAGCTTTAGGCTTCGACCGCTTGGTCGAAGGCTGCTTCTTGCTTTCTTCTCGAGTTAGTATCTGGCCAACCATCTCGAGGGATCGACGGTCACACGTATGCGCCATATTTTTATCACAGTGAATTATGATTACTCCTTTGGGACCTAGCATCTTAAGACATTGATACCTATAATGAGTAGCCATTAAGAATTTTGACAAAGTTGGTCGTCCGAGTATGACTTTATATGCTGTATCGAAATCGACCACATAAAAGGAGATTTTTTTCTATCTTGAAATTGCTTGGAGAACCAAATGTTAAAGGAAGAGAAACTTGGCTAGTAGGTTTGGCCGAAGACCCCGATACAATACCATAAAAATAGTATCGTACCGGTCTTACCTTGGTCCTGGATACTTGCATCTCGTCTAGGGTACTCGTAAACAAGATGTTTAACAAGCTGCCACCATTAATCAACACTCGATTTACTCAATAGTTGTTGATGGTGGGCTCGACCCCGATCGGAAACTGACCTGGTCGAGTAGAAGGGATTGGACAATCATCTTCTTGAAAGAGATGGTGACTTCCGACCACTTCGGTAATTTATTGACAAGAGAAGGGTCAATGGATTTTACCTCACGTTCGACAGTCTTAAACTGTCATTTTGACTCGTATGCCGATGATCCCCCATAGATATGCTTGATGGTATGCTCAGAATCTTGGAATGGTATCTCCTCGTCATCGTCCGACTGCTTACGACCACTCGCTTGCCCTACCTGCTCGAGGGTAGGAAGTGGTCCTTTGTTATTGTAATAGTCCTTGAGTTTTCGTTGGAAAACCCGGCAGTTGCGAAGGTCATGTCATTCCTTTTTATGGAAAGGGCACCACAAGGCTTGTCGTTCTTCCGCTCGGGACGCTTAACTTTGCCTCGATCAGAGTATGGCTTGGAGCCTTGAGGCTTCTTATCACTTACGGCCAAGACTTCCTTGGAACGGTCGACCTGAGGCTTCTGGCCCTTGATCTTGTTCTTGTACTTCTTGGCCTTCTTATCCTTCTTCTTACCACTTTCGCCCGCTTCTTGAGGAATTTTATCATCTCGATCAATAGTATTATTCCATTCGATTGCTTCAGTAGTAGTTACATATCGATCAGCCATCTCGATGAGCTCGGCGACAGTGGTAGGAGGATTTAAAGCAATATCCTCTGTGATTCTTGTACTACGGACTCCCTGCTTAAAAGCTTCGATGATAGAAGAATGTGAAACTTCAGGTATGGAATTTCGAACCTGACTGAAACATCGGATGAACTGGCGTAGAGTCTCAGGTTTGTTTTGTCTCATCCTGTGCAGGTCTTCTTCCTTCCCAGGACGATGGTAGGTGCTCTGGAAATTGGCGAGTAGGAGGTCGTAGAGGTATTGCCATGAATAGATCATCTCGAGTGGTTGATTTAACAACCACGATCGAGCAGATCCCTCAAGCACAGTAGGAAGGTAATTTGCCATTACATGCTCTCCTCCTCCTGCTGTTCGAACAATGGTTGTGTAGATCTGAAGGAATTCGATAGGATTTTGAGATACATCAAACTTCTCCATATTCACTAGTCAAAACTGAGGCAGCCAGTGAACTGCTCAGAGGTCGTTTGAGAAAGCTCGACACCCATTAATGACTTCTTGACGCCTTCTTTATGGGAAAGAAGGGTTTATATCACCAGGTGATCATATACGATGATACATGGTTGTGGGTGGACCTGACCTATGATAGGTCTCAACCTTACGAGGGAAATACTCCTCGTATTCCATCTGCTGTTGCATATTTCCGGGTTGGAGTGGTGAACGATCACCTCTCCTGGGAGCTTGTTGATCATCAGGTGTTCGAAGAACTCTTATTCGATTGGAGTTAAGGTTAGGAGAGCAACGTGACCTTTTGTCGCGACGATCTCCACGCGTGAGTTGTTCGAACGACTGGTAGCTGATGGAGTCGTACCACTACAACTTCTGGGTCGATGCCGTTGAGGGTGCTCGAGTTTGGCCATTGTGCTTCGAAGCCTTCGTGTGATCTCTTCGGGGAATAGGTTGTAGCCGGGTGTTTGGGCAAGTTCCCGAGATGGGTTCTCAAGCAGATTGTTGATGTGCTTGAGTTCCTGAGCTTCCTCTGACTGATACTGAACGTGCCCAGGAAGATATCTCTGAGCCGTAATTCTTCTCTGTCGGGTTGTCTCAGGATCGTCCATATCTGGTCCTCAAGTTTGCCTCAATGGAGTGCGATTATTTCGAGGATCTCCCTAACGCTCATCAGAGTGTTGACCCTGTGCATCACCAGAGGTGTCCTTGCCATCACCATGAGGGGTCGCAGTGTGTGATCATCGGGGAGTGTCCTCAGTCCTGTCTCTTGGAGAGTGATCATTATCTGAGGGAAGGACGAAGACCTCTCATTGATGATCTCCACTTGCACTTGAGGCCTCCTCGGTTGAGGAGTAGTCAAAAGACACTGTTTGGCGACTTGGATTAAGCCCCTCCAAAAAGGGGAATTCTAGGTAATAACCGTCTCCATCCGCAGGTGAGTCCTGTGAGGGGATGGTCGAACTCGTAGGAAAAGCATGCTTGACCCCATCCTCTGTGGGGATAACCGGAGAGAGATGACCACCAGATACTGATGAAGCTCTAGAATGATGGCTTCCAGGACTTGCCGTGTCAGGTCGAATGGCCTTAGACGGACTCGAACATTTGGAGGGGGAACCCTTACCATGTTCTGAGTCTACCTTGGAATAGTCCCGATTGTGGTCGGATGGACCCTTGCTCTTTGAGGAAATTGGTCCCTTAGTTGGACGTACTGTTGTGGGGGATAAGGATCCCTCCTCAACTCCATCGGTGGTATGTTCTCCTGGATCTGATCAATGATCTCTAGAGGCGATATTACCATCATATGATACAATTCTCGTCTCATAGTTGAATCCAGCATCCATGTCGATATCTGCGTAATCGGCCAAGTTGAACTAGTTCTCCTTGTTCCACTCTCCTACCATGGAAGCGTTAGAGTTGAGAAAAATGAAGGAAACTTGTTGACCAGAAGATCCACACGGTCGGCACCAACTGTTGGTGTTTTAGAACCGATCTTACATAATAATTGTTTGATTTGGGTGTCTCCACACTACTACAGAAAATGTATTCACAGACGGTTCAAAAACGTTATCACAGATGGTTTCGTGAGCCGTCTGAGTTTATGGGTCAGTGATGATATGAGGTCATCACAGACGGTTTTCAACCGTCTGTGATGCATACTTTCACAGACAGTTATTAACTGAGAACCGTCTGTAATAAGTACTTATCATGCATTTATTTGTGGTCAAACCGCTTAGATGACTTTTCTCTATAAAGCTCAGCGTTGGCTGCTTGTGCCATTAAATCTGACATCATATATATATATATATATATATATATATATTGTTAAATGATCTCTCGGCCACTTTGGGGATGCGTCCGCAACATGAGAAGGATGAGGCAGTAGCCACGGGCAACCTCATTGAGCCCTACAAGTTTAAAAATATGGATGCTAAGAGGCGTCGGGACATCCAATTACGGATGTTGTCGATAGGTAATTGACCTAGATTGAGAAAGTGGCGTGGATTGAGTATCGATTGGGAAGTTGCATCATGTATCGACAACTAACCATTCTTGAGCATGTAATCGTCTTTAAACCTAACAAGAACACCAAGCAACCATTCTCATATTTCAAAAGAATTCTCAACTTGTTGCTTGGTGTTCTTGTTGGGTTTAAAGACAATTACATGCTCAAGAATTGTTGGTTGTCGATAGATGATGCCACTTCCCAAATAAGTACTCACAAGATCAACGCTATTTTCAATATAGCGACTTCCAATTACCTATTGACAACATTGTGTAATTGATGTCCTGGACGCCTCCTTGCATCCATACTTTTTAAACTTGCAGGGCTCAATGAGGTTGCCCGTGGATACCGCCTCATCCTTCTCATGTCATGTGGACTAATTCCCAAAGTGGTCAGACTACTTAATAATATATATGATGCCGGTTTTAATGGCACAAGCATCCACTGCTTGGAGACTTTATATAGAAGAGATTATGAATGGAATGGTAGGACGTACCTGGGACGCAAGAGGTAGGAGAACTGGACCGGCATGAACACAGTTACACAGACAAAGGTGAAATGAATGGCGAGAGACAGCATAGGACTATTAACATCATTACATCACATAGCAAGGGGACTATTAATATGAACTAATTATCAATTCAATTTCAGCATAAGACTATTAACATCATTACATCACTGAGCAAGGGGACTATTAATATGAACTAATTATCAATTCAATTTCAGCATAAGACTATTGACATCATTACATCACATAGCAAGGGGGCTATTAATATGAACTAATTATCAATTCAATTTCAGCATAAGACTGTTAACATCATTGAGCAGTTCATTAGCAAGACAACAAGACTAAGGGTGTCCAAACCCACCACACCAGTAGTAGCCCTCGGCATCCATCGCAGAGCACTAGCCATTTTCATCACAGAGCAAGGGGGGTAGAGACAGAGAGGGAGTAAGGTAGGGTGATACCTCAGTACAGTGCAACCACGGTGGCGACCCCACCACTAGCACAACCCTCATCCATCTCCTTCACCTTGCATAAATCACACAAACATCAGGACACAACTTAAGGCTCAAGCATAAAAATCAAACTCAACAAAAGACATTAAGCTAACAGATCTAGAGGAGAATAGAGGGAGGATGGGGAAAGCAAAGCCCCGCCAGGGCCCGAGCAGGAGAACCAAGCCATGGCGGTGCAGGCGGCACGCGAGGTGGCAGCGTCACCATAGTTGTGTACGACGATTTTCACGCACAAGCACAAGACACTACGACTATCGCATAATCTTGTGCAAAGGCAGAGTGGTGTCACAACCTGTGTCAACGGTGACGAGTTAGGGTGAGCGCAAACCCTAGCGGCGCTGGGGAGTGACGAGTTAGGGCGAGCGCAAACCCTAGCGACCGGGCTCCTACTAATAAAGAAACTTATCACGCATTTGTTCTATTAAGGAACCGTTAGTGATATTATCACGCATAGCCCATAATGGAACCGTCTGTGAAATGGTTTTTTCTCAAGTATATTTATCTTGTATATACACTTTACATGACATGAAGAAATTACATGTTTATATGTCAATTTTGTCATTTAAATATCAATGAAAATTTGCTTTTAACTATATATATATATATATATATATATATATATATATATATATATATATATATATAATTAATTTGTTCCACTAAACCGTCTCTAATATAATTAATATTAATTAATGTAACTTCACCTCCAAACTAGATTTTTTTTTCCAAAACCATCTCGATATATATATATATATAGTAATAATTCAACATATAATTAATATAGTAATTAACTTCACCTCCAAACTTTTTCTCAAGCCTATAATTAAACAAAGTTTTTCTAGTGGCGGAGGCAGGCTGCTATCTCCGTCTTCAATACTTCATAGGCGACGGCGTCGGCATTGGACGGTTCTCGATCATCGCTGAACGGCTTGAAATGCGCCCACCACGACGTGCTCGCTCGAGTGTCTCCAAGACCTCAGATCGTTGAACCAAGAAGAATTGAGCCCATAGGCTCTCTTCCCTTGCTTGAGGGTCTCGGCTCGGTCGACTCGGTCACCGCCGCCTCGATTCTGTTATCCAAGTGACGGCAAGTCTCCTAGAGACGATGCAACGTCGTTTTGGAGGACCACATCGATAACGCGTAAACTCGCCGAAGTGGGAGATCCCGGAAGACACGGCGGAGGAGGATGTCAAGACGGCGGAAGGTGGCCGTCACCGCTCCAAAGAAATTCTCACCGACATAGGAGTGAAGTCACTATTGAAAGCAGTGTTCTTCCACAAAGACGGTTCAACGACAAATGAGAGGTGCTTGTACAAGGCGGCTGTAGGCCATCAATGCCGCGACAAGGAAGAGGTAGCCATTTCTATTTTTTATAAGTATGTGGGGATGATCATCTTCGATGGCGATGATCCTTTTATAAAACAAGGTATAAATTCGAGCATGAGATTTAAGAAACGATCGGGAGCCGGGCGATTGATGCAACGAAGAGACACAACGGGGAGCTGAAGCGGATGGCGACGAAGAAGAAAACGCATTGGGCTGTAGCGATATTATCACAGACGGTTATAACAAAAAACCGTTTGTGATATGTGGTAATATCATAGACGGTTATTGTTAAGAACCGTCTGTGATGTTTCACAGACGGTTCTTTGTTGAAAACCGTCTGTGATATCTAGAATTATCACAGACGGTTATTAACAAGAACCATCTGTGATACTTCACAGACAGTTTTCAACATGAACCGTCTGTGATATTACCTCTTCATAGATGGTTTTTAGCGCAGCCAGTAACACAGACGGTCTCTAAACCAAAACCGTATGTGATTGCATATAATACAGACGGTTTTGGTCAACCGTCTGTGATGAGGCGTCCAGTATTAGCCTTTTTGTAGTAGTGCCAGGACTCAAATCACGCAGAGAGAGTGACACAGGGATTTTTATACAGGTTCAGGACTTCTCCGGAGAGAACAATAACCCTACTCCTGTGTGGCTATGTTGAGCATGCTGGTTACAGATCAAGAGAAAGACTTAAGTCTAATGTCTTGTGCTCTTGATCGCCTCTCCTTTTTTCTGCCGTCTACTGATTCTGACCTTTATATAATGCTCGAAGTGGTCAGCGGTTTCTCCAGTCCAAAGGGCACCTTAACGTTTCAGATGATGAAACAGTTACTAGAGATTATTGTTGGAGTAGTAACGTCCCCACGTCACTAGGCGGTTATTATCAGGGCAGAGAGTTTAATCATGCAATTATTCTAGAGAATAACAGCGTACACTAACTGTACAGATGCCCTAATCAATTGTGCCTACTTGTCTGCAAGCTCAATTAATTATAGGGTGGTCATAGCTGACCTGGTCGTAGAAAAACTTACGATCACGTGGTGGCCGTAGAAGAACTTACGACCATGAGGTAGTCGTAGAAAGACTTATGACTATGGGGTGGTCGTGGAAGAACTTACGACCATGAGGTAGTCATGGAAGGTCTTATGACTCCAGCTTCTCCCTTATGAACATTAAGGGGTATACTCAAGAACCATATGATGGTATTATTATCCATAATAAGAATTACAGATAAATAATTAAATAAGGATTATTAGTTCCTCGTCAGTCTGCAACTGGAACAAGAAGAAAGACAGCACCACCAAGTCTATCAGTGGATGCGCCACCTTTGTGCTTGTAAGTTCCACAGTAAACTTATTCGTTGCATTTAGTTTTTTGCACATTAATAAGCTGTAAAATGTGTAGAGCAGATCACAGTAATTATTAATCTTAGATCCCAGTAAACCAGATCACACACACTAGTAATTTTTCTCGCACAAAAACGTAGTCTACTACACGTAGTAACCATATGTTTCAACTTTAGTAAAACGAATACTAACAAGTAGTAAAATAAGTAGGTCATGTTAACAGTAAATAGAAAGTAGTAAAATAAGTAGGTCATGTTCACAGTAAATACAAGATCACATCCCAGTAAAACAGCTCACGCGTGCCATTAATAGCGATCTGTGCTTACCGCATGCAATAAAAACCAACAAGCAGTAAAAAAATACTATTTTCATGCTCACAATAAATAGAAGCATCACATTCTAGTAAAACATCTTGTGCGTACCAGTAAAAGTGATCCGCACTTACCGCATGCAGTAAATACATGAGCCAACTTTAGTAATACGAATTTTAACAAGCAGTAAATTGTACGTGACAGATCTACTACCTTAACAACCTGAGATGCGTCCACAGCATCAACGCCGTCGAGACTTCTTGCGTCGTACACTTCACGGCTGCTCTCGTCGACAAGATAATCACGGCCAACAGGACAAAGGCTCCGGACAGCATCGACACGTTCAGCAAGCTTTGCGTGAGTTACTAATGTTGTCTGTTAGCAGCAAAACATGATGTTCATTACAGTAATATGGATAATATACAACAATAATTTATTTGTGTCATTTGATGGCCAGTTCAGGAGCAGGGAGGGGACCTATTACCGGCATGGGTGTAACACCCTAGCTATGTGAAAGCCAAGATGTTACCTAAAAGACTAACGTAAACAGTAACACGGAATAATTTCAACCATTTGTCAAACAGTAATACCTTAACCAAATAGAACTCGGAGCGGTGAAGGGCGGCGCGACGAAGGGTAGTGGCTCGGAGCGCTGGTGATTGGCGGCGGCCAATGAGGGGAGGGGGCCGGGGGTTCAGCCAGGAGGCGGCTAGGGTAACATAGGGTGGCGGCTCCCCCAAAGGGGAGAACGGCGGCTGGGAGAACAAAAGTCTAGGGTTTTGGTTAAACTCTCCCTTAAATAGGTGTGAGGTCCTTGCCCTCTTGGGCCAAGGGCCAAAAGTCCAAACACTAATCCCCAATGCCCACTAGATTCTAATTATTATTACTATTAATTCATGAATTACTCACTCACAATACAGGATATTACATTCTACCCCTTAAATGTAATTCAATTCTAATTCTACTCACCGTATTACTCGAAAGAACAATCGAATCGAGAATTAACAATGATAACACGCATCTCGACACCTAACAACTCTAGTTATAGCTCGCTCATGCGAGACTCCAGCACCTAGGTCACTTCACGCCCAACACGGGTGCACCCATGGCACCTCAACGGATTCCGACGTCTTATGCCCCAATGCTCGTCCCGACCTCTCCAGCATACATACCGGACGAGATTCGGATGTGAGATCTTACCCGCTGGTCAACGGCTAACGAAAACCTCAACCCCGAATTTTTTTTTCGGGCACTTACTCAGCACCAGCATGTACCAGACGTTGCGTACCTCACATATGGACCCAAGACGGTCAAAGCGATACGCCAACTGCATAATCCCTACAACTGTTGAAAACGAACCAACGTACCTGGGCCAACTTCTCTTTTGGTACAAGGACACACAATAAGCACAACACACATGGAACACTTGTCCCACTTCTCAATCGGTTTCTCTATCTTAACAAGGAGCAACTCATTTAACCCGAAACACACAACAGAACTCGCTTTAAACAACTGATTTACAAAGAGAAGGCAACTGAAAATAAAGAGCTTCCATCGGAACCACGCAATGCCAACCCTTCACCAAAAGGGTTACATCCAAAAATCGATAACTCATCACGAAAGCAATTCCACTTTCTAATTAGAAAATTTGCGAATGACACCACAAAAGCCAAAGGAGAAAACACTCGAATGGCCAAGTACTTCTTGTTTTTTTTTCCTGAACCGGAAGGAACCATCATGCTAACAAAGAGCCAACTCAAATTGCAAATGACCTCTGACATACACACAACTCAAACAATAATCAAGAGAACTCTTCGCCACCCGAGGAAACATCCTTTGCCTCAGTTTCTCTTTTAGAAATAAGATTCCTCTCAAACCTTGGAAGCCAAATTCATCACATACTGCACGAGTTCAAATCTCTTAACTTAGCATTCTTAAAGATATGCTCAATCCAAAATACATAATCCACCCTTTATGGAAAGGCTCTATTGACCCCACCAAAAATACTCTAGACAACTCCTTCTTGTAGCGAAATTAATTTGACAGATGGCACTCGAAGCACCTCGAAAAAGGGTTTCACTCAATCGCATCACCTCGAACTTTTAAGAATAAACAATTCAGAATCCTCAATACACACGCTCATGTACTACATTAGAAGGGTTCTATCAATAATCATTTTCACTGCTCAAACAGTAATACCTTAACCAAATAGAACTAAGACCTTTCTCTAAAATCCAGCAGAACCTCCGTTGTATAGAAGGCTATACCGGGGGTTCAAACAGTTTAATATAGCAACATTCAACAATCAAATCATCCAATTTAACGAATCATCAAAGGACATCCAGGATAAGCTAAACAAATATAGCATAATCAAAAGGGCATTCACAATCTTCTAATCAACCCTGTTACAAATTATTGAGACTCTACTGAACCACTTAATTTCATCAACTCATTAAACCATCAACCAAACATTCTAACCCATCACGAGAATTAAATGAACTCAATCAACAAATGAATAAGAACATAAATAGGTCATCCATGACCACAATTAAAACATCCACCACGAAGGGTGGCCACAAAACTGAAACTAAAGCAATTATCAATAGTATGAATTTGTGGGTAATTGGCTCAGGTTATTCAGTGTGAGTTGTGTTTATGTGACATGCACCAAGTCTACCCCTTCCCATGCATGTCGCTGCCTCAAGAGGTACCTAGCAAGCACAACACAGCAAGTGTGAGTCCACGACTCAGCAAAGTGCAATAGCAAATCAAACAGCAGCATCATAAATAGTCAAAAGGAATAAACAAATCCATCATGAATAACAGCATTGTATACCACCATCCATCTATTATGACAGCATCATAAATAGTCAAAAGGAATAAAACAATTCCATTAGGAACAACAACAACGTTATAGGTTAAACAACCAAATCCACATCTTATGCAGAAATGCAATGAATATGTCATGGATGCATCTCTTCACTTCTTAGCAATTACCGGTAATGCCGAGTAGGGTACCCGTCGATACCTACTCAAAGCCTGTGCCCTCTAGGCTCAGGGAACAAAAGCCCACACTCCAAGTCATGTAACAGTTCTCACCGACCTCACCAGATTAGTTACATGACTTTCCACGGGTGTGGGGAACAAAGCCCGTCCAATGCATGATGGGGACCTAACGCCCATCCAATGCCTGACGGGGACCTCAAGGAAACAACCCCTTGGCTACCACGTAGTCCAAGGTTCATAAATGAACATGCAGAAATGCAAATGCGCATGTCCATTATCATTATCATGATTCATCATTAACAAGATAGCCTCATTGCTCACCTTTTCCCATCATTCTTGCCATCAACATATAACCATTATCATGTAAGCATCACCATATAAACATCAACATGTACGCATCATCAAGTAACCATTAGCATGCAGCATCATGTAAACATTTCCAAGTAGTAAGCATCATCACTCAACTATGGCATTAGGCTCATCAACATTACTAAGCAATAATCGACATCAATCAACTATGGCATCCATCAAGTATATAATATAATAACTCATTAATAATACTTGCACTTGCCTCAACCGTGAGACGGAAGACAACGATAGTCAAGTTCTAGCCCCGGTGTCCACCACCACCAGCACCACACTCCCAAACTCACATTTTGAGGTGTGAGCGAGACAAGACACAACATCTATGTTGACCAGAAGCATCATTCCAAACGATTCGAACAAATAGCACATCTTGCTCAACACAAGATAATGATATGCTGCTGTCAGATATGGTACCTTTCTGAGGGATTGGCCCATTGGAAACATTCAACTTGTGTAGATGCAATGCATTTCATCTAAAGATGTCCTCAACTGCTTCGATAGCATCCTGAATGCTAAGATCACCATCCTCATGTGCAGCTGATAGGACATGGTAACAACATCCCGTGCCCTTCTTGCACTTAGATAGTATGTCTCTGGAAAAGCATATCCACCAGTGCTGAACATGACCTTCTTAATGGGAGCAAGCTCCAGAAGCTCTTTAAGTGATGATGTCACTCCTTGAACACAAAGTTTAGGGATTGCCAAGCCAAAATCAAGGTAGATCTGGGAGTAAACAGATGCAAGATAGGATACCTCCTTAGAAAATGGATAAGGAGCATGTATTCTCCAAACAGGTATAACAGGTTGACCTTGTCTTCATGTCTACTCCAAGTAACCACCTGATCAGTTCAGTTGAAAACGGCAATATCACTTCCACATGTAGCAAATGTATATTCCTTGTAGGACACAGAGCACGGATCCAATAACAAGCTTACCGGCAGGCACCAAATTCAGCTTAGCGCAGTTGTAGATGTGGAAGGCCTTGCCGACGCTGACGGTGATGAAGATCTCGGTGCCGAGGCACTGCACGGAGAAGGGCACACCGCCCGCCGCGATGAACCTGATCGCACGGAACGGCTTGAAGACCCCCAGGACAATGCGTTCCGGTGCGGCATTTCGTCGAGCACTCTCCGGGCCTCTGGGCTAGAACACGATGAGCAAGGCAGCAAGGGTGGCGTCCATACCCATGGACCCTCGGTGGTAGCGCACGGGCAGTGCCGGGTGCCGGAGGAGCTGAGGGGCCGACAGCGTTAGCTGGGCCGACCCGAGCGGTGACGGTCGGGCCAGGTGAGCCCCGGTGGCGGCGTTGAGGCGAGGGCCAGCAGGAGCAGCAGGGCCGACGCATCCAGACGAGGCCGAGTGGTGGCGGCATTGAGAGCTCGGGCCGACGGGCGAGTGAGCGCAGAGAGAGAGACGGGGACCGGCGGGAGCGGCAGGACCCAGCCCGGCGGCGGCGGCGAGTCAAGGGAGAGCGAGGCAACCAGGGGCCGTCGACATGACACGCGGCGGGAGGTGCGGGTAGAGCTACTAGGCCTGCGGGGGTGGCATCCTGCATGGGTAGGGCACGAACGGTGGGATCGGCGCGGTGAAGGGCGGTGCGACGAAGGGTAGTGGCTCGGAGCGCTGGTGATTGGCGGCGGCCAATGAGGGGAGGGGGCCAGGGGTTCGGCCAGGAGGCGGCTAGGGTAACATAGGGTGGCGGCTCCCCCCAAGGGGAGAACGGCGACTAGGAGAACAAAAGTCTAGGGTTTTGGTTAAACTCTCCCTTAAATAGGTGTGAGGTCCTTGCCCTCTTGGGCCAAGGGCCAAAAGGCCAAACACTAATCCCCAATGCCCACTAGATTCTAATTATTATTACTATTAATTCATGAATTACTCACTCACAATACAGGATACTACAATGGGTCGACGGCAATGCCGCACCTGCCGGAGTTACCCACACAACCCGCCGTGGGGCATTTCTCAAGCCTGCGCATTGCTGAGCGACGCGATGAGATTGTTGGGCAAGGGGAAGCGGCGCCTGGTGATGGATGCACTAGAGAAGTTTGATGATGAGGCTGGGAGGGCGATGAGGTAGGCGGAGAAGGCTATGGCGTAGGTACAAAGTGTGCATGAAAAAGTCGACCCGCCAGGTAGACCCAGCATGGCAAAGGTACAGTGTGTTTCATGGAGAGTAACTTATCATGATTTTTATAGTAAAACGAAACATAATATGACAATAAAACATGATTCACGAGTATTTTTTTTATCGAGGTCACATCTATGGAGGTGAGGGAGCTGATATGCAACAATGAGAGCCTCAAAAGGTATGTTAATACTGACACTTTTTTTACTGATACATAAATGGTGTTTTACTAATCTGTCAGTACATATATATTACTGGATCAGCAAACATTTTTTTTTATCGCGCCCATTTTTTTACCAAGGATTCGTTTATGTTTTACTACTAACACGAACGACAGTTTTACTGCAGCCTTGCTCTACTCCAGTCTAGCGACGGAATCATAGTGGCCACTCGAAAAGACATGGCGGAGTCGTTCAAGGACGGACAGATGACTAAAGACATGTGATCGCTCAGTTCATCGAGTGCTTGCGCCAAGACGACACTGACCTGAGGCCTCAAAGTAATGGGTACGGGGCATTCCTCCCCATCGAACTATCAGTAAGCAATGGGTATGGGGCATACACACACACACATACATACATACATACATACATACATACATACATACATACATACATACATACATACATACATACATACATACATACATACATACATACATACAACACAAACACACACACACACACATAGGAAAATGGTATGGTACTCCTGGGAGTACGTACTCCCACCTCTCATATAACACTTAAATCGTATGATGATACCTCTTTATCAAGTTGTGTATACTCTAACAATGATTATAAGATACCCCTAAGTGAGTTCCGTGAAAAATTTCATGAAAATCCACTTTTTATACCAAAATCCGTGTATATACTTCTTTTATATATGAAACATGGTATATAGCAAAAAATAAAGGGCTCTCATGAAAGTTTTGCAATCAAGTCACACTGGAAGATCTTATAATTGATATTTAAGTATATTGAAAGTGGTAAAGAAGTATAATATTTTCGTTTTAGTGGTATATTGGAAGTGGGAGTATGTACTCCTGGGATTACGAAACGGGTGTCCTATATGTACACACACACACACACATATGTATATGTATGTATGTATGTATGTATGTATGTATGTATGTATGTATGTATGTATGTATGTACACATATATATATGTATATGTATATGTATATACGTATATGCATACATGTAACACCCCAATTTTTTGGCCTTTTGAAATTTGCAAAATAAAAATAATCACTTGATTTTTCCTAAATTGTTAAAGCTTAATTTAGAATTTCATAAATTAAAAATAATGTAATGTGAGTAAATCTAACTTCAATTAAATAAAAATTATTTTATTAATTTTCTAGCTTTATCTAGATTTCCTTTTTCCAAGACCTTCTTTGTCATTTCCTTTGAGCTCTTTTTATTTCTTTCAGTTTTTCAGATTTCCAGAGCCTTTTTAAAGCTTTAAAAATAAAATGAACCATTTGAATTTTATTGGATTAATTTAAAGCTTAATTTGAATTTTCTTAAAATGAAAAACATTTTAAGTGATTAAAATAAACTTCAATTAAATCCAAAATTATTTTATTTGGTCTATTCGGGTTCGAAGGATTTTTATGGAATTTTCTTGAATTTTTTGAAAATTTATTTTATTTTGGATTTTCCTTTTTCTTTTTCCCTTTCCTTTTTCTTTTCTCTCTCTTCCTTCTTCTTCTTCTTTCTTTTCTCCCGTTCGCTGTTCTTCTTCACCGAGCGCAGTTTGTGCCCGTTCTTCTTCATCGCACGCCCGTAGCCCCATCCCCACCAGGAATCCCGCCACGATCCCGCCAACAAGATGTCGCCTTTCACGCCCCATGCCCTGTTGCCGACACCACAGATCCCCATCCCGTGTTGCTCCCTTCCCCATTCTCCTCTATAAAAACTGCCAAAGCTCTCCCTCTTCCACCCTTTCCTTCCCCCTTCTCCCCTCTCTCTCCCCCCTAACCGAAGCAACAAGCTCCATTTTCTTCCACCTCGTTGGCTGCACCTCCTCCTCCCTCTACCTCCCGCTTCGGCCAACCTTTTGCTGCACCAACCACGTCACGGTGTGCCCCTCAGCCTCCTCCACCCCTCCTCCAAGTTCCATCCCCTCTCCCCTCTCCTCCTTGTCGGAATCGAAGTTTTCCTCTCACCGGCCAAAGCACCTTCCTCCTCATGTTTCGTCGCCGTCGTTGATCTCCCGGCGACATCGTCACCACCGTTGGATTCGTCGCTCCACATTCTACGCGGTGCTCCCTCTATGTCCCTTAGTGCATCATCCCTTCACCGGAGCCTCGTCGACCCGTGCGCCGCCGCCGCCCTTTTGTGCTGCCACCGCCGGCGCCATGCATCCCCGGAGCAGCCGCCACCACCATTGGGTTCCCCATCCCCTGAGGATTCCATTTTGGTCCTAGCCCCTCGCCTCCACCAACTCTCTCGCCGGTGCCATTACCTTGCCCGAGCCGCCCCTGGAAGCTCTAGTTCTCTGCCTGTCTTCTTCCTTCTTTCTTCCTTTCTTTGTCTCTCTTCCATGTGGACCCCACTTGTCATACACATCCTCATTCCTCTCTCCTTCCGTCTCTCTCTCTCACCTCCATGTGGGGTCCTCAAGACAGCCACTCTTTTAATCCTAAATTCCAGAAAAAATAAGATTCCAGAATATTTTATTCCCTTTTTCTGATTTCAATCATTTCATATGATCGCAAACTTCTGGACGTTCGTTCTACTTCATACGAACTCTGATTCCGTCGATTCTCGTTTCTAAAATCATCTAATTTAGCCCCTTTCTTTTAGTTCTAATTTGATAATTTTTGAATTTGATTTGAAATAGTTTTTTGATTTGACTCTTTTTGCGCATATAGATTCCAGCGTTTCCGAAGAATTTCTGGACCCGTTGCCGAAGCAAGTTTGGAGCAACCGAAAAGTGTGACCTCGACCTTCGATGAAGGCAAGTCTCCTTTGGCCATATTGTACCTATGTTTTGCAAAATCTGTTTTGAGTTTCAAAACTATTATGCATTACTATTTACATAAAATGTTAAGTTCAAATCCTAGGTTGTTAGTTAATCCTAACTTTGTTAATGCCTCATTTTGATGTTGTTTATCCTTGAATCATTGTCGCCCTAGTATTTCTAATCCTCAGTAATGATTGCACCATTGTTAGATGATGGGAATACAATATTGCGAAATTAGAAGAATATAGTGAAGAAGGATATCTTTGTAGATTATATAGATTGTGGAGAATGGATATAAAGTTAATTTGGTGGAACCAAAGGTACCTTTGTTGGATTGTTGGGATAAATCTTGGTTGAATTATAGAAATAAATCTTGGTTGGATTATAGAAATAAATTTGGTTGGATTGTAGAAATGGATCTTCATTGGATTATTAAAATAAATATTGGTTGGATTATTAAAATAAATATTGGTTGGATTATAGAAATAAGTCTTGGTAAGATCATAGAAATGGATCTTCATTGGATTATAGAAATACATCTTGGATGGATTATAGAAATATATCATTATTGGATCAGAGGAATATATCTTGGTTGGATTATATAATTATATCGTTGTTGGATAATCGATTATATCATGATCGATTATTAGAAATATATCATTGATTGCATTATAGGAATAATTCATTGGGGATTACGAGAACATTTTATTGTTGAATTATAAAGATGCATTATTGTTGGTTTATATAAATACATTATTGATGGATTAATATAAAATGGTAGAACTTCTTAGACAAGCTATTTCGATCATGTTTATCCTATGAGTGGGAATTTTTATTACCATTTATGAAAATCAGTTTGAGAAATGTATGGCAATAGGTATTGCCATTGTTTTATAAATTAAAATAAAATGGTGAAAATCTGTTTGGACTTGGGTGAAATGGTTGTTAATGTTGGTGCAAGGATGTGCGGGATCGATTCATTTCAATGATCGAGACTAGGGTTTTGTTTGAAGTTGCCCAAGTCATATTATGGACCGACGTTTGTGACTATCCAAACTGAGCAATACCGTACAACCACATGTCCTAAATGTGAAGGACATGGCTGATTAATTTAGTAAGTCCGAACATTTTGCCCGCTGGCTGTAGATGGTAGGAGTTACTTTGTTAAGTGCAGACAATGGTAATTGACGTCCATGTCCATCGAGGCTTGCGCCGAGCGATGGTAACAGACGTCTTTGTCCGGGTAGGTTACCCCCCACAATGGTGAGCTCTGGGTCAATTGTAATTGACATCCATGGCTTGGGGTTAAGCTTATCAGGCGGGCTAGTGTAAGGATAAGGTATTGTAAAGGCTTTGTGATAATTTCTTAGTTGCACACCTTCGGAAGTGTATGAGCGAACATTATAAGCTAATTATCTCGTGTGGGTCAAGCTGTACAACCTCTGCAGAGTGTAAAACTATTCGAATAGCTGTGCCCACAGTTAAGGGCGGGCAAGGTGCGTTTTCACATGGTAGATTTTGGTTTTGATTTCAAAAGAGTAAACTTTGGGAAATGGGAGGAATTGGGACTCTCGGATTGTTTTTTGGCAGCTAGAGGCAGTTGGGCAGCTAGAGCCCTATCCTATGAACCCTAGGCAGTTAGAGCCTCTATACTAGTGGTTGGTAGCTATAACCTCCACTAGCGATATAATTAATTTATTTATTGAAACTACTTTTTGTCAAATGTGCTTTATGAAAAACTGTTGAAAACTTAAAATATTGCTTTGTGCAAAAGAACCATATAAGCCTAATTTGTTACAGTTATGCATATGCATTTTTCTCAAGACTTGCAGAGTACTTTCTGTACTCACATGCTACACTCTAAAATAAATGTTAGAAGCCTTCAAAGTTGCCGAGGAGGAATACTTGAAGACCTTGCGAACTAGGATGCGCTCCCCCGTCAATTGCCTGTGAGCATATGGATGGGACATCACTTGGAGTTATCTTCTTCCACTGCAGTTTATTCAAGTTATTTAGCCTGAAAGGGCAGTAATTGTAAGCTTCGACCATAACACTACTACAGAGAAGGCTATACTAGACGCCTCATCACAGACGGTTCGCCAAAAACTATCAGCGTTGTAATTATCACAGATGGTTTTACAATCGCGATCGTCTATGTTACTAGTGATGGCTAGAACCGTCTGTAATACGTAATTATCACGGACGGTTTATAATAAGAACCTTCTGTGCTAATTCCCAGACGGTTCTTAACAAGAACTGTTTGTGATTATTGCAGACATCATAGACGGTTTTTAAATATAACCGTCTGTGATAATTCATAGATGGTTGTTAACAAGAACCGTGTGTGATAATTTTGTATCACAGATGGTTTTTGGTTAGAAGTGTCTGTGATATGTTCAATGCCACTTCGGCTCCTACGCGATGCATCTCTTCGTCTCATGCTCCGACAATACGATGCGTCTCTTCATCTCGCGCGTCGACGTTAGTCCTTGTTTTATAAGAATGATCATCCGCCACCGAAGATGAATCCCCACATCGCTCTACTCTCTTTCACACCCTCCATCAACAACTAGTAGAGTTAAAAATAATAATGGCTCCCCACTCTTCTCCCTTGACGCCAGCGTTGATGGCCTACTTAGCCATTTGGTACGAGCACCTACTCGGCCGTACACTGGCGGATGCTGCAGAAGGACACTGTGCTAACATTGTCCTCCCTCCTCCGGCGGAGGTTATGCCGAATCATGTGATGGCCACCTTCCGCCGTCTTGACATCGTCCTCCGCCACGTTGTAACATCCCAAATTTCGCCTTTGTAAACAAATATTTTAAAATAATTAATTCAAAGATTTGGATATTAAATTGGTGTTCCTAACAAATCAATCCAAATTTTGAATCCCAATTTTCAGAGCCTTTTTGAAGTTTTAAAAATAAAATGAATCATTTGGATTTTTATTGAATTAATTTAAAGCTTAATTAAAATTTCATAAAATGAAAAACATTTTAAATGATTAAAATAAACTTCAATTGAATTCAAAATTATTTTCTTCAATCTATTCAGGTTCCAAGGATTTTCGTGGAATGTTCTTGAATTTTCTGAATTTTATTTTATTTTTGGATTTTTCTAGATTTTCTTTTCTTTTTCCTTTTCTTTCTTTTTCTCTCTCCTACTTCATCTTCTTCCTCGGACGTTGGCGCAGCTGCTGTTGTTGTCCGAAAACACAAGCTTCATCTCCAAAAATTCATTCTTCCCACTCGAGTGTCCAAATTCAAATCCATTTGAAGCATTTCGAGCCCGTCATCACCGCGCTTTTATCACTAGAGTCAATGCTTCCGTTACCATAGCCTCATTAGTGAAAATTCCGTTTCTAAAATCGAGCCCGTGAATGGCACGACATTCACTCGCATTCGCGGTGATTCAAATGATGGGAGAGGCTATAGATTGGTACACCGACACCTCTCCTACCCCTTTGCACTCCCTCAAAATCTCAGAACCCTTGGAGCTCCGATGACGTCGAATTTCTCATCTTTCCGTGCGTCAAACCTCTCACCTGATTTCGCATTCGTCATTCCGGTGAGTTTTTCAAACATCTTATCATGTCACATCGTGTTCTTAAGCATGGCGATCAATACCCCTCAATCAATTTTACTTTTCATACAGTGATTTGTCCGAATTTCATCGTTCTTTCTTTTTAGGACAATTTCACTCCCGTCGATTGATCTCTCTCACTGGTGAGTTTCTCACCGAATTGACCACGTCACCGCGTGTTCTTAGATATTTCCTACCTATCCCTCACCTCAATTTGTTCAATTTTGCACCGTGGAGTGTTGTCGCTGTCCATTTCTTGCCGCCGGTCGGCATGGAGGCATCATCTCGGCCAATCTCCGACCAAGCCGACCACACCTACAAACTCCTTGGACTGAGGCCATGCGCATGCTCACCTCCGTTCACTCCATGCGCCTCTGGACCGCCACTGCCGCTGTTGCCGTTGAGCTTCCCTAGCCGAGCCACCGCCACCGCCACCTAGGGGTAGAGGAACTCCATGGGGTCCCATTTTTGTGGTTCCCTGGCCATCTCTCCACTTACCTCGCCAGCGCCGCTGCCATGGCTGTGAGCTCTGAGCTTGCTCTGTTTTCGTGGCTGTGAAGCCCTCTGTATTGCGTTCTCATGTGTCTCTGACCTCTTGGACCCATGTGTCATTGACCCTTCCATTACTTCATATATCTTCTGTTATTTCTCCAGCAAAGCAAGTGGTCCCACATGTCATATGTTGACTGGCATTCTTTCGTCCTTTGTTGAAGTCTGTCAAATCAGACAAGAGAAGTCCAAAACAAGAATTTCAAAGATGTTCCATCATTTTATGTGAGAATTGAACTTTCGGATGTTCTTTCTCCTTCATACGAACACCAAATCAGTCGATTCTTGTTCCTAAATTCTTATAAATTCATTCTATACCTTCTAGTATTTATTTTATAATTTTTAGTTGTTATTTGCTTTCTGTTATTTGTTTAGTCCGATTCGCGCATGTAGAGTCTGACGTCGTCGACACAAATTTGGATCAACAGGAAGCCCTAACCTCCAACATCACCGAAGGCGAGTCTCCTTTGAACATTTTGTACCCATAATTGTTAAATATTATTTTCATTTTTAGAGTTATGTGTTGCTATTTCACTTAAAATGATGAGTTTAAATTGTAGGTTGTTAGTTAAACCTAAAGTTTGTTAATGTCTTCCTTGATATTTGTTATCATATACCTTTGTCACCCTAACATAGTAATTTCGCAATATTGATTATCTCATTGTGGAATAGTTAAATGTGGTAGAGTTGCTTAGACATGCTTTTCGGTCTTGTTCAACCTTTTGGGTGGGGGGGGGGGATCATTACTACCCTTTATGATTTATTTGGAAAATGTATGACATTAGGTAATGTCAGTATTTGGAAACTAAAATAAAATGATGAAAGCTTGTTTTAGACTTGGGCGAATGCTAAGTTCAGGTGGGTGCAGCTAGAGCGCGAGAACTTGTATTGTGTAAAGTTACAACCAAGTTATATTAAGGACCGACGCTTGTGACTATCCAAACTGAGCAATACCGTACAACCACATGTCCTAAATGAGAAGGACCTGGCTGATTAATTTACTAAGTCCGGGCATTTAGCCCGCAGGTTGTAGATGGTAGGTGTTACCTGGGTTGTGCATACGATGGTAATTGATGTCCATGTCTGTCGGGGCTTGTGCCGAGCGATGGTGATTGACGTCCATGTCCGAGTAGGTTGTCCTCCCCCCCCCCCCAACGGTGAGCTCCAGGTCGATGGTAAAGGACGTCCATGACTTGGGGTTAAGCTCATCGGGCGGGATAATGTTAGGATAAAGTATTGTAAAAGCCATCTGATAATCGCTTAGTCGCACGCCTAAGGAAGCTTGTCATGGCCAACATTATAAGTCGATTATCTCGTGTGGGTCAAGCTTTACATCCTCTGCAGAGTGTAAAACTATTCAAATAGTCGTGCCCACGATCAAGGGCGGGCAAGGTGCGTTTCCACAAGGTAGATTTTGGTTTCGATTTCAAAATAATAAATTTTGGGAACCAGGAGCAGTTGGAACTCTTGGTTTGTTGTTCTAGCAGTTAGAGCCAGTCGGACAGCTAGAGCCCTATTCTGAAAACCTTGGCGGCTAGAGCCTTATTACTAGTGGTTGGTAGCTAGAATGTCCACTAGTGGTATAATTATTTTAATTATTGAATCTTCATTTGTCAAATGTGTTTTATGAAAACTGTTGAAACTGAAAACATTGCAAAAGAACCATATAAGCCTCATTTGTTAAAGCTATGCATATGCATTTTTCCCAAGACTCGCGGAGTACTTTATGTACTCATATACTACACTCAAAATAAATATTTGAAGCCTTCAATGATGTCGAGGACGACTATGACTACTTCTCCTGTGGCTTTGATGAAGGGCACCCGGAGTACTAGGTTGTGCTCCCCGGTCGAATGCCGGTGGGCAATTTGATGGGCCACTACTCAGAGTTTATCATTTGTTGTTTTTGCTGCTGTAAGACTCAAGGTCTTTTGATCTCTTTTGTAATAAGTGGCCATAAGGCCGGTACTTAGTTATTTATTAATGTTATTTCATGATTCAAACTAGTTACCAATAATGTTTCCACTGTGTGCACTGGTTAACAATCTGGGACTGGTGTAGAAATACACAGAGGGTTCAGATTCAGAAATCCGATCCCAACACACATCTTTTGGGTGGTCTCCCTCTTCTGATGAGCTAACCTCGCCGTCGACGTAGTCCTCGAGGAAGATGTTGCATGTCTCCAAGAGAATTACCGTCACTTGGAATGTAACATCGAGACGATGGCCGATCGGATCTACCATGCCGAGACACCTCGAGTGAGGAAAGAGAGCCTTTGGGCGCATTTCGACTTGGTCCTTGACTCGGAGCGTCTTTGGGCTACTCTCCAACGAGCGCATCAATGGGTGGACGTGTTTTGGGAACCTACGCTGACCCTGAACCCTCCAATGCCGACGATGTCGCCTACAAAGAATTGAAGATGGAGATAACAGTCTACTTGGACCGCTAGAAAAAAGTTGATCTTTTTTATTTCTACTTTTTAAAGAAAATCTTTTGTAAGAAGCGACTGGTCACACTGTTTGGCCATATGTAAATACAAAAAATGATATAAAAAATCCAGTTTGGAGTTCAAGTTACTGTCTATGTTGAACATGTTTACTGAATAACGTGTTTATCTTACTGTTTTCTATGTGAAAAATAAGTCATACATATTAACTCCTGAGGTTGGCCGAAAAACAAATATTTTTTAGCTGTAGAAGGAACTATCACAAGTGGTTTAGTGGAATAAAATATCTGTGATATGTATCATGGACAGTTATAAAATACAACAGTCTGTGATATATAATTATCACAGACGGTTTTTAAGAAGAATCGTCTGTGATGCATAATTATCACAGACAGTTTTTAATAAGAACTGTATTTAATTGTGATGTAATTATCACAGACGGTTTTACAAGTATGACCGTCGATGTTACTAGCGATGGCTAGAACCTTATGTGAATCATCACAGACGGTTTTTAATCAGGACCTTTTGTGATATTCGGAGACAACACAAACTGTTTGTATTTAAAACCGTATGTGATAATGATGTATCACAGACGGTTCTTCACAAGAACTGTTTGTGATATGCGCCATTAAATACCCGGCCATCCCAACTGATTTGTCTGTAGTGACATCTATCTGTGAAGGAGGTGGTCGGCTACTTTGAAGGAGGCGGACGACTTTCGGGCGTTTGGTGAAAGAAATTCCGCAGATTTGCAAGTGTGTTTGTAGGTCTATTTGTTCTTGGTTATTTAAGGTTAGTATTTTCTTCTAATTATATGCATTATAATATGGACAGATGATAGCTAGGTTTAGATCTAGCTTGGTAGTTTATTGAAATTTAAGATTGGGCTTGGCTCACTACTCCTTGTCTACTTCAATATATATGCTTGCTTGATATATATATATATATATATATATATATATATATATATATTGCTTCATGAATATTTCGTAGCTAGCTACTTTAAGAGCATTAATCTAATTTAACACTACTTTTGGTAGTTTGCTAAAATTTATAAATGGGTCTCACTACTCCTTGTCTACTTCAATATATTCTTGCTTGATATACATAGTGCTTCATGAATATTTCGTAGCTAGCTACTTTAGGAGCACTAATCTAATTTAACACTAATTTGTTACGTGTCTAGCGTAGATGGACTGAAGCTGGATGTACGTTGAGAACCGTGTGAGTGAAGAGTACATTGATGACGTGTCTACTTTTAGAAGAGCCGCCGAGCAGGATATATTGAAGAAGGGGATAAAATTTATGTATTATCCATGCATTGATTGCGATAATCTGAAGATATTTACCAACCTAGCGCAGATCGAAGCGCACTTGATTCGAAGGGGTTTCAAAGAAGAGTATACATGTTGGACCAGTCACGGTGAAGAGCAAATTATACCGGAATGTAGTAACATCGTCGAGGGAGACAATGATATGCCAGGGGTGAACTGTGCTTTCGATGAGGGTAGGTCACACGATGACAATCTGGATTAGATACTACGCGATGTAGAAGGGAACTATAGTGAGAGAGAGAGTTTGGTAAATTCGAGGGCTTAATGGAGGACTCGAGGAAACCTTTGTTCCCAAGCTGCAAACCGGAATACACAAGGTTGTCATCCGTTCTTAAACTGCTGAAATTGAAGGCAAGTGATGGTTAGTCCGATAAGAGTTTCATGACGTTGTTAGGTCTCATAGCCGACATCCTTTCGGAGGGAAACGTGTTGCCTAGAACCACCTACCAAGTCAAGAAGGTTCTTTGTCTATTGGGAATGGAAGTAAAAAAGAATAAATGCATGTCCGAATGATTGTATCCTCTACCATAAAGAGTATGCAGACATGCAGGTATGTCCGGTGTGCAAAGCATCCTGATACAAGCGTAAGAATCACTCTGATGATGGTGAGGGCATCGAGGTGAAGTAAGGACCTCCTGCTAAGGTGTTATGGTATCTGCCTGTAATTTCCCGTTTGAAACGTTTATTTACGAACCTAAAGGAGGCAAGATTGCTACGTTGGCACTCGGAGGAGCGTAAGAAAGATGGAATGATAAGACACCCTACTGATTCTACCTAGTGGAGAAACTTCGATAGGAGCTTCGAAGATTTCGGTGCAGAACCGAGGAATATCAGGTTTGGGTTGAATACATATGAAATGAATACTTTCGATAACATGGGCAGCCAACATAGCACCTAGTGTAACATCCCAAAGTTCTGTTACCAAAATAAAAATAAATAAAGATATTATTTTATTGAATTTTCTGGCTATCGAAGTTCTTTCTTCATTATCTGTAATTTAAAAAGAGTTTTCTTTGTTAAAAGAAGAAAAATAAAACCAATTATTTAATTTCTTTGTTTTAAAGTCAAAAAGAAAATTTATTGAGTTTTCTGGGATTTTATTGATTTAAAGTGAAAAATAAATATTTAATTAATTTCTAGAATTTTTCGAATTTTAAAAGCTTTTCCTAATTATTTTAAAGCTAAAATAAATTATGTGCAAAAAATATTACCAATTTTAAGTTAGAAATATTTTGTTTAAATCTAAAATAATTCTAGGAAATTTTGTGAATTTTTCTAGAATTGTTGGACTCTATTTGCTATCTTCTAAAAATCTTTTTGATTTGTTCTTTTATCTTAATTTCGTAAATAAAAAAAGGTTTTTCCCGCCGGTCACCTTTGGGTTGAATACATATGAAATGAATCCTTTCGGTAACATGAGCAGCCGACATAGCACCTGGTGTAACATCTCAAAGTTTTGTTACCAAAATAAATAAAAATAAAGATATTATTTTATTGAATTTTCGTCATTTAATTTCTTTCTTGATTTTCTATAATTTAAAAAGAGTTTTCTTTGTTAAAAGAAGAAAAATAAAACCAATTATTTAATTTCTTTGTTTTAAAATCAAAAGAAAATTTATTGTGTTTTCTGGGATTTTATTGGATTTAAAGTGAAAAATAAAAATTTAATTAATTTCTCGAATTTTAAAAGCTTTTTCTTAATTATTTTAAAGTCAAATAAATTATGTACAAAAACTATTACTAATTTTAAGTTAGAAATATTTTATTTAAGTCTAAAATAATTCTAGGAAATTTTGTGAATTTTTCTAGGGCTCTATTTGCTATCTTCTAAAAATCTTTTTAATTTGTTGTTTTATCTTGATTTCGAAAATAAAAAATGTTTTTCCCACCGGTCACCCATCCTTGGCTGCCCCACGCTGTGCACACTTAACTCCAAAGTCATGCATGCACGCACTACCAACGTGGGTATTTGCTTTCAACTATCTATTCTCTCCCTCCTATCCTTATATCCTTTATTGTCTCTCCCTCCCAACAGCCATCTCCTTCCCAGCATTTCTCTTCTCTATTGCTTTATTTCTCTAACTTAGCTCCATGGCCGACCACCTCCTTGCCGCCCAGCCCTACCCCTCGCCACCTCGGCCACGACAGCACGCCTTGCCTACCCCACTCCACCGCGCCACCTTCCCTCTCTCTCCCTTGCCCTCCTTGCTCCCAAATGAGCCATGTGCTTCTATTGCCATTAATGGCACTGCTTCTTCTTTCTCTCATTCATCTCCATTCAAAGCCTTTAAATCGATTTCTTTTGATGAGAAACGGTTTCATTAAACTCCTCCACGATGCAATGCTCTCAATTGAACAGTCATCTAGCTGCAGACCCATCAAGTGCAAACATTGCGTTTCATTGTTTCCAACCGAACCGACGCCGGTGTTCTTCGTCTTCCCGATGGTTCAGCTTCCAGTTGCAGCTATATAAGGGCATGCCATCTCTTCTTTGATCCTTGGCACTCTTTCCAAGCCTTTGATTCTTCGGAGCATAGCAATCCTTTCAATCTCTCCATTGACAGTAGCTAAGCACCACCTTTGTCGCTGCTAGTGTTTGGTAAGCCACCTCCGGCCACCACCGCTAACACCGCCAGCCAGCCCTCTACCATCTTTTGCTTGCATTCTTGATTCGGCTGCTGCTTTTCTCAATCGGCTGCATGCTATTTTCACTTCAGTTCATTGAAGAAGAAGCTTGAACAGTACTGCTACTAGTTGATTCAGCTTGGTGCTTTGTGTATGATCGGCTTCTGCTTGCCATTTGCATGCTATGTTCCATTCTGCTGATGTTTCATTCGGATGCTTGATCTTTCATTCGGCTGCAGCTAGCTAATGCTTTCTGTTGTTCGTAGCTTGGAGAAAGATAAACAGTACTGGCTGCTAGTAGTTTCATGCATGCTACTTTGTACATGTCCATTTAATTCCTTTCAAAAATTCGTTTTCTCACATGCAAGCTCCAAATCCGTTGATTCTTTCTCGTAAATTCATCTAAATTCATTCTCTACTTCCAGTATTTATTTTTTAATTTTTGGATTTTATTTGAAATTTATTTGAATTGTGTTTAAATTTGGTTTGTTTTCGCGTATAGATTTCGACGACTTCGGAGAGTCCGATTTCGACGCCGTTTGAGAACAACAATTAATTGAGTAAGGCAAGTTACATCTTTGATCATATTTGAACCCATTAATTCAAATTATTTAAATTCTATTTAAAATTATTACTGCATGCTTATTTATATTCTGTAATTTAAATCCCTGTTTTAAATTTATAGTTATTCCTAATTCCTTTGTACATTGAACAGACATACCTTGACGCCTTAGATGAAAATCTAGTTTATGCAATAGTATGAACTAAAACATTTTGAGAAAAATTATGCTTAGCGATGCTTAGACCCAAAATTATTCAATTTGGGAACTTTCAGCCAAAAATCAAATGTTGTTTAAAAGTCTATGGCATTGGTTTGTCATGGAAGATTTTGTAAATGATTTTGAAAAGTAAAAAAGGAAAAGTTGGTTTGTACTTGGGCGAAATAGATGGTTGGTGGGTGGTTTATGCACGAGCTCAACCTGGTCAGGGTTGAGGCTCAGGGTTTTTATTGGAAGTCGCTCAAGTCAGTTAAGGACCGTCCTAAGAGACGCTTTTGCTAAACTCCACCATACTACCATATGTCCTCAGTGGGCAGGACTAGGCTTAATAATTTGCAATACTCTACTGTTATTTGTGTCATGTGTTGTGTGGGTGTTGGTTAGACAGTATTCCTACCTAGCGCAAGAGGGTGCTTCCGGAGGATGGTCAGTCCAATGAAAGTAAAACCTTAGCGGGCATAAATACTTTAGGATAGAGCATTGTAATAGCCTTGTGATAATTGCTTAGTCGCACGCCTTCGGAAGCGTATATTGGCCGACATCAAAAGCAAATTATCTCTTGTGGGTAAAGTTGTACCACCTCTACAAAGTGTAAATCTATTCGAATAGCCGTGTCCACGGTCATGGACATGTCTAGCATTTGCCACTGAAAGTTATACTTTGGTTTTGATTTCAAAATGATTTGACACAAATGATTTTGGATTTCTATCCAAATGGGAATTGGGCAGTTAGCCATGTGATAGGAGGGTATCCATCACCATATTTCATATGGAGGTTATCCTACTATAAAACTTGAGAATTTAGAAAATGAATTTTAGTTATAGAATAACTACTTTGTAACTTAGTACAAGTATTTAAAGAAAACATTGCTTTATGTAAATTCAACCAAATAAGCCTTCCTTTGTTATATCCTTGCATGCATTATAATCTGTTATTGGGTGTAACTTGCGAGCGCGGAAGTTGTGCTCATCCTTGCTTAATGTAAATAAATTTCAGAGGAGAAGGACTTCGCGGTGTGGATCTCGACGACTAGGCCGCTCCCGGTCGATTGCTTAGGCAAATCACCTGGACTCCACTACTTCTTCGTCTTCCGCTGTGTTTGTTTATTGTTGGCTTGTAATCTTTTTTTTTTTGTAATAAACTCTGTTGATTATTAATATAATTATGCGATTTATGGATGTTACCATATCTCACATCTTGGTGAACTAGCTACCGATCATGGGACTAGTTTGAAATGCCTGAGGATTTGGGGTGTTATTCTCGGGTCCGACACCTGGCCTGTGAATCTATATATGTACAACCTTCCCCCTTGGCTATGTATGAAGTGGAAGTACATTTTGATGTCACTACTTATCCAAGGGCCGAAGTAAGCTGGGAACGATATTGATGTGTACCTAGCACCATTGTTGGAAGATCTTATGACACTGTAGAACGAAGGCGTACATGTATGGGATGCGTACAAACGAGAGAATTTCACTTTACGTGCCATGTTGTTCTGCACCATCAATGATTTTTTTGCCCTTCGTAACCTGTCAAGGTTTAGAACAAAAGGAGCCAAAACCTGTCCGCACTGTTTAGATGATACTGAGAGTGTGTGGCTGAACAACTTGCGCAAAACTGTGTACATGCGTCTCTGTAAGTTCCTTCCCAAGTATCACCTGTACCGCAAGATGAAGAAACAGTTCGACAGAAATCAGGAGGATGGTTCAGCTCCAAGGGCTTTTAGAGGGTAAGAGGTCTATGATATGGTTAAGGATATCAATGTTGTGCTTAGAAAGGGATGTAAATTGAGGACCCGCCAAAAGAACATCTGGAAGAAGCGATCAATTTTTTGGGACTTAACTTGTTGGGACCACTTAGAAGTTTTCCACTACATCGATGTCATGGACATGAAGAATGTATTCGATAGCTTGGTTGGTCTCTTACTGAACATTTGTGACAAAACAAAGGATGGTGTCAACGCACGGTGTGACTTGGTTGATATGAACATAAGGACTGAGTTAGCACCGAAAGAGATCGATAAAGGACGAACGTACCTTCCCCTAGCTTGCTACAATCTGTCCAAGGCTGAGAGAAAGGAACTACGCTAGAGCTTGCATGGTGTGAAAGTTCCGACCGGTTACTCCGCAGCATAAAGAAACTTGTTTCTATGGAAGATTTGAAATTAATTGGTGTGAAGTCTCATGATTGTCATGTGTTGATGACACAAATGCTTCCTGTTGCAATTAGAAGTATCTTGCTAAACAAGATCCGAGTGGCAATCATGAGGCTGTGTTATTTCATTAACTCAATTGCTCAGAAGGTCATCGATCCCGATGAACTAGATGCTTTGCAGGCCGAGGTGGTGATGACTCTTTGTCATCTTGAGATGTATTTACCTCCGTCATTTCTCAATATCATGGTCTATCTCATTGTTCACCTTGTGAAATAGATAGAGATATGCGACCCTGTGTTCCTACGTCATATGTATCGGTTCAAGAGGTACATGGGAATTCTCATATCCTATGTACGGAATCAATCTTTGCCGGAGGGCAGAATCATCAAAAGTTATGCAACCGAAGAGGTCATTGAGTTCTGCGTCGACTACATGGCTCAGGTGAAACCGATAGGTGTGCCTCTATCTCGTCATGAGGGGAGGCTGGAGGTTATCGGGACCATCGGAAGGAAAGCAATCACTCCCGATCTAGATACGTGTGCTTAAGCCCATTTCACGGTCTTGCAACACATGACCGAAGTGTCCCCGTACATTGATGAGCATAAAGACATAGTATGCCAACAGAATCCAGGCCAGTCGGAGGTTTGGATCAAGAGAGAGCACAACCGTCAGTTCAACGAATGGTTAAAGGTGTGATTCACTAGGTTTGGATCAAGTGATGATATGCTGCGATGGTTGGAAAAAGGGCCAAAATTTACAATTGTAACATGGCAAGGATACGACATAAATGGGTACACATTTTATACGACAGTTTAGGATAGGAAGAGCATAGTCCAGAATAGCGGTGTCCACATAGATGCGTTTCACGATCAGTTCAATAACGCTGGGCCAAGCATAATGAAACGTGGGTACTATGGGTTCATAGAGGAGATTTAGGAGCTCGACTACGTACTTTTTAAGATCCCCCTATTTCGGTGCCATTGGGTCAAACTTCCACAGGATGTGAAGGTCGATAAGTACGACATCACTACTATGGACCTCGAACGTGTCAGATATAAGGACAAACCATTCGTACTTGCTAAGCAAGTTGTTCAAGTTTTTTATATAACGGACCCGGCAAATAACAACCGCCACGTAGTTCTTCATGGAAAAAGAATGATTGTCGGAGATTATCAATCATCTGATCCGGAGGGTGTTGCTTCTGAATGTGCAAAGGAGCGCCTGGGGGAGATAGTGTCTCCTCGACCTCAGCAGTATCGCCGACGCATTTAAGAAACAAAGCAGGAGCCTCAATTGGAGATGAAGCAGTCGTTGCGGGTTCAGGAGCTTGGGCAGCTTGGACAGAACATCGAAAGAATGTGGAGGAGTAGTATCAAGTTCATCCTCATCTTCTTCAACAAAAATGCTCTCTCACACTGTAAGTCACCAAACATCGGATCTAGCCTGTGGCTAGTCTCATCAAAAGTGACATTGCATGTCTCTGGACAATGTTAGTTTCAACATTAAAACCCGAAAACCCTCGAATGAGCGGGATAACCTGTAAATAAACCATCACAAGTCCTTGATTCAATTTATCTAGGTTCCTGTCTTGAGAATAAAGCACTTCGATCCAAAGACTCAAAAGTGAGAGATGATGGTTTTCTACCAAAACGCAGCTCATATGAAGTCTTGCCCAAAGACGGTCTCAAAAGACACGGTTTGAAATATGGCAAGTCAGAGCAATAGCTTCGCCCAAAACCTCCTCGGTGTGCTATACTCATCCAAAGATCGTTCTAGCCATCTCGACTAGAGTCTGTTCTTCCTTTCCACAACGCCATTTTGTTGAGGGACGTGTGGAGAAGAGAACCGATGCTCAATACTGGCGCCAAAGACAAAAGAGGCAAAGAAGCATTCTTGAACTCCGTGCCATTGTCATCGCAGACGCTTTCAAGGCACCGGGAAGTTCGAAGCCAAACGAAGAACAAGGTCATGAAAATGATCAAAAGCCTCATCCTTCAAGCAAGAAAGAACACCCAAGAATATCTCAAAAATCATCGACTATGACAAGAATGTACCAATTGCCACCGATCGATCGAACCCTAGCAGACCAACAAGATCCATATGAAACAATCGTCGGTCCGTCATTCATAACCATAGTTAATGACGGTGTGAGGCGGCAACTTGCTTGCCATGCCTACAGGCGCACATACAAGATCCTTGATGACTTTTGAGTTTAGGCAAACCTCTCATGAGATCAAGGCCGCTAACTCGTGTCGATGATCAAAACCAATGTGCCCCAACCGTCGGTGCCAAAGCCGATATCGAAGAAGATGCAATCAAACACTTAAGAGATCCAAAGAAGAGATTCGTAAAAATCAGCTCCAAAAATTCTACCAACTCTAGAAATCCCAAAACGAGCTCACCAAAAGAATCAAGCACACGACAAGCATTCTTCTTAAAACGAGTCTCATAACCATCATCAAGAAGTCGTGGAGACGTAAAGGAGATTGTACCTTAACTTAGACACAAGCGCGACGTCCTTGAGAATGAACTTGTCGCTCACCCTAATCATTCCAGTTCCTTCAATGCGCCTTGTGTATCATCTCCAAAGGTGATGAAGTCATCACCGCTGACCGCGTGAAGGAGGTGAACCATCTTGAATCTCCGGTCATGTGGCGTGAACACCGTGAGTCGATTTAACCATGTGTTCTTCCCCTTCGCGCCAATCCTCGAAAATCAAGGAACAAAGAGCGATGTGTCTCAACATCAAGTTAGTTAAAAGCGACTTGGGAACCCAAAGATCGAGACACACGCTCATGCAGTAGTATGCAAAGCGATGTGCTATCCTTGACATTATTCGCAGTTCTATTATGAGCAATGGTAACACGAACATGAGAAGTATCTTGTCTAGGAACATGGTGATGAGCATGTGCAACAAATCCTAGACTGGGGTTCTTCTTTTGTATGTGACCATGTCTCATAAAAGCTCTAGGTTGATTAGATGACATTCTAGCAATATTTTTCTTAGCTTTCTTCAACCTACGCCAACAGAACTCAACCAAATGTCCACTCTTCTTGCAATAGGTGCAATGGCATTTTGTACCACTGGGAGAAGCACATTTTGCCTTAAAAGAAGGTTAGACAAACCCTGCAGATTTAAAAACAGTTTTTGCAGGTTGGGTTTTAAATTCAACTAAGCCATTTTCCAAGACCTGAATGACATTAGGCTTGGACATGTCCTGGGCAGAGTTGTATCCTAAACCTTGCTTCTTAAAAGGAGTTTTAGATTTATCTAGAATCATGTTTAACTGTTTTTCACCATTAGAGAATCTTTCTAAAGTATCCTTGAGATATGCATTCTCTTTCTCAATATTAGCACATGATTCACAAGTCTTGCCCTTAATGGCTCTAGCATGTTTCTCCTTAAGATGAGCAACTTCAAGCTTATAGGCAAGACAAGAGGCATAAGATGTAGAATCAATTGTGTCCTTAAGCAGCAAATTTAGCTCTAATCGCTTCTAGAATATCCTTAACTTCATGTTTGCGTTCTAAGCAGAAAGAGCAAAAGCTAGATTTCACATTACCAGAAGCATCCAACTTGCTAGACTCTAAGCATTTTTCACATGGAGCAGATTTAACATCAATTAGCTCAGTTCTAGCATTTTCAAGTTGATGCAAAGCAATATCATGAGCAGATTGCGCTTAGGCAGATTCAGAGTGCAAAGCATGGCAGATGAACATTCATAAACATCTAGACTCTTAGCATTCACAATCTCTAATGTCAAATTCTCGACTTGTGATTCTAGATCCTTGTTCCTAGCCATGGTGAACTTTAAAGCCTTATCTTGACTAAGCAATTGCTCATACATGTTATCACATCTAGCGTAAAGGACATCATAGGATGGAAGTACCTCATCGTTGTCATCGGCGCCGATGGAGTCGGCCATGAAGCACATGCGGTGAAGTCCTTGGCCTTCCCTTCTTGTCTTGAGGAATCTCCTCTTCCTTGTCCTCCTCGCTCTCTGAGTCCACATCGCTCATGGATTGATCTCCAAAGCGGCAAGGACTCGGTGGCGACCTTCATGAGCTTGACAAGATCATACTTGGGCTTGCCCCTTTAGGCTTCTTCCAAGCAAGCTTCTCATTCTTATGGTTGCCCTTACCTTTCGGCTTAGGGCGGTTGGTCGGATGTGATATAGCTCTCCACACTCATAGCATGTCACGGGGCCACCTCTCTTTCGCTTTTTGACATTGTTATATGCCTGTGTGACTTTCTTGGCTAAAAGAGCTAAATCAGCCTCAGAAGACTCTCAAACTCTTCTTCTTGAATAGCGAGATAAACACGCAAGAGAAAAACCGTAAGAAGACTCAAGAACCATCAGAGTCCTTTGAGAGGATCACCACCAAAGCCATGTTATCCTTCTTAGGATTACCGCCTCTCTTGATCTCATGAGTTTTAGCTTGCTATAAAGCAGCTCCAAAGTGAGATTAGAGAGATCGACATTCTCCTCTATGGCAGTTGCCTTCATCTCCCACTCCTTGGTGTTGATTGCAGCCAAGAGGTGGGTGGCATTCTCAGATTGAGAGTACTCAATGTCAACGACTTTCATCGATTGATCACCTTGTGAAAACGAGTAAAGACGCCATCGATGCTCTCACCAGACGCATCTCGAATTTGTTGTACTCTCGCTTGTAGACATTCGGCGCACTTGCTTGATCCGGGACGATCCTCATGGTAAGTTTCGAGGGTGTGCCAAATCTCATGTCTTGGTCGCAAGATTGCAAATCCTATCGTACTCTTGCCTACCAAGCCCAAAGATATAGAAGGTTCTTTGCCTTGTTGTTGTTAGCCAAAAGAAATTGCTGAAGCCACAGAGCAACCGGGCAAAACGAGCGGGCTCGAACAACCTCCCATATAGCTTGTCCTTCGCTCTCAAGGAAAACTCGCATGCGATTCTTCCAATAGGCATAGTCGAGCCCATCAAAGACATGCGGCTTCATCGAGTACTTATCCATCGCCAAGTTCAGGGACCGGTTAAGATCAAGATTGAACTAACCGGGCTCTGATACCACTTGTTGGACCGAAAAGGCGACTAGAGGGGGGGTGAATAGGAGCACGCCGCTTTTTCACAAAAGATGGATTCAACACAAATGTCACTCCAATAGCTATGGAAGCTATGAAGATCAATATACCAAGACTGTTGGAAGACTAGTATTGAATCCAATCAAACCCCAAAGCAAAACACCCAAAAATAACCAAAACTCAAATCTCAAAGTGTTGGGCGGTCGACCTCTCACGGGGCGGTCGACCGGTTTGCCTAGCGGATCGACCTCTGGAATGGGCTGTTCGACCGCTCCGACGGTGAACAGGAAAATCAGCAAAATCAGCCCGATAATCCAAACTAAAAACGACCTAACTTTTGATCCGTAAGGCCAAACTTCACGAAATTTGAACCACACCTTCCTAAAGATATTAGGAACCTATTCCAATCAAAGATTTCAGAGATCCATGCCAAAGTTCCTATCTTTTTCAGTTTGAGCGAAGGAGGTTCAAAACCGAGCCAAATGCAAAATATGATCTAGAGACTTGCTCGTGGGTGATTGATGATCAAGATGATCCTAGATGGGTTCCCATATGTCACAGCAAGTTAGATCACGGCAAGAAACCAAGCAAAAACTCGCGGATCAAAGAAAGACCCCAAATCACCAAATAGAGAGAAAAAGAGAGAATAGATTCATCTTGAGAGAAATCTCTTTGGATTGATTTGATATGGTATTGGTTTACAGCCACTCCATCAATGGAGGACAAAGACTCAATACATGAGCACGTAATCAAATCCAACTCTCTAGAACCCTAATCTCCACTAATCCTCTCCCTAAGCAAAACTAGGGTTTTAAACACAATGAAAGAGTTGAGGGGGTGCGCCACCTCCCTCCTCTATTTATAGTGGAGACTTAGACCTTCTAGAAGAGTAACCCTAATAGGCTCCCGTTAAGGCCCAAAACAAACGGGACACATACGCACGCGTTTTAAAGCGCCGTCTTCATCTCTTGACCTAATCCGCTTCACCTTGCACCATCTTTGCGCCGTGAGTTGGCAAAAGGTGCAAAAGCGGTATTTTGGTAAATTACCAAAATACCCTTCTCGATCTTTTGCAAAGACCGAGTCCCATCTTCATGAAGCACCTCCATACTTCGCCACGTGTAGGTTGATCCAATGCTCTCTTCATGTCGGCAAGTCTCTCCCATCCGGCTCCCGCCGAAACCACCATGGCACTTGCACCGACCCCCGCCACTTGATCAAACCAACAGACCGAAGCGCCGGTTCGGTTACCCTTGTCCATTCGCACCACACTTGAGTTCATTGACCTCACCCAAAGATCGCCGATCGTTTTGGACCTCGGCTCTCCAAGCCTAGTCCCGATCATCCTCGCCGATTGACCGTCGTTGACCACCAAGCAACTCGCACACGAGAATAGACAAGCAAGCGAATCCGGAACAAGTTCTTCACAACTTGACCCACGTTAGTCAAAACATGCATCATGCAACACATATGCCATGAAACCCATGAACTTGACCTAACAAGCAACCATCGCCGCCACGAAGGACGCATTTAAACACATCAAAACCGGTCGACCGCCACCTTGGTTGGTCGACTGCCTACCGGTCGATCATGCCACCAAAGGCGGTCGACCGCCGGATCCATGACTTAACCAAAAATCCATCCTGGAAAACCAAAACCTACTGGAATTTTCAAACCAATAGAACTTTTTCCCGAAGCTCCAAAATTATGAGACCAAGTGCGAAGCACCTTCTCACTTGCCTACACCTTCTATTTTGGCCCACTTCAAAATCCACAATGATTACAATGGCGGTCTCGACCGCTCAAGCAAAGCCGGTCGACTGCTCCACTTGCACTGCGGTCGACCGCCACTTTGGCGATCGACCGCCAAAGGACCATTTCAGAGAAACCAAGTCAAAGCATGGCGGTCGACCGCCACCATGGCTCGAGACCGCGTAAGCCCGACAGAATGAAACTTTGTTGAAAACACGTGATTCGATAAACCGTCAACGACATTGCCAATTGTAACATCATCCTAAGATCTCAGACATATCCCCATGATATCCACAGCTTTCTTGTTTTCAGAGGGTATGACTAGCATTTCCTGAGGCTAGCCAAAAAATAGAATATTTTTTAGCTATAGAAGGAACTATCACAGGTAGTTTAGTGGTGTTGTAAGAATAATTCATCCCTCCTTAATCTGGGGGCCCCCTTTGCTGGAGACATGCGTGCAGACCCAAGAAATACTGTTGAGATCATAAAATATTGTAATACCCCTCACTTGTACTCATAGTGTGGCTATACCCCAAGGGGTATTTTGGTCATTTGTATAGGCTTGGGAGCCTATAAATACCCCATGTATCCCTCCTTTCAAGGGGATGGCTCTCTTGAGCAATAAAGAAACATGTTCAAACTGGTGAGCCCTCGGGGGCTCCCTCTCCGGAGGTAACCCCCCGTTGACTCACCGACAGGAGTAGGGCGGTCCTCTCGGACCCCCGAACCTGTATAAATCCTCGTGTCATTTTTTACTCTCGTGGACGATGGCCCGTCAGACGGCCGACGTCCACCCCCTCACTTGTGTTTGGTTTTTACACTTACGCCATTGGCGCCATCCGTGGGGACGTAGCTAATCGATGAAAGGCTATGTCTCCTACCTCCTCTGGCTCCTGAAGGCAAGATCTCGTGGACGACCCATCCGCTCTTTGAAGGAGCCCCAGCCGAGCACCCTCATCGGAGATCAGAGCTATCCACCTCGGGATGGCAACGTCCTACATGCCCTGGGGCCCCCATGCGCATCCTCCTCCCTTGTGCGAGTCGATGCGAGGCCCATCCAAGGGAGAGCAGTTCAAGGCACCCTCGCAGCCAGAGGGCTAAGGATTCTGGAGCCAACCATCACCCCCGGGACGCATGACGTCCATGCGGCACGAGCGATGAAGGCTCGCTACGAGGCCTACCCCCTAACGCGCTACTGTTAGGGGACAGTCCCGACATATAAATCTCGTATGGGCTCTCAAGACACTTTCCCTCCAAGGGATTTCACCCCCGTGGTGCATAGGGCGTACGACCTCTGCGGTCTCCCCTAACAAAAGTCCATGGTGGCTTGGGCGTCCATCGCCTCCACCATGGCGGCTCGTGTCCTACTGGCCCTAGGGCATGAGCGACCACCCCCGTGGTGCATAGGGCGTACGACCTTTGCGGTCTTCCCTAACAAAAGTCCATGGTGGCTTGGGCGTCCGTCGCCTCCACCATGGCGGCTCGTGTCCTACTGGCCCTAGGGCATGAGCAACCACCCCCGTGGTGCATAGGGCGTACAACCTCTGCGGTCTCCCCTAACAAAAGTCCATGGTGGCTTGGGCGTCCGTCGCCTCCACCATGGCGGCTCGTGTCCAACTGGCCCTAGGGCATGAGCGACCACCCTCGTGGTGCATAGGGCGTACGACCTCTGCGGTCTCCCCTAACAAAAATCCATGGTGGCTTGGGCGTCCGTCGCCTCCACCATGGCGGCTCGTGTCCTACTGGCCCTAGGGCATGAGCGACCACCCTCGTGGTGCGTAGGGCATACGACCTCCGCGGTCTCCCCTAACAAAAGTCCCTGGTGGCTTGGGCGTCCGTCGCCTCCACCATGGCGACTCGTGTCCTACTAGACCTAGGGCATGATCGACAACTTTGGCCCAGTACCAAGTTGATGGATGTGTTGAGAACTCGTCCCCCTTAGACTCCAGGCCACGCGCCGAATGACCTCTGGGTCCCCGCACACCTAGTTTCATTGCTTCGCAAGGGTTAACCACTCTCATGCATTCCCGATCATAACAAAAAACCCACATACGGGGTAAAAGGGCTTCATTGCCCTCATAATTCGGTGCCCAACGACTTAGCCTCGTGGACGGCACAGATGTGCCCGTGACTTACTGTCAGGGGCACACGTCTAAGGTGCCCATGAGTTAGCCTCATGGGCACCTCCAAGTCCACTGGGGGCTACCACCCCTAGTGGCCATTCGGTGCCCCACGACTTAGCCTCGTGGACGGCACAGATGTGCCCGTGACTTACTGTCAGGGGAACACGTCTAAGGTGCCCATGAGTTAGCCTCATGGGCACCTCCAAGTCCACTGGGGGCTACCACCCCTAGTGGCCATTCAGTGCCCCACGACTTAGCCTCGTGGACGGCACAGATGTGCCCGTGACTTACTGTCAAGGGCACACGTCTAAGCTCATGGGCACCTCCAAGTCCACTGGGGGCTACCACCCCTAGTGGCCATTCAGTGCCCCACGACTTAGCCTCGTGGACGGCACAGATGTGCCCGTGACTTACTGTCAGGGGCACACGTCTAAGCTCATGGGCACCTCCAAGTCCACTGGGGGCTACCACCCCTAGTGGCCATTCAGTGCCCCACGACTTAGCCTCGTGGACGGCACAGATGTGCACGTGACTTCTTGTCGAGGGGCACGTCTAAGCTCATGGGCACCTCCAAGTCTCTTCGGGGCTACCACCCCTGGTGGCCATTCGGTGCCCACGACTTAGCCTCGTGGGATCGGCAGATGTGCCCGTGACTTCTTGTCGAGGGCACACGTCTAAGGTGCCCATGAGTTAGCCTCATGGGCACCTCCAAGTCCACCGGGGCTACCACCCCTAGTGGCCATTGATCCCCACGACTTAGCCTCGTGGGCCGGCACAGATGTACCCGTGACTTCTTGTCGAGGGCACACGTCTAAGGTGCCCATGAGTTAGCCTCATAGGCACCTCCAAGTCCTTTGAGGGCTACCATCCCTAGTGGCCATTCGGTGCCCCACGACTTAGTCTCGTGGGCGCCCCTCCGATGTGCCTATGATTTGGGGTTGTGGGCACACCTTCAAGATACACATGAGTTAGCCTCATGGGTGCCTCCAAGTCCACTAGGGGGCTACCACCCCTATGGGCCATTCGGTGCCCCACGACTTAGTCTCGTGGCCACCCCTTTGATATGTCCATGACTCAGTCTCATTGGCAGCTCGAATCATGTACCGTCGACTTGGCTCGAATATTGATCAAGGACCATCATGCTCGCATAAGGCTATCCCCTCGGAGATCTCAGTATCGAAAGTGATGGGACTCTACTAGTCCCTTGACAACACTTCGATCAATGCTCATGTCAAACGAATGTTATCTTGCTACAAGAAATAAGTGTTGATTATTCTCTTTTTCCCGCAGAGACGCTCGTGTTATCTACCTATCACTGCAACGTTTCTAGCTCGAACCGCGACCATTCTGAGGAGTTCTACTTCGACAACTCTCATCAAGCCACGGAGCAAGAGGAGGACAACTTCGCCTACTTAGGCTTCGTTTCGACGCACCGCCGGCCTCGAAGGCTATGCCTCGGCTCGGCGGCCTCGCATCCAAGACTTTGCCTACTTAGGCTTCACTTTGACGCGTCGCCCACCTCAAAGGCTATGCCTCGGCTCAGCGGCCCCTCGCTGCGACTTCGCCTACTTAGGCTTCACTCCGACGTGCCGCCCGCTTCGAAGGCTATGCCTCGGCTCGGCGGCCTCGCGTCTAAAACTTCGCCTACATAGGCCTTACTTCGACGCGCCACCCGCCTCGAAGGCTATGCCTCGGCTCGATGGCCTTGCGTCCAAGACTTCGCCTACTTAGGCTTCACTCCGACGTGCCGCCCGCCTCGAAGGCTATGCCTCGGCTCGGCGGCCTCGCGTCTAAAACTTCGCCTACATAGGCCTTACTTCGACGCGCCACCCGCCTCGAAGGCTATGCCTCGGCTCGGAGGCCTTGCGTCCAAGACTTCGCCTGCAAAGCCTTCGCTGTGACACGAGCCTGCCTCGAAGGATAGGCCTTAGCTTGGTGGCTTCGCGTCCAAGACTTCGCCTACATAGGCTTCGCTCCAACATACCTTCCTCCTCGAAGGCAACGCCTCGACAGTGCGGCTCTGCTTCCATGACTTCGCCTACAAGGCTTCGCGCTGGTGCACCGCCCGCCCAGAAGGATGTGCTTCAGTGGGCCGGTCTTGCGTCCATGACTTTGCCTGCACAGGCTTCGTTCGGATGCACCCCCTGCCCTGAGGGTTGTGCCTCGGTGGGGTGCCTTAGCATTCAGTACTTCATCTTCAGGGATGGAGCAACAAAAACCACCCCACACGAAGGGCCAACGAGAAGCGTCAATTTAGCACCTGCCCTCACGTGGAGCACTCGCGCGATATGGAGTACAAAATAAGCTTAAGTCTTTGGGCACCCACGTACCCACTAAGCCAAAATTGGCTAAGTCATGGGTGCCCTTGCGCATATTCCTCAGCTCTCGTGCCTCGCGCTGCACCGAGTTAGAATTTGGCAAAGTCTCGAGTGCCTGCATTCCCGTCAAGCTGGAATTTGGCCAAGTCTTTGGCCAAGCATATTCATCAACAAGATACAAGACCTCAGCACTCCTCTTTGCCCCTCGGACGTCCTTGCAGGCACCCAAGGGGCAGGGGGCTAGTGTGGAGGAATCCTACAACATTCGTGCGCTCGCGTGCTCCGCGTGCCCTCGCGCCTGAGGACCTCGCAAAACCCTCGCGCCCGAGGGTTCGCAAAACCCTCGGGCCCGAGGCCTTCGCCAAACCCTCGCGCCCGAGGCCTTCGCAAAACCCTTGGGCCCGAGGCCTTCGTGAAACCCTCGGGCCTGAGGCCTTCGCGAAACCCTCATGCCCGAGACCTTCGCAAAACCCTCGCGCCCAAGCCCTTCGCAAAACCCTCGCGCCCGAGCCTTATTGTTCACTGTCAACAAACAGACATAACATTCATACATGAACAACTAGTACCACTGATCAAAATCAGCAAAACAACATGATAAATCAGAACTTCAATTTGCTTCTCCAATAAGCTCTTTTAATTTTCACGTTTGCTGGAGAGGCCACGCGCACAAGCTGCTGCTGGCGGTCACCGTGTCCATCCTCACGTCATGTTGCGTGTCCGGCCTTCCGTGGTTCCTTTGTCGGGCCACCTTAAATGCGCCCGGCGGCGGCTATCACGCATACTGAGCGGTTCAGCGGTTCCCCGCCCGCAAGGCCACTACAACGACCTCGCCCGACCTCTTCCTCAACATCAGCGGCAGCGTCTACCACGGAGCTCCATGCTCGCGTTCTTCGTCGCCTCCTACACTTCGGCGTGCTCGGCTCTGGCGTAAATGCGCCTCGTCGGGGCTCTTCGTCCCCATCATCCTTCGGCGTGCAGCAGGCCGAGGGGACCGAGGTCGAGCTCTGCGAGGCCCAGGAACGCCACGGGGTCGAGTGCGTCGGCACCACCAGCGAGGCTCGGGCGGAGCTTCTCGGCGTGGCGGCGCCGTTCAGCCCACACCGCGCCAGTGTGCACAGCCAGCGCTGGTCCAATGGACAGCCAGTGGCGGGTAGGCGAGGGTAGCTTTCGAGCCAATAAGCGCGTCGGCCTGCGGCAGCGTCGCCGCCTTGCCGCCGCCGGCGATGGCGGCGATCCTAAGAGCGAAGCGAGACCACGCCACCCGCCGCGGCACGGCACCGCCTCCGGTCTCCGCCCATCTCCGCTCCGCCGCAACCTGGCGCCTCCTCGGCCTCACTTTGTCTCCGCCCGCCTGCGAACGCAGCGTCGCCTCCGGCCTCGCCCTACGGGCATGGCGCGCCTCCGGCCTCACTTTGTCTCCGCCCCTCGCCGGACCCGCGCCGCCCAGGCATCGATCCGCCTCGGCCTCCGCTCGTCTCCGCCCCTCGCGGACCGCGCCACCTCCGGCCTCCGCCCAGAGATCGTGGCAGTCGGCGTGTGGTCGTCGTGTGGTCAGGAGGCGGACGCAGTAGTCATGAGGCATAAATGAGGAGGCGGCGGAATGGCGGTCGGGCGGGCCAAGCTACCAAGAACAGCTGGAGGGAGCGGCCATGGAACCACCAAGTGAAGAAAGAGGAAGAGGATTGGGGAGATGGCAATTAAAGAAGAAGAGCAAAGGAAGAAGAACTGAGAGAGAGAAAAAGCCTGTAGCCTTGGATTCCACTTGGTGGAGTTGTGCTGGACAGCATCAGGTGATAAGCTTCACGTGAAAAAATAAAAAAGAAAGGAGAGGCACTTGCCTGCCTTGGATTCCCATGAAAGATAGCAGTGGCACAACAGCCTGTCTTGACGGTTTAAATGGCCTCATTGCTTCACGTGAAGACAAAGCTGCTGGCATCTCACCTAAAAAAACGGGAGAAAGTAAAGATCAAGTCATGTCAAACAACAGCGAGACCCTGCCGTGGAGCACCCTGCAGACGCCCCGTGCCCTACGGCCTCGGCACCCCACGCAACATCGTGGTCTTGCAGTATGTGATATGGTCGCATATCACACACGGTTCTATTATGGAATCATCTGTGATGCTTATCACAAACTATTTTTAAAATAGAACCGTCTGTGATATGCGACCATATCACAGACGGTTCTACTATGGAACCATATGTCATAAGTATCACAGACGGTTCCATAATAGAACCGTCTGTGATATCCCTTTATTAGTAGGGCCCTGCTAGAGTTTACGCCCTTACTCCTCACTCACGCTCGTCCTCCTCCCCAGTGCCCTTAACTTACTCCTTGACGCTGCCCTTGCTCCTCCGCCTGGCTCTTTGTTGCCCTCCGCTGCCACATCTCCCTTCACGCCCAGATATCCACCACCGCAAAGTCCCCTCCTCCTCTAGAAAGCCCTTGCCCAATGCCACCGCCTCCCCTCCCCTCCCCTCCCCTCCCCTCCCCATCCCCATCACTTCCCTATCTCCCTGCCGCCGCCGCCTCTCGATCCCATCTCCTTTGAGGTCGGTGTCCATCCAAATCCTTCCCTCCTTAGATATATGTGTGTACTCAATTTTGTTGGGTTGTATACGATTTTTGAATGGTCTTGTGTGGAATTAACAACCTTTACTTATTGTGCTGATATGATGATTTGATCCAGTAATAATTCTTGTTAGCGTTGCGTAGATGTAACTAGAGCCTTCAGTCATGTGGTATAGATCTAGTCCTATCATGTGGTACTTGTTCTTCTGGTAGTGTTGCGTAGATGTAATTGTGATTAATTGGCTTGATACTAGTACTAGGATATATTGCTTAGTGATACTATGGGCTTGGTTTAAATGCTCAATGAGGATAATCGTCTTATACTAAAATTGGCTTGATAGCTTGTTCATATTTGAGCTCTAATTGTGATGCTTACAGCTGTCATTTCATCTCTAGCAATTCTGTTACTTTCGGTGGTGCCTAACTGAAATTAGTCATCTTATATTGTGATCCTGCTTGTTCTTTTGTTAGCTGAAAGGCTTTAGTGCTGAACCTTGTGATCTCCTTTCACTATGATTTGTTGCTGTCTTTTGTTTATGAGATGAATTTTTGACATATTAGTAAAGCATTCTTTAGAGCTCAAAGTCTTATTTTTGGTTGTCATATCTAATTTGTCAAGAGTATAGACAATAGTGGCAAGGAGGCCAAGATTTTATCTTATGCAGCCTGACATCTGAGAGTAATAAACAATCAAATTAAATATGAGCATTATGTTGATTTTATATGTTTCCAAGTCTGATCTTTTGAGCATATTATCTTAGAAATAATTATGAGGATAGTTAGTTCTATTAAATAACTTTCTATCTCTTTCCCTGTCCTTTTTGAACTCTCTCTCTCATGAGAATTCAATTGCACAACCTTTAAGGTTCAAAATAATTATATGAAATTATATATATATTTTTGGTATTGCAAGTAAGCGAGATGATGTCCACATAGTCTTCTCAGCCGTCACCGAATGCATCTAGCGCTCCAAAGAAAGGGACCACTAAGCGAGATGACAAAGGAATATCAAACAGGCCTGAGGGCCGAATGACCATCGCGAAGGCCACTCTCGTTGGGGTCCCTCTACATCCCAAGAAAGTAGTGACAACATTCCGGACCACCTGTGGGATAGTTGGAAGGGATTGGGTCTCCATCACCACACCAAGCTAGAAGTCTCTGATGGACAAAGAGAAAAAGTAGTTGTGGGCTGAAATTTCAAGCTCGTTTGAGATCCCAACAGAAGTCTAGGGATTCGTGCGATAGCAGGCATTGCTCGCGATGGGAAAAACATGGAAGACCATCAAGAGCATGCTTGTCACGGAGTACATGAACAAGGATCGGAATGCCCTTTACGAAGTATCATTTCGTGTCGGCGGATATATGGGACGCCTTTGCGCAGATGAAGATGATGGCCGAATTTTAGAAGTAAAGCGCGGCGCACAAAGCTATACAGACACAAAACACTCACCTCCTTAGACTCGGTACCGCTAGATACACGGGAAAATCCCGCAATGAACGTGGGAGGACGACAAGGCAATCCAGTAGGAGGCCTCCCTGCTATTTGCGAGGATCACAGACGAGCGCGCCCAAAATTGGTTAAGAGCGAGGTCATCAAGCACGTCTTCAGGAGCCATCTCTTTCAAAAACCCGGCAGACGAGGAGTGTCCCAACATCTGGTAAGATATGTCGAACTACCTAGTTGTTAATAAGTCGATAACTTCGTGGGGTCTAAAATAACATGATGGTCTCTTGTAGCAAACATTGAGTACCCAATCTTCCCAAAGATCCTTTGAAGCAGTCAGGGAGAGGGATATGCTATCCACGGCCCTGGGAAACAAGGAGCACCCGGGTCGCACACGAGGCCTTGGGGATTACGTGCCATGGAGGTAGGGATTCCCACATGACGAGGATTAAAATCTCTCTGTATTACTTCAATACATAATAAAAGACCATATGTCTTCATGGTTGTAACCCCTAAGGTTAACGACCACTGCGGTCGTAAGGATTCCAGAGGTTACATAATGGGTACCCTGGTCGGATGAGGTCTTGTACCTAGTCCCCGACTAGATGATCACTCATAGAAGCAATGAACTGGCATTTGGATCTAAGTCCAAGTATATTCCTTACTGTGTGATGAATGGAGCACATGTCATATTTGGTCCATACCATGTGACATTTCATAATCCAAAGACACTGACAAGAACCACCCTATGGTTGTGTGTCTCGCCGACACACCAACCGCCGAACGGTTGGTACTTTATCAACCGCTGCCTTGCTCCGACCAGTTTTGGCACTTCCAACGAACGCCTCTTCAAGAAGCAACTGCCACCTCTTCGATGGTTTCTTAAAGATGGAGCACGAAAGACAGTGGGCATCAGATTGAAGCACATCAATCGGCATTAGATTCATGTTTCAAGTCTGATTCTACAAGATAGCAAGCATTACACTCAGTGTAATTAGGATTAGTCCACTGCCTTGTCGAAGGCACCCCCTGTAATACCAGTTCATAGCAATAAAAGAGTAGTCCCATTCTCTCCCAAGAACTCTTTGCTATTTTTCTATTTTTATTTCGTAAGATCGGTGACTCGATCATCGACAGCTGACGCTGTCTGTGGGGAAGAAGGCGTTGAGTTCTTGAAGATTACTTCGCTCAAGCATTCCTCATCCACTTCCTTTGTTCCATTATCACACATGCAAACATGGCGGGGACTTGGGACGAGGAAAACTGCTTTGACCTGGCGGACTACTCCAACCTCGACATGGACGCATGCATCCGTGCTATAGAAGAAAACAGGATGTCATCATCCTCCTCCTCCTCCACCGGCTCGCCAGTCGCAGAGATTGACGAAATCGACCGGATGGATGAGGATACAGCACCACCAACAATGGCGCTCTCAGAGGAACCGCTCGTTTTGACCAGTTCGGAACGTTCGAACACCTCTGCAAGCCTGGTCGATCCGACCGGTAGAAGCAGCAATGGGAGCCCAGCGCTGCAATCAGAGAGTCCATGTACTCTCGATATTGTCATGGACGATCAGTATTCACCAATAGCTCCTACGTATTCCGGGGGCCAACCGATATCTGGTAAGGGTATCAATGAAGTTATCACTGATCGTGGGCCAAGTGGGCATGGTGAAACTCAGCATATGATCAGCCATCCGTCGGATCAGGCTAAGTCTACCATAAAGCCCACCAGAGGCAGTAATCTTCGACCGCTCTCCGTCGTGGAGGCTCCTTGCGGAAGCCCTGGAAGGCTCTCCCTTAGCTACGATGGGGGTTCCTTAGAAGATCACTGTTGGCGCCACGAAGTTAACACAATCAGAGATACCAATCTGGATACCATGTACGATCCTCCACGGGTTAACTCGCCACCACTTGCTGGTGGAAATGGTACGGACGATCAAGCAAATTTCGAGGACAGATAATATCATTGCAGGAACAAATGAATCAAATCCTCAACCAGCAGCAAGCCTCCCCTATTATTTTGGGAGCCAGTCCGCCTCAACGTCGGAGTAGCTACGTGTCCACGCCACTTTCTGAATATGAAAATGCCCAATTACCTATCGATGACATCCAGGTAATGTACTTCTCTAGAATTCTCCAAACATAGACCTATAGGACGCTTTAGCTAATTGTGTATCGTTTTGTAGAAGCCCACTCCCTGCAAGCTTCAAGCGAGGCTGGTTGGGTCTATTTCTATTGAGACAGGGTGGGTGATGGCATTTCCACGCCAGGAAAGGACAGTGCTGTATGGTGCCCAGCTGGCGCAAGGTTACGCCAAGGTCCAGGTGGACATGGTACATGATAATTTCATGGCCGCCCATTGGAAAAGCCCCCGAACGAAGACATCATAACACTAGGGGATGCCGTGCACACTTTTGTCCAGTGACCTAAGAGAGACATCGCTCTGGACCCTGTAGTGTTGCGATCTCCACATGACCATGCCTCTCCAACAGAACCCTCGATAACTCCACCTCAACCATAGCTTCAAAAGGCCTCCGTTTCGGCTCCCGTGGAGATGACGCCGAAGAAACAAGAAAAAGGTGTTGAGTCGTCCCGTAAGCTGTATATCACGCGAGATGCTAAGCCAAATCGAAGAAGATTAACACGCCTGCAGTGCCGCGATCTCCCATGCCTCTCCAACAGAACCCTCGATGACTCCACCTCAACCCCCGCTTCAAAAGACCTCCGTTTTGGCTCCCGTGGAGACGACGCTGAAGAAACAAGAAAAGGGTGCCGAGTCTACCCCCCCCCTAAGATGTATATCACGCGAGGAGCTAAGGCCAAATCGAAGAAGATTAATACACCTGCAGTGCCGCGATCTCCACACGACCATGCCTCTCCAACAGAACCCTCGATGACTCCACCTCAATCCCCGCTTCAAAAGCGTGACGAGTCATATTTTGGGAAGACGTGTAACACGCGAGGTGCTAAGACCAAATCGAAGAACATTAAGGCATCTTGCGAGACCTGGACATTCTCCCTCGGAAGACAATTGGTCCCCAACACACTATTACCCCGCCTTGGAATGGGTTACGCGAGTTTGCATGCTTGGTACATGCGGGAGACCAACGTGGTGAGGACAAACCGGCCTACTGGATTCACCGTCAGATACATGGAGAGCCATTTCCTCCACAAGTTGGGCTACTTTGTCGTGGGCTTCTGTCGGGACCCAAAAATGCAATTCTGGACCCTCTGTGCATAATGCACTAGTCCAAGATCACGCTAGTGCACACAGTGTCAACATATATGAATATCGATCCACACAAGATGATTAATAACATAAACGAGTAATTTGATAAACAAATAATGGTTTTGACCTTATGGTCGATTTTACACTTATTAAGTTACACAGGGCTAATAGAGAATTAAATAGTAGAACAGATAACTTCAGCGGAATCCCATCAATTCGCCACAGGCAACCGACTGGCATCAAGACTCTAACGATCAGGCACCTTCGTTGAACTCCTCGAAAGCGGGCAAAGACTCCTCCTCTTCTGTTGATTTGATTTAGCAAGCATGAGTATACAACTGTACTCGCAAGTCATACCACATAATGCAATTATACATGATGGCTTATTCCAAAGGAATGGCTTTTGTGGTTCTTTTGTAGAAATGCAACATTTGCAATTTGAATATGAACCATTCTCGCTCTCTGCTAGGACTGGTGACTTCCTTGCTGAGCCATCCTACGTTTGCGATTATCTTCTAATTCTTTGCGTTTGTCTTCAAGAACCAACGCCTTGTTAACCAGCTCCTGAAAATCTAGAAAAATGTGGGCAATCAGACCGACCTACAACCCTATGTTCAATCCTTTTAAGAAGCGACTCTGGTGAGCTTTGTCGGTGGTGACGTCCTATGCAGCATAGCGTGCTAGCTGAGAAAACTTGTTGAGGTACTCAGTTACTGACATAGCTCCTTGCTTGAAAGCACAAAACTCATATTCTTTAGTTCAATTATCCCTTCTGGCACATGGTACTATCGGAAGGCTGTGGAAAACTCTTCCCAAGTGATATTTTGCGACGTCTCATGCGTTGCACAGAAGTTCTCCCACCATTCGACGGCTATGCCCTCTATCTGATGAGTGGCATATAGGACCTTCTCATGGTCACTGCATTGAGTGATTAGTAGCTTCCTCTCAATGATACGAAGCCAATCATTGGCCTCCACTAGTGAGACATGCCCAGAAAAGGTGGCTGGACGAGTCCTCATGAATTCAGCAATCTTGGATGGTCCATGGTGACCACGAGTGACTGGCGCTCCACTGTGATGATTGATGTTGTTGTTGTTCTGATTGCTCATATTCTAAAGTTGATTCATCACGGTGTACATCATCTGCGTCTGTGCTGTCATGAAGGATCCAAAATTCTACAAGTCGAGTGGGGGTGCTTGTGGCGGATCTTGCTCCTACGAGTCTGTTCATTACATTACGATCCTCGAGTTTGGATCCACTTGCAGCGGCATGACGAGTCTGAACCATCTGGTGAAGCTCCATGGGTTAGATAAGGTAGCAAGAACAAGATGAGTTAAGAACTAATTGAGGGGGTAGATTAAACCCAACAAACACAGCTTCAAGAAAACCAACTGAAATACTTTATTAATAAGGTCTTAGCATGGCTGCAACAAATGCCTAAGGGCCTTTGCAGCTCATACTCGCACACAAGAAAATAAGACGAACCTAAGCACACAATCTACCGCCTAAAGGGCGACTCTCTTAAGCTTAGACTGGCAAGCTTGACAAAACTAAGACTTTAGTGAACTCAGTCGCTAAGGTAGCCTCCACAAACACGACGATGCTCCCACCTGCTGTAGACTTGGAAGTGAGCTGGCCTCCTCGCAAACTGATCCTGATGCCCCGGGACTGGTGCAGCAGGAACATGCGTCCTTGGTGCAGGCACAGTTGGCTCCTCTGGCTCAACAGGTTCTGCTGGCTCTTCTGGGCCTTCTTCTGGATCTTCTTCGGGATCTTCCTCTAGTTCTTCTGGCTCTTCGGGACCTTCCTCTTCTTGTTCCTCCTCCGGCTCGTGTTGACCATAGAGAGCTTCTTCTAGTATAGTGATCCTTTCTTCTACCCTGTCCAAGGTCTCGTAGATGCACTCTAGCTCGGTGGCGACCAATGTAACATCCCAAAGTTCTGTTACCAAAATAAAATAAATAAACTTATTAGTTTATTGGACTTTTCGAAATTTAAAAGAGTTTTATTGATTTTCTTGAATTTTTGAAGTTTTAAAAGTACAAAATAAAATGTATTAAAGTTTTTGAAGTTTTATTGGATTTAAATTGAAAAATAAAAATTTAATTAATTTCTAGAATTTTTTGGAATTTTAAAAGCTTTTTCCTAAATATTTTAAAGCCAAAATAATTTATTTGCAAAATTAAAAGCCAACTTTAAGTTGGAATTATTATATTTAGGTCCAAAATAACTCTAGGAATTTACGTGAATTTAACTAGAATTTTTAGATTTTATTTGCTATCTTCTAAAGACTTTTTGAATTAACTGGATTATTTTAATTCAATAAAGCATTTGAAAATCGCAAACAGTAAAAAGGCCGAAACCTTTTTCCTTCCACCATTTTTCCGCACGGCCCATCTTTGCTTTCGGCCCATTGCACTTGAACTGACCCGCTCTCCTGCGCGCCGCATCCATCCGTCATGACCATCAGATTAAAATCCGACGGCCGACGCAAGGCCTTCCCGACTATGGTCCCACATGCCTTCTTCTCTCTTTTGCTTCTTCCCCGCACGGACAAGCTCACGAATCCGCCATTGCTGCCCACACTGGAGCTCCGCAACAGCCACCCAACCGCTCCCGTGAGCCGCACACACGTGCGCGTTCAACCCCGCACCCACCTCCGCCTTATCCCCCACCTCCTCCCCTTTCTCCGCACCGGAATCACCAGATCACAACGTCGCCGCCGAAATCCTCGTCACACTCGATCTCCTCGCCCCGACCTCCCCTCACCCTATAAAAGGGAGCCCTGGGAGCCCTATTCCTCCCTCATCTCGCTCTCATCACCCATTCCTCCTCTCCCCTCTTAGATTGGCCGTATTTCGCGTTTGAAATCCCTTGGCTGCACGCTCTTTCTTCAACGTCTCCGGCGCCATCCAAGTCTCGTCGGTGTCATCGACGAGTTCTATGGCACCGTCACAACCTCGCCTACCCGGTGCGCCCTCTATCCTGGCCCGAGGACCACCGGAGCTCGTCGCCCCGTTGCCCTACATTCACCGCCGCCATTGACCTCGCCGTCGGCCGTTCCACCGTGTCCCCGCGCATCAAAGGTGAGCCTCAGGATCGTGGGAGTCCCTTGTTTCCATTGGTGTCCTCGCCAAAGGCTAATTCACAGCCGTTCGCCGGCGAGGTGGTCGCCGAGCCGCTGCTGGTAATGGCCGACGTGGCACTGCTACATCATGGCCACATCACAGCCACGTCACCCATTTTGCCTACATGGCACCACCGTGTCACAGCCACCTCACCTCCCTCTGCTCATGTGTCGCTGACGTGGTCGTTCCTTTCAACCGTCATTACTCCAATTTTCCTTCACAAGAATAAATCCAATAATTCGGGAAAATCCACTTTCATCATTTGATGTGATTTTGAAACTTCCCGGGGTTCGTTCTCCTTCATACGAACTCCGATTTCGTCGATTCAAATTTCTAAATTCATATAAATTCAAGATCTAGCTAACTAAACTAAAATTATTTAATTTGGAGTTCATTTGAATTCTATTTTGAATTCTGTTTGAATTTGGCTTATTTTCACGTTTAGATTTCAACGACTTCGGAGAGTCAAATTTCGACGCCGTTTGAGATCAACCAGTTGAGAAAGGCAAGTTATATCTTTGATCATATTTGATCTCACTATTTCAAATTATTTAAATTCTATTTTTAAATTGCATGCTTATTTCTATTCAGTCTAATTTAAATACCTGCTTTTAAATTATAGTTATTCCTAATTCCTTTGTACATCCAAATTTTGACATTGAAACAAACCTACCTTCACACCCTAGATAAAAATATAGTTTATGCAATAGTATGAACTAGAACTTTTTGAGAAAAATTATGCTTAGCCATGCTTAGATTTGAAATATTTGATTTGGGGAATTTCAGCCAAAAATCAAATGTTGTTTAATTGTACCCTTGGCATTGGTGTGTCATGGGAGTTTACAAATGCTTTGAAAAATAAAATAAAATTAAATGATGGTTTGGACTTGGGCAAAATGGATGGTTGGAGGGTGCAGGTTTAAGCACAGGTTCAATCTGGATAGGATTGAGACCCAGGGTTTTTGGAAGTTGCCCAAGTCAGTTAAGGACCGGTCTTCGAGTGTTCCTTTGTTACACCTCACCGTACCACCACAAGTATGGTATGGGACAGACTTGGCTAACTAATTTGCAAAATTCCATCGTGGTTGTGCCATGTGATGTGTGGGTGTCAGAATGACCTATTTTTATGTTTTCCCACATGGCGCAAAAGGGGGCTTGAATCCGGCGAATGGTTAACCCAATGGAAGCGAAACCTTAGCGAGGTGGGACCATGGTGGGATGATGCATTGTAAAGACCTCATGATAATAACTTAGTCGCACACCTTCAGAAGTGTGTCAGACGGACATTAATGTTGATTATCTCTTGTGGGTAAAGCTGTACAACCTCTACAGGGTGTTAAGAACTATTCGAATAGACGTGTCCATGGTCATGGACATGCTTGGCAAAGCCACTCAAAGTTAGACTTTGATTTTGTTTTTAAAATGTTTCATAAAACAATTTATGACATGGATGGGTGTCCATGAGAAAAGTTATGGGTTGGTGCCCACGTTTAAGTTAGTGTTAGGTTGGTGTCTACACTATCTTTATCAATTCAATTAAAACTCAATTTTAGTTATTATAAAATTTGAGCTTTTGAACTTAGTATTGTGTTTAAATTGTCAAATATTGCTTTTGCACAACTAACCCTATAAGCCATCCTTTGTTACATCTATGCATGCATTAACTCTGTTATTGGGTGTAACTTGCGAGCACGGAAGTTGTGCTCATCCTTGCTTAATGCAAATAAATTTCAGAGGAGAAGGACTTTGCTACTGGTGTGGATCTCGATGACTAGGCCGCTACCCCAGTCGATTGCATGTGGCAGATCAGCTAGACTCCACTACTTCTTCGTCTTCCGCTGTGTTCTTTATTGTTGGCTTGTAAGCCTCTTTTGTAATAAACTCTGTTGATTATTAATATAATTGTGCGATTTATGGATGTTACCATATATGTTTACTGTGTGAACTAGCTATTGATCATGGGACTAGTTCAGAAATACAAAGAGGATTTGGGATGTTAATCTCGGGTCTGACAACCAACTCTAGTGACTCCTCCTGAGCAGCTGCGAACAGGGCAAGGTACACCACTGTAGCATTGCCTTCTCCATTCGTGGATGGTAGCGTGCTGGTAGATCCACGGTTGCAGCTCTGGGATGATAGCGAAAGACGGTGTCTTGTAGCTCACGCGCATAGATGTTGTAGATCCTGAGGATAGCAAGGAGTCACGACTCCTGTACTCCTTCCACGAAGTTGATCCTTCTGACGAAGTTGTTCAAAGGTTGGCTGGCTTTGGTGTCCCTCCTCGTGTAGACAATCAGACGGCAGATCACTCCACGATCTCGCCCGTTGACCACCCAATGGTTGCCACGATACATTGGACGGTCAAAGCCTCCAAGTACCTGAAACAACTTCCAAAACTCTACGGCAAGTCCTCCCTTGCGCTCTCCGTAGCTCCAAAGGTGAGGCATCTGACAAGATAGACAAGAGGGTAAGAACCAAGCTAAAACAACCCAAGAAAGACATGAGAGGAGTTAAGCAATTCAATTAATCTTGCAAGTTAATTTTGCTTTAGAAAATAATTTGGACACTCTAAAATGGCCGATCTAACAAAGGTCAAGACCTACAGTCAGTATGGCTCTGATACCACCTCTGTCGGGACCCAAAAATACAATTCTGGACCCTCTGTGTATAATGCACTAGTCCAGGATTACGCTAGTGCACACAGTGTCAACATAGATGAATATCAATCCACACAAGATGATTAATAACATAAATGGGTAATTTGATAAATAAATAATGGTTTTGACCTTATGGTCGAGTTTACACTTATTAAGTCACGCAGGGCTAACAGAGAATTAAATAGCAGCAGAACAGATAACTTCAGCAGAATCCCATCAATTTGCCACAGGCAACCGACTGGGATCAAGACCCTAACGATCAGGCACCTTCGTTGAACTCCTCCTCGAAAGCGGGCAAAGACTTCTCCTCTTTTGTTGATTTGATTTAGCAAGCATGAGTACACAACCGTACTCGCAAGTCATACCACAGAATGCAATTATACATGATGGCTTATTCCAAAGGAATGGCTTCTGTGGTTGTTTTGCAGAAATGCAACATTTGCAATTTGAATATGAACAATAGATTGAAAGCATAAATAAAACAAATAACAATATTAATTTTTAACAGTTTGATTTCACAAAGACACATAGCCTAAACAAATTATTCACATAGCCATATGACTTAGATCACATAGCTCCCTTCCTAAAGTTTTTGTGAAAATCTGCCCCTCGCGTGAAATCCCCGAGCATGTCTATGACCGTGGACGCGGCTTTTCGAATAGATTGATTTAAAACTCTGCAAAGGTTGTACACTTTGCCCACACGATATAACTAGTGTAGCTAGCACTAATCATAACAAAATATTTCAGAAACTTCATCTCAAGCATTGACACTCCTAGTGTGCTTAACCATCATACCACACTATACATAGTGATTGGTACGACATACACCATTGGACAGGGACACGGCGAACTGTCCCGTGATGTGACTACTTGGTAGCACACCTCCACGCATGCAACACAGCTTAACCTACTACTTGAGTAACAATGTCAAGAATCCATAACTTACTAAGTTAGGCCTGTCCCATCAGGCATGTGGTCATACAGTAAGGCTCAGTTCAATGGCGCACAAAGTTAACTCCTTAATTGACCAAGGCAAGACTTCCAATTTATAACCACAAATCCCTATGCACACAATGTATTAATCTCGTGCACACAGCTCCACCCAAAGTAGCACACAGTACGACTTGCCTCCATCTAAATCCTTTCCCACCCTATTGGTTAAGTGCAACACATGCCATCAATGAGTAATAGCACATAGTACACACAGTTTTATCACTTAGTTCTATAATCACTTAGGCAAGTTTATAATTGTAACTCACATGAAATAATGACTCACGGCATGGCTAAGCAGACTAATCGTATCTAACCAACCCACGTTCTTACTATGATAATACCAACTAAATAAACCAATCTAGCGTGACAAAAGATTAAGACATAGCAATCGACAAGGTGCATATAACAAATGGGATTAATAACTAAACCCAAGAGCATTTAAATACATACTTAAAGTAAATGCAATAATTTGAATCAATATAACTTTTGAAAACTAGGTTCAACATGATCAAAGGTACAACTTGCCTTGAAATAGGTCTAGGTACTGATCTTGCTCTTGAGGTGCTTCTTCTTCTTCAAATCTTCCCAAGTATCGACGTCTACTCGCAAACGAAGCAAATAAACAAAACAAATACATAAAAGAGGCAAAACAAACTCCAAAAATTAAATAAAAATCTCAAATACATAGATCTTGAATTTAGATGAATTTAGAAATTTGAATGGGCTCAATCGGAGTTCGGATGCAAAAGATATGAGCTTTGGAAGTTTGAATCTAAAAGAAAACCCTAATTTTGGATTATTGTGAATTTCTGAATTATTTCTTAAAAGAAAAATCGAATTATTGCGCGACGCTGACACCAGCAATGGATTTTCTAGAATAATATAAATAAAAAGAAAATTCTGACATGTGGGACCCACACGTTAGTCTCACGGCTCACGGTGAACTCAGTTCACCGAACCGGACTTGGGATTTGGATCTGGACTGCCATGTGTGTGCGTGCGTGGGTGCTGACTGGATGACACGCGGCTGCCACGCACGCTCCACCGCTGAAGATGGCGCTGGCGTGGCTCGACGACGAGGAGGGCGGCGCTCGGGTCCCAAGGGATCCGGCGAACGGTGGCAGCTCAACGACGGTGGGTGGTACGGGAAGGTAGAGATGGTGATAGCGATCACGTCGGTGTGCTTACGGGTGGTTGTGGATGAGTGTGGCAGCCGGCGATGAGGTCGAAGTGGCGTTTAGATCTCGGGCTCAATGATGGCGGTGTTAGAGAGGTCCTCTAGCGAAAGCGACGGCAGCTTCGAGGTGCGGGTGATGCAGCGATCCCAACGGTGGCCTCCAATAGCGACGAGGACGGCTCAAGCGGCGACGGTGGCGATGAAGTCCTTCGGCCGGCATTGAAGACGAAGGCGATGGCGACGGCACTACGCGGCGAATTGAAGGCGGCGCGTCACGGGGTGCTCCTCCCAATGGTCCTCGGGACCTTAAATAGCCCTGGGAGCGAGGAATACATGAAGGATATGGCGGCGGTGGCGAAGGAAAGAGGAAAGTGGAGTCTAGCTCTGAGACGATGAGGACGTGTCACACGGGACCCAGTTGCCAGTGAGAAGCTCGAGCGAGTCGCGTCTTGAAATAGCTCAAGCATGGTGACAGGTGGGGCAGTAGCAGGTGTCTTGTGAGCAGGCCGTGAGGCGGGCCTCCTGTGAGGAAAGGAGAATTGGGCAGAATTGACCCGATCTCTTTATTTGAGATTTAATAGATTTTCTATTTTATAAAATAGCAGAAATTCCAAATAGCAAAAGAAAATAGCAAATGAACTTGGAAAAGTTCTAGAAAAATCTAGAAAATATATCCAAGCACATAGAATCCAAATAAAATAGTTTTGACAATTGTTCTTGTTGACTTTATTCATATTAAATTGTTTTGATATCCAGAGTCCAATATTAAATTAAATCAAATAAATCCAAATGGTGAATTTTCTCCCTACTAACTATTTAAACGATTTTTAAAGTTCAGAAAATTGGGATGTTACAGCTTCCAAGACTTATTCGAACTATTCAACCTCGACACCTCACTTCTACGATGCTGGACACTGTAAGTGTGTATAATCAAGTTCTACATTCACGCAATACCGATAAATGTCATAACTCATTGCTTATGTATAGATACAAGATGCAGCAAGCCCGGCAATCGCGAGAAATGGTGGGTCTTCTCGACCAACAGTTGATCTCTGAACAATGCATCAACCAAGATGCATCCGACGTTGATAAATACATAACGAAGGGATTGTTTGCTCAGGGCAACAAGGACTACATATTGGTGCCCTACAACCAGGGGTAAGTGCTTCACTACTTGCTATACAAATTTCATTTGTACATTACGCAACACGAACATAGGTTTAAGGACTATATCGACATACAAGAGTAGGTGGCACTAGATCCTTTTAGTCATTGTACCAAAGTAGAACAAGGTAATATACCTTGATTCCCTAGTCAACAACAGCCACGACTTCACCCATGTGCAAAAAGTACTCGACCGGTATGCTCAATTCCTCCATACGTAACTCTATTGTAGTCTTCCTTCGTTTGAAATGGCCAAGAATAACTTTTTGAAATCACGTAGGTCGTTCAACGCCTATGTTGTCAGGGAAGAGACACACAAGGAACCGAGCGTCGCACTGTAACACAGGACGCGATTTTCGGTACCCACTACAACATAATAATCCTATATTACACTTCGTAACATGGCCTCTCGAACTGACAAACTATACATAAGTAAGCATATATATTTAAATTGATAATTAGGAAATAATTATTACAAAATTGACAAACCTATACATATATGTGTGTGTATACATATATATACATATACATATATATGTGTGTGTGTGTATAAGTACACACAAACACACACACACACATATATATATATATATATATATATATATATATATATATATATATATATATATATATATGTGTGTGTGTGTGTGTGTGTGTGTGTGTGTGTGTGTGTGTATGCATAGGTTTGTCAATTTTGTAATAATTATTTCCTAATTATCAATTTAAATATATATGTTTACTACTTTACTCCTCCTGGCGATAGGGCGTGACAATCAAATCAAGTACATTCGATCTGGATGAACACTCGGACATTCGAGGATGGCTCTCCACCTTCATCACGACGGAGATGATTCACTCGAAAGGAGAGTTTCACTTTGCCAACACCGCTTAATACATGTTCAAACAATTTATTCACTTGTAATTCATTCAATTGTAATTCACTTTGAGCTGTAATTCAATTGTAACTCCAGCAACAATACATGAATATTCTTTTGTAATTGATTTTGAGTTGTAAATCACTTTGAGTTGTAATTCACTTATATGTGATTTATCTGTTTTCTGCTTGCTTGCTTGCTTTTAGAGGGCATGGGTAGCATCTCCTGAGGCTAGCCGAAAAATAGAAGAAAAAAAAGGTATAGAACGAACTATCACAGATGGTTTGTTTGTGAAGGCCTACTATCACAGACTGCTACCATCAACAACCGTCTGTGATATGTCTCCAATCGTAGACGGTTAGTACATATAACCATCTGTGAAGGCCTAATATCACAGACGGCTGGCACCAACAACCGTCTGTGGTATATCGGATATCACAGATGGTTCTTTTTACCAACCGTCTGTGATATGTCTCCAATCAAAGACGGTTGGTATATATAACCATCTATGATGGCCGATGTATCACAGACGGTTTTTGGTAGAAGCCGTTTGTGATAGTAGGCCTTCACAGGCGGTTTATATCACAAAACCGTATGTGTTGTTACTTATCATAAACGGCTAAAAAACCGTGCATGATTGATTGATATATATATATATATATATATATATATATATATATATAAACACACACACTAGTAGGGTGCCGTGTATTGCAGCGGAACTCAAAACCTTACATAAATAATATATCGCTTTAACACATAAAGCAAATTAAGCAATTAAAATATGATAATACATATATCTCACGAGCATCACATTAGTGCAACATCGTAGAACAAGAACTTCGTTGTGGGTCCAACCGTATAAAATGTACACGAAGACCCCCATCACCAGCCATGCCCCGACTCGCATCCTTGTGCCACCACTAAACAACACAAGGTATGTTGTGGTTCAGAGCTCAGATGTGTCTACATCTATAAGCAATTAAGCATGTAAAAGTATTCAACATATTGTCGACAAGCAGGCTTATTGTTATAACTGAAATTGTTGGATCGGGAACTCACCTCGATTTATTAACAAGTATGTGTTTATGAGGATGCACATCATTTGGCGAAATGGAGCGAATGGGTAGATGAATCACGAAGGAGCGGCTGACAAGATGTAAGTTTACAGGGAATCTAGTATAGTGATGCGAAGAGTTCTATTATACCTCCAAAATGACCAAATGAATGCCTTAGTCATCTTGGTCAATCGACCAAAAGCACACCGAGGCCGACTAGGAGGAGCAGACCACCAAAGACGCAGACGAAGCATCTAACGGTGACAAGCACGAAGCATGGGATGCATATGTCGGTGATGAGTATTTTCTTATTACACAGTAGTGTTTCACCATGGGAGGGAAGCGTGTGACTATTCCATAACCATTTATATGCAGTTTGTTCAGATATTTACAAGGGCAAGAATGTCGTAGAAGCTGAAGTTGCGAGGACAAGAACCCCTACACATACAGATGCAATGCGGCAAGTAGCTATCTTCCATCGCTTTATCTCGTCCAACTTGCCTGCAGAATTAACAGAAAGTCGATAAGCTAGCATAAGTGAAATGCATCAACTTAGAAATATAGAATGGGTTCAAGTCGAAATGCAATTGCCCAAACATACTTGCGTAGAGCTTCTTCTCAATGAGGGGGTCCTTTATTGATTCTACTTCAATCACATCCTGTATTTCAGATGTCCCCTGTTCATGATTCTCATCTCCAAGAAGACCCTTCACCTTCTCCTCATCATCTTCTTGGCTCAAACAGAATGATGCTTGCAGAGAAGATGGCAGGGATACCTCATCCGGAGGAACATATCTGAGGATTAGGATGGATACAACAACTATAGTGAATGCAAGGAGCGTGCCTACGCTAACCTCCAACCAAAAATAAACCCTTTTTAGCTCCAAGCTAGAATCTTTAATATTGCTTACTGTTGCATGCATAGCATGCCAGAATCTGCCTAACATGTTATCTGTCAAGAAGGTTCATTAAATCACATCTTGGACCAAAGACCATAAAAAATCTCGAATAATAATTGTCAGGTACTCAGGTGATTCCTTTATACTTAGTTACTTACCACTCCTGCCAATTGTGAAACATCCATGAAGAAAGCAAGAGAAGCTGCGCAAATGCTAGTCACGATTGTGCTCTTGTGAGAACTTGTGTCCGCTTGTTGACATCGAGAAGAAGGATGCAGCAATCCATCTCATGGCATGGCCATCAATATTCTTAGGCGTGAGAAAAATGTTGAAGCGGAACTTCAAATATCTATCTCGGCATTAAATTAGAGTAGTATCGGCATATGTTGGCTATGAAAACAAAGCAGACGAGAACAACAAATCTCTATCGGATCCTATCTGGATATTCTTAATTGTTGAGAAGGGGTGCAAAATAGAAGATGACGAGTAATAAACAAAAGTAGTTAGGAGGATGCATTTTATCCGGTTTTAACGATCCGCGAGCGTAGCAATTAGCAAACATTGTGGGGGTTATTGAGCATTGTTTCAACTTAAACTTCGATAGACTAAAGCTCCATCATTCCATATTTTAAAATGTGTATGTAGTGTTAATCATGAGAAGAATGCTATATCCACTTGGCTCATTTTCTATGCACTGGAGTTATAGAAGCTTGAGTCATATATTGATTACAACAAATTTTGTTGTATTCACCACGGTATTTACACCCATTAACGCATTAGAAGCAAATCTCAGGTAAAAAAATGAAAACCAGGATCGATTACTCCATACAAGTTGGCAGGAAATCCGTCTCCCCGTGCCATACCAACCTAATGCACGTATAGATTCACAATTCATCTCGTATAGGATCAAACCCTAACGATCCATACAGTGAGGTGCATAATTAATCAAATCCACAGCAAGCACCATCCACGAGCAAGCACGAATAGACCCCACAGAAACAGATCAAAAAAATCATAGCACATATTCCAATACGAAGGCACCGGAATCGAAAATCATAGCACATATTCCGATATGAAGACACTGGAATCTAAAGGAGCATAACTCGCTGGTGCTCGCGAAGCACCCGAAGATGAAATTCTCATCTAGCCTGTACTGCAGGTCCTCGATCCAGAGCGTCCTAACCTCGTTAGGCCAGCGAAACACGATGCCGCCAGCCCACGTAATCGTGGCAGGGGCGATAAGCGAGAACTGGTATGCGTGGCTGGCGACTATCCCACATTTGCGGTGAGGCGATTACTCTTTGTGGCGGCGGCGATACTCTGCAGCGGTGGCATGGGGCCAAACTCATTCGCGAAATCATTAGCACGGAATCGAACAGATCGAGGGAAAACCCTAACAAAACAACAAATCAAATCAACCCAAAAAGCCACGAAATGAACTCGACGGGGGTGGAAGAGGAGGGGGACTCACGTTGCTGACGTGGTCATCGAGGGAGATGTTGAAGAGGTGGTCGTCCGTCATGGGGTCGTGAACTCGACTCAGGTGAGGCGGTACTACGGAGCACGAGAGGCTCTGAGCCACACGAAAGCAGAGAATCTGAGTACTAGCCGCCACCGCCAGCAGATATGGAGGCGACATTGGGGGTGCCACACGGCACGTCGAGGGGCTACGGTTTTGGGAGGCGGAGATGGGGAGTGGAGGGGAGCGGGGGTTTGAGGCGGAGGGTGATGGGAATGGGGGCAGAGATCGTGAAGACAGAAGGGAGGCGTGGTCGTGAGTGGTAGCGGGTAGTTTGCATGGTGTGGGGATCTGGCGGTTGCTTTCGGTAGGAGGCGTAGTCGCGACTCATGAGTCATGAGGTGAGGCGGTGGGTGATCGACGTGGCGTGAGGTAAACTCAATTATTGTAGTTAAGATATATATATATATACATACATACATACATACATACATACATATAATACTTAAAGAACATACTATACTTTTTTATCACTTTTAGCATACTTAAATAGCAATTATAAGATATTCCAATACGACTTGATTGAAAAAAAATCATTCTGAGGCCTTTATTTTTTTCTATATAACCTTTTCATTTATAAAAAAGTATATAGACAAATTTTGCTATAAAAAGTGGACTTTAATGAAATTTTTCATGGAACTCATTTTGGTTATCTTATAATCATTATTAGAGTATGCAATTGTCATGCGATTTAAGTGATATATGAAAGTGAGAGTACATACTCTAGGACTACCATACCATATATATCTATATATATATATATATATATATATATATATATATATATATATATATATATATATATATATATATGATAATATACCATATCGTACTCCACTTTTCATATACCACTTAAATCGTATGATGATATCACTTTATATATTTGAGCATACTCTAATAATAATTATATGTGGATATCATGGGGATATGCTCATGATCTTAGGATGATGGTACAATTGGCAATGGCGTTGAAGGTTTGTCGAATCACGCGTTTTCGGCGAAATTGAAACTGCTGTCAGGCAAGTGGCGGTCTCACCGGCCTAGGTGGTGGTCTGACCGGCCCAGGTGGTGGTCTGACCAGCCAAGGGGGTGGTCCGACCGGCTTTGGGAAATTGGTCAGACCAGCCATAATGAGATGTTGGATTTTGGAGCTGGGCCAAAAATAGAGGGTGTAGGCAAGAGAGTAGATTCTACTACTCTTGGTCTCATAATTTTTGGGGCTTCCAGGCAAAAGTTCTATTGGTTTAAAAATTCCAGTAGGTTTCAAATTTCCAGGGAGGAATCTTGTCTAAGTCCCAGCTGGGCAGTCAGACCGGCGTTCAAGTGGCAGTCAGACCGACCAGAGTGGCGGTCTGACCAGTGTTGACTTATTCATCGGGCAAATGTGGCGATGAGTGTTGGGTTAGGTCAAGTTCATGGGTTTCATGGCATATGTGTTGCATGACGCATGTTTTGACTAATGTGGGTCAAGTTGTGAAGAACTTGTTCCCGGAATCGATTTCTTTGTCTATTGTTGTGCGGGTTGCTTGGAGGTCAATGATGGTCAGCGGCGAGGATGATCGGGACTAAGCTTGGAAGGCGAGGTCGAAACGATCGGGGATCTTGGGTGAGGTCAATGAAGTCAAGCATAAGCATAAAGGACAAAAGGTGACCGAAACAGGCGATTCGGTCTGACAGGTTGGTTCAAGCGGCGCGGGTCGGTGCAAGTGCCATGGTGGTTTCGGTGGGAGTCGGATGGAGAGACTTGCCGAGCATGATGAGAGCCGTTGGATCAACCCTACGTGGCGAAGCATGAAAGTTCTTCACGAAGATGGGACTCGATCTTTGCAAAAGATCGAGAAGTATTTGGTAATTTTACCAAATATCACCTTGGTGACCTTTTGCCAACCCATGGCGCAAGGCGGCGCATGATGGGCGGATTAGGTCAAGAGGAGATGAAGACGACGCTTTAAAATGCGTGCATGTGTGACCCGTTTGTGTTGGGCCTTAACGGGAGCCCATTAGGGTTAATGCTTCTAGAAGGTCTAAGCCTCCACTGTAAATAGAGGAGGGAGGTGGCTGCACCCCCCCTCGATCCTTTCATTGTTTTGAAACCCTAGTTTGCTTAGGGAGAGGATTAGTGGAGGTTAGGGTTCTAGAGAGTTGGATTTGATTTTGTGCTCATGTATTGAGTCTTTATCCTCTATTGATGGAGTGGCTGTAAACCAATACCATATCAAATCAATCCAAAGAAAGTTCTCTCAAAGATGAGTTCATTTGCTTTCTTTCTCTCTATTTGGTGATTTGGGGTCTTTCTTTGATCCGCGAGTTTTTGTTTGATTTCTTACCGTGATCTAACTTTCTGTGACATATGGGAACCCATCTAGGATCATCTTTATTATCAATCACCCACGAGCAAGTCTTTAGATCATATTTTGATTTTGACTTGGTTTTTGAGCACCCTTTGTTCAAACTGAAAAAGATAGGAACTTTAGCATGGATCTACGCGATCCTTGATTGGAATAGGTTCCCAATATCTTAGAGAATGTGTGTCTCAAATTTGGTAAGGTTTAGCCTTACAGATCAAAAGTTAGATCGATTTGAGTTTTGGTTTTCGGGCTGATTTCACTGTTCATTGCCCTGGAGGTCTGACCGCCATGTATTGAGAGGTCAGGCCGATTTCCAAAGGTCAGACCGATTTCTAGTTGGAGGTCAGACCACCCAACTCATTTAGGTTTTGAGTTTTTATGTTTTTGGTCTATTTGCTTCGGGGTTTTGATTGGATTCAATACAAGTCTTCCACTATTTGCTTCAGCAAAACTTCAATTACCCTATGCAAAAGGTACTCGACAGGTATGCTTATTTTCTCCAAACGTAACTCTATTGTAGTCCTTCGTTTGAAATGGCTGAGGATAATTTTTTGGAATGACGTAGGTCATTCAAAGCCTATATTCTTTGGGAAGGACACATAAGGCCGGCGTCTGCTTGTAACACGGGGCCGCGATTTTAAATTACCCACTACAATACAATAATCCTATATCACATTACGTAACCTGGCATCTCGAACTGACTATACCTATATATATAATTCTATTTTTGTAGTGTCACCAACAACTACAAGGCAACGTATGTGCATTCTACATTTGCTGTCATATGCAGGAAATCATGAGTATTAAGACGAAGGATCCAAAGGTTTGTTAATTTTGCAATAATTATTTCCTAATAATTTAAATATATATTCTTACTACTTTAATCCTCCTAGCGACAGGGCATGACAATCAAATCAAGTACATTCGATCTGGACGAACTCTCGGACGACTCTCCACCTTCATCATGACAGAGATCATTCACTCGAAAGGAGAGTTTCACTTCGGCGACACCGCTTAATACATGTTCAAAGAATTGATTCACTTGTAATTCATTCAATTGTAATTGACTTTGAGTTGTAATTCAATTCTAACTCTAGCGACAATACATGAACATTCTTTTGTAATTGATTTTGAGTTGTAATTCACCTATCTGTGATTTATCTATTTTCTACTTGCTTGCGATACATGAACAACCGTCTTGATATGTCTCCAATCACAGACAGCTACCACCAACAACCGTCTGTAATATGTCGGATATCACGGACGGTTCTTTTTACTAACCATGTGTGATATGTCTCCAATCAAATATGGTTGGTATATATAACCGTCTGTGATGGTCGACGCATCACAGAAGGATTTGGTAAAAACTGTCTGTGATAGTAGGCCTTCACAGACGGTTTATATCACAAAATCGTCTGTGTTGTGACTTATCACAGTCGGCTCAAAATCATCTGTGATAACCGCCTGTTATCACAGACACATAAATTCAGATAGTTCAGAAACCGTCTGTGATAACAGTTTAGAACCGTCTATGATGACCCTTTTCTGTAGTAGTGTATATGGTCATTACTCTTTCTTCAATATTATATATGTGTGTGTGTGTGTGTGTGTGTGTGTGTGTGTGTGTGTGTGTGTGTGTGTGTGTGTGTGTGTATATATATATATATATATATATATATATATATATATATACGCCTAGTTTAAATACTCCTCTTGGGAGTATATACTCCACTTCAATATACTACTTAAAAGATCATATTATATATTTTTATCACTTTCAATATACTTAAATAGCAATTATAAGATATTCCAATATGACTTGATTGAAAAAAATTCAGCGGAGGCCTTTTTTTATATACCCTTTTTCATATATAAAAAAGTATATACACAAATTTTGCTATAAAAAGTGGACTTTGATGAAATTTTTAATGGAACTCATTTTGTTATCTTATAATCATTATTGAGTATGCAATTATCATGCGATTTAAGTGATATATAAGAAGTGAGAGTACTCTCACTTCTCATATACCATTTAAATCGTATGATGATACCTCTTTATCTATTTGAGCATACTCTAATAATGATTATAAGATACCCCAAAGTGAGTTCATGAAAAATTTCATTAAAGTCCACTTTTATAGCAAAATTTATATATATACTTTTTTTATATATGAAAAGGGTATATAACAAAAAAACAATGAGCTCAATGAATTTTTTCCAATGAAGTCGCATTTAAATATCTTATGATTAGTGTCGGTTTTTTAGAACCGATCTTACGTAAAGATTGTTTGATTTGGGAGTCTCCTAGAATGGAATCACATGAGAGATTAACACGGGTATTTTTATATCTGAGTTCGAGGCCTTCTCAGGGAGAATAACAACCCTACTCTGTGTGTGTATGATATTGAGTGTGTCTTGTACAATCGGGAGAAAAGACTAAGACTATTACAGAAGATAGTGCCTATCTTCTCTGATCGCCGCCTTTATATAATCGTGAAGGAGTAGCCGTTTCTCGGTGAAAAGGCGCCTCATCATGTCTGTAATGGGCGCATGTTTGCGATAATCACCCAGTGTTAACTCCTTCATCTTTGCTTAGCGGTTATTTGTTAGAATAATGGGGTATTACGTGCTATTACTCAGTAGAATAATGGCGCATGTTATCGCTTAGCTTCCTTAATCAATTGGACCCACTAGTGCAGCAGGTTTTATTGATCATAAGGTGGTCGTAGCTAACACCGGTCGTAGAAGAGCTTACGACCATGGGGTAGTCGTAGAATAACTTCTGTTGGATAATGATCGTAGAAGAACTTCGACCATAAGGTAGTCGTAGCAAGACTTACGACTTATGGGGGTGGTCGTAGAAGAACTTACGACCACCTGGTAGGCTTCTCCTTGTAAATATAAAGGGGTATACATAGGGACCAAATGACATCATATTTACCCATAATAAGAATTATAGATAAAAGATAAAATGAGGAGTATTAGATCCTCATCATCTAGCCCCTCAGCTTCAAGTGAAAGTAACTTACTTGGTAAAGGAGTCGTAGATGGTCTTATGACCACGAGAGGATCGTGGAGAGATGGTCGAAGGAAAAACTCTTCGACATTTGTACATCACTTTGACCAGAAATATACTTGGTCAAGAAGGTTACTTACGACTATCAAATAGTCGTAGTATGGTGATCGGAAGTAAAACATTTCCGATTGATATTTTATTTGGCGTAAAGGCTTGGCCAAGAAAGTAATTTTGTTTGAGGTGTAAAAGCGAACTGATTTTCTTTGGCGGACAAACTTATAGAATGTAAGCGACTCTTATATATGCATGCATTGGGCGGTTCGAAATGGTGGCAACCCTTGGGTTTCCACCCTTTCAACAAGCATATGGTTATAAATACTTACGGGGGTGAGACTTGGGTTTCTACTTTTCCCCAAATCACTCCCATTGTTCATCGAGTTCTTGCCTTCTCCACCATCAACCCAATTGTGCCTTTTCCTAAGACCTTCCTTAATCCAAAACCTCCCCTCTCTGAGAGAGATGACCGGAACAGTTTCTGAGTGGGCCGAGTCGGAGATGGATGCGGTGAAGATTCAAGCCTTGGTGGACACCGAGAAGATTCCAGAGAAGGTTCTTGTGAAGTGGATTACGGCGGTTGGACAGCATTGGCCGTTAGAGGAGATTAGGCAAATCCCCATCTTCCAGACATATTGTGAGTGTGGCCTTCGATTGCCTGCTCACCCCTTTCTCACACTCGTACTCGAGCACTTTGGGGTGGAATTAGTGAACCTCGGTCCTAATTCTATCACTATGCTAAGTGTATTCGTGTATCTGTGTGAGGCATACTTAGGAATTCCAGCAGACCTCGAGCTCTTTCAATATTTCTATGGAATGGCTCGACAATGCTGGATTGTTGGGAGTTAATGATGCAAGCTCCATGACGGAAGTCGAAGGGTATATTCAGATGTTTACCGGTCTTCGTGGCGGGATGGAGGAAGAGGTGATTTTACTGGAAAATCACTCAAGATGACAGCCTTACTTTCGCGGGGAAGGCTACCGAAAAGAATTCTTCCTGGGATTCGTCTCCCAGGGATCTTGGTCGAATTGCTCCCTACATTCAAGCCATCAAGGACTTGAAAGAGGAGGGACTAACCGGATGGCATGTGGTAAAGGATTTCATCAAACGTCGAATTAGCCCTTTGAAGAAACGAATACCTCCTATGTGGAGGTACACGGGGCCAAAAGACCCGACCAGGGACTACGAGGCGGGTAAGTGAATCTTCGACTTAGCCCTCGGTTTGGTCTTTCTCAAAGTGGTCTAATGAATGTCTTATATGTTTGCACAGATCTTTCTGGCGAGATCGACATTGGGTCAAACTTGTTTGTGAGAAATCTCCGCCACAGGTGGTGGTTCCTCAAATCCTTGCGGTTTTATCATGAAGAGAAGATGGGCGCCTAAAGGTAATCAAGGGTTGATTTTATCCTTAGGACTTTAGAGTCGTAGAAAGACTTACGACTAGTTGTTTGTCGTAGAAAAACTTACGACTTGGTAGTGATCGTAGAAAACCTTACGATCAAGGAAATGTCATAGAAAAACTTACGACTAGATACTGGTCGTAGAAAATCTTACAACTGGTCAGTAATCATTTTCTATTTTTCTTGCAGAAAGTAAGCATGGAAAATCGTCAAGACGACCAAGAGTTCGAACTGATAACCATCGACGCAGGGATGACAGCAGAAAAAAGTCCAACTCCTCCGTCTAAGAAGCGGCGACTCGTGAAAGTCGCCAACAAGGGAGGGGCAAGCTCAAGTTCTTTTATTTCGACCAGATCTTCTGCTAAATCTGCTACAGATACGGCTGCAGCTGAAGCCAGAGAGGTTGAAGCAGCTGAAGTTGAAGAGATCGAAGCAGCCGAACCTCTTAAGCACAAAGCCCGCAAGGCCAAGGTACCCTTCTATTATGACAAGAAAACTTTTGCAGTTTCTGCCTCTCCTAGTTTTGTCAAGCGACTAGAAAAGAAGAAGCTGGAAGGACTTTATGTCTTTTGTGAAGGACAATCTTTGCTCAATGAGCACGTAGTCGAGGAAGCACCGATCTCGGAGTAGTCGAGGCGATCTCGGCCATCCGAAAGTCGAGGAGATCATAGAGGTGGCTCTGTTCAAAATCCACGACGGGCGTGGTGGTGGCGAGCCTATCCTTCAACTTGAACTCCGACCAGAAGTGGTCGTAGAAAAGAAGTCGAAGAAATCTTCCATTGGGAGGATGACTCATAAGTTCTTGGTTAAGTCCAGAGTGCAGAGGTATGTAAGAAAAACTAAAGTGTAAGAACAGCATTTACCTTTTGCTTTTTACAACTTAACGTGCTTTCTTTTTGTTGCTCTTAGCCCGACTCCTTCAACCCCCGAGGATGCTTCTATTGAGAAGCCTATTGTCACTTCTCCAGCGGATGGAGAGATGACAGTAGGAGTGGTCGAAGCATCACCCACTGCTCGAGTGGCAGAGGAAGTCGTGGCTTCTGAAGTGGTTGTTACAACCATCGAGGTAGATTCTTCTGACCGTTGAGGTGGCGGTCTTAGAGGCGCGAGCGATGGTAGAAGCCTCGGCGGTGGTGATGTGCGACCACCGTGTGGGAAGGAAGTCGTTCAGACGTACCTCCGGTCTCCAAAGAGAAGTTGCGATTCTGTAATCAAGAAGGAGGAGTACTTCAACCGTGTCCGATTTCTTTGGGCTGCTTCCATCGTGGGGTCTTACGCTTTTAGATCTCGCGATCGAGTCCCTCATACCAAAGATATTCCCAGCAGAGGGAAATTTTTACAACGGCGTCTCGAGAAGGTTTGGTGCGATCAAGTCGCGAAGATAGATAAGCTGAAGAGTCCAACGATGGTTTTCTCGATGTTTGCTCGGACGACCATGAATGTAAGTATTTAAGGATACTTATATGTGTGGCCTTCCCTTGCTTCTTACTGTCTTTCTTTTTGCAGAAAGCTCTAGAAAAAATTGCCACTATTGGTGAATATCACCGACAACTTGTAGAACTAGACAAGAAAAAGCAGAACTGTGTGAACAGGCAGAGAGGTGGTAAGTCACTGTTATTCATAGTCATTTTTTATTTGACCACTTTATACAGCGCTTATGGGGTTTGTCGTGGAAAAACTCACAACTAGGTGCTAGTCGTAGAAAAACTTACGACCAGTTAGATAGTGCTCATGTCTACTTTTAACCTTTATAGGTTAAATAGTGACGAAAAGACCTTGGTTGACTCACTCGATTATGAAAAAGGCGAGGCGAAAGCTAAGGAAAGAAAGAAGACCTCTTGAAGAAGCTTCGGAGGGTAACTCTGACCCAAAAATTGCGAGGAAGAGATAAGCGATGAAGTGTTGAACTTAAGACTGCTTATGTCGTTGATCTTTACCTTTTTAACTCTTACTTCTTTTCAGAAAAAGAGGACGAAATGAGAAGGCTCCAAATCAAAGTTAAAGATAAAACTTTGGTCGTTCACGAGATTTCTCGTATCGCCAAAGATAAAGATCAAGAGATTGAAAGGCCGAGATCTCGGCAAGCAGGTAAGCAGTTCTTTACTTGTAGTCCTTCACGAGTTCTTTTCTTATTCTAACTCTCATTTCTTTTTAGAAATTGAGCTTGAGCTGGGAAGGCTTGAAACTAGGGATCAAGAAAAACCATGATCATAACTTGAGACCCTCCACATCGCTAGAAAGCATAAAGGACATCAAATTATGGGAGGAAGCGACATCTTTGAGACCATTGCTTCCCATAATAAGGAAATCAAGAAGTTAGATTACGGACTAGCGGTAAGGAATTCTTTACACGTGAACTAGTTCTTTCCTCTTCTAGGAATAATTTTTGCTTGACTAGTCTTACCCCTTTTAGAGAAAGTAGTCGAGAATGAACAACTCCGCGAGGCTTCGACTCGTAACCAATAGGAGATGAAGTCGACGAAGATTAATCTTCAAGGCAACATCATGCTCCTGAACAATATACTTGGTGAGCTGCGTGGTGAGGGAAAACTCCTCCAGAAGACACGATAGCTGCTCACATAAGTACTATTGGGGAACAAGTTGGAACTTTGCAAGAACTGGTGACCACCCTGAAGGCCAACCAAGCTGACTCGATAAAGGAGGCGGTCGAAAGTGCAATAAGTTATGTATTGGCAAAACTTAAAGCTCATGATTGACCTTAATGTGCAACCAATCGGCGCCGACTTCGACGCCTACGAGGCGAAGCAAGTCGTTTGATTGAAGAAATCTGACCGGTCGGCGGGAAGGTCTCGGAGGAGATGCAACTGGGATCACCCTCTTCAGAGTAGTTTGTAATAAAAACCTGTGAGAACAAGCTTTTGCTGATGTAATATATAATCCATCTTGTTTCCTGCAAATTATCTTGTCGAGTAGTTAGTAACTCAAAAGATAATTGACGAACAAAAAACTAAGAATTGAAGTCAAATTAATAACTTTATCCTAGCCCCCGACTATTTGCTTAGTTTATTTAGATAAACTAAGTAAATAGTGTTAAAAGGGTTTCTGAAAACAGAGAGGTTTGATTAACTTGTAGTTTTTTTATCACGATTGTCATGCACTGGTCAAAAGAGTAGTAATGAATCTAATCTAGGAAGTTCCTTTTAGTGGGCAGGACCACGTGCACAGAGGAAAGGCTTCGACTAGGTGATATTACCATCTCCGATCAGATTAATTAAATCGAGAACGGCAACTTGAGTTAGGCAAAAGTCTAGAGGACTTTAAAAAAGTCATTCGTCCTTCTTTGGTGGACTCGATAGGTCTGTCATGGAAGCAAAAGTAGAAAACTGAACAATACTAGGAAGTTCCTTCTAGTGGGTAGGACCACGTGTAGAGAGGAGAGACTTCGACTAGATGTGTTTCTTCCTCCGACCAGTTGGGACGGAACGAGTATACCAAAAGCGGTTGAATAAATCTAAGAAAGTGCACTCTGCTTAGAGTATTTTTCAAAATAACTGAAGAAATAAACTAAGGTGGAAAAGAGCTAGCTTTAAGAATATTTCGACCAAATAGAACCCGAGCTCTTTGTATTGGCAGCAAAAGTGAGTAACGAGTCAACACTAGGAAGCTCCTTCTAGTGGCAGGACCACGTGCAGAGAGGAGAGGCTTCGACTAGGTGATGTTACCTGTCTTTCGACCAGTGTAAACAAAACTGGGTGTTTGAAATGTACTCGAAAGATTATGAAAGCACTACTCAAAAATAAGACAATAGAGGTATAGAGAACCTAAGACTTTATTGTCTGAATGGTATGTTACACATAAAACTTGCGTAACTGGTCGATGTTCTAAGAATTCGAGAGAACATGGCCGTCTTCCATTGCCAATCGTACTGACCCTGGCCGTGTAACTTCGACCACTGTGTAAGGACCTTCCCACTTGGGAGAAAGTTTATTCCAATTAGACTTGGATTGGCAGAGCCTCAATACCAAGTCACCTCAAAGAAGGCTGTGAGGTTGGACCTTCGATCGTAGTATCTGCTTGAGGGCTTATTGGTAGACTCTTGAGCAGTTAAGGCCTGGTTTCTCCTTTCTTCGAGTAGGTTAATGTCATCCGCTCGAAGTTGTTCCTGATTGTAGTCATTGAAAGTTTCGACTCGTGTTGATCGTATCTTTAGTTCTGGAGGAAGCATGGCTTCGGCTCCGAAGACTAGAAAAAAGGGTGTTTCACCTGTAGCCCGACTAGTAGTCGTACAAACTGCCCATAATACGGAGGGTAATTCTTGTACCCAAGCCCCCGAGCGCTTGATGAGCTGGTCGAAGACTCGGGTTTTAATTCCTTGTATTATTTGGCCGTTTGTACGTTCGACTGCCCCATTGCTTTGGGGATGGGCAACAGAAGCATAACATAACTTGGTACCCAACTCGTCGCAAAATTCCTAAAATTTTGCGCTCGAAAATTGTTTACCATTATCTGTGATTATTCGACTTGGAACTCCAAATCGAGTAATTACGCATCTCATCATGAACCGTTTTGTTGCTTCCGTTGTTATCCCAGTTACAAGTTCGGCTTCGATCCATTTTGTGAACATATCAATAGCCACAAAAAGGAACTCGAAACCTCCTAGAGCTTTGGGGAACGGTTCTAGGATATCGAGACCCCAGGCTGCAAAAGGCCAAGACAGAGGTATCGTTTGTAATGCTTGAGCTGATTGGTGTATTTGCCTACTGTGAAACTGGCATTGGACACACTTTTTAACCAACTCTTTAGCATCGTACAGGGCTATTGGCCAGTAGAAACCTTGTCGAAAGGCCTTACCGACCAGCGTTCTGTAGGAAGCATGAGTTCCACAGATGCCACCGTGTATGTCGTGAAGGAGTGTTAATCCTTCGCTCTGCGGAATGCATCGCATGAGCACCCCTTGAGTACCTCGTTTATAGAGGACTCCTTCAACCAAAGTATACATTTTGGCTTTTTGGGATAAGCGATCTGCCTCGGGATCGTCTTCGGGTACGGAACCCTTCTGAAGATACTCGTAGATGGGAGCCATCCAAGTATCCTCGTATTCTAGAGAGGCCGTCTCAATAGGAGGTATCTACGGTTCATCAACTAAGGGCGGCTTCGGAGTTGTTCCAAGAAGACTCATTTTGGTACTCTGGATCGGGAAGAAGCCATTCGAGCAAAATTTGGTTTGCGAGAAATTATCCTTCGAGGATGAATTGTGCCTCGAAACCGAAAAAATCTTTTCTAGCTTACGCACTTCCGATAAGTACCGAGACATTATTGGGTTGAAACCTTTGGTACTCTTTCTTGACTTGATTCACGACTAGTTGAGAGTCTCCTCACGAGTAGTCGGTGAATCGAGAGCGCTTCGCAGACTCGTATGCCGACTAGCAAACCTTGATACGCCACATTGTTAGTGGCACGAAAGTTTAATTATATGGCATACTTTAAGGTCTCTCCGTTAGGAGATACCAGGACCACCCTAGCCCCCGAGCTACTTAAAGTAAGTGACCCGTCAAAGTACATAGATCCCTTTCGGTCGGGAATCGTACTGGGGATCCTGAACAAGTTCATGATTTGTCCATTCGGCGACAAAGTCTGCCAAAATCTGGGATTTAATGGCCGTTTGGGACACAAAATGGAGGTCGAACTCCCCAAGTTCGACTAACCATTTTGCCATGCGTCCCGCTGTTTCCCTATTCTAGAGGATCGCTCCCATGGGAAACTCAGACGGTACAGCTATTTTGTGCGCCTAAAAATAATGCCACAGTTTCCTCGAAGACATGAGGAGGGCATATAGAAGTTTTTGGACCTGAGGGTAACGCTCTTTAGGCCCGTGTAAAACTTCACTAACGTAGTAAACCGGTCGTTGTACGTTTTCACGTTCTACAACCAGTACTGCGCTCATTACCTATGGCGTGGCAGCTAGGTAAATTAAGAGCGTCTCTTCTGGCCTCGGAGAAACCAAAATAGGAGCACTCGTAAGATACCTCTTGACACCCTCAAAGGCAACGTTTGCCTCATTCGACCACTCAAAACCTTCATGTTTTCTCAGAAGTTTAAAGAAAAGTAGTCCTTTTTCTCCTAGTCGTGCGATGAAACGACTTAAAGCCGCCATGCACCCTATGAGTTTCTGGACTTCTTTCTTTGTGGTTGGAGGGTGCATTTGGAGAATAGCCTTTATCTTTTCGGGATTTGCTTCGATTCCTCGTATAGATACTAGGAATCCAAGTAATTTTTTTGAAGAGATTCCGAACACACACTTCTCAGGATTGAGTTTTAAGCGGTGCTTTTTGAGGTTGTCGAATGTTTCGTGTAGGTCAGTGATATGATTAAGTCTCTTGATGCTTTTAACGACTAGATCATCAACATAGGCTTCGAGGTTTCGGCCTAGTTGAGATGAAAAAGTCGATTGCATCAAGCGTTGAAAAGAAGCGCCTGTATTTTTTAGACCAAATGGCATTTTGACATAGCAAAATATACCAAATGGTGTAATGAATGCGGTCTTTTCTTCATCGTCTAGACACATATTGATCGGTGGTATCGAATATGCATCTAAAAACTTAACATTTACAACTCGTAGTAGAATCAACCAAGCGATCGTCACGAGGTAAAAGGAAAATCATCTTTTGGACAAGCTTTATTAAGATCGGTGAAGTCTCGTACATACGCCATTTGCCGTTCGACTTCCTAACCATTACTGAGGATTAGCCAACCACTACGGGTGATCGACTTCTCTTATAAAACACCTTTAAGTAGCTTGTCCAATTCGATTTAATAGCATCTCGTCGATCGGGGCAAATCTTCGTAGTTTTTGTTTTCTGGTACTTTGTTGGTAGTAAAGCAAGCTGTGCTCGATCACCTCCCTAGGGACTCGGGCATGTCGGATGCTTGCCACACGAAGATATCTGCGTTAGCTCAGGAAGGTGATGAGGCGTCTTCCTACTTGGGGCGGAAGTATCTCCGTCTGAGCAGTCTTGAGGGCTCCCTGCGTCGGAGGAACCTCTTTGACACTGGTCGTTTGGCTTTGGTGCGACTTTAGGCTTCGATTTATTAGTCGAAGGCTGACTTTCTTCTCGAGTTGGTATTTGACCAACTATCTCGAGGGATCAATGGTCGCAGGTATGCGTCATCTTCTTATCACAATGGATTGTGAATACTCCTTTGGGACCTGGCATCTTAAGACATTGATACCCGTAATGAGTAGCCATTAAGAATTTTGCCAAAGTTGGCTGTCCGAGTATGGCGTTATATGTCGTATCGAAATCAACCACATCAAAGGAGATTTTCTCTGTCCTAAAATTACATGGAGAACCAAATGTTAAAAGAAGAGAAACTTGGCCAATAGGTTTGGCTGAAGACCCCGGTACGATCCCATGAAAGGAATATCGTACCGGTCTTACCTTAGTCTTGGGTACTTGCATCTCGTCCAGGGCACTCGTAAACAGGATGTTTAACGAGCTACCACCATCAACTAAAACTCGATTGAGCCAACAATTGTTGATGGTGGGTTCGACCACGATTGGATATCGACTGGTGGTCGAAGAATCGAGCGATCACCCTTCTCGAAGAAGATGGTGACTTCCGACCACTTCGGTAATTTATTGACGAGAGGAGGGTCTATGGAGTTTACCTCACGTTCGGCAGCCTTAAGCTGTCTTTTTGACTCGTATGCCGACGATCCCTCGTAGATGTGCTCGACGGTATGTTGCGGATGCTGGAATGACATCTCCTCATCATCATCTGACGACTTTTGACCACTTGTTTGCCCTACCTGCTCGAGAGTAGGAAGTAGTCCTTTGCCGTTGTAGTAGTACTCGAGCTTTCGTTGGAAAACTCGGCAGTTGCAAAGGTCATGTCATTCCTTTTTATGGAAAGGACACCACCTAGGCTTGTCATTCTTCCGATCGGGGCGCTTACCTTTGCCTCGGTCAGAGTACAGCTTGGAGCTTCATGGCTCTTTATCGTTTACAGCCAAGACCTCCTTGGAACCGTTGGCTTGAGGTTTTTGATCCTTCGCCTTGTTCTTGGACTTCTTCATTTTCTTATCCTTCTTCTTGCCTCCTTCGCCTGGCTCTCGAGAGGTATTGTCTTCTTGATCAATGATGTTGTTCCACTCGACCGCCTCGGAAGCGAACAGATATCGATCGACCATCTCAAAGAGTTCGGCGATGAGTGGGAGGATTCAAAGCGATATCCTCCGTTATCCTTCTACTACGGACTCCTTGCTTGAAAGCCCGATGACAGATGAGTCGAAACTTAGGAATTGAATTACGAACTGACTAAAGCACTTGATGAATTGGCGAAGGTCTCGTGGTCGATTCTGTCTCATCGATGCAAGTCGTCCTCCTTCCGGGGTGATTGTAGGTGCCTTGGAAGTTCGCCAAGAGAAGGTCGGAGAGGTGTTGCCAAGAATAGATCGACTCGAGTGGTTGGTTTAGTAACCACGATCGAGCGAACCCCGAGCACAGTTGGAAGGTAATTCGCCATTACATGCTCTCCTCCTCCTCTTGCTTCTCGGAGAGTGTTGTATAAATTTGAAGGAACTTCGATGGGATTTTGGGATCCATCGAACTTCTCCATGTTCTTTGGTAAAAACGAGGTGGTCGATGAGCGGCTCGGAGGTCGGCGAGAATGCCCGACATCCGTAATGACTTCTTGGCGCCTCCTTTGCGGGAAAGAAGGATTGATATCACCGGTGATCGTATTCGATGATACCCGATGTGAGTTGACTGACTGTAGTAGGTCTCGGTCCTCTGAGGAAATACTCCTCGTATTCCATCTGCTGCTGCAGATTTCCATGTCGAATGGTGGCGATCACCTCTCAGGGGCTTATTGATTATCGGCGTTGAAGGACATTTCTCCGAGTAGGAGATCGATGCGACTTGTCTTTGCGCCCGATCTCTACGCTGGGTATTGTTCGAACGATCGTAGCCGAGAAAGTTGTATTGCTCGACTTCGAATGATGTTGGCGAGGTGCTTCGGTCTTGCCATCGTGGTCAAAACCTTTGTGCGATCTCTTCGATGAAGAGGTCGTAGCCTGGCGCTCGGGCGAGCTCTCGAGTAGGGTTCTCGAGCAAGTCGTTGATGTGTTGGAGCTCTTGATGCGTCCAGGCAGATTTTCTTGGGCTGCAATTTTCTTCCATCGAATAGCCTCAAGATCTTCCACATCAGATCCTTGAGACTGCCTCAATGGAGTAAGAGTATATCGAGGATTTCCCTCACGCTCATCAAAGTATTGGTTCTGTCCGTCACCGGTGGTGCCCTTGCCATTGCCACGAGGGGGCACAGTGCGTGATCTTCGGGGAGTGTCCCTAGCTCGGTCTCTAGAAGAGTGACCTTGATATGAGGGAAGGACGAAGACCTCCCGTTGATGATTCTCACTTGCGCTCGAGGCCTCCCCGCTTGAGGAGCAGTCGAGAGACACCATCTGGCGACTTGAAGTAATCCCCTCCAGGAATGGGAACTCTGGGTTATAACCGTCTCCGTCCGCAGGTGTGATCTGCGGAGAGATGGTCGAATTTGCAGGAAAAGCATGCTTGATCCCACTCTCTCTGGATTAACCGGAGAGAGAGGACCACTAGATGCTGGTGATACCCTGGAATTGTGGCTTCCAGAACTTGTCTTACCAAGTCGGACCGCCTTAGGGGGACTTGGGCACTTAGAGGAAAAACTCTCTGCGTGTTGTGAACCCGCCTGGGTGTAGTCCTGATTGTGGTCGAATTGACCCTTGGCCTTTGAGGGAATTGATTCCTCTGTTGGACGTACTGTTGTGGGGGATAAGGATCCCTCCTCAACTCCATCAGTGGCATGGTCTCCTGGATTTGCAGAAAGATCTCTGGAGGCAGCAACACCATCGGATGAGTCGATACTCGGTTTGTAATCGAAACCGGCATCCATGTCGACGTCTGCGTAATCTTCCAAGTCAAACCAGTTCTCCTCGTTCCATTCTCCTGCTATGAGTGCATGAGATTTGGAAAAATAGAGTATGTTGACAAGAGATGACCAGAAGAATCCCATGGACAGCGCCAACTGTCGGTGTTTTAGAACCGATCTTACGTAAAGATTGTTTGATTTGGGGGGTCTCCTAGAATGGAATCACGCAGAGAGATTGACACGGGTATTTTTATACAGGTTCAGACCTTCTCCGGGGAGAATAACAACCCTACTCCTGTGTGTGCATGATATTGAGTGTATCTTGTACAATCGGGAGAAAAGACTAAGACTATTACAGAAGATAGTGCATGTCTTCCCGATTGCTTGCTGTGTTCTTCGATTGCCCTCCCCTTTCTTCTCTGATCGCCGCCTTTATATAATCGTGAAGGAGTAGCCATTTCTCTAGGTGAAGCGCATCATCGAGTCTATGAAGGCGCATGTTTGCAGTAATCACGGAGTGTTAACTCCTTCATCTTTGCTGGCGATTATTTATCGAGATAATGGGGTATTACGTGCTATTACTCAGTAGAATAACAGGGTATGTTGACTGCTTGGATTCCTTAATCAATTGGACCCACTAGTCTGTAGGTTTTATTGATCATAAGGTGGTCGTAGCTGACCTGGTCGTAGAAGAGCTTACGATCATGGGGTAGTCGTAGTATAACTTACACTGGATAATGATCGTAGAAGAACTTACGGCCATAAGGTAGTCGTAGCAAGACTTACGACTTATGGAGGTGGTCGTAGAAGAACTTCCGACCACCTAGTAGGCTTCTCCCTTGTAAATATAAGGGGTATACCTTCTCCCTTGTAAATATAAGGGGTATACCTAAGGACCACATGATATCATATTTATCCATAATAAGAATTATAGATAAAAGATAAAATGAGGATTATTAGATCCTCGTCAATTAGTATTTAACTATACTGAAAATGATAAAGAACTATAATATGTCGCATTTAAGTGGTATATTGGGATTACTCTATATATACATATGTATGTGTGTGTGTCTATACACACACACACATAGATATATATGTGTGTGTGTGTGTGAGAGAATGCTTTGCCTTAATCATGTCAAAGTTGTTATGTAAATGAAGCATTGATGCAACAATCATCCTCTAGGTTCCGTGTGGTGGTGATCATTCACCAACCTACTCTATAAACTTTAAACCTTTTGTAAGAACCCATATAGAATCAACCTTGTGGTGCACTTACAAAGGGAAGACCTGGCCAACCAAAAGGATCCAAAAGGGTTGTTGGTTAAATGCGTGCATGCACATGGACATGAGTGGATCAAAGTGAAGCTTGGAGATGCACAGGATATCTGATTTGATTTTAATTTACTTTATCAAAGTCCCTGTATATATATATGTGCACTCCACAATATACACTCGGTCACCCCATATACATATGATGATATGTATGAGTTCACTCGATTGTTTTTCTTCTAAATCCGCCACGGCACATGGAGTCCGGTCTGAAAGCTTTGGGTGGTACTTTCTCAATTTGTAGCTCCATTTTCTCTTTTTTGTTTTGAAATAACATTTGATGTCTAGTACTCTAGCTAGGGAGCAAAGAGCAGTGTCGAACTTAACAGTAATGGCAGTTTAAAGCAAGCGGGAAAACCACCAACTTGACTGCTTAATTAAACAGGAGTAACTGAACCACCCATTGACCATACTTTTCTTAATCTGCGGCGTAAGTTAGGGTTCCATCTAATTGGAACGTTGGAAGCGTAAAAGAAATATTTGATTTCTCTAACGTGGGAAACGAGGAGAAAAATTCTGTACATATTAAAACTGTTCTTTCTTCGAATTCCAAGAAAGAATCCAGGAACTAGGCCTATATTTTAAGAGTACCGACACCTCAAGTTTATAGTTTCACTCGTAAGTAAAAATATCACAGGTACAATTTCCTGCGCATTACCTGGCCTTTTTCTTTCCTGCGCATTACCTGTCCGTTTCTGAATGCATTTCACATATTTGTGCAAAAAGACAATTATGAAGTTTTTATAGGATTTTATACTAATCCAGGTTTAGCCGGCAGCATTTTGACAACACCCTTAAAGAAGAATCGGATGTTCTTATTTTCCTAAGAAAAAAAGTTAGCTGTTCTAGAAAGAATAATTCAGACATCCCTTGGCCCGTTGCTATATATATCATACTGATACAATCATACGATTTTTGATGAGACAATAAAAATGGTCATAAATAACGCACTTTCTACACAGTACTATTTGTTGTTACATTTAGTTTGCTTGGGTAAGACAAGAGTCAGGGGCGATGTTAAATGATATATCGTTTATCATTTATATGTTCGCTCTTATATCATTTGGTTGCAAAATAGTATATGAACGAACATATCAATAAATAGGAATGCTTAGCTGAGGAATCAAGAGTACCATTCAAGAGATTGAGAAGAAAATGACATAAACGAGGGAGAAATCAAGCTAAGGTATATTTCCATGGCTTTATATATATAGTTTTTAGCTCTGAAGCGCCATGTGTTTTGTCATGTCGACTTAGCCAACAATGCATTCACTTTCAATGTTCACTCTGTATAGACTATAGCTATTCTCCATTTTTCCAACACAGAACAGTGTTATTTATCATAACATGGATTGTTGCATTCTGATTCTGTTCATGATAAACCATACTACTATATACTAGCAATGTAGGCCTCACCATATGTACACGTATCTCGATGCATATCTTTCTAAGAGCATCTATAATAGTCCATATCACTTGTTTTTAAGGGATGGACATATCAGCTGTAACACCCCAGTCCGACAAGGGCCTGAAATGCTACTAACTAACATGTTAACACAACTAAAGCAGAAGATAAAATTTCAAATTTCGGCAGAACCTCCCCTGTATAGTTAGCTATACCGGAGGTTCCAACAGACATAAATAACAAGTTAATAAATGAATCACTAAGTAACATGAACATCACAGGAATATAACCAGGATTCAAGCATTTAAATCAAAAAGATGATCGAAGATCATCCGCAGTACTCAACCAATCATAACGGGGAAGAAGTTATGTAACAGCCCCAACCCTAATATACAATAATGAAGCACTATTCATGTCATTACTGTTCAAATTAACAAATCAGGTAACTTGTTACAACTAATTTCCCCAAGTTTTTGTTATAAACTCTAACTTGGTAAAGATTTCAAAAGGAAATACAATCCAATGTTGATATTAAGGCTAGGAAATAATTTATTTGAAAACCAGATGAAGTGTTATGGCCAAAAATAATTTTTGTTGAATTTATAGAAATTATTTTAATTTTCATAAAAATAATTGTCTTTAAATAAACCTTAGTTGGTTTAAATGAATTATTTATGCATTTATAAAGAAGAAGCAGTGATTTTAAAATTTATTTGGGGAATATATCATCCCAGCAGTGATTCTACAAAATTTCATGAATTTACAAATTTATTTGCTATTTTAAAAGTCCCAGTCAAATCTGTTTGCAATTTAAACAAAACTGGTCAACTTCTAGGTCTAATCAGAGCGACCCACCCTAACTCAGTCCGACCGAAATGGCTTGGTTCAACCAGCAGATCCGGCTCGGCCGTTCCATTCGCAAGACGCGTCTCAAACCCCTAGCCCATCGGGCGTTGAAATGTTAGCGGCGGCCCAGATCAAATGTGCGCCGGACCGGCCGAACCCCACAGCGATCTCGGCGGCGATTGTAGATCAACGGCGATTTTCCTTGAGGCGGCTTCGCTGCAGATCGGTCGAGGACCTTTGGATCGCGATCGCACGGCTCTGGTGGATTGGGCCGATCGGACCGCGACAGTTCTCCTTTAAATCACGACCGATAAACCTTAATCGGACGGCTCGCGTGAGTTGGGCCATTCGGACCACTCCGGAGCGCTCGCGATCGTGGCGGTCCGCTGAGGATCGGACGGTGGATGTGCGAGGAGCGTTTCCGCGTGTGCTGCATGGCGCGATTCTCTCTGGGGCCCGGTATCGTCGTCGGTTTTCTTTTTGTCAGGATCTTGCTACGATAACCGGTTTGCCACAGGGCCAGCGTCGCCGTGAAAGGTTTTGGCGCTGCTGTGCGTGTTGCATGGTTTGGGTAGCTCCGGGACCCTGGCGATGACTCAATTTTGATTGCTCTCACGGTGTTCAACCGAAGGCCATGTTGCAGCCGAAATGGTGGTGATGCACAGTATTTTGAGGATATTTATCCCTTCATATCTATCCATTAGTGCCACCTCATGATCTCTAGACCATTCTCGGTTGCTCCATAACCTCTATACACTATATAAACCTTAGTCTTGGGACTCCTAACATTGTTGACCAAGGGAGAAACTCATTATCTTTATCATCTTTCCAGGAGAAGCTCTCTCACTTTGCCTTCATACCAGTGAAGCTTCCTTACTCCTCTACCTTGCTCAACTCCAAGAAGGCCTAAATCTCATACTAATATGATTTTGGTCATTCTTGTAGGTTGGACTTAAGTTATTCTCCCTGTCAACTTCAACCGTGGGGCACCACCTTGGTGAAAACCTCATCAGGGTGAGTTAAAGTCCATCTTTTTCCATCAAGAAAGTGGCGATGACCTTTATATCTTAGATCCATCCTTTTCTCTTTTGTGCAGATCAAAGACTAGAGCTTGGATCTTAATATCTTGACCAAAACCCTAACTAATCTTTTCTTTTTAAACCCTAGCTGGTAAGTCTAAATCTTACTTCATATCATTATAAGCTCTTTGAGAACATCACTCACCGATCATGTGATGCTTCAACCTTTCTTTAACTGGAAAGTTATATTTTAACTTTTCGGTCTTTCATGTCGTTTTCAAGATTTAGGGTTTTTCTTGATGACTTATCATCTTGCTTAGGTTCTAACCGAACCCTAGTATCATAAGTAGACCATCTTTCTTTTATCAAGATCGTCCATTTAGTTGTTAAGACGAAATCCCTCTCTGTTTTATTTTGTCGGCCAAAACCGACAAATAGCTAATTTCCACTCCTTTCTTTAATCTGGGCGGCTAGGGTTAGTAATAAGGACTTATGGTCTCAACCACCATCCAGATAGCCCTTAAAACCATTTAGAATCTTTGGTTAGCTTATCACTCCATAGTAGCTTAATTTCGGACAAAAGCTTTGTTCTTTGTTTTGGCTATTGGTTAAATAGACCCAAAAACAGCTACTGCTTGCCTTTTCTTTCTTGTAAGCCGAACCAGTAGGATGGCAGTAGTGGATCTTAGTATTAATTACTCCCTTTTTAAGTACTTGTGTTTTGTAAATTCACTAACTAGCGAAATCTGGAATTAGGTCCTTCTTTGTTTTGGTGCGGACCGACCACATCAACAAAGAAAGTCCTAAACCATAAGTCAACATTATTAAGTGGTAAATGACCTACTAATTCACAGCACCAACCTTAATACACTCGGTTTAAGCTCAATCTTTCATTTAGATGAGGTTTAGCTAGATAATTAATTTAAATACAAGTTGTCTGTTCTCGTAGCTAAAATGGGTTCTGTCCTAAATTACATTCTGTAGCTATAGACTAAGTGTAAAATCTGGGTAGTAAGTATTAGTAGATAAGATATATGGGCTATTACTCTTAGCAAATTAGTATAACTTAAGCATCTTGCTATATATGCATTACCATCTTGATCATATCTTCTTTTATGCACAAAGCTGTTCTCTGTTTCTTTTACTTGTGCTCATTGAATTTTATTTCTTTTAGAATCTGGACCTTCGAGTTTGTTGAACCTTTTGTTGAGTTGCAAGAACACGAACAAGAGGTCATATACTATTATCAAGGCGGGCTTCCTCTCGCACCATGTTGAACCTAATCTTTTGAACTTTAGAATTCTAAAATATAGTGACCTTTGTGCATGCAAATTTCTAAAAATCTATTTATGCCTGTTCATAGTTAGTTATACCTGAACTTGTGGCTTATTCTTAATTTAACCATACACTCAACTTAAGGTAGTGCTGTGATGTATAATACTTATCTTTTAACTTTTGCTTAGCCATGCATCCTAGAACGTTAGAGTTTGGCAAGCTTAGCTTGTCGACTTAGGAACAACAAATGGTTTATAATGATTTGATCCTTGTTCAGTTTATTTGATTTGAAAATGCTTCTAAATCCTGTTAGCAATTAATTCAAATCTGGACAAGTGGATGCTAGTGATGGTGCCCTTGTGCGAGAATTGGGAAATGTGGATGTCTTATGCGGGTTGATTAAGGATGAACTCGACGGCCCAATTCGAGCCTCAACGCACTTCCACATGCGGTGTATGGGTATTTGTTTGGTTAAGTAAAGGGTTAATGCTATTGAGTTGGATCAGGAGAGTAAGGACATGTGTATTGATTTCATATGGCATAGATGCTTAAGTCTTGGGCCGTGTCGTATGCCATGTGGAGCTTATATTGGTATCGGATGTTCTTAGAAGGGTAAGGCGTAGATGTGTTACATCGCATGTACGTTCCTTGAGGGCCCGATCATTGTAATATGTGTAGCTAACACGAGTTTGCATTTAATTGGTAGGTCGGCATTCCTGTACAACATGTGAGCCGGTTGAATGAATGCTATCGATCTGGTTTAAGCGGGATTAATCTCACATGGGTCATCCAACTCAATAGTGTCAACTTGTTGAAAAATACCAAATCTTAGTTTACCCGGCCGGCATACCAAAGGAAGTGTGCTATTATTAGGAGGCTTACGGGCTAACTAAGTCATGTGGGTAAAGATGTACATCCCTGCATGGTTAAAACTATTCGAATAGCCGTGTCCACGGTTACGGACAACGCTTGAATTGATGTCACCTGTATAGAAGTTATTCTAATTTTTGGGTTTTGGGAGTTAAGTTCGGCATGATGATGTCATGCTCGGTTGTGATAAATTGTGACTTATTCTTGTCTTGTTTATGTTTATGTTTTCAATTACTTCTTGTTTTGGTCCAAATTGCTTTATTAAAACCGCCTTGTTAAAATTTAGCTTGTAGGTTAAGATGTATCGCTTTATGCAAAAATTGAACCAATTAAGCCTTACATTAATAACCTTATGCATATAAAATTCTATTCCATTGTATAGGTTCTATCAAACACTTTCTTTTATTAGTTTGTGTAAGACTTGTTGAGTACCTTTTGTACTCGGGGTTTTATAAACCCCTTGTTGCGGTGATGATGGATATTTGTATGAGTTGCCCGTTAGCGCGATCCGGGTGGCGCTAACGAGTGATGCTAGTTCTATTCTCCACGCAATAGCTGCTTGGGATGATGGGGCCATTGGTGGTTCTGCTTTTTATCTTTTCGTTTCATTGTTGCTCTTTTTGTTAATGACCCAAGGTCATTTGTTCATATTTCTGTTACTGTAGCAACCTGGTACTGTAGCTACCGAATTATGATGTAATTACAGATGTATAATTATGTGAATGTATGACTTGTATGTGAGTGATGCAATGTTGATTAAGGATATATGTGCAATAGTCACTAATCCTGGGAACTATTGCATGACATATATCCGGGAACCTAAATGTTGGTTTGTTACTTATTATGATTATACTTCTAGTATGATTTTTATTAAGGGCATTACATTGTTCCTTAATTAAGAATTATGCTACCAGTATAATTTTTAATTCGGCACATTCCAATATTTGAGGGTCTCACAAGTTATCAACCACAGCCAACTTTATATTTTTACAGTTCATTAATTATCGAATGGATGGTAGAATCAATATCTATTATTGAATTTGGAGTATGGTGAAGTGAACGAATGTGAGTGTCTACTCCCTCCCAATAGGGCCATCGTCAGCGATCACCTAAAATAAACAAACAACGCAAGAGTGAGTCCGAGACTCAGCAAGTACAGTAAATAAATGGTACATACAACAACCATAATCGTGATAACATCATTGAAGGAAATGAAATAAGTACAGAACGAATATTTGAATGAATGGAATGAATGAATTGGATGAAATGAAGGGACTACACACATGCAAATACCGGTATTGCTGGCGATACACCCATCGGTGTTCGCCTAAGCCCGCATTTAACAAAATGCGGGGATCCAAGTCCCGTATGAAGAACGTTTCATACGGGTATCCCAAACTACCCACATTGGAATGGTGGGTTGTAACATTCCAATTTTCAGAACCTTAAAAATCATTTGAATAGTTGGTAAGGAGAAAATTCACCATTTGGATTTATTTGCATTTAGTTCAAAGGCTTAAACTTGGACTTTAGTAACAAAACAATTTAATATGAATAATTCCAACATGAACAACAGCCAAAACTATTTTATTTGGATTCTATGAGCTTGGATATATTTTCTAGAATTTTCTGGAATTTTTCCAAGATCATTTGCTATTTTCAATGCTTATTTGAATTTTCGGTTTTTCTTAAAAAGAAAAAGCTAATTTAAATCTCCAAATAGTGTTGGGCGAATCTCTCGCCCAACTTCCTTTTTTCCGCATGAAGCCCAATGCCCGTCTTTCCTTGGCCGTCCGTCGCGGTGACGACCAGATCTCGCCAGCCTAGCCGCCTCCCGTCTCATTGCCGGTGGGCCCGCCTTGTCGAGCCGTCTTCCTCGCCGCTTTCTTCTCCAGGCATGACGCCACAGACGCGAACCGCCATGGCGGTCAACGCCGAAGCTTCACGCGGCGCCCCCAACCTCCCGTTCCCTCGCGTGTGCGCCACGACCTCCACGACCACGCCGCCACCCCGAACCCCTCTCATCCCGCGGCGGTTGCGCCCACGTTCATAATCGCCGCCACGACCTCCACGTAGCCACGCCTCGGAGCTCCGGCCCCTATAAAGGCACCCCGGATCGCACCGCCTCCTTTTCCCAAACCCCAACTCACTCCTCCCGAGCCCTTGAGCCGCCGTAGAAGCTTGAGGACCTAATCTCGCCGCCGCTTGCTCGAGCGAGGAATTGCGCGCCTCCGTTGCCCCAGCGTCGTCGTCGCCGCCACCGTTGGACTCGCCGTGTCATGCATGTGGTGGTGCTCGCCGCCACGGAGGAGCCCTCTGTGTTGTCGCCGTCGAGCCGTACCACCTCCTCCGCTCCGACCTCGCCGCGGCCGCCACTGCCGTCGTCTTCTCGCACCAGTGAGCACACCCTCGAGATCCCGTGTTCCCTCTATCTCCTGTACCACCCATTCTCGCCGGCGAGCCGCCGTTCGCCGGGACCCTTGGTTCCGTGCCGCCGCCTCGCCGCCGCCCACGTCGACTTCGGCTCGACCCGTGCTGCGTGTCGCCCATGTGGCGCCGCGTCAGCGCCCGCGTGTGCGCCACGTGAGTGCCCACGTGGCAGTCCAGGCCAGCCCGGATCCAGTGGCTCGGTGGACTTGGTCCACCGTGAGCCGGGTCACTGACATGTGGGTCCCACATGTCAGTTAATTCTTTAATTCTTTTAAATTCCCGGAAATCCTTCGCTGACGTCACCTTGCGCAATAATTAGAATTTCCTTTAGAAAAACAATTCGGGAAAATTGTTAAATAATGATTTAGGTTTAAATTTGTAAAATTCATAACTTTTGCATCCAAACTCCAAATTGGGTGTTTCAAATTTCTAAATTCATATAAAATTAAGATCTAGCTAATCAAACCAAAATTATTTAAATTTGATTTTGTTTAAATTTAGAAATTCATTTAAATTTCAAGAGTTAGGTTAAAACTTGTAAAATTCATATCTTTTGAATCCTAACTCCAAATCCATCCATTCAAATTCCTAAATTCGTCTAAAATCCAGATCTATCTACTGGAGCTTTTTATTTATTTTATTAGAGTTATTTGCTTCTGGTTTTCATTTAGTTTGTTTGTTTGTGTCGTTTGCGAGTAGACTTCGACGCTGCTGGAAGAGTTGAAGAAGGACCTTTCCAAGACCAAGATCAATTCCTAGATCCTTTTCAAGGCAAGCTATGCCCTTGACGATTTTGCTTCCCAGTTTTATAAAAGTATTTTAATTCAAATTACTGCATCTTAATTCAAGTATTTATTTAAAATCTTTTGGGTGCAGTAGTTAAATCCAAATTGGTATGCCTCCCTTGTGTAATTGTTATGCCTTGATTCCTTGTCACCCTAGTTGATAATTAGTTGGTTATATTGTAGAACCAACGTGGGTTGGTTAATACGATTAGGCGCTTAGCCATGCCACGAATCATTTGTCATGTAGATTGCTATATAAATTTGACTAAGTGAATATGCAACTATGTGATAAAAGCTGTGTGTACTATGTGTCTTTGTGGCATGTGTTACACTTAAAACCAATGGGGTGGTAAAAGGATTTGAACCGAGGCAAGTGGTGGGAAGCTGTGTGAAAGGGTGGATGTGTGTGGCTGTGTGGACTATGTGAACTATAATAATCTGTGTGTCTGTGTGATTTGTTTAGCTTGTGGAAGTCTTGCCTTGGTCAATTAAGGACCTCACCATGTGCTCTTTTGAATCGAGCTCTGTCGACCACATGTCTACTTTTGAGGCAGGCCTAGCATAGTAAGATAAGGTATCTGAAATGCTTTGTTATGATTAGTGTTAGCTACACTAATTGTATCCTGTGGGTAAAGTGTACAAACCTCTGCAGAGTGTAACTTAATCTATTGAATAGCAGCGTCATGATCATGGACAATGCTCGGGATTTGACACTAGGGGTAGATTTTCATAAAAGCGTGTGGGAAGGGAGCTATGTGAACAAATCATCTAGCTATGTGAATAACTTTGTTAGGGTGTGTGTGTCTTTGTGAAATAACTTGTTAAAATTATTATTGTCTATTTGTGTTACTGTCTTTAATCTATTGAATTGTATTCAATTGCAAAAGTTGCATTTATGCAAAAGAGCCCGAGAATGCCTTCCTTTGTAAAAAGCCAAACATATGTATATATTTGCATTTACGTGGTGTGGCTTGCGATAGTACGGTGTGTACTCACGCTTGTTTTGACGAATCAAGCAGAGGAGGAGTCTTCACCAAACATTTGAGGACGAGTACATCGAAGGTGCTGATCGTGAGGTCTTGATCGATCGGTTGCCTATGGCGAATCGATGGGGTGCCACTACCGTTTATGTTTCCGCCGTTTATTTCCTATGTTAGCCTGCGTGGCTCAAGATTTGTAAACTTCGACCTTGAGGTCAAAACCATTATTTGTTAATCAAAGTTAACCGTTTATGTTATTATTCGCTTGTATGGAATGATTGCCATCTTTGTTGACCTTGTGTGCACTAGCATGATCTCGGCTAGTGCATTAAACCTGAAGGGTCCCGAACCGTAGTTTTGGGTCCCGACAAAAGTGGTATCGAGCCATCTTGTTGTAGGTCTAGACCTTAGTTAGATTGGCCGTTCGAGTGTCCAAATTATTTTCTAAAAGAAAATTAACTTACAAGACTAAAGGAATTGCTTAACTCCTCTTATATCTCTCTTGACTCATCTATTGCTACAATTTCTTTCCTCTCCCATTTGTTTTAACGTGGTTCTTACCTCTTGTCTGTCTTGACAGATGCCTTACCTTGAGACCTTTGGAGATTGCAACGGAGGACTTGCCGCAGAGTGTGGAAGCCGCTGCAGACACTTGAGGCTTCGACGCCCAATGTATCGTGGCGGCAAGTACATGGTCAGCAGGACGAGATCGTGGTGTGATCTCACTGACGGCTTCTCGCCGGGAGGAACACTAGAGGCGACCGACCTTTGGACATCTCGGTCGGGAGGATCACCTTCACGCAAGGAATCCAGAGTCATCACGCTTGGCCATACTTCGAGTCTGCCACATCTACGCGGAAGAACTGCAGAACACCGTCTTCCGCTACCATCCCAGAGCTGCTTCAGGAGCTATCCGCGCACTTTCCGTCTACAAACGGGAAGGCAATGCCACAATGGTGCATCTGGCACGATTCACAAGCTGCTCAGGAGGAGTCGCTGGAGATGGCCGCCACCGAGCTGAGGTGCGCCTATCGAACTGGGAAGCCGAGAAAGGATTGCCGTACTAGAGCACGCTCTCTACGGTCAGCGTGAGCTAGAGGACGATCAAGAGGAAGATCCAGAAGAACCAGAAGAAGTCGAAGAAGATCCAGAAGAGATTCCAGAGGATCCAAATGAGCTGCCTGCACCAGAGGAGCGGTACTGCGCCAAAGACGCTGCTCCTCTTGCACGATCCCCGGCATCGAGAACCGATTCGCGAGGATGCGGCTCATTTGAGTATACACCAGGCAGGAGCGTCGCCGTGGCTTTGGAGGCTTTCTCGAGGAGTAGTTAGTTTAGGTTCCAGTCTAGTCAGGCTTAGCGGTTTCCCTTTTCAGAGTCGCCCTTTAGGCGGTAGCTTGTGTGCTTAGGTTCGCTTTATTTCCCTGTGTGCAAGTGTGAGCTGCAAAAGCCCTTAGGCATTTGTTGCAGCCATGCTATTAAGCTATTAATGAAGATTATTTCATTCGAAGTTCTTGAGCTGTGTTTGTTGGGTTTAATCTACTTCCCCCGTCTAGTTCTTAACTCATCTTGTGCTCTCTACCTTATCTGACCCATGGAACCTCACCAGATGGTTCAGACTCGCCATACCGCCGCAAGTGGATCCGGAGCCCAAGGATCAGCAGGCAATGAGCAAACCCCTACAGGAGTAGTGCCACCCCAAGCACCTCCTATTGACTTGCAGAACTTCGGAGCTTTCATGGCAGCACAAACTCAGATGATGTATACGATGATGAACCAGATGCAGACCATGAACAACAACAACAACATCAACAACAATCGTCAGGGAGGAGCCCCAGTCGCTCATGGTCATCAGGGACCATCCAAGTTGGCTGAATTCATGAGGACCCGTCCGCCAACTTTCTCTGGACATGTCACGCCCGAGAGGTCGATGATTGGCCAGCGTGATTGAGAGGAAGCTGCCGATCACCCAATGCAGCGATCATGAGAAGGTTTTGTATGCCACCCATCGATGGAGGGCGTAGGCTGGCGAGTGGTGGGAGAACTGCAAGAAGACATGGAGCACCATGAGAATATCACTTGGGAAGAATTCTCATGACTTTTTCGCCCGATATCATGTACTGAAGGCATTATGGATCGAAGAAGGATGAGTTCAGCGCTCTCAAGCAAGGGACCATGTCGATGTTGACTATCTGAATAAGTTCTCCCAACTAGCTCGCTATGCTCCAGAGGATGTCGCTTAAGCTGTGTCTCGCCAGAGTCGCTTCTTGAAGGATTGAACTTCGAGTCGCAAGTCATCGCTTGCCCACACCTTCCTGACTTTCAGAGTTGGTTAACAAGGCATTGGTTATGGAAGACAAGCGCAAGGAATTGGAGGACCACCGCAAGCGAGGATGATTCAAATAGGAAGCCATCACCACTGGCAGCAGAGGGCAAGAGTAGTGCCACGGCGGTTTAATCGTGTCGTCCAAGCAGAGTTCTTTCAGACACCTACACCGCCTTGACACCTCGTCCTTTTGTTCGAATTCTCGCAACCCTACACCAATCAACCCCCCCACGAGGAACAACAACCGCAGAGTGAACCAAGAGTGTGTTACAATTGCCGTCGGCCAGGGCATTTTGCTAATCGGTGTCCTCGAAGGAACTATCACTCCAAATTCGCTTCAACCTTGGAGCAACACCGCCAAGACCCCAACGCAGAACAACCAAGGAGTTTCTCAGGAACGATCAACCAGAGGCGCCTCCATCCGTTGTCGAGGTCGTGTTAATCACGTCACTTTGGAAGGAGCCAGAAGCACCAGGCGTCGTCTTGGGTAAGTTCCTAGTGAATTGATACTGCCTGATTACTGTTTGATTCGGAGCTTCGCATTCGTTTGTTTCGGAGTTTTGCAACCAAGAATAAATTGGAAGTTATGCATCTTAAGCGTACTCTGTTAGTCCGATCGCTTTGGAGCGAGCTAAGTTCTAATGTGGGTTGTTTAGGGGCTAAGTTACTCATAGTGGAGTTGAGTTTCTAGCTAACCTAATTATTCTAGACACCCAAACCATAGATGTCATCCTTGGCATGGATTGGTTAACCAAGCACAAAGCCGTGCTAGATTGTGGCGAAGAGCCGTTATAATCGAGGATACCAAAGGAAACAAAGTGGAGTTCCTAGCTACCTCGGCGTAATGGGCATTTGATAGTCAACGACTGAAGACCGTCGTATTTGGAAGATGTGCGGTCGTCAAGGAGTATCGGATGTATTCCCGGAAGAGTTACTGGGAATGCCACCGGATCGTGACATTGAGTTTGTCATCGATCTAGTGCGAGAACAACACCCATCTCGAAGAGACCTTATCGGATGCCGGTAGATGAGTTAGTGGAAATGAAGAAGCAAATAGAAGAACTATTGGAGAAAGGTTTTGTGAGGCCTAGTTCGCCGCCATGGGGAGCACCGGTCTTGTTTGTCAAGAAAAGGATGGAAGCATGAGGATGTGCATCGACTACCGGTCTCTCAATGAAGTCACTATTAAGAATAAGTACCCATTGCCTCGGATAGATGATCTGTTTGATCAAATGAAGGAGCCGAGTGTTCTCGAAGATCGACTTGCGATCAAGGTTACCATCGATTGAAGATCTGTCCCAAGGATATACCTAAGACCGCTTTCAACGCGGTATGGACATTATGAGTTCTTGGTCATGTCCTTTGGCCCGACTAATGCCCCCGCCTATTTCATGAACATGATGAATAAGGTATTCATGGAGTATTTGGACAAATTTGTAGTTGTATTCATCGACGACATTTTGGTTTACTCCAAGTCGGAAGAAGAACATCTTGAACACCGAGATTAATCTGGAGAAGCTCGGGGAGCATCGCTTGTATGCTAAGTTTAGCAAGTGTGATTTACGGAAGAAGGAAGTGGATTTCCTTGGTCATGTAATGGCAAACCGCAGAGTGTGATTGACCCCGAAGAAGGTAAAAGCTATATTACATTGGGGAATGACCCAAGACCATCACTCAGATTCGCGATTTCTTGGGATTAGCAGGATATTATCGCCATTTCATTGAAGGATTTTCATCAATTGCTAAACCTCTTACGCAATTGTTGAAGAAAGAAAAAAGTTTACTGGACTGACTTGTGAAGGAAGTTTTCAAGAATTGAAGAAGCGTTTGACTTGATTTGATCTTGATTCGCGAGATATTCGCAAGGATTTTGATATCTATTGTGATGCTTAGCGTCAAGGATTAGGATGTGTCTGATGCAAGAAGGAAGAGCGTAAACTTCTGCGTCAAGGCGATTAAGACCGCATCGAAGAAAATTACCCTACCCATGATCTAGAATTAGCTGCCGTGGTACATGCTTTGAAGATTTGGCGTCATTACCTCATCGAATGTCATTGTGAGGTATACAGACCACAAGAGCTTGAAATATATTTTCACTCGATCGGATCTGAATATGAGGCAGAGGAGATGGCTAGAGCCGATAAAGGATTATAATCTTGGAATCCATTACCATCCTGGTAAGGCCAATGTCGTTGTAGATCCTTTGGTAGAAGAGTCACCGCAATGCTCGAAGTGAAAGAGCCTTGTTCGTAACTACAAGAAGAATTCGAAAAGTGAAGCTAGAAGTAGTGTCTGAAGGATTAAGTAGCAAACTTGGAAGTGCGATCTACTTTGGAGAAGCAGATTCACAAGCTCGGTAGAAAGACTCGAGTTCTCCGACATTAAGAAGAAGATGACGAAGGGAAGTTCAAGGACTTCACGGTGGATGATCGAGGATATCTTGTGGATCAATGGGCGTATCTGCGTTCAGATATTGATGGATTGAGACAGCTAATTTTGAAGGGGCCCATGACTCAAAGTATTCGATTCACCTGGTAGTACTAAGATGTATCGGGATGTTAAGAATAGGTTTTGGTGGCGAATCAAACGAGGCGTCGCGAGTTAAATCGCCTTGTGCGGCGTGTGTCAAAAGTTAAAGCGAGCATCGAGGCCGGCAGTCTGTTGCAACCCTTGAAGATTCGAGAATGGAAGTGGGAAGAAATCGGAATAGATTTCATTACGGTTTACCCAAGACTCACTCGGGTTACGATTCGATTTGGGTAATAGTGGATCGTTTGACTAAAGTTGCCCATTTCTTACAGTCAAAACCACATTACTCAGGAGATCGTCTGGCGAGTCAGACATGTCAAAGATTGTCAGTTTGCATGGTGTACCTAAGAAGATAGTGTCAGATCGAGGATCTCAGTTCACCTCCCGATTTTGGCAGAGTTTGCACGAAGCCTTAGGGACTCACCTGAATTTCAGTACTGCGTATCACCCCCAGACAGATGGACAGACCGAAAGGGTTAACCAGATATTGGAAGATATGTTGAGAGCCTGTGCTCTAGCAAATGCTACCCGTTGGGATAAGAGCTTACCATATGCAGAATTCTCGTACAACAACAGTTATCAAGCCAGTTTGCAAATGTCACCGTTTGAAGCTTTGTATGGTCGTGCTTGCGTAACCCGTTGAACCGGTCGAAACAAATTGAGCGTCTGATCTTTGGTCCGGATATTATTCAAGAAGCAGAAGAGCAAGTGTCCATGATCAGAGAGAGACTAAAGATAGCTCAGTCGAGGCAAAAGAGTTATGCCGATAATCGTCGTCGTGATCTCAGTTTCGAGCCAGAAGATTTTGTGTATCTCCGAGTTACGCCCCTCAGGGGTGTGAAAAGGTTCCATGCCAAAGGAAGCTTGCCCTCGGTATGTTGGTCCGTTCAAGATTTTGGATCGCCGTGGAGAAGTAGCTTATCGTTTGAGCCGCGCGCCGCTAGCGGAGTCCATGATGTCTTTCATGTCTCTCGGTTGAAGAAGTGTCTTCGTGTCTTGGGAAGAACAAGCACCGTTAGAGTCAATTGAACTAAAGAAGACCTCACCTACAAAGAGCAACCGGTCAAGATTACGGATGTCACGTAACATCGAACCGAAGCAAGGCGGTTCGCTTTTGCAAGGTGCGATGGAGTCACCACTCGAGAAGGTGAAGCAACGTGGGAGCGTGAAGAAGAGTTGAAAGACGAGTTCCCGACCTTTTCTCCATTAGCTTTGAATCTCGGGTCGAGATTCCTTTAAGGGGGAGGTTTGTAACATCCCAATTTTGTAACCTTAAAATCATTTGAATAGTTGGTAAGGAGAAAATTCACCATTTGGATTTATTTGCATTTAGTTCAAAGGCTTAAACTTGGACTTTAGTAACAAAACAATTTAATATGAATAATTCCAACATGAACAATAGTCAAAACTATTTTATTTGGATTCTATGAGCTTGGATATATTTTCTAGAATTTTTGGAATTTTTCCAAGATCATTTGCTATTTTCAATGCTTATTTGAATTTCGGTTTTTCTTAAAAGAAAAAGCTAATTTAAATCTCCAAATAGTGTTGGGCGAATCTCTCGGCCCAACTTCCTTTTTTCCACATGAAGCCAGTGCCCGTCTTTCCTTGGCCGTCCGTCGCGGCGGACGACGATCAGATCTCGCCCTGCCTTAGCCTCCCGTCTCGCCGCCAGGTGGGCCCGCCTTGTCGGCCGTCTTCCTCGCCGCTTTCTTCTCATGTGACGCTGCTGACGCAACCGCCATGAGCGGTCAACGCTGAAGCTTCACGCTGGCGCCTCAACCTCCCGTTCCTCGCGTGTGCACACGACCTCCACGACCACGCCGCCACCCCAAGAACCCCTCTCATCCTCGCGGCGGTTGCGCCACGTTCCGCAATGCCGCCGCCACGACCTCCACGTAGCCCACGCCTCGGAGCTCCGGCCCCTATAAAGGCACCCCGGATCGCACCGCCTCCTTTTCCCAAACCCCAACTCACTCCTCCTCCCGAGCCCTTGAGCCGCCGTAGAAGCTTGAGGACCTAATCTCGCCGCCGCTTGCTCGACGAGGCGATTGCGCCGCCTCCGTTGCCCAGCGTCGTCGTCGCCGCCACCGTTGGACTCATTGTGTGTGCATGGTGGTGGTGCTCGCCCGCCATGGGAGGAGCCCTCTATTGTTGCCGCCGTTGAGCCGTACCACCTCCTCCGCTCCGACCTGCGCCGCGGCCGCCACCGTCGTCTTCTCGCACCGATGAGCACACCCTCGAGATCCCGTGTTCCCTCTATCTCCTGTACCACCTATTCTCGCCGCGAAGCATCGTTCATGGGACCCTTGGTTCCGTCTTGCGCCGCCGCCGCCATCCACGTCGGCGTCGGCTCGACCCGTGCTGCGTGTCCGCCCATGTGGCGCCCGCGTCAGGCGCCACGTGAGTGCCCACGTGAGCGCCCAGCGTGGCGATCGAGCGGCCGGATCGATGGCTCGGTGGACTTGGTCCGTGTGAGCGGGTCAGCGACATGTGGGTCCCACATGTCGATTAATTCTTTAATTCTTTTAAATTCGAAATCCTTCACGACGTCACCTTGCGCAATAATTAGAATTTCCTTTAGAAAAACAATTCGGAAAATTGTTAAATAACAGATTTAGGTTTAAATTTGTAAAATTCATAACTTTTGCATCCAAACTCCAAATTAGGTGTTTCAAATTTCTAAATTCATATAAAATTAAGATCTAGCTAATCAAACCAAAATTGTTTAAATTTGATTTTGTTTAAATTTAGAAATTCATTTAAATTTCAAGAGTTAGGTTAAAACTTGTAAAATTCATATCTTTTGAATCCTAACTCCAAATCCATCCATTCAAATTCCTAAATTCGTCTAAAATCCAGATCTATCTACTGGAGCTTTTTATTTATTTTATTGGAGTTATTTGCTTCTGGTTTTCATTTAGTTTGTTTGTTTGTGTCGTTTATGAGTAGACTTGACGTATTTCTTTGGAAGAGTTGAAGAAGAAGGACCTTTCCAAGACCAAGATCAATTCCTAGATCCTTTTCAAGGCAAGCTATGCCCTTGACCATTTTGCTTCCCAGTTTTATAAAAGTATTTTAATTCAAATTATCGCATCTTAATTCAAGTATTTATTTAAAATCTTTTGGGTGCGATAGTTAAATCCAAATTGGTATGCCTCCTTGTGTAATTGTTATGCCTTGATTCCTTGTCACCCTAGTTGATAATTAGTTGGTTACATTGTAGAACCAACGTGGGTTGGTTAGTACGATTAGATGCTTAGCCATGCCACGAATCATTTGTCATGTAGATTGCTATATAAATTTGACTAAGTGAATATGCAACTATGTGATAAAAGCTGTGTGTACTATGTGTCTTTGTGGCATGTGTTACACTTAAAACCAATGGGGTGGTAAAAGGATTTGAACTGAGGCAAGTGGTGGGAAGCTGTGTGAAAGGGTGGACTGTGAACTGTGTGGACTATGTGAACTATAATAATCTGTGTGTCTGTGTGATTTGTTTAGCTTGTGGAAGTCTTGCCTTGGTCAATTAAGGACCTCACCATGTGCTCTTTTGAATCGAGCTCTGCACGACCACATGTCTGCTTTTGAGGCAGGCCTAGCATAGTAAGATAAGGTATCTGAAATGCTTTGTTATGATTAGTGTTAGCTACACTAATTGTATCCTGTGGGTAAAGTGTACAAACCTCTGCAGAGTGTAACTTAATCTATTGAATAGCGCGTCATGATCATGGACAATGCTCGGGGATTTGACACTAGGGGTAGATTTTCATAAAACTGTGTGGGAAGGGAGCTATGTGAACAAATCATCTAGCTATGTGAATAACCTGTTAGGCTGTGTGTGTCTTTGTGAAATAACTTGTTAAAATTATTATTGTCTATTTGTGTTACCTGTCTTTAATCTATTGAATTGTATTCAATTGCAAAAGTTGCATTTATGCAAAAGAGCCACAGAATGCCTTCCTTTGTAAAAAGCCAGCATATGTATATATTTGCATTTCTGTGGTGTGGCTTGCGAGTACGGTGTGTACTCACGCTTGTTTTGACGAATCAAGCAGAGGAGGAGTCTTCACCAGCATTTGAGGACGAGTACATCGAAGGTGCCTGATCGTGAGGTCTTGATCCCAGTCGGTTGCCTGTGGCGAATCGATGGGGTGCCACTACCGTTTATGTTTCCGCTGCCGTTTATTTCCTATGTTAGCCCTGCGTGGCTCAGTATTTGTAAACTCGACCTTGAGGTCAAAACCATTATTTGTTAATCAAAGTTAACCGTTTATGTTATTATTCGCTTGTATGGAATGATTGCCATCTTTGTTGACACTGTGTGCACTAGCATGATCCTGGGCTAGTGCATTAAACACAGAGGGTCCCGAACCGTAGTTTTGGGTCCCGACATGGGTCTTACGTGCCTATACTGGAATTGATGGGTCTCTTTTAATCCACTCCCGTGGATGAAATATGAATGATGGATGCATAGAATGATATATGAATATTGAAAAGACATATTCTATAATCCTGGAGATAACACATATGGAAGTATTATGAACATTAAACAGTAACATGGATCTCAGGAACATAATACCAACATCAGGCATTCACATTTTATCATTAAGACCGTTAAAGTACTTGCCCATGTTGGAATGGCGAGATTTCACTACCCATTTCAGTGGTGAACACGAAAGAAAGAACGAATGTATATGTTGAACGTAAACACATTATCGAAGAATCAGGGTATAACGACAATGAAGGGAAACAAGGAGTACCGAAATTACCCATTTCGTATTCATCAATCAAGTGAAACAAACAACAAACAAGATAGATCAATTGTACTTGCCTCAACCGTGAGACGGAAGACAACGATGAAAAACTCTAGCCTTGGGGTTCGCCACCACCTCAGTGTTAGCCACAGCCAAAACACCACCACCACCCTTCCCCTCAAGCATAAGCAGATAGCAACCCACGTACCACACCATCAAACATGCGTAACAACCAAGCAACAATCAGCACAAGTAAAAAGGAATCAACTCAAACACAAAGATGATCCACCTTAAGCACCCACCTTATGCAGATCCTCCATGACATAATTGCCACTAGGCTTAAGGTCTGCAAGGAAAGGAACTTGGTCGCTGCCCTTCAAGTGCCATGACAATAACCATTGCATTCCGCAGTGACTTCTCAGTCATAACACCGTTCCCTAATTACACCACCCTCAAGTTTACCACATCTCATAGTTCATAAATGTTTCGATCAGTTCCACAGTTTGAAAAGATCCAAGCAAGCAAGATTGATACCATCCAAAAGTGTTGTTGTCAACACTAACCTCCCTCAAGCACCTCCTCCTCTCAAGTTGATAATTTGCACCATCGGCATCTGCTTCCTCATCGTCTTCTAATGCTTAATGATCTTCAGGACGGCCAGGCCCTCCATCCGGATGACGCGGAGCGGCGGCAGTGCCTCCTCAGTGACCTTCGCCACGGCCTGCAGAAACAAGATGAACACTGGTATCGACATGTCCTCTCAAATTGTAAAATCACATCTGGGAAGGGCATAAATCCTTGGATCGCAGAATCAAGGAGAGATGCAAACATTGAAAAAGTTGTGCTTCACCAAATTCAATCCCAGAAAGCTCACTCGAGCAGCCCGGCTGCTACACGAAGTTGGTGTGCGTGGCGACGAGCAGGCAAAAGAGGGCGACGGCGGCGCACCAACCGTCGGAGCCGAGAAGCAGTGGTGCCAAGGAGGATGAGCTGAGCCAGGAGGCGGCGCTGGCCATCCGGCCGCGCTGGAAGGGGGAGGAGACCGGGGGAGCCGAGGAGACCGACGGCGACACGGGGGGGGAGGCAGTCTTGGTGAAGGAGCCAGAGGCGGCCGGGGCAAGGCCGCCCCCGACGCGGCGGCGACACCTGTGGCGGCAACCGAGGCGTTGGACCAGTCGGTGGCAGGAGGCGGCGGCGCGGCTCCACGGGCGAAAGGGGCGCGACGGGGGGGGGGGGGGTAGGAGGCGGTGAGGGACCGGCGAGCCAACGGCTGGAGGTGGCGGCACCTAGGACCAAGCCTAGAGGAGGCAGTCAGCGGCGGCGGCGGCCAAAGAAGGGGAGGGAGCAACGCCATCCAGGAAGGGCGACGGCTCGGGTGGAAAAAGGGGGGAAGAGCCAAGAGGAGTGGCGGCTGTGTGAAGGAAAAAGGGGAGCAGATGCTTTCCGGCTAGGGTTTTGATGGTGGGCAGCCCTCCCTAGTCCTCTTATGGCTGGCCCCTCCTTGGGCTCAATTCGGCCCACGGTCCAATTCTCTCACCAATTCTGAATTCCATATTTTAATTCCTTTAATTCTCTCACTAATTTAAGTGCACACTCTAATTATAATTAGGATTTTACATTCTACTTCTTGTTTAACTGTTTACTCTAACGGGGTATTACATTCTACCCCCCTTAACAGAATTCGACCCCGAATTCTAACCAATGAAAAGAACACAAGAACACATACCACAAAAATGAAACAACAATTAACATCTCAAAAATCGCACTCTTCGTCTCACAAGGAGCACCTCCTTTAATCTAGAATGCACAACAGAACTCGTCCTTAAACAATTGTTTTACAAAGAGAATCCAACTGAAAATAAAGAGTTCTCATCGCAACCACGCAATGCCAACTCTCCACCAAAAGGGTCAAACCCAAAAAGATTGATAACTCAACCCAAAAGCAATTCCACTTTCTATTTAGGAAATTTGTGAATGAACACCACGAAAACCAAAGAAGAGATCACTCGAATCCCCAAATCAAACACTTCTTTTATTTTCCGGAACCGGAAAGAACCATCATGCCAACATAAAGCCAACTCAAATTGCAGAAGACGTCAGTCAACAACACAAAGCTCAAACGAGAATCAAGAAAACGCTTCACTACCCAGGGAAACATCCTTTTCTCAGTTTCTCTCTCAAGAGTACGTAAAATGTCTCTCAGACTTGGAATTCGAACTCATCGCATACCACACGAGCTCAAACCTCTTAATTTTAACATCCCCAACTTATGCTCAATCCAAAATACATCACCCACACCTTTGTGGAAATGCTCTATTGATCCAATCAAACACTCTAGACCACTCCTTCCACTAACGAAATTAATCTGACAGAAAGCACCCACAGCACCTCAAAATAGACTTCTCGCAATCACCTTATCGCCAACTTTTAAGAATAAACAATTTAGAATTCTCAATACACACACTCATATACTACATCAAAAGGGTTCTATCAATGATCATTCTACTGCTCAGGAGACACTATGATTCTTTTTCCTCTACGCACACTCATTGGGTGACCAAAAGTCTGGCATAAAATGCAACGCCCAAATTTAACCTCCAAGACCTCTACAACGAACTTCTCTTATAACAGATAGAGAAATCATCAAATTAAATCTCTAACATTCCCACCATTCCAACATACTCACTCATTGACATCATCAAAAATCACCCACACAATCTCGTAATACAATCCAATTGCGTTACTCTATCAGATTGATCAAGGTTTCCATACCTTCAATAATTCCCAACATTTCAACATGAATTAAGGATTCTGGAATTACACTATACCATAGGTTCTACTTAGTCATAACACTATTCAGTTTTACTTTGAAGCCATACAACCCATTTGAATCAAATCTCTTCCAAGAGGTTCAGATCAAAATCAATTCATCTTCTACTACTCCTCCAATAATTTGGTAGCAAAATCTCACCACTACAATTTCTTAACCACCTCCAACAGTTGCCAGTTTACGCTTTGTAAAACTTTGCAATACAAAAATGTTGATCCTTTCTCAAAAGACAAAGGCAAACAAGGACAATTTTTCGGCACACAGGAAAACCTTATTCCTCACAGTGAGCACGAAACCAAAAGAAATAATCTGGTAACGAGGATCTTGGAAAAACAAAAGTTGAGTTCACAGTTGGGGGCACACATCCCTTAAAAAAGAGTAGCAAATAGCAGCCAAAAAGAAAAAAAGACAATGCGATTGAACTTGACATCTCTTGAGCGGAAAGAGTAGAAAGTCTAGGAACGATTCAAATAACCACAAGTTACAAAACTTGACTCAAATTCTCAAATACTCCTACTGCACTCTTCCCTTTAACACTGAAATAAATCCTTTGACTAGCAAAACTTTGCCACAACAAGCAAGATAAGGTCTTTAGTCCAAACAACAAGAGCTAATTAAGAACCAAAACAATTCTTCAACACGTCATATTTGCTCGGAATAGTTCAACTACCACATACTCTTGAACTCCAAAAGATTACGAATTCAAAACTTGAATTATTTTCATTTAAGAGACATCACGAAAGGCGATCACATTTCTTTATATATAAAAGGATCAATATCACCCTCATATTTCTGATCATTTTATTAACATCAAAATCATACATTCTTGGCAAAATTTAACATACCTCACTATCCCACCAATAAACTTTTCCAAAAGAAACACAACAATTGTGACATAATATTTCTATCATCACAATAGGATTGCAATAACTACTTGCTCTAGAAAAATAAACCTAGTGCTCAGGCCACAAAGTTGAAACAAAACTCTGCTAACAAGATCAGACTAGTACATAACAATCTCACAAATGTACATCAATATAAATCTCTTATTAGATTTCATCCATTTAACTCTTACTGACGCTCAACGCCAATATAGCACACACTAAATGCACTCTAGCCATTACTGTTAACAATTGATGATTGTTTTAATTATGGAAGCATTCATGGTCTTACCTTTGTTTGCAATCACAAAAACGGTTATGAGTATAGACTCACTATTCTACCTTAAGTTCAGAAATTAGAACGAAATGCCTTTAATCTTCAATAATATAGAATACATAAGACAAGGTTTCGCAAGTCAATACATTCACCTTCATTCATTTCTTAATACATATAACATCAGTTTAGCATGGCAAAATTAGGTGAATCAAGTATTTGAATGAGTTCGTCAAGTACCTCAATAGAAGACATATTCAAGATTAAAATTCACTGAGGCAACATTCGAACGCATCCTTAACTTAACCATCACTAGCGGTTAGAATAACCGGAAAAAGGACCTAGATTCCAAATCATCTAACAAAATTAGCAGATTACTCAAACTTATTGATCAAACCGGTTCATTAACATTCCACACTTCTTAAGAACCATAGGTTATGAACAGATATGGACAGATCCTATTTACCCTTTATCATGTATCAAATACAATGACGTTTCAGATTAATCAATTTCACCTTCATGGATGTTAGTCAAGAATAAATGGGTTGCACCATGCTAACAACCCAACCTGGTAACTCATACCATAACAATTTATTCGTTCGGATATAATCTCTCACTTAAACAAGATAAGACAGTCACAAAAGGATTTTAACACCTTCATTCAGCAAAAGAGAGACATTAAACTTCAACGCTCGAGGGTAATCCAAAAGAACTACATAAGGCCAAAGCTTTTCACAGGTTAAAGAACTCGCAGCAGAAAAACTTTCAGTACCAGAATACTAAGCGAGTAAATGAATCAAGTTTTCCAATTAGAAGGGCAGAACTCCCATGAAAATATCAACCTCGCTGATAATCGACGTTCACACAAAACAACAATAGACCAGTAGTCAGGAGAACAAGTAATTATTTTATGGAACCAAGAAAGACCAATGAAAACTCACCAGCTACAATGCACACACTAACTCAAGAAAACTTCGTCAACCGCAACTATAACCAGAATTGACCAAAATTCAAGCTCAAAGAAGAGAACAACTTTTCTAAAGAAACTCATCCTCAACACCTTTAACTAAGATAATCAGGGTAACTACCTCTCTATTCTTATACCACGATCAGTGGTGTAACCTAGCAAAACCCAGAGCTACAACCACGACATCAACTTCTCAACATCAACTATCATCACGCATAACCAATAATATACTCACATAGGAGTATAGAAGATCATCTCATAATAATCATAGAATAAATTCATAGATATAAGATATCACATCATATCATAGATTAACAACAAGAAAGATAGTACAGAAGCAATTCAACAATTGCTCAACAAATGAAACATAACAATAGAAATGCGGAAGCAATAGATTACCCAGCCCCACCTACTGTGCACAGTGTGTCATTTTAATAACTTAATTACCACGGACCTAAAGCCCGCTCTGATACCAACTGTAACACCCCAGTCCGACAAGGGCCTGAAATGCTACTAACTAACATGTTAACACAACTAAAGCAGAAGATAAAATTCCAAATTTCGGCAGAACCTCCCCTAGATAGTTAGCTATACCGGAGGTTCCAACAGACATAAATAACAAGTCAATAAATGAATCACTAAGTAACATGAACATCACAGGAATATAACCAGGATTCAAGCATTTAAATCAAAAAGATGATCGAAGATCATCCGCAGTACTCAACCAATGATAACGGGGAAGAAGTTATCAACCACAGCCAACTTTATATTTTACAGTTCATTAATTATTGAATGGATGGTAGAATCAATATCTATTATTGAATTTGAAGTATGGTGAAGTGAACGAATGTGAGTGTCTACTCCCTCCCAATAGGGCCATCGTCAGCGATCACCTAAAATAAACAAACAACGCAAGGGTGAGTCCGAGACTCAGCAAGTACAGTAAATAAATGGTACATACAACAACCATAATCGTGATAACATCATTGAAGGAAATGAAATAAGTACAAAATGAATATTTGAATGAATGGAATGAATGAATTGGATGAAATGAAGGGACTACACATGCAAATACCGGTATTGCTGGCGATACACCCGTCGGTGTTCACCTAAGCCCGCATTTAACAAAATGCGAGGATCCAAGTCCCGTATGAAGAACGTTTCATACAGGTGTCCCAAACTGCCCACATTGGAATGGTGGGTCTTACGTGCCCATACTGGAATTGATGGGTCTCTTTTAATCCACTCCTGTGGATGAAATATGAATGATGGATGCATAGAATGACATATGAATATTGAAAAGACATATTCTATAATCCTGGAGATAACACATATGGAAGTATTATGAACATTAAACAGTAACATGGATCTCAGGAACATAATACCAACATCAGGCATTCACATTTTATCATTAAGACCGTTAAAGTACTTGCCCATGTTGGAATGGCGAGATTTCACTACCCATTTCAGTGGTGAACACGAAAGAAAGAACAAATGTATATGTTGAACGTAAACACATTATCGAAGAATCAGGGTATAACGACAATGAAGGGAAACAAGGAGTACCGAAATTACCCATTTCGTATTCATCAATCAAGTGAAACAAACAACAAACAAGATAGATCAATTGTACTTGCCTCAACCGTGAGACGGAAGACAACGATGAAAAACTCTAGCCTTGGGGTTCGCCACCACCTCAGTGTTAGCCACAGCCAAAACACCACCACCACCCTTCCCCTCAAGCATAAGCAGATAGCAACCCACGTACCACACCATCAAACATGCGTAACAACCAAGCAACAATCAACACAAGTAAAAAGGAATCAACTCAAACACAAAGATGATCCACCTTAAGCACCCACCTTATGCAGATCCTCCATGACATAATTGCCACTAGGCTTAAGGTCTGCAAGGAAAGGAACTTGGTCGCTGCCCTTCAAGTGCCATGACAATAACCATCGCATTCCGCAGTGACTTCTCAGTCATAACACCGTTCCCTAATTACACCACCCTCAAGTTTACCACATCTCATAGTTCATAAATGTTTCGATCAGTTCCACAGTTTGAAAAGATCCAAGCAAGCAAGATTGATACCATCCAAGGAGAGATGCAAACATTGAAAAAGTTGTGCTTCACCAAATTCAATCCCAGAAAGCTCACTCGAGCAGCCCGGCTGCTACACGAAGTTGGTGTGCGTGACGACGAGCAGGCAAAAGAGGGCGACGGCGGCGCACCAACCGTCGGAGCCGAGAGGCAGTGGTGCCAAGGAGGACGTCTTGAGCAGAGGAGGCGCTGCCATCCGGCCATGACTGAAGGGGAGGAGACCGGGGGAGCCGAGGAGACCGATGGCGACACCATGGGGAGGCAGCGTTAGTGCGGGTGGAGGAGCAGAGGCGGCGGGCACAAGGCCGCCCCGATGGCGGCGACACTGTGGTGGCAACCGAGGCGGCGTTGGACGGCCGGTGGCAGGAGGCGGAGGCGGCTGCTCCACGGGCGGAAGGGCGCGAGGGGGGGTAGGAGGCGGTGAGGACCCATGAGCCAAGCAGTGGAGGTGGCGGCACCTAGGACCAAGCCTAGAGGAGGGCGGTCGGTGGCGATAAAGAAGGGAGGGAGCGACGCCATCCAGGAAGGGCGACGGCTCGGGTGGAAAAGGGGGGGAAGAGCCAAGAGGAGTGGCGGCTGTGTGAAGGAAAAAGGGGAGCGGATGCTTTCCGGCTAGGGTTTTGATGGTGGGCAGCCCTCCCTAGTCCTCTTATGGCTGGCCATTCTACTTCTTGTTTAACTGTTTACTCTAACGGGGTATTACATCAGCATTTAGGTGATGTGAAAGAGAGATAATAAAGGAGAGAATATGAGCTTGTTTCTTCGCACAAGAAACAGCAAAATAACTATTGGAGACTTGCTTGTTGCATAAAAACTTGTTTTGTGGGTAGCAATTAAAATCTTAGATACAAGCTCAACGAACAGTCCATTGAAAGACTTGTTTTTTTTTTATTAGATTGAGTAGATCTCTCTCCTCTTAGTAACAAGCTAATAAACAAACTATTATAGATTCTCTAATCGAACCAAATCAAGCTCCCCAAAAAATGACCTTTACACTTCCCCTGTCCCCCAGCACATCAAATTAAGTCAGCATGCTGCCCCATGTTGATTTTTTCTTTAATAATCTATTTTTTATTCAGAATTATAGAAATAATACTACTTAATTTTTTTTTGTCAGAAATAATCATGTATAGCTCCACGGTTGGGCGACTTGCGATAGTCGCCCAACGGGTGAGCGAAAGATGTTCAAGTCGCTGAACCGTTGGGCGACTGGACCTTTCACCTCCTAGTCGCCGAACGGTGGAGCGACTGGGCCCTAGTCACCAAACGCTGGAGCGACTAGGACACCTATTGCTCACCGACAGGCCCTAGTTGCCCAACCGTTGGGCGACTAGGGGCACTTATATTACTGCACACGCGCGGCCGCCCGTGAACAGTCGCCATTTTCCAGAGAGTGAGCATGAGGAGAAAAGATAATGGAAAGAGGAGAAGAGAGGAAGGGAAAGAGGAGAGGGGGAGAGAAAGAGAGGAGAGGAAGAGGGAGAGGGGGGAAAGAAAGTGTCTTTGCATCGACGACGACAGCGGTGAGTCTCTAACATTATTTTGTATGCGCGTATTTTCGAAACCATGGTAGGTTAGCAAGGAACATCATGTGTATTGATATATTGTTAGCAAAAAAAATAATGGTAGGTTAACTTCAAAAATCTTTAGATGTGTACTGTGTAGTGTCATATTATCAGTGGCGAAGCTAGAAAATTTGTGTGGGGGTGTAGCAGTGATGGTAAAGATTAGGCTATTAAGCAATTATCAGTTGAACAAATGTCAGGGTTGGGTAAACTAGGCATTGTAAATGTTGTATTCAGATGATACTTAATGTTTATATATAATTAGTTACGCTTTTTTCCCAATCGGGCGACTGCCTCTCACATTTAGTTGCAAAAACAACTTAATTTTATGGAGTGTTGGTGATAGCAATTGCTAACATCGGTAAATAAGTTTTAAATATGTGTGAACATATTATTAAAAACTTTGTAGTCATTAGATAATATTTTATTAGAAAATGGTGGTGCCCGTGCATACCGGGCAACCCACCTGGACAGGGTCTATACATATTGTTAATAGTTGTAAATAGCGTAGTCGTAAGTTTGCATATAAAATTATTGTAGGTTACTTTCGAAACTATGGTAGGTTGTGAACAAAAAATCACTAGACTTATGCAAGAATGTAACTTAATTTTCAGAATTTCCAGAGCAACGCTATAAGTAATTGAACCCGCTAATTGTGTTGTAATTGCTAACTGGAATTTGATTTTGCAGGTATGGCTCGCGACCCGGGTGGTTCGGACTGGCATTTCAGCCTGCTGGACCGGCTGGTCGATGCGCAGCACCGCGTGAGCCGTCGTATCCCACATTCGGTTCGTGGGGACGACGTGACTGACTTGGGGGTGGTTAGTACGTGGACACCCCAATGGGCTTGGAGACTGGACCCACGCTGGGTAGACAAGTTTGTCCGCACGCTATGCCACTTCTTTATGTCATATGTCCGCTATGTAGTTACTACTTCATGCTTTGCAGGCTAAGCCATGCCAGTCTTCTACCTCTCGCGTGGATGGTAGAGGTTACCCAAGACGATGGCGCTCCGGTCGAGGACGACGGGGAGGTCCAGGCCAATCACAGACGGTTGGTACATATAACTGTCTGTGAAGGTCTAACATCACAGACGGCTACCAGCAACAGCCGTCTCTAATATGTCGGATATCACTGACGGTTCTTTTTACTAATCATCTGTGATATGTATCCAATCAAAGACTGTTGGTACATATAACCATCTGTGATGGCCGACGTATCATAGACAGTTTTTGGTAAAAGCTGTTTGTGATAGTAGGCCTTCACAGACGGTTTATACCACAAAACCGTCTGTATTGTGACTTATCACAGGCGGCTCAAAAACCATTTTTAATAACCGCCTGTTATCACAGACACATAAATTCAGACGGTTCAGAAACCGTCTGTGATGACGGTTTAGAAGACGGTTTCTGAACCGTTTGTGATGACCTTTTTCTGTAGTAATGTATAAGGTCATTACTCTTTATTCAATATTATATAATAGTTTGACGTTTGAAAGATATGTGTTGAATATATGTGTGTGTCTATATATATATATATGAAAATGGTATGGTACTCCTGGAGTACATACTCCCACCTATTGTACGATGATACCTCTTTGTCTATTTGAGCATACTTCAATAATAATTATAAGATACTCCAAAGCGAGTCATATGAAAAATTTCATGAAAGTCAATCCACTTTTTATAGCAAAATTTGTGTATATGCTTCTTTTATATATGAAAAAGGGTATATAATAAAAATAAAGGACTTCAATAGAAAATTTTCAACCAAGTCACAATGGAGTATCTTATAATTGGTATTTAAGTATACTGCAAGGGATAAAGAAGTATAATATAATCGTTTAAGTGATATATTAGAAGTGGAGAGACGTCTCTGTAAATCTAAACGTCCGTGTGGTGATGGGTCATTCACCAACCTACTCTATAAACTTTAAACCTTTTGTGAGACCGCATATAGAATCAACATTGTGGTGCACTTACAAAGGGAAGACCTGGCCAACCAAAAGGATCCAAATCGTTATTGGTTAAATGCGTGTATGCACATGGACATGACTGGAGGGCATCGGGTCTGATTTTAATTTATTTTATCCTTTTTTGTTTTGAAATAACATTTGATGTCTAGTACTCTAGCTAGAGAGCAAAGAGCATTGTCGAACTTAACAGACATGGCAGTATAAAGGAAGCGGGAAAACCACCAACTTGACTGCTTAATTAAACAGGAGTAACTGAACCACCGTTGACCATACTTTTCTTAATCTGCGGCGTAAGTTAGGGTTCCATGTAATTGGAACGTTGGAAACATAAAAGAAATAAATATTTGATTTCTCCAATGTGGGAAACGAGCTTATCCGCGAGAAAAATTCTGTACATATTAAAACTGTTCTTTCTTCGAATTCCAAGAAAGAATCCAGTAACTAGGCCTATATTTTAAGAGGATCGACACCTCAAGTTTATAGTTTCACTCATAAGTACAAATATCACAGGTACAATTTCCTGCGCATTACCTGGCCTTTTACTTTCCTGCGCATTACCTGTCCGTTTCTGAATGCATTTCTCATATTTGTGCAAAAAAACAATTATGCAGTTTTTATAGCATTTTATACTAATCCAGGTTTAGCCGGCAGCATTTTGACAACACTCCCTTAAAGAAGAATCGGATGTTCTTATTTTCCTAAGAAAAAAGTTAGTTGTTCTAGAAAGAATAATTCAGACATCCCTTGGCCCGTTGCTATATATATCATACTGATACAATCATACAATTTTTTATGAGACAATAAAAATGGTCATAAATAACGCACTTTCTACACAGTACTAGTTGTTGTTACATTTAGTTTCCTTGGGTAAGACAGAGTCAGGGGCGATGTTAAATGATATATCGTTTATCATTTATATGTTCACTCATATATATCATTTGGTAGCAAAATAGTATATGAACGAACATATCAATAAATAGGAATACTTAGCTGAGGAATCAAGAGTACCATTCAAGAGATTGACAAGAAAATGACATAAACGAGGGAGAAATCAAGCTAAGGTATATTTCCATGGCTTTATAGATATATATAGTTTTTAGCTCTGAAGCGCCATGTGTTTCACGTGTTTTTTTTTATTACTTAACCTTTTTTTGAATTTTATTTTAAAGTTAAGTCCCGGCACACTTTATTTCCAATTCTAACTCCTTTGGTCACGCAACCACCCGTGACGTGACAAAACAACACTGTCACGCAAACCCATTTCTGGTCAAACTCTTGTTACGACCAGTGGCGTGACAAAAAGTGCTATTTTAGGGACTTATCCTGGCGCGTGATAGTATTGTTTTGTCACGCCACCACCCGTGGCGTGATCAAAAGGGTTAGAATTGGAAATAAAGTGCGCCGGAGGTTAAACTTAAAATAAAATTCAAAAAAAGATTAATTAATAAAAAAAGTTTGTTTCACGTCGACTTAGCCAACAATGCTTTCACTTTCAAGGTTCACTCTCGGTAGACTATAGCTATTCTCCATTTTCAAACACGAACAGTATTTATTTATGGATTGTTGCATTCGCCCGTTCATGATAAACCATACTACTATATACTAGCAATGTAGGCCTCACCATATGTACACGTATCTCGAGGCATATCCCAATCAAGCTCCCAAAAACGGCCTTTACTTAACTTTAAAATAAAATTTAAAAAAAGATTAATTAATAAAAAAAAGTTCGTTTCACGTCGACTTAGCCAACAATGCTTTCACTTTCAAGGTTCACTCTCTGTAGACTATAGCTATTCTCCATTTTCAAACACAGAATAGTATTTATTTATGGATTGTTGCATTCTGCTTCCGTTCATGATAAACCATACTACTATATACTAGCAATGTAGGCCTCACCATATGTACACGCATCTCGAGGCATATCCCAATCAAGCTCCCAAAAACGGCCTTTACTTAATTTTAAAATAAAATTCATAAAAAGATTAATTAATAAAAAAGTTCGTTTCACATCGACTTAGCCAACAATGCTTTCACTTTCAAGGTTCACTCTCTGTAGACTATAGCTATTCTCCATTTTCAAACACAGAACAGTATTTATTTATGGATTGTTGCATTCTGCTTCCGTTCATGATAAACCATACTACTATATACTAGCAATGTAGGCCTCACCATATGTACACGTATCTCGAGGCATATCCCAATCAAGCTCCCAAAAACGGCCTTTACACTTCCCCTGTGCCCCAGCACATCAAATTAAGTCAGCATGCTACCCCCATGTTCATGCCACAATCGCGGCCAAAATTTTAGTTTGGCAAATGGCCATTGCCCACTGATAGGGTGGTCCAATTAAAAGGATGGCTGCTGCTGACCTGCTAACCTACTGGAAGATGGAACCTGCTCGTCGCAACAGTCCAAAATGTCTTCCTCCAAATTGTAGTACAATTAAGGTCCATAGGATCACATGTGGCTTCCCCTAAAAAAAGCATCTTATGTGACTTGTCATCTCCATATGGAGCTCAGAGCCTCAGACCTTGAGCAAATTCTCCTGTCTAACCAACGAGACATATCCTCAGACTAGAAATGGCCACCTATACGTTTGATGCACAGTTAATACAATGTTTATTATGTTTGATTTTATATTAAAGAGGAGAACAATCTAAGTACAAAACAAAAAAAAATTAAGGTTTGGAATGACTGATCTATACATTTAGAAAAAAATGCGCTAATTTTTTTCTTGTTATGTATCAAATACACAATTAGTCAGTCGAACCTACCTAAATATGGCATGATCGATTCAAGGAGTGAAACATGTGATCTTTGATGATAATTTGAAAGAAGTGCAATAAAATTACAGTTTTTTTTTCTTTTTTTGTGTTTCACAAGGATCTAAAATGACTCGTGTTCCTGACTGGAGGCAGGTTAATGAATCTTTTATATATATGTTTCTGAGGTTATTTTGGAACAGCATTTATAAGTACTCTTTTAAATCTTGCACTTTTATATTGCGTATAAATAAAGCATGAGATTGATTCAAATGAACTTTGTTGGCTCTATATATATATCTATCCAGGACAACAAGCCTTGCGGAAATTCAAAAGGGTGCATTACTCTATTTAACAGCAGGAGAAATTAGCTTCTCCTCATGCGGACATGTCACCGAGAAATTGCGAGCGGTCCAATCGCGCGCACCGTCGCGCGTGCCCGCCCGATCGGCACCTACGCTTCGTGCGCTTCCTTCGCTGCGGCTGGAACGCGTGTGCGGCGAGCCTCGGGCGCTTGCTTGCTGTACGCTCGTGCCTTCGCTCGCCTTGACTGGCGGGACTGCACGTGCATCAGTGGGCCGAGTAGCCGTGCGGGCCTGGCCACGGATTCGACGACGCCCTAGGGGCACGGGTGCTATTCTAGTTCCACTTTAAATACGGAGTCGAGTGGTGATCACGGCGATTGCTACTCCGGGACGGTAGAGAGCAGTGATTGCGGGCAACCTACAGACTCGGAATGCAGCAGCAGCGACCACCACGAGCACACGCTTTTAGCCGGTAACAGTAGTTGTACTCGGGTGTCAAGCTGTCTGCTGTTCAGCGGATCTCCGCTGGATTTGCACCAAAGGAATCATCCTGTGAACAGTGATTTTTAATAGGCGTGAAACACTGACTAGGGTAACAAAACCTTATGAAAACAGTACAATATCTATTGTAGCGATTTCGCTGTGTTTTTTTTTTGTACTACAACACTTGCTCAGTCCGTCCGTTTGGATCGGATGGAACGGATGGTAGAGAGAAGAACTTAATGCGTATCTTCTCTGCACCCGCTGTGCTAATGCACCGTTTTCCTCCTCTCCTGCCGACACAGTAGCACTAACACTAGTACTAACATACAGTAGCCGTGGTAGCACGTAGCAGCAGGCCAGCTACTCCCACTACTCTACTCGTTGTTGTTTTCTGAAGCGACTGGTGTCAGTTATGCAAGGCCATTAGGCCAGCACGTTGCGATGAGGGAGTACTACTAATATATCAGGCCACCTGCATTTGCTTTCTTGGACACCTCTCATCAGCTTACAGCCTGCGAGATTGGTAGTTAAGCGCTTCTCCTCCTGCGTTTCGGTTCCAGCAATATCTGGCGTCCTTAGTATTTGCGCCTTGCGCGGTTTTCTGAGGTCTGGGTTTTTCGTTGTTCTTCTGGGGGAATTCAAGAAATGCTCCAAGTTACGATTGGTGGCTGAAATCACTGGAAGGGTTTAAGGTACTGTCTTTCTTCCCCCTTCACCATTGTTTCGGTTTTCAAATTTGTTTTCTTTCTTTATTCTTTTTTTTCTTTACTGTGTGCTTGATTTTGTTTCTCTCTTTCCTCTCCTTTTGATCTTCAATTGGGTTCACTGTGGTCAGCTATTTCCTTAGTTTCTTGTTTACTTTGAGAAGTTTTAAACTTTTCCCCTTTTGTTCCCGCACTGTGTGCTTTCAATTACCGCCGAAGTTGTAAATGCGTGGGGGGCTAGCTATCCCCATCATCTTCTGGTGGATTACTGGACTATTCTTTCTCTTCAAAATTTCTTTTTCGAAACAAGCTCTGGATCTGATAGAAGAAAGAGGTAGCAAACGTTCTGCTTTTTGAACTGCTTTTTCTCTTTTTAGTTTCTTTTATTATTCCCGAAGCTAAACTGCAAATAATTTTAGTCTGAATGAACAGTGAACAGTAAATTCCTCCCTTCCCTGTGATTTTTAACCAGCAAGAGTATCCACTTTTTTTTCCTTCTTTACTTTTCCTAATTTTGGATAGAACAAGAAATGCACATCCTGTAGCTTGAACTACATGTTTTTTCAGTCTGCTATTTGTTAGAAGAACAAGTAACGTTTACACTTACAAAAAAAGGCGGTGCGGCTAATTTTCGCCCCTCTTAGTTGCTAACTACCTTGTCGTTTGACCAGAGAAAAGGGAGAAATTGGCCTGATAAATAGAGGGGAATATGGCTGACATTGAAGCCGGCACGGTGGCCAGGGACCTAGGCAGTTCAAGAGGGTCACAAGATGACACTGCGACATTAATCCCAAACAGTGGCAATTTGGAAGGTTCAGGCCACAAGGGCCCGAAGACCACCAGGTTCAAAGATGATGATGAGGTTGTGGAGATCACCCTCGATGTGCAACGTGACTCAGTGGCAATCCAAGACGTCAGGACAGTTGATGACGGCGGCGCAGCACACAGTGGCGGGTTTGACGGCCAGTCTTTGGTGTCACCTTCCTCATCCAGAAGTGGCAAGCTGTCGTCAAAACTAAGGCAGGTGACAAACGGGCTAAAGCTGAAGAATTCAAGCAAGAAGGTGCCACAGACGCCGGTAGCAAAGACCGTAAGGAGGAGATTGGACCGAAGCAAGAGCAGTGCTGCTGTGGCGCTCAAAGGCCTGCAGTTTGTGACTGCGAAAGTTGGCAATGACGGCTGGGCTGCAGTGGAGAAACGATTCAATCATCTACAGGTTGATGGCGTGCTGCTCCGTTCAAGATTTGGGAAATGCATTGGTAATTTCAGCAGTTGGAGTGAACTTAGACAGCTATTTGAAAGAGTGGTAATTCACGTTGCTTTTGATTGTGCAGGGATGGAAGGATCTGACGAGTTTGAACTGCAAGTGTTTGATTCATTGGCGAGGAAGAGAGGGATAGTGAAGGAGGTGCTGACTAAGGAGGAGCTCAAAGATTTCTGGGAGCAACTGAGTGATCAGGGTTTTGATAACCGTCTTCGAACATTCTTTGACATGTTAGTACTTTGTGCTAAATATCTCACTAGTTTTTTTTTGCAGTTTCCTTCTTTATAGATGTACTGTATGCGATGAATTTGCCAAATCCAAATTTCACTTCAAAATACTTAGCTCAATTAACTTGCAATCTTACAAAAAATTTCAAGCAAAACTATTGGAACAAACTTGTTTATGGTTATGATGTGTTCAGCCATTTCATATAGTAATAACCATAGTTACCGGATTCGCTATAAAACTCCACGAATTGCGAACCGGATTTGTCGAACCTGAACTGGTTTAGGGTACGGGGTTCGTGTTCGCAGTGGAAATTGGAAGAAAAAGTGGCGAACTACGAACCCGAATCCTATACTGCGACTCAGACGAACCGTGTTTCTGGTAACTATGGTAATAACATGACTTCATCCCTTTGTGCAGGGTTGACAAGAATGCTGACGGAAGAATCACAGCAGAGGAGGTTAAGGAGGTCAGTCAGAAGACTAAAAACTGAAATATTGTCGGAGAATTAGTGTTAGGGTTTAATAAAAGTCCGAATCGTGTGCAAGTTGTATTAGAGTTGGACCATAATATTTGGTACTATAAATAAAGGGTGTGGGGATCCCAAGGGATACACACGATAATTCCCTGAAAACCAACAAATATAATGTTTTCATGTTGTACAGTTAAGGTATTAAACAAATGATAACATGCTTTTGCAGATTATTGCCCTTAGTGCATCAGCAAACAAACTTTCCAAGATGAAGGAGCGAGCTGATGAGTACACAGCACTCATTATGGAAGAGCTTGACCCTAACAACTTGGGCTACATCGAGGTTTGTCCAATTTCACTCATCAAAATAAGTTGCGACACAAGCTATGTCCTAACCTCACTAAACAATGAACAGCTCGAGGACTTGGAGGTACTCTTGCTGCAGTCACCTTCTGAAGCAGCTGCAAGATCAACGGCCACTCACAGCTCCAAACTTAGCAAGGCTCTTAGCATGAAGCTTGCGTCTAGGGATATGAGTCCACTTCAACATTACTGGCTGGAATTCTTGTACTTCCTCGAGGAGAACTGGAAGCGCATTTGGGTTATAACTCTCTGGCTCTCAATCTGCATTGCCCTTTTCATTTGGAAGTTCATCCAGTACCGGAACCGAGCTGTATTTCACATCATGGGCTACTGCGTGACCACTGCAAAAGGTGCTGCAGAGACCCTCAAATTCAATATGGCCCTGGTTCTTCTTCCTGTCTGCCGGAATACAATCACTTGGATTCGATCAAAGACAAAGATTGGAGCTGTTGTTCCCTTCAATGACAACATAAACTTTCATAAGGTAAAACAATATGGAACACAGCGATGGATCTTTCCAAGTTGTGAAAGATTTTCATTCCGTGCTAATGTGCTCTTTGTTATCAATGAAAGGCAATAAGAATAACCTATTGACCTGTTTGTCTGATAGATAATTTAGCACTAAGGAAACTGTGTCCTAAGTCTTAACACAGCTAATACATAATTTGTATGCTATTATTGAGCAGGTAATAGCAGCAGCTGTTGCAGTTGGTGTTGCTTTGCATGCAGGTGCTCATCTGACATGTGATTTTCCTCGCCTGCTCCATGCAAGCGATGCTGCGTATGAACCAATGAAGCCTTTCTTTGGGGACAGAAAGCCACCAAATTACTGGTGGTTTGTAAAGGGAACTGAAGGGTGGACTGGTGTGGTCATGGTAGTGCTCATGGCAATAGCTTTTGTATTGGCCCAGCCATGGTTCCGACGTAACAGGCTCAAAGACTCTAATCCACTAAAAAAGATGACTGGTTTCAATGCCTTTTGGTTTACCCACCACCTATTTGTTATTGTGTATACACTGCTCATCGTCCATGGAACATGTTTATATCTAAGCAGGAAGTGGTACAAGAAAACGGTAAAGATCTATATCCTGATGCCAATAAAAAAATCTAATAGTCAACATTGATACTTATAGATCATTTATTTTTATCATTATCAGACATGGATGTACCTCGCTGTTCCTGTCCTCTTATATGCAAGTGAGCGCATTCTTCGGTTATTTAGGAGCCATGATGCAGTTAGGATTCAGAAGGTACCAACAATTAAATCATTCCTTTGATTTGGTTTTGCCTTGTTTGTCTTTTTGAACCTGAGTATTATGTGTTATGAATATTGTGTATGTATTCATGAGGCCCCATGGGCAATATATAGGGTGTACAAAGGGGATATTACAAGGGAATATGCCATACATATATAAAAAAATATAAGAAAATACAAAAGAATTCCTATTCTAACACCCCCCTTAAACTCATGGTGGATCACACACATTGAGTTTGGAGAGAAAATACAAATGTTGTATCCTAGTCTGTAGCTTCATAAAGAAGTCAGTAATCTTCTGAGGGTACAAACTGTAAAGCAAGTACTTTCTCCTGCACCTGTGAGCGAGTGTATGAAGCATCCACACTAATGTGCTTAGTGAGCTCATGCTTCACTAGGTCATGAGCAATACTAATTGCACCTTTACTGTCAGACAAAAGAGTCGTAGATTTCATCACAAATACTCCAAAATCTGCAAGTAGCCATCTCAACCAAGTAATCTCTGCTGTCAGTGCTGCCATAGCTCTCAACTCAGCATCTGCACTCGAACGGGAAACTGCAATCTGTTTCTTTGTCTTCCAGGCAATTAGGGAGGAGCCAAGAAAGACACAGTAAGCAGAAAGAGAACGACGATTAGAAGGATAATTAGCCCAGGTCGTATCGGAGTACGCCTGAAGTTGTACTGAGGTGGAGCTAGGGAAAAACAAACGACGAGAGATAGTCCCACGCAAGCAGTGAAGAACACACGAAGAAGATGATTGTAGTGAAGATGGATAGGACGAGCCATGAACTGACTCAAGATATAAAAACATAAGCAATATTAGGACGAGTGCTCACAAGATACATCAAACTCCCAACAAGATAGCAATGTCGAGTAGGATCCTCAAGAAAATCACCATCAGTTGCACGAAGCTATAGGGACAGCTCCATAGGAGTCTCAGCAGTATGAGTGCCAGTTAGACTAGACCAATCAAGAAGATCCTAGACATACTTCTGCTGGGAGAGGTAGTAGTCCTCAGGCATGGAAGCGACCTCAATCCCAAGGATCAGTTATCAAAAAAGCTCACTGAGATGCTTCTTCACTTACGTGATGAATGAGAAATCATCACCAGTGATGAGCATATTATCAATATACAGAAGAAGCAATGCCCTGCCCCGAGATGAGACATGGATAAAAAGAGTAGGATCGTGGGAACTGACAGTGAAACCGATAACAGTAATCATTGAGGTAAAACGCGCAAATCAGGCATGAGGAACTTGTTTGAGTCCATAAAAAGCACGACAAAGACGACAGACGTGCCTATCAGGAACAGAATATCCAGGTGGTGGCTGCATGTAGACCTCATGCAAAACACCGTTAAAAAAATGCATTCTTAACATCCAGTTGAGAGATAGACCACCGGCGAACAGAAGTAGCCGTAATAAGAGTGCAAACAGTGGTTATATGGACAACAAAGGCAAAAGTCTCATCGTAGTTACGACCATACTCCTGCTGAAAGCCGCGAGCCACAAGATAGCCTTGTAGCGCTCGATAGTACCATTAGATCAGGTCTTAATCTTGTACACCCACTTGTATATGATAGGACGAGCATGCATAGGTGTCAGTACAATATCCCAAGCAAGGTTGTCATGGCACTCCGGCACGTCGCGGCGAGCCCATAGCGAGAGTTAGATAGTGGTAATAAAAATAAAAAATAATACCTCATATGGCTGAAAATTAAATAAATATACCTCATATGATAGGGAATTAAATAAATATACCTCGTATTTAACCTTGTATGGCAGGGGATTAAGTAAGAATACTCCAAATTCTCCAAATAACAACTAAGTTAACTAACATAAGAACATAACATTACCAATTTACCATAATAAGTAATAAGGTCCATAATAGCAAGTTAGCAACTACCAATGTTTTCACTTTTCACGTCTCAAAGTGACGACTAACAGTGACAAGATAAATAGAGTAATAGACAACAATAACATAAATACATAATAGAAACTAATGCGATAGTAGCATGATTCTTCTTCAGCACCATCTCCATCTCATGACAACAAAATAACTCAAAAGTCATCTACTCTCATCTCCATCTTTCAAATTCACTCATCATCCAACTCTAACTCATTCCCATGCCCATCCTCAACTTCAGCACCTTCACCAGTCTTATGAGAAGTAGGTGGTGACTGTCCAAAGTCATCTTCAACCTCTTCATCATCACTTTCACATGCCATCTCATCTTGTTCCTTATGATCACAAGTTGATGCAGATACACATCGAACATAAACTTGGATTTGGTTCTCTTGGACATCCCCACGAGCTCTCCTAGGAAAATTGCGACCACGAAGCGAGGATGTTGTATTGAGAGCATCATCAACATGAAACCACAGAAGATCATCCTCACCGGTGTGCACTTGTGCAGCCGCTGTAGCATCCTTGTCAACCCACTCATTGTCCCATTGGAACTCTTCTAGGAACAAAGGGTTGGATTTGTTACCTTGTTCATGAAGCTTTCGAAATCTAGATGTAATCTTTTTTGTTATATGAGATGTAAACCAAATCATTAAATCTCTTGAACTTCAGTCTGTTCCTCTTCTTGGTATAGAGCTGGAAACAATCAAATGACACAAAACTAAATTGTTGCATCTATTTGGCTGAAAATTGAAGAATGAACTGCTATTTGCTTTTTATATACTTGCAAAATCAAATGTGGTTCAATTGCGTTCACAACCGGATGAGGAACAACAAAGACAAACAATGTGCTTCGCAACCATTTGTAGTGGGATAGCAAGGCCACCATTTGATTTCCACCAATCAACTAAAAGATATAGTGTCAAACATAAAGTTCTTTGTTAGAAAATAGAAAGCTTACAAAAGAAGTTAACTAATTGAACTATTGAAATTTGAATGTTGTAGCACTCACGAGGACTCTTCTTGCTCCTTTGCAACTTTGCTAATGTGGTACGAAGCTAGCACGGGAATACTTAGTCATCGGCTAGGATATCAGTGGTAGACATTAAATCTTCATCATTACTAAATATCTTCATCATCACTTCATTAAAAGTATTTCGTATGGCCGTTGCATGATCAATGTCACTTTCCAAGATTCCAAAAAATCTTGGTGGATTAAAAAACAAAGCAGCCCCATATAACTTTTGCTCCATTTGATCCTCCCACCGACGGTCAACAATCTCTGTGAACCCCTCCAACAATCTCTCCTTCCTCGCGAAATTCTGCTTGAGCTTCTCCTTGCACATATCTATAGCAATCGTAAGCTCCACCATTGCAGGTTTCTCATCACCATCAACAAGCCTCAACACAATAAGAATGGGGTGTGATGCTCTTATGCAATCGTCCATAGCATTCCAAAATGCCGTAGAGAGCACAACATCGGACACATTCTTCCAAGTTTGAGGTTTCCCCAATTTGGACCTAGACCAATCCTTAGTAACAAAGAGCTTTCTCAAAGCATCTCTATGCCTATACATACTTTGCAAGGTGTAGAAAGAGGTCGCAAACTGAGTAGTCACGGGCCTCACAAGATCTCTCCCACCCGTCAACTCTCTCATTGCATCGAGAAGCCTCTGTAGGACCGGAAACAGGCGACTAGGAGGGGGGGTGAATAGGAGCTTGCCTAATTTTCGCCTCGTTCAAATTCAACACTAGATTCACTCAAATAGCTATGAGAGCTATGAGGATCAACAGCAGAAGACTTGTGTTGAACTTGAACCAAAATCCCCAAAGCAAAGAACCAACAAAGACCAAACCCTAATAGGCGGTTAGACCGTGTAATGAGCGATCGACCAGGCGTAAAAATCGGTCGACCGATCCCGACTGTATAATCAATGATGTACCAAACCAAAACGAAAGTCGGTCTAACTTTTGATCTACACGGCCAAATTTGACCAAATTTGGAACACACCTTCCTAAGGATATTAGGAACCTATTCCAGGCAGAGATTGAGTAGATCCACGTCAAAGTTTCGATCTTTCTCTGTTTTACCAAAGGAGGGTTCAAAACCGGGTAAAAACGAAAAACTTGATCCAAACCTTGCTTGTGGGAGATTGATGATCTAGATGATCCTAGATGTATTCCCACACATTACAGCAAGGTAAAAGAGGGCACGAAACAAACCAAAAACCACAGGATCAAGGAAGCACCCAACATCATCAAAAGAGAAGGGAAAACACAAGAGGACTCATCTTTGAACAATCATCCATAGATTGATTCATGATTGGTTGCTGGTTATAGCCACTCCCTCAAGGAGGACAAAACTCAATCCATGAGCACACAACTCAACTCATCTCCCTAGAACACTAAGCCTCTCCTCTTTTTCCCTAAGCCCTAAGACAAACTAGGGTTTTCAATGAAGTGCTTGAATGGCTACTGAGAACAGCCCCCTCTCTATTTATACTAGAGGCTTAGCTTCTAAAAGAGTTAACCCTAATGGGCTCCCATTAAGGCCCAATACAAATAGGTTACACACGCACGCATCTCGAAGCGCCGTCTTCACTTTTCTTGACCTAATCCACTTCTTGACGCACCGCCTTGCGCCGGGTTGGCGTTAGGTCACCAAGGCGATTTGGTGAAATTACCAAAATACCCTTCTCGATCTTTTCCGAAGACCGAGTCCAAACTACGCGAAACACATCCATGCTTCGCCACGTGTGGGTTGATCCAGCGGCTCTCATCGTGTCGGCAAGTCTCTCCCATCCGGTTCCCACCGGACTACTTGGCACTTGCACTAACCCCCGCACCGCTTGATCAACCAGTCGCACCGAACTGCCTGTTCGGTCATCTTCATCCATTCTACGCCATGCTTGAGTCACTCGACCTCACCCAGCATCCATGATCGTTCTGGACCTCAACTCTCCAAGCTTAGTCCCGATCCTCCTCGCCGTTGACCATCGTTGACCTCCAAGCCACCTGCACAGCAATAGACAAGCAAACACGAATCCGGGAACAAGTTCTTCACAACTTGACTCACGTTAGCCAAAACATGCAATATGCAACACGTATGCATTAACAAACATGGATAAGACCTATCCCAAAATCAGTTCACAACTATCAACAATCGGATAAAACCGGTCGATCATTGCGTTCGCGGCCCGACCGCCTCGACCGAACCGAAAATCAATTGAGACAAGGCGGTCGACCACGGATTACGGCCTCGACCGCCAATGACCGACATTCGAAACTTTATCGAAAACGCTTGAAACTTCAAACCAAAAGCAACATTGCCAATTGTTTCATCATCCTAAGATCATGGGCATATCCCCATGATATCCACAGCCTCAAATGCCTATAGATGAATGTTGTCACATGCCTTGCTTTGGCAATCCAGCCCTTGAACTCCACCATACTACCAATGTCCTCAAGCATAAGGTCCAAACAATGGGCAGCACATGGTGTCCAATATAGACTAGGGAATCTCTCCATTAGAAGCTTTTCGGCTGCTTTGTAGTTAGCCCCATTGTCGGTGATTACTTGAACAACATTCTCAGCACCGATCTCATTAATATATTTCTCAAGTAAGTCAGCCAAATAGTTAGCATCATGTACCTTACTTGATGCATTAACTGACTCCAAGAAGAAAGTCCTATCTGGACTATTGACAAGGAAATTGATCAAGTGCCTTCCCCTCTTATCAGACCATGCATCTGACATCAGTGAGCAACCATAATTTGTCCAAGACAACTCATGTTTAGCCCTCAACTGGCTTACTTCCATTCTTTCCTTCTCTAGCAATGGAACCCTCAACTCCTGATAACTAGCCGGCTTCAGCCCATGCCCATACTACCCAATTGCTTCAACCATCTCCTCATAGCTCCTTGAGTTTGGGGCATTGAATGGAATGTCGTTCTTATAGAAGAACTTAGCAATGTACTTGATCGCCGTATGCCTTTCTTCCTTGCTCTTTCCACTCCTATACATGCTGAGTTGGTTAACCCCCAGGGTATATCTTCGTCTTACTACTTCTTCAGGAGACTTCAATAGCATTGCGGGAATTTTAGCTTGTTTCGGCGGTACTGGCTTGATGAACAAGGCAGCAGCAGACGCCTTCCTTTTGGATGCTGTCCCGGAAGATGGAGATGTGAGACTTGCAGCTGGACTTAAAGATGGAGATGGACGAGAGGCCTTGGAGGATGCTGCTTGTTGCTGCTGTACTTCCTGGACTTCATCATCACCACTAGCCTCCTCCCCTCCACTGTCTTCTTCAATGTTGACTGGCACCTTTCGTGCGGTCTTGTTCATCTATGCTTGCATTTCTCTCATGATCTCAGTAGTGGTGTTGGGGCACTTAAGAATATCCCTAAAACCCCCCAATGAGATGTTGCATTAACCTCTTGATGCCTGAGTGCACTTTTTTCCCACAAAGGGAACATTGCACTAGATCCTTGTCTTCAGTCGGCCAAAATCTATATTTCCATCATGGGTCCTTCGACTTGGCCTTCCTCTTCGGATCCTTGGATGGATCATAAGTCTGACCGCTCTTTGTTGCTTTCCCAGACATCTATAAGCACACAAGCACAGGAGAGAATCAGAGGCCCAGTACTGAGAGCAACAAGCAGAAGAAAGGAGGGAGGCAACAGCAGCAGAAAAGTGCAGAGAGCAGAGGCGGCAGAAGCAGCAAAGCAGAGCAGAGGTGACAGCAAAGCAGAGAAGAGAAGAGGGCGGCAGCAAGAAGCAAAGCAGAGTAGCAGAGGCGGCAGCAGCAGCAGAGAGCAAAGCGGGAAGAACCAAAGAAGAAAGGAGGGAAAAGCAGCGCAGAGAGCAAAGGGGGAATAACCGAAGAAGAAATAAGGGAGATGCAGCGCAGAGAGCAAATGGGGAAGAACGGAAGAAGAAAGGAGGGAGATGCAGCGCAGAGAGCAAATGGGGAAGAACGGAAGAAGAAAGGAGGAGATGCAATGAGAGGAAGAAGCAAAGAGCACAAATCGAGCCGACCGAGGCGACGAGGAGGCGGGAGTGGAAGGCGACCAAGAGGGGCGGTGGCAGCGGCGGAAGTGAGATGCAGAGGGCGTAGTTGCAGTTTTCCCTCTCGAAGCCACCTGATCTGTTCTCTCCCCTCCTTCACGTGTATCGTGGTGAACTTCTAGGGTTGTTCCCCCTCCAGGTGCTCGCTAGAAAGAGCTCGACGACGCCTAGGCGACCATGGCGTTGCCTAAGTCTATGTGCCCTAGGCGATGGACCTTGGTGTCTCCCTTTAGGCGACTAGATGCAATGTCTTCGACTAGGCGACGCCGTGATAACCTTGATCCCATGTCTCTGTACGTCGAAGAGCATCAAGCTTCTCTACCATAGCGAGTTGCCACTCAGAATGAGGAGCAGCGTCACGATAAGAACTAGGCTCAGTGACAGAGAGAGCATGAGCTATTGGAGCAAATCCAAGACGATCAGGAGGTCGAAGGGATGTGCAGTCACGAAGGACGTAACGGGGAGCATCATCATGAGGATCAAATGTAGGTGTTAGCAAGATATCAGGAGAGGAGACTGGTGAAGGATGAGGACACCTGGAGTAGTGAATACCAGAGAAACGAGATGGTGGTGCTGCAGGAGCAAGAGATGGTGCACTGGTGCTGTCTGTGCTGTAGTAGGCAGCACCGGAGGCGGAGGTATAGAAGGAACCACTGGAGATAGATCAGGGGAAAACTGTCATAGTGGAGAAATGGGTGAAGAGTCAGAAAGAGATAACCATGAAATTGACTCAACGGTGGAAACAGGACAAGGAGCCGAATCTCGATAGAAGAAAAGTCGAGATTCGTTAAAGACAACGTCTCGTGAAATCCTGATCCATCGAGAAGGATCATAGCAACGATAATCCGTATGCTCATAGCTATAACTAAGAAACACACACTCAATTGACTGAACCGATAGTTTGGTGCGCTCACGAGGCTACAGCAGAACAAAACAAGTACAACAAAAAAATACGAAGGTGAGTGTACTGGGGGGCTTGAGAGTAGAGATGTTCTATAGAACTAATGCCCTTAAGAGTAGTGGAAGGCTGCATATTGATGAGATATGCAGCCGTAGAAACAGCCTCAGCCAAGAACTGTGGTGGAATGTGAGAGGCAAGGAGAAGAGTGTGGGTAGTCTCAATCAGATGACGATGTTTGCAAAGGCACCTAGACAAGAAGACTGGTAAAGAGTGCCTTGCTCAGAAAGAAACTGTCTAAAAGCACGAGCAAGATTTCGCCAAATAGAATCACAATAAAAACTTGATGGAAGAATCAAACTGAGTACGAACCATCATTGTAAAGCTACGAAAGATCGCAAGAAACTGACCACGATTAGACATAGGGAAAATCCATGTAAAACAGCAATAATCATCAATAAAGATCGCATAAAATTTATGCCCGCCTTTAGAGATAATAGGCGCAGGTCCCCATACATCTGAATGAACTAAGTCAAAAGGACGAGAAGACAAGGACTCACTAGAATGATAAGGAAGTTGTAGCTGCTTGCCCAGCTTACAACCCTGACAAAATATGGTCGTGTCAATAGTAACACATCCAAGAACACCCTGACGAACTAATGAAGAAAGACGAGACCCACACAAGTGACCTAGACGATGATGTCACTACGCAAAAACTCTACAGGTGGTGGCAGTAGTGGCGGTGGAGGTAGGCATTGAGGTGATAGGAGCAACTAAAGTGGATGGAAGGTGTACGCGGTCAAGGATGTAGATTCCCTAACGATCCCTACGGCGCCGACCAGTCCCAAGTACCGTCCCTGTTTGTCAGTCCTGGACGAAACAGGAGTGAGTCAAATCCAATCCTACAGCCAAGATCGGTAAGTTGACCAACCGAGAGAAGCTGCATGGTAAGCTGGGGAACATAGGAAACAGTTGGAACATAAAAATGAGTGGACAAAAGAGTGCCATGACAGCTGATAGACAGAGAAGTACCGTCAGCTGTCTGAACAGAGATAGGAAAAACTGGAGGTCCTACTGAAGTGAGAGATGTGGAGTCCGGTGTCATGTGGAAAGAGACGCCAGAATCCAGAACCCAAGGAGTACCTGGAGGAGACGTCTGAGCTAGACTAGCAGAATCTGCTAAGCTGTGAGAGAGCTGCTGAAGTAGAGCCTGACAGAACTGCTGAATAGAGTCACCTCGCTGAGAAAGTATTGACGTGTTGGTCTATCCAACTGTTGAGGAAGGGCCTCCCTGCCCCCTTTGGATCGTCCACCCCCATGCGCTTTGTTTCACTTTTTTCGCACCACACAACTCTAGTAGTCGTGTCCGAAATTCTTGTAATAATTGCACTGAACCCTAGTTGGTGCAAAAACAAGAGCGGAAACAAACACTTGAGGAGGGACTATAGTCGAAACAGAAGCCGTCGGTGTAGTAGTAGAAGAAGGGGTAGCAAACATAATAGGAAGAAAGCAGGTTGCTAATCATGGCGAAGCTCCTCAAAGACGAAGCATCGAAGAGCCTCGGTATTTATCGCCTTGGTGAGCGACTCATAAGTTGAGCCCTGATAGGCTCAAACTCTGGGCGAAGACGACAGACGAAGTCATAAAGGCAAAAGTGGTCACGATCCGCCTTTTGCACCTTATGACACTCCTGGCAGAGCGGAGAAGCCAGCTCGTCTAGTTGGCTCCACAGACTGGCCAGGGCTCACAAGAAGTTGTCAACGGAGGAGTCCTCCTGGCGAAGCATCTCCAACTCACGTTGAAGCGAAAAGAACTGAGCATTGTTGCTCTGTTAGTATTGCTCGTGCAAATACTCCCAAGTTTGACAAGTGGAACGTTGACCACCAGGATGGCTGGAACACAGGCCTCATCAACACACCAGCGCTCAAAAGCGTCTTTGGTATACTGGAAGGCCTCATCAGCTGCGTGAGCAGCAGTAGTGGCCCCTGCCTCCTTGGCGGCCTCATCTTTTGCAGGAGGTGCAGAAGTAGGTTGTTTGAGAGAAGGCTGAACCGGTGATGGCGGACAAGGTCGAGCACTAATGACATGTCCCTAGAGGCGGAGACCATCGAGTGTGATCTCCATGGGTGAAGACCACAACCTGTAGTTCGTCCCATGAAGCTTTGTTCCCAAGAATGAGATCGCAATTGAGGCGGTGTGGGATGACGCGGTGACCAAGGCAACAGAGTCTAACAGACGGCGCGGGACGATGCGGCGGTTAGATTGACATCCTTTTTTTCGTTTTTTAACCTAATTCTCTGTTTCTATAAGAAACCGTAGAAACCGTATCTCTTGCATGCGACCAGGCGACGGTGACGGAAGCGGGCGACTAGGCAGCGGCCTACGGCGACGGAGGCGGTGGTGACGAGAGGTTCGGCGGCGCTAGCAGCGTTGTTGCGGCGGCATGTGGAAGCGGTGGCGGCGGGCGGCGGCCTCGCGTTGCGCGCCAACGCTGGAGGCGGCAAAGCAGCGGCGGCGACGGCGGTAACCTCTGGCGCTTCGCCGAGAGGTTCCTGCGGCGTGGAGGACGCCAAGAGCGCGCCGCACGCGGGGATGCTCGTGTGTGGAGGTCCGTCGCGGCGTGGAGGGTGTCAAGAGCGGCGGCGGCCTTCGATGGCGGCGGTAGCGGTGGTGGGATGGTGGCGGCTTTGATACCATGTTATGAATATTTTGTACGTATTCATGAAGCCCAATGGGCAATATATACAGGGAGTAAAAAGGAGAATATTACAAAGGAATATGCCATACACATAAGAAAATACCAAAGGTATATAAGGAAATACAAAAGAATTCTTATTCTAACATTATGAACAGTTACTTCTTTTTCTTTTGAAATATAGTCTGTCTTAGGAACTTACCAAAGCTTTCAATGCGGGAGATGTACTATGAACAGAAAACAGGCCTTAATTTTTTTGAAAAACTCTGAATTCATTATTTTTTGGCTTTTAACTTTTGTGCGCTCAACAGGTTGCGGTATATCCAGGGAATGTGCTGGCTCTATATATGTCCAAGCCACCTGGTTTCAGATACCGGAGTGGGCAGTACATCTTCATAAATTGCCGTGCCGTGTCTCCATATGAATGGTAGCCACATTACGCATTTTAAAAAAAAGAAAAACATTGCACTACTTTAATTATAAAATCAGCAGATGACTAATAGTGCCATAATTTGATTTTTTTTTCACAGGCACCCATTTTCCATTACATCGGCGCCAGGAGATGATTATCTTAGTGTCCACATTCGCACAAGGGGCGATTGGACTTCACGGCTTAGGACTGTCTTCTCTGAGGTAAGTCAGCTTTTTTTAGCCTTCGGTTTGTCTGCTGGTCAGCTCCTATTGGAACAAGGTTCAGGAACTTTTGGAGAATGAGTTTACATATGTCAATAACAATGTGTTGCAGCATTACTTATAGGGAGCACTTAGATATTCCTTGTGTCAAATATATAAAAAATTTACTTAAAAAGCTTATACTTCTAAAGCATGCTGAATTGTTAAGTTTGTTAATTTGTTGTATCTGATGCCATTGCTCTACTTGATGGAACTGACAATAACCCTAAATGTGAACCAGGCATGTCGGCCTCCCACTGAAGGAGAAAGTGGACTCCTTAGAGCTGACCTTTCCAGGGGAATCAGTGACGACAACGCAAGGTGAAAGGAATTTCTTCAATTTGTTTCCAAAATGTAGCACAGTACAATATATTTCTTACTTTCATCTGATCATTAACTTTGTTTGACATGTACTAGATTCCCAAAACTATTGATTGATGGACCATATGGTGCTCCAGCACAAGATTACCAGGAATATGACGTGCTGCTGCTCATCGGACTAGGCATTGGAGCCACCCCTTTGATCAGCATTGTGAAGGATGTGCTTAACCACATTCAGCATGGTGGATCGGTGGCAGGCACAGAGCCTGAGGGCAGTAGCAAGGCAAAGAAGAGGCCATTCATGACGAAGAGGGCCTACTTCTACTGGGTCACGAGAGAAGAGGGCTCCTTTGAATGGTTCAGAGGGGTCATGAACGAGGTGGCTGAGAAGGACAAGGATGGAGTGATTGAGCTCCACAACCACTGCTCGAGTGTGTATCAGGAGGGCGATGCTCGTTCTGCCCTCATTGTCATGCTCCAAGAACTCCAACATGCAAAGAAGGGTGTTGATATCTTGTCTGGTACTAGCGTCAAGACCCACTTTGCCAGGCCTAATTGGCGAAGCGTCTTCAAGGATGTTGCAGTGAACTACGAGAACCAGCGCGTCGGTATGCATTGTTCCTGACTTGTCAATTCCAGCACTATGAATATGTCAATTGATCCCATCATCTGTTAACATTTGATTTTGGTTCAGGGGTTTTCTACTGTGGTGAACCGGTCTTGGTGCCGCAACTACGGCAGTTGTCAGCAGATTTCACCCACAAGACAAACACAAAGTTTGAGTTCCACAAGGAGAACTTCTAATAGTATAACTTGCGAAGGGTATGGTCCCCTAGAGCTTCATGATGTGAATTATAAGGTTTGCATAAATATATATAGGTAGAGCAATAAAATGGAGTTATTTTTTACTAGTTTTCAAAATTCCACCATGTTTTTTTTTTTGCTCGTGTGCTCTGTCCATTCCTGTCTTCTACTGGAAGGAGCCATGGCGTGCGCAACTTATGTTAGCCTAAGTAGATATCACCACCCTTGTATTTCACGCACGTGACAGACAAAATTTGAGTTCCTCTTGTATTTGAAAGTTGTGAGCAAGTATGCCCAGCAGCATGTAACCTTAAAGTTCCAATTCACGGTAACCTGACATTTCGTTTTTGAGCTGATCTTGGCAGGTCCAGTGCTGTTATGTGTTTTCTGCTTCTGTTTAATTAATATGCATGGTTTGTCTTGCAGAGCATTGCCCTCTATATTGAAGATCTGAGGAAGGTATTTATGCCAAATGAGACAGTTCATTCATGCTGGACTGATATAGACAAGTTAAATTTTGTGCATTTGAGATTGTTTTTGTTCTGGACAAGTTTTTGTTCTGGACAAACTGCAAACAACAGATCGATGCTTTGTGTTGCATGCATTGTTTTAGTGGAATTATGTGATGGGATGGGAGGTAGGTTGCCTGGTTTTCATGGCAAACAACAGGGGCATGTGGTATGGGGCTTCTGCAGCCGGTGAAACTGCTCTTAGGTAGCTTCAGGCACTAGCACAAATGCAGCTCCGGCTTTGACTGGTTATGGCTCATAGAATTGTTGGAGCCCAGTGCACTTGGTAAGCCAACCCTTCAACTGAAAAGCTTCCTGGAGCTACAGCCTAACCAAACCGGTGGACAATGCAAATTATCCGATGTGCAGAACTTGCTAGCCAAGGTGACAACAACGTAAGGGCCGAAAAGTTAATAAGGGAGTATTTTAGTACATGTACTTATGTAGTATGTATACCTACGGGAGTATTTTAGTACATGTACTACGGTAGTATGTATACCTCGGGAATATGTTAGTACATGTAATTGGAGAATATATACACACCTATGATAGTATATCGGTACATCTGTACTTAGGTGGTATGACACACACCTGAACGGGGCGTGCGAACAGGAATGATTCAATCACCAAAATTCCGGAAATCTCAAAAAAGGAAAGCTCTTGGTCGGTTGAGGAAATCTCTTGGTCGGTTGAGGAAATCTCAAAATCCTGGAAATCTCAAAAAAGTAAAGCTCCCAGAAATTTTGCTAGGATTAAATGCCAGAAAATTAGCTAGGATTAAATGCCAAGAGGTATTGGATCGGGTCTCTCTCCTATTCGTGATTTTCAGGCCTGTTAGGCTCTGAAAGATACACGGATCTCATTGAGGATTAAAGGGTGGATGGAGAGAGAGTAACTACAAGAGTACCATATCATTTTCATATATATATTGGCATGCCATGGAACTATAGTATCATCGATCTCCACCATTCATCTAGCATGGGCATTGTAACCTTTAACTCCCATCACATTTTCTCTCTCTCCACTACACATCCACATGAAATATTGATGGTCTGGATATGTGGTACTAGAGTTTACTGACATGTAACATCATCTCTCTCTCTCTCTCTCTACACAAACAAACAGTAGCGTTATTCAGTGCATGCGCATTGAATAGCTTATTCTATGCTTCGGTTGTAGACTGGGCCACGCTGTGCGTGGTACTCAAGCCCACGACTTCTCCACGTACAACCAGACGCCTCGTAATCGACGTAAAACACGCATGCGCCACGCAGCAATCGACAGTAAAATAGCTCAAGAGCACACAAATCGGTAGTAAAATCGATCTCGTAACTCACGTGTCGTACACGGACAAAGCCAACTAGCAAACAATCGGTTTCTTGTTTTGTACATTAATGTTTCTTTTCTTGTTTTAATGATAACATTTGATTAGAAGCTCTTATTCACAAACGGTTTTCATCGGTATCTTGGTCACGACGAGGATAACAGAATAATGTAAATCTCGCCAATAAAAACCACTCTGTGCATTTACTAAAAGAGATTTACTAAATCGCTAAAAGAGATTTACTGCAACATCCACATGACTTTACTGCCATCTTTGCCAACTAGTACAGACAAGTAGACAACCAACTAGCAAATAATCGGATCCTTGTTTTATACATGAATGTTTCTTTTCTTGTTTTAGCAATAACTTTTGATTAGAAGTTCTGATTCATAAATGGTTTTCACTGGTAGCTTAGTGACGACGACGGTAATAGAATGATATAAGTCTCGCAAATAAAGACCTCTCTGTGCGTTTACTAAAAAATATTTACTGCATCGCTAAAAGAGATTTACTGCAACCTCCACATGATTTTAGTGCCATCTAAGTCAACTAGTACAGACAAGTAGACAACTAACTAGCAAACAATCGGTTCCTTGTTTTATACATGAATGTGTCTTTTCTTGTTTTAGCAATAACTTTTGATTGGAAACTCCGATTCAAGAACAGTTTTCACCGGTAGCTTAGTGATGACGAGGGTAACAAAATGATATAAGTCTTGTAAATAAAAACCTCTGTATGCGTTTATAAAAAAAATATTTACTACAATCTCCACATGACTTTACTGTCATCTTAGGCAAATAGAATAGACAAGTAGACAACCAACTAGTAAACAATCAGTTCCTTGTTTTTGTATATAAATATTTCTTCTCTTATTTTACCAATAACTTTTTATTGAAAGTTCCGATTCACGAACAGTTTTCACCGGTAGCTTGGTGACAACGAGGGTAACATAATGCTATAGGTCTCACAAATAAAAACCTCTCTATGTGTTTACTAAAAAAGATTTACTACATCGTGAAAAGAGATTTACTACAACCTCCACAAGACTTTACTGCTATCTTAGCCAACTAGTACAGACAAGTAGACAACCAACTAGTAAACAATCGGTCCCCTGTTTTGTTCACGAATGTTTCTTTTTTGTTTTAGCAATAACTATTTGATTTGAAGCTCCGATTCACAAACGGTTTTCACCGGTAGATTAATGATGATGAGGGTAACAAAATGATATAAGTCACAAATAAAAACCTCTGTATGTGTTTACTAAAAAATTTACTGCATCGCTAAAATATATTTACTGCAACCTTCACATGACTTTACTGCTATGTTATATATAAAATTACTGCAACCTCCACATGACTTTACTGTCATCTTTGGCAACTAGTACAGACAAGTAGACAACCAATTAGCAAACAATCGGTTTTTTGTTTTGTACATGAATGTTTTTCTTCTTGTTGTTTTAGCAATAACTTTTGATTGGAAGCTCCAATTCATGAACAGTTTTCACTAGTAGCTTGGTGACGACGAGGGTAGCAAAATGTTATAAGTCTCGCAAATAAAAGTTTCTGTGTGCGTTTAATAAAAGAGATTTATTACATCACTAAAAGAGATTTACTAGAACCTCTATATGACTTTACTGCTTTGTTACAAAAAGATTTACTACAACCTCCACATGACTTTACTGTTATCTTAGCCAATTAGTACAGAGAAGTAGACAACCAACTAGCAAACAATCGGTTCTTTGTTTTGTACATGTATGTTTTTTTTCTTGTTTTAGCAATAACTTTTGATGGAAAGCTACGATTCACAAACGGTTTTCACCGGTAGCTTGGTGACGACGAGGGTAACAGAATGATATAAGTCTTGCAAATAAGAACCTCTTTGTGCATTTACTAAAAAACTTTACTGCTTTGTTACAAAAAGATTTACTAGACTCCATTCTTGTATTTTACTAGCGCGCTCAGTACTGGATGCACCTTGTCAAAGCTTGTACTGGACGCGTGACATCATGCATGGGGATCGTGGGTTAGTCGGCAACATGACCTACTCGGGTGGGAAGTCTGTCACGCTCGGTGGTGGCACGTGGGCCACACACTCAGTAGGGGCAGCTTAGTCAGTCGCAGTGGACTGGCCTGAGCGTTGAATAACTTATTCTATGCTCAGATGGAGAATCGTGTGTGTGTGTGTATACTATTCTCTGGCTAAGCGTAGAATAACTATTCTACGCCCACCAAATTTCAACACCCGGCCATCCAGTGTGACGCGCGCTGGCGCAATCCTCATACGGTCGACTCATTGACTACAGTAGACAGACCATAAACATCCGCTCCCGTGCAGAACAGGATTCGACGGTGATTGATAAGGACGTGACAGTAATTCGTGTATCAGTTTCACTACATGTTTTCGGGATATGATTATTCGAGCTCATATGTCTGACAGTAAAACACAACGCTAGCTCATTAATTTTGTAATGTGTTTTTACTGCCAAATCACATACGTTTATATTATTTTTATCGGGATACGCTCCCACTATCTCCTTCTGATGCACGAGAATCGTGAGAGGACAGTAATGCTCAGTGGGTAGTACAACAAAAGTTAGTGTGATAGTAAAATGCGTACAAGAAGTGGTAAAATGGTCAGTACAAAGTAATAAATGTGTATTCTTCTTGCGTTTTTTTCCAATGATAATGTATCCTTTTATTGCTTAGGCAGTAAAATGAAACAAACATTGCATTAAATTTACTACTTTTATAGCAGTAAAAACTAAATATGGAACTTCTTAAATATATTTGGGGGGGTTAGGCGAATAGCGTGGTCGGTTGCATTTTTTTTACATTGCACGATAATAAGAAAAGAAGGGCAAAAAGGGAAAAGAAAGAAGGCCATAGTGGCCAAGGTAGGACCCTATTGCAGCCCTCAAGCTTTGGTAAGCCTGCTTGTGGGCTTCGGTGGGAACGGGATCAAGGAATATGTGGAGAAACTCCACCTACTGTTTTGCGCAGCCGAGTCACGCTTGGAGCCATTTGTACCGAGGATACAAGCCGATGATGTGCCAGAGGAGTGCGTCAGCCTCTTCCATGCTCTCGGCATCGTCAACCCTCGCGCTTTGCATGTCGATGTATGCATTATGCCTCTAGATCGATGTTTCGACATGCTCCACGTAGTTCGAGAGTACGATCTCGATTACGAGGTTGGCCTGCCGGATGTTGGAGATCAAGTCATTGGTCCTACCGAGTAGGAGGCGCAGTTGGCGGATGATTGGAGACACGCTCTCCGGTAGAAACGAGGGCGGAGAATGGATGAGGTTGCAGACATAATAATGGTCCGCAGCCTGGCTCATATCCTGCCCAGATAGGTGCTCGTATATCAGGGCGAAGGTAAGCCAGAACTACTGTGGGTAGGGGAGATGAAGAAGAATTTGAAGGCATTTTTCCTGTTTGGCTTTGGAGATCAATGGGGGCGGTAGAGTGTGTATTTTGGAGTTTTTTTAGTAGGGGGAAGATGGGGGCTTGTGTTTTTTCGAAAGGGGATGTCCACCTTTATATGTCGTTTAGGGAGACGAAGAAATGCATTGGGGAGCCCGAGCGACAGTGGTACATTTTAAAATGGAGGAATCGATTGATATGTTATTGTTTTTCCTTTTTCACACGCAAATATACAAAAACAAAAATAGCGCGAACGATAGTACGGTAAACGCTAAGCCTCAACATAGTAAAATTATTTTGCACATACAGTAATTCCAAACAAAATCAATGGTCAGTAATTTTATGGGCATCATACAATAAAGGAGCCCTCATATATCCGTAGATGAAACGGTGCCACTACTCGTTGCAATTTTTTTTGCCGAACAACCATAACAGTAATCGCCAAGAAAAAGATAGTGAAATAATAAGATCAAGACAGTAAAATCATGTGTACAGTAAAGGCGATTATTGTAAGTAGTAAATGAACCAACTGGGATACACGCATAGTAGCCCCCATAAATCAAGCAGTTATATCACATGACATTTAAAGTAAGAGAGTTCGTATAGAACAATAAAACATGCAATGCGAGCCGAAGAATGCACTATGTTTCTAGTTGGCAGATGTCACACATTAGTACACATAAAGACAAGGCAGTAAATGAGTTACTACATGGAAGTAAAAACAAGGCTATTTAGCATGTATCGTTGTCATCCGACCGACCGGTGAGATTGTCTTCAGCATCGTCCTATTCCAATTTGTTGTCATGAATTAGTCGGCGACGTGTACCGGTCCTTCCTCTCCCTCTGCCCCTCCCCCTGCCACTGCCACTGCCCCTCCCTCTAATGAGGAGTTTTAGGGTAGTGTTGGGAAGGTTTTACTATTGTGACCAGCTTTCAAGCCGCATATGCCGCATGCCCTCGTCATCTTCTTCCCCACTGGGGCAGCACTATGCTCTGGTTTGTGATCGGCTCATTTGCGACCCTTGGGCTATGACAAAGGAGGCACAGATGGATTGATTGTAGTGTCATCTGCTTCATCGGGTTTAGCAGTATCATCAGCCATCGGTCCAATGTCATTGGGTATGGTAGCAAGCTGCATCCGAAGCACCTTGAGGGCCTCCATGGCTTTATTGTATGCAAGACTCGATTTGCACCCTGACCTCACCACGCCCATAGCCTCTGTTAGTAAGGTGGAGTGTCGATACATATCAGTCATCCCATCGTGTCTCATCTACATGAGGTCGTGTCTATCGTACGACACATCCACCCTTGCATTCCTTGTGTACATACGGAGCATGTAGTGGTTGGGGATACTCTCGACCTGAAAGTGGGTGAACACTGCATCGTCTTGCAAGCGTAACCCTAAATGTAAGATGGATGAATAGTAAAATGCATAGTCAAGGATAGTAAAATGACTCATTGTATCGTACCAACAAGAGATAGTAAAAGTACAATAAAATTATAATAGTTTGGACAGTAAATGTTAGATCGAGAGATAGTAAAAGTACTAGTGTGCTCCCATCATTTGCATTCACAGCTGTATCTACCCGATTCCTTTTCGGCTGCCACCTTGAAATCGTGTTGCAATCACGCGAACGTCGTAGATTGCTTCCTGTGAGACACGAGGAACAAACCATCTCGGGTTGTGTCGGTCCTTATGCGGAAGGCTATACTAGAGAAGTAGGTCTCTTTGTACTCCTTGAACACCGCTGGAGTGTACACCCTGCCCATCTGCTCATCGAATGGGAACAGAGTGACTCTGGCCAGTTGGCTCTACGAGCACGCAAGCCAGGATACGACACACAGTAGATGGGGTCCTTGCATCGATTATGTGTCTACTGTGTGTCGTATCCTGGCTTAGCATGTAGATGGGGTCCTTGCCCTCCATTAAAGTCTGGTATGTCCTGAGCAACCACTCGAAGGAAGTTGCCTTCTTGTCCCAGAGCAGTGCGACGCCGAATATAATGTTCTACAGATGGTGGTTGGAGCCGATAAACATAGCCAGAAGCATCTCGTACCAGTTGGTTATGTAGGTCGTGTCAAACGTGACAACGTCTCTGAAGTCAGCGTACTCCACTCGGCAGCACATGTGGCTCCATAAAACATTTTTCACAACGACGTCATCATCTACCTGTATGTCGTAGTAGAACTTATCGTTATGCACCCAACACTCCTTGAAGAAAGCCATCAGCTTGTTCACATCGTTAGCGTGATTAACGCGTGTATTTGCAGCATTCCTGAGATAGACATTATAATGGATGGTAAAAAACAGTAAATCGACATGATCATAGTAGTAAAAACAAGAATAAGAGGAGAACAGTAAATCGACACGATCTTAGCAGTAAAGACAACGATGGAACATAGTAAAAACATGTTTTCGAGGTCTCACATAGTGAATGGTATGTTATGTTGCCCCCCGTGCATCTCTGACAAAACATTCATCATAGCATTGTGAAGGACCTTGTCGACCTGCATGGTGTCGACGAGCTACATCAAGGAGGGATCAAAGTTCTTGTGTGACTGCATGAACGCGACCAAAGATGGCACCTAGCGAGGGGATGATTGTGCTCCAACACAACCTGCTAGATGTAGATGGAGCCATCTTTTGGGCTCTTCTTCAGCTTCACGAACGCTCTGCACCCAATCCTCTTGGAAATCTTGCAACATTCACGCTCCTTCTCTAGCATGTAGAAGTCGTATTTCTCCTCCGCATCGCAATGTAACTCCTTGATCGCCTTCCGCTCTGTTTTCTCGACCTCAAAACCAAAGATGTCGTGCGTATGCATCGATAGTAGAACTGGTAAGCAACACCCAAATTATCGAACCTCATGCAGACCTGGGGCACCATATGGTCGAGAACGTTATCGTCCTCACAATAGCAAATCCCAGTTAACGTAGTAACATATAATGGAAAACAAGTAAAGGATAGGTACATAGGGCAATAAAATAGTGAAGAGGGTAAAGTCAGTAATAGAACGACACGTTGATAGTAAAAAGTGAGCGTAAAGACCTGTAAAACACACATATGTGAGTGTACGACCGATTGGTGTCGGGTGTCCTTATCTCGCTCGGAGAAACAGTGGGGGTGGCATTAGGACTGAGGCATGGAGCAGAGGATCCTGGTTGTCGAGGGGGCTTACAGCCAGAGGTACAACTTTTACCAGTGGTGTAGAGGAACTCAGGGTGACTATTGTCTCGCTAGGCATGGCAAGAACGATGGGGGAATTGATGCATGTCTTTGGAGGTAGATTTGATTGACACAGTGGTGAGAACGAGCACCGGTGAGCGGGTTCTCCGTGCATGCCATGCAAGGGGGGGGGGAGGGGGACGCCAAGAGTCATTCTATGTGTCGATTCGTCGGAAGGGGACGTTGGGGGCGGGGGAGAAGCGATGCTGATTGGGTGAACGTGGGAGGAGGGGGTAGATTTCATGTTTGGTTATGTGGGGAGAACGTTTGGTGGATGCATGGGACCGCCCGCCTTTTCTTCATAGCCGGCGCGGCAGGACATGAGCAAGCGATTTTTTTGGTGGCAGCATGGGGATCACGTGAACGTATTGGGAACTCTTTTGTCATATAGTAAAATGCATTTTGAAGTAAAGTAAAACGCAGTAATAAGAGCAGTAATTACGAACATACACATGGGCAGTAATACTTCATGACACTTACAGTAATATAGATTGAAACAAACAGTAAAACCGCACGCACTAATGGTGTAACCTGTCATGCACAGCAGTAACTAGGTGGGAGGATAGTAAAATATGGCGGTGCCGGTAGTAAAAATAGGTCGGATACATGAGGAGGGAAAATGCTTCCATATGTGTTTTCGGGTACTTTTTTTACTACCGATCTTGTGTTTCTTGGACTAATTTTATCGTCAAGCATCATCCAATTTGTGGGTTTTACAATCGATTCTGGGAGCGATTGTTTTTACTGTCGATGTGGGCATCGCACGATCATTTTTAGTGTCAACTTTTACCGCAAATTACGTGATACTGAAGTTTTACTGTCAGTTTGGAGGATACTGAGCCATTTACTGCCACTTGCAATGCGCGTGCACTTATTTTACCGTCGATCCCTCGCGGGAGGCACGAGGGTTGGTACGCATTGCAAGAAGACGGACCAGCCGTTGCCCACGATATGCAATACGACGCACACACACATACGGTGGCACTATTTAGTGCTTGCGCTGAGAATAGCTTATTCTATGCTTGGGCCGCAGCCTGGGCCGCACGGCGCCCTAGCCCCCCTGGAACCGACAGTAAAACACGCGCGGTGTGTGTTGTGATAGGTAGTAAAAATCTTCCTTCACGCAATTGGCATAAAACCAGTAATAAAAATGATCCATCGTCACCCATGACCATAAAAAACCAGTAATAAAAAAATGTTTTACTGTCGTTCTGGCCAGAAAATGGCACCATAACTTCGTGATGCTGATTTACTATGAAAAGGCACATTGCGTTACTGATCCAGGAAATGATACCATAAATTTTGTTCTGTGTAATTGTTCATCCTACTGTAAATGACATGTAACATTACTGCTTTCTATGCATTTGTTCTGCTGTTGTTCCCCTGTATTTTTTGTTTTTTGGGAATTACTATCAGTGTGATACTATTTTGCTACAATTTAAACTAGATATTATTGGTATACACCAAAACACGAATACACTTGTTGTTTTCGGAATTTCTAAGTTTTATTGTAATAAACACATGTCTTTACTGCCTGTTACACATAAGTTTACTCGATGTTTAAAATGAAAAACTCAAAACACACTACTTTGGCTTGCTACGCAGCCTAAACTTCTCCAGTTTGTAGGGGAGGGATTAGACATTGTTGACCTTGTGGAACAGCAGGTAGAACATTAGCTTGGCCATGGACTCGTCCCCCTTCTCCTGCATACGGTTGATAACGTCGCGTGTCAAACACTATACATCTAATAAATGTAAGCTGTGAACACAATTACTTTTTACCAGCTTTATCTGTGCACAAAAGCGTCTCACCTTCGCCATCTTAAAACTCCAAGAACTTCATTACAAAGAACATGCAGTCGTTCTCTAGGACATGCTTCGGGGTTGTCATGTTGTACACGCTCCAGTGCACAACGGTGGGGGGATTTCCCGCCTGTCGTGGCTTGTAGAGCGGCGTATATATGTGGGATGTGTTCAAGACGACCCATACAGCTATATCAGCATAAGTTTTATTGTTCTTGCAAGCCAGAACTGCAGTGGTGACGTTGCTTCAAATATTGACAACATAATCGACCCGATTGAAGCTGACGCGATCCCAGGGATACATCCTGTCGTGTTTGCTACACCGGTACTCATCGAGCTGGAAGCATAATTCAACCACCGGGCTCTAATTCACCGGCGAGATTAATACCTTATGTTTAGTGACAGGGGATAATAATTTGAGAGCAACCATGCAATAGGAATAACTACCTCTAATCGGGAAAATAACTTTGACACAAAAGCATGCATACATACAATTTGTAAACAAAGTATTAGACTTTGAAAATAATGGGATATTTATGATCAAACTGCTTGCCTTTGTTTGCTGGTACTCAGGACATTCACATAATCATCTCCGTTGCAGTCTCGCATCATCGTCATCTAACGATAAGAACCGACAAAACAAGAACACCGAATAAACACCGAAATTCCAAAAGTCTCCAAAAATTAGGAAATAAATACAGAAGGTAGATAATGATTTTTGATGCATTTAGGTGAAAATTTTAGTTTAAAAGGTGTTCATAAGAATTTCTTATAAATTTGCAAAGTTGAAATTATGGCATAAGATCTAATGTCGATTTACTAACAATAACCCAAATTTTTGGCTTATAAAATATTTTACTCTTTTAGGTTACATGTGAAAAGCTAGTAATTATATTTTATACTCCATCTGTATTGGCATTTGACCAAGCTCTACTTTACTGTTATTAAAATTTTACATTCTAATCTTGCCTCCCTTTTAGTTTTTTCTTTCTTTGGATACACTGTTAATGGTATGATTAATCCAAAAAGATTTCTAACCTTTGCATTAGACAAGGCTTAGGTTCACTAGTCCTATTTTAAATATCATCCAACTTCTTAGCAAATTTATTAAGAAAGATAGCCTTAGTTAATCAGCAAAAGGTTGTTGGCAAAAGGCTAAGTGGAGTCCACTGTCAAAAGCAAGTCTTCAACTGGAAACCTTCTCAATTTGGGTTGCTTCAGTTAACCTAAAAGCTAACTGCATCCAACTTTTTAAGCACAGGTATTAGGATTGACAAATCTTACTATTATTCTTAAATGCACCCTAATTTCTTTCCTTGCTCAAACATCCTCATAAAGGAAATGGTTTGAGTTGAGTTGTATTAACAAATCTCCTTACAAATTTACATACTTGTTTGTTAGGCAAAGTTTTGAGTGACCTCAAAGCTGAATACAACACAAGGCACTAAATTTTCTTTACTGTTCAAACCACCTACAAAAGAACATTTTTCTGAAATGAGGTGCTGCCAACTCAACTCCTAATTTACTAATTCAATGGAGTGACTTAACCTTTTCAAGTTTGATAGTAGAGGATAGTGGTTTCTTTTACAAATGAGTTTTACTGATAAAACACCCTTTTACCACCCTTCTCTTCTCTATTTGTTTCTCTGAAAACTCTCATCCAGAAATGGTTTTCAGAATAATGTTCAACCTATACAGCAAAATTTTTCAGAATTAAAGTACTATACTTCTTTACAAGTTTAGGTTTTCACCTTTGCTAACTCTACTGAAGGATTCAACAACCAAAATACTTTTCTTCTAAACAGTTTCTCTGTTCATTCATCTCATCAAGGGATTTTATTGAGTTGCTAACTACACCACTCACCAATTCACCTACTCATTTTGTTTTCAGATTAAGTTGCTGTTGAAAGATAATTGTTCACTAATTAGGCTTAAGAGAAACTCTAACTACTGCACTAACAATACAAAAGTCTATTGACAACTCTAGGAATTTTCAGGTTACTGTTTATGTTCCAACAATAGCAAGAGATGACTGACAAAAATGCTATAAGCTAATCTTCTTTCAAGATTTAAACAACCATTCATTCACTCATTTGCTTGGCTGAAATGACAGACCTAAAGATTGATAGCAGTATTAGGTTGGCTTCTCAGATGGTTTCCACTAGCAGACACAGAGAGAGACTTCACAAAGACAAAGAACAGGGGGGCTCGGGCTGAAATGGGGTGGCAAATCGCCAGCGACTGGAGCGGCGTGGAGGCCATGGCGATGGCTAAAATGGGTTGCCAGGGTGTCAAGGAAGCTATGGGTGGGCACGGGGTGGCCGGAGAGACACTGTGGCGGCGCGGCGAGGCGATGTAGTGGCCGGCCGTGGAGGTGATAAGGCGAGGCGGCGCTCGGGTGCAAAAAGGAGGAATACAGGAGGAGCAAGAGCAATGGTGGAGAAGGGGAAACTTACTAGTTTGGTCGAGAGGCGAGGTGACCCGGCGTGGGCAATGACAGTGAGCAGGCGCTAGGAGGTCATCGGTGGCGGTGACCTAAAGAGCATGAGGGGACATTTGAGTTAATGGGGGTGTTAAAGGGAAGCTATGAGGTACTCAAGAGGGAGTAATCGGCCGGAGAGTCGCCGGAGAAGGCGCGGTAGTGGAGGCGGCGTAGCTCGGGCGAGATCGGTGAGCTGGCGGCGGCGTGTGGCTGCCGTGCACGGGGAAGACCTGAGGCGGTGGCTCGGGACGTCGAGTCTTGATATAGCGCGGCTGGAGCGACACAGTGCCGAGGGCGGCCGAAGGCGGCGATGGCAAGTGAGCCATAGGGGCCGGTGGGTCGAAGCGGAGGAGAAGCGGAAGTGGGCACGCAGCCAACCAGAGGAGGAGCCGCACGGGAGCACCAGGGGGAGGCGCCATTCACCGGACCAGGGGGAAGGCGAGCTCGGCGGTGAAGGTGAAGGGCTGTCTTGGCTCTCGGTGGAGAAGAAGGGGAAAGGGAAGAAATGTCCTGGCCGGGGTAGTGAGGGGGGGGGATGATGAGGCGCTCGGTGGGAGATGCAGTCGCGGAGGAAAACCAAGGGCGGAATGGTTTGAATCTGGGGGTGAGCTGCAGGAGGTTCCCGGGCGTGCATGCATCTTGGCTTTCAGAAGAAATTGCAGGCACGTGTGTACTGTGTGTATGCTCGAGGTGGCAAGATCGTGAAGAAGAAGGGGGGCTAATGAAGGGGCCCCGCAGATCAGTGGGAGAGGGAAAGGTGCAGCCGGCGAGCTGGTTGGGCTGAGCCAGGAGGCCCGTCGCTCGGTCGGTCCGAAAGTTCGGACTCGATCGGATGAATAGTGATTTCCTGATTTTAGTGGAAAAAGGTTGAGAGATAATTGAATTTTTGAAAGTAGATTCTTAGCTCCAAAATTGGTGAAACTTTCAGGGAAGGCAGAGGACCTAGTGAATATTATGGTGTAAAATTTTTAGAGTTTTTCATGTATTATATTTTTCTCTAGAATTATTTTGAGTTCCTCTTTTTGATGTTTGACTCTCAAATCTCTTCTTTGACTGATTATTTTGAAATAAAAAATAATCTAAAACAATACGAAATTTTTAGGGTGAGTCTCTAATATGTGCCAGAACCTAGGAAAAATATTTCTAGACACTGTTCACTTGAGTTGTTTGTATTTTAAATTCAATTTCAAAATTTGACATGCAAATCAACAAGGATCCAAATAATCTCCAAAAATTCCAGAAAATTTCAAATAAGCAGACCAGAGCATGTAAAACTCAACTAAAATATTCCCAGCTATGGGTCCTACTAAAATTTGAACAGAGAACTTTAGTTTGTAATTCTGAGATAAAGAAAGTATAGCTTTGAGTTTGAAAATAAGAATGCTTTTGAAATTACATCAGGCATTATAGGGGCCTTAGAGATTTTACTGTGCTTAAGTTGAATTCCAAAATAGCATTCCCACCCCTGGAACCTTTTTAGTTTTGCCTCAATTTGAAATTAGGCCTTTGAATGGGAGAAGGAGTATTGGATTACTAGGTTTCAAATCTAGTCTTCAAAATCAAAAGATTTTCTACATAGGGTTTTATACCCTACTTTGAATGAAGTTTTCAAATTCTTGACAAACTTTTGTTTCGTTTTAGAAATTTCTTTTCTAGGTTTTGGAAAACCAGGTTGTAACCTAATTGCTTTGCAACAAAAAGTTTTAAAAGGTCAAAAATTTCACAAATACACAGAGATGCTTAGCTAATCCAACTTAGGGATTTTGGGTCATTACAGAGGAGGCGGCATCAGGGGAGGGGCGTACAAGACGGGCAAGAACAACTAGCACGGATTCCTATAGCAAACCCTAGGGTTTTCCCCCTCCTCCTTTTGTTGGTGGCTGCTTTCCTCATAGGCCATGGGCCACTTTGGCTAAATTCCCCCCCTTATGGCCGGCCACCACCTCCCACCTTTGGGCCAAATACCAATGGGCCTGAGGCCCCAGCCCAGGTTGTCCAAATTTCGCTGTAAAACTCCCTCTTAACTGCTTAAATAACTATTTTCTATTTATTTATTCTCCTAATTTAATTATTCTCTCCCGAATATTCTTTCGAATACTTTTGGGGTATTACACCACCAATGTTGGACCGTAGAATGGTCTCTCCTCGGCTTCGGACCAGTTCAAGGGTGTCCTACAAACTATTCCATATAATGCCTCAAATGGTGACATTTGTATGCTTGTTTGGAAGCTATTACTGCAGGAAAACTCCGCAAATGGTAAGCACTTCTCCCAATTCTTGCTATAGGACAGAACACGTGCTCAGAGAAGGTCTTCCAAAACTTGGTTCACCCTCTCAGTTTGTCCATCTGTTTACGGGTGGTGAGCGGAGCTAAAAGATAGATTGGTCCCCATTGCTTGCTGCAAGTGTCACCAGAAATAGGATGTGAACTGAGGGCCTCGATCTAAAACTACACTACTACGTAAAAGGTGCGCATGCATGCGGTTAAAATCATCATCACTGCAGCGGTTTCGTGAGCCGTGCGAGTTTATGGGTCGATGATGACCTATCACGCATAGCTATTAATCGAGAACCGTCTCGATAGCAACTATCACGACGGTTTGTGGTCAAACCGTCTGTGTTGACTTTTCCTATAAAGCCTCCAAGTAGTAGTGCTTGTGCCATTAAAACCGACATCATATATATATATATATATATATATATATATATATATATATATATATATATATATATATATATATATATATATATATATATATATATATATAGTCGTATGACATGAGAAGGATGAGGCAGTAGCCACAGAGCAACTTCGCCGAGCCCATGCAAGTTTAAAAAGTATGGATGCAAGGAGATCGTCGGGACATCCAATTACTTGGATGTTGTCGATGGAAGTAATTGGACGTTGCAACAAGAACACTAAGCAACCATTCTCACATTTCAAAAGAATTCTCAACTTGTTGCTTGGTGTTCTTGTTGGGTTTAAAGACAATTACATGCTCAAGAATTGTTGGTTGTCGATAGATGATGCCACTTCCCACGGAACACTAAGCCCACGCCACTTTCTCAACATAGCGACATCCAATTACCTATCGACAACATCCGTGTAATTGATGTCCCGACGATCTCCTTGCATCCATACTTTTTAAACTTGTATGGGCTCGATGAAGCGTTCGTGGCTACCGCCTCATCCTTCTCATGTTATGGATGACCCCCGAAGTGGCCGAGGACTACAAACATATATATATATATATATATATATATATATATATATATATATATATATATATATATATATATATATGATGCCGGTTTTAATGGCACAAGCAGCCATTGCTTGGAGACTTTATAGAGAAGAGATTATGAATGGAATGGTAGGACGTACCTAGGACGCAAGGTAGGAGAACTTGACCGACATGAACACAATTACACGCATAAAGGTGAAATGAATGGCGAGAGCGGTGAAGAGGTGTTGTAGTAGTTTTTGACTCATTTGGTCTTATTTTCGAATACAATACACACCAATTAATAAATAATTTGTATGTTAATTGTAGCTTTACAAATTAGCCTAACCTTTACAAATCTGAAAAGTTAATTGCAGCCAAGCCCCATCCGAACCATATCCAATGTAAGCCAACCAAGCACAAAGCTAGAACCGGCATCAATAACCCTCAGTATCCATCAGAGAGCATTAACCAAACCCACCATCCCCATTCATTTTTGTCAATCTGAACCCACAGCATGAACTAAGCAAGTTGCATAGAATGCACATACACTAATAGCCCTTAGTTTACATCACAGAGCAAGGGGACTATTAATATGAACTAATTATCAATTCAATTTCAGCATAAGACTATTAACATTATTGAGCAGTTCAACAGCTAGCAAGGTGCCACTAGCCAACAAGCATCTGCATGATCATTGCATTCATTTATATTTATGATCTCTATACTTCTCTCTACATGTATGTATTACACATTTACAGTACTTCTTTGCCATCGTCATCAGCATCAACTAGCAACCAGACAACATCAAGAAGACAAGAAGGGGACTTATGCATTAGTGGGAGCTAGAGCTGGAGAGGTTGGAGTCGCGAGGGAGGTCTGAGGTGGTGCAGCGAGCCGACGGCGAGAGGGAGGAGGAGCTGGAGCAAGTGGCGAGGGAGGAGGAGCCAGGCTGGGGCAAGCTTGCCGAGGAGGACAGGAGCTTGATCCGGAGGTGCGGGAGCTGGTGGCGAGAGGGAGGAGGAGCTCGGTTCACATGAATACCAAAATCACAAACCAATAGGTGAAAGATTTGTCTTACCTTGACATCGCTGGTGGAAAAGTAGCCGGGGAGGAGGAAGAGGGGAAGGCACGCAGCATCACCGTAGCTGTGGCACAACGGTGACACTAAAAAAGACACTCTTATCGTACGAGTGTCTTATTCAGTGAACCGTGGTGTCACAACCGTCGGCGACAGGAAGAATGCATAGCGGCGTCGGCGATGGGAAGAATGCATGGCGGCGTCGGCGATGGGGTCACTTGGGTGGGGAGGGGAGTAACAAGTTAGAGCGCAAACCCTAGCGGTCTCCTACTAATAAAGAGACTTATCTTAGTCGGTTCTATTATGAAACTGTCAATGATACTTATCACAGACAGTTCCAAAATGGAACCATCAATGATACTTATCACAGACAGTTCCACAACGGAATCGTCAATGATACTTATCACAGACAGTTCCACAATGGAACCGTCCGTGATATGGTCTCATACCACAGATGGTTCATTATTAAAACCATCTATGAAGCATCACAGATGGTTGTTTGTTGAAGCTATGCGTGATACTTAGTAATATCACGAGCGGTTCTTGTTGTAATCTATGCGTGATACTGCATGACGGTTTTCAACATGAATCGCCTGCGTGATATTACTCTTCACGAGCGCTTTTAGCACGCTAAGAATAACACGAGCGGTAGCAAAACCAAAACATGCTCGTGATTGCATGTAATCTGATGATTTTGGGCAACCGTTTGTAATGAGGCGTCCAGTATTAGCCTTTTTGTAGTAGTGCTATCACCTTGGGCACACCATGGAGATAGACGATTCTTGAAAGGTAAAGCTCTGCTAACTTATTCCCGGTATAAGTGGCTTGACAGGAATAAAGTGGGTGATGTTTGTCAGACGAATGATGATTACCCTTATGGAATCGGACCCAGTTTGAGTCCTTGGAAGTCTAGTAGTGAAATCCATACTGACTTCCTCCCACTTCCACTTGGAAATAGGCAAAGGTTGGAGAGTACCTGCTGGTTTCAGATGCTCAGCCTTGACTCTCAGGCATACATCGCATTCAGCAACATATTGTGCGATTTGCCGCTTCATTTGACTCCACCATAGCCTCTTCTTCAGGTCTTGGTACATCTTGGTACTTTTGGGGTGGATGGAGATCTTAGAGTTGTGAGCTTCTTTGAGAATTAATTCTCTTAAGTTGTGATCATATGGCACCACCAAACGATTCTCAAACCATAGGGTACCTTGCGCATCTTCGATGAAGCACTTGGCCTTGCCTTGCTTCATTTCTTTCCGGATTTGTGCTACTTCCATGTCAGTCTTCTGGGCTTCTTTAATCTGGTCCTCAAGCATGAAATCCACACTAAGGGCAGCAAGAGAACCTACTTCAATCATCTCCAGGTGCAGACATTGCATTGCAGTACACAAGCCTACTAAAAGGGGAGTTACCAACAAACAGTTGCATCATGATTGTCTGCTCAATGCATCGGCTACCACATTAACTTTCCCTGGATGATAGTGGAGTCCCAAATCATAATCCTTGATCAACTAGAGCCATCTTCTTTGCCTCAAGTTTAGATCAGCTTGAGTGAAAATATTATTTGAGACTTTTGTGGTCGGTGTAGATCTCGCAATGATTATCGATGAGGTAATGTCGCCAAATCTTCAAAGCATAGACTACTGCTGCAAGCTTCAAGTTATGTGTGGGATAATTAGCTTCATGAGACCTCAATTGCCTCGATGCATGAGCCACAACTTGGCCCTCTAGCATGAGCACACAACCGAGCCCATGACGAGATGCATCGCAGTATATGTCGAAGCTCTTGTGGATATCTGGCAGGATGAGTACCGGAGTTTGGTCAGGATGAAGGACATAACAGTATGCTCGTACAAACCATAATGAGTAAAGAATGCCATCTTTGAGATGTCTTCAGCTCTGACCTTGATCTGATGATAGCCCAATCGTAAGTCAACCTTGGAGAAAACTTCAGCTCCACTTAGTTGGGCAAACAGATCATCAATCCACAAAAATGGATACTTGTTTTTAACTGTGACTTCATTCAATAGACGGTAGTCAACACACATCCGCAAACTCTTGTCCTTCTTCTTGACAAAGATAGTTGGGCATTCCCAAGGTGAGGAGCTCAGCCTAATAAAACCTTTATCTTGGAGTTCATTGAGTTTCTTCTTCGATTCTACCAACTCATTTGGAGGCATTCCGTACGGCCGTTTTGAAATTGGCGTAGTACCGGGTGCAAGCTCGATAACGAACTCAACTTCGTGATCAGGGGGCATGCTTGGGGGTTCTTTGGGGAATACATCTAGATACTCACAAACCACTAGCACCTTCTCTAATTCAAGAGAGGTACTAGCTTCCAAGGCATAGAGATGAGAATTGCCCACTAAAAGTGCAAAAATGACTAGATTGCCGCCTTTATCTGTGACAGGAATAGGCCGTTTAGCACAATTGATTTGCCCCTAGTTTTTGGACAGCCTATCCACCCCTAATATGACATCAATACCCACTAAAGTTGTTACTGTTAGGTTCACCAAAAGTTAACCCCCTTGAATTTCTACTTTTACGTCCCGATAGACTTGATCGGTTTGGAAAACCGATCCCGGCGACCGGATCTGATAAGGGGACTGAAGTATGTGCATTTAAAATTGATGATGTGCAGCAAAGAAATCTTGATGAATGAATGAGATGCTCTCGAATCTAATAAGACAGTAGCTGAAAAAGTATGGACAAAGAGAGTACCTAAAACGACATCAGGTGTGTCGCTTGCCTCCTCAGCAGTATCGTGGTTCACTCGGCCACATGCAAGAACTTGGGGAGGAGTAGATGCTATCCTCGGGGGTGGTGAGGGTCTTGCTGGAGCTGGTGGTGGTGGTGTAGGAGCTTGATAAGTCCAGGGCATTCCTTGGTGCCTTGCAAGGCATCGATGCGCATAGTGACCGAGGCGGCCACAATGAAAACAAGTGATGTTGGGCCTGAACGTACTGCAATTTCGGGAGCTTTTGCCCCCATTAAGCCACTATGCCACTGGTGGAGAAGGTCGTGGGGTTGCCATAGGAGGCTTGGTGGCACCGGTGCTTGAGAACGAGGCACTTGAGGCAGCCTGGTGTGCTGAGAAGTGACATCGAACCCCTGATCAATGGATCCTTGAAGATCTTAATCATGAATGGTAAAAGCTTGGCGCTTCTCCAGACAAAACATCGCAAAATGCCCTGGAGTGCTGCAAAAAAAAACAAGTAGCTTTCTTGTCTCGATGGAGCCGGCTTCGACACTTCTTTCCGAGCTGCCCTTGCATACTCTCTTGGCCAGAGGTCGTTTTGATGACGGCTGCGTGGAAAATCCTTTGTTGTAGTTCGATTGACTTGGTGACCATCTGGTGTAGACGACACTCCTTGGGACAGCGATCGTGTCCCTCACAGAGAAAACAACTGACTTGGGTAGTCGGATAGCTTCGTGGTGTGTGGTCTCCGTCGCAGTTGGGACAACTTGTAGTGCACTGATCGATATAGTGTCCTTCCTCACCACAGCGTCGACAGACCATGACTTCCATCATGGCCCTATTCAAATTCCATAGTTTGCAACTTTTAGCGAAGTGCCCCATTTCACCACAGCTAGAGCAGATATATCGGGTTTGCTACTTCTTGGAGCAGCGGAATTCAGCGTGGTCCTCCTTGCTACTCCCAAAACATGTGACGGTGTTTTGAACCCCAGGGAATGGTGACTTCTCCCCTGGTTGAGTGCTCGAGGGAGTACTAGGTCCTGCCATCCTGTTGTCACACGGATGGTTAGAGAACAGAGGAGGGATACACTCGAATGAGCGTGAAAAGAAAATCTGGATAGCAAGAAGAATATCTTAATCTATCATGCAATAAGGCAATGAAATGCACAAAAATTAACACCAAATGAAGACACAAAGGCACAGAGGCCAACATAAGATCCATTAAAGAAATTCATAGTTTTCTGGTTACAATTACATCCATATAAGCCCGTAGGCGAATGGTAACTGTCCGAAACAAAAGTTCTTACAAAGAAACATCAAGAGTTCAACAACTACTAGCCTATTACATGAATCTAAAGATACATGCTCGCTGGACACATGTCCGGACAGCGAGCTCACTACACTAACATCTATCTATCTTCCTGATCGAAGTTCACCGGGAACTCGTCCAGAAGATGATATCCAGGGGATCCCGTATCATCAGGGTCCTCTGGGTTGGTGAGGCGCAAGGGTGACCATTTATCAATAACATGATTTCCCACTTCTGGAAGTCGATATTCCTGTGGTGCAGATGTATATGGGGAAACCTCGTTTGCGCCGTATACAACACGACGATCCACGAGCCCCATGTATACAGGTGCAGTAGGCCCCCTTGAGCTATTATGAGACGACATCTGGCCTCCCATAGCTTATGTATGGTGCAGTAGTGAACTTGGTTCATGATATGAACCAATCTCGCCAGTTGCCTCACTTGGGGATCTTCCTCGTACTGAATTCTGGCAAAAGTGTCCACGTCCGTGCCATGCGCTTGCATAGAAAAATGGTCATATGGTGGCTGAGACAACTCCGTTAAGTCATAACGAAGACGGCTCATAGCCAGACGAGCCACTTCCTGCAATGTCATGGCCTCGGAAGTGCCACGAGCCTGAAAATGGTATGGAATGCTCCCCGTAACTCGTCTAGCAATGATGTGGATCACGACCCGATAGTCTTCCATTCCCGGCCCTCTGTCTCGACGGTAGATAGAGTAGGTTGGCTGGTAAGTGAAGTTTGATCTCCACATCATGTCTCTAAGTAGCGCTGGGTATCCGTCCACATCTTCCGCGTGGGTCTCCTTGACAAGGTACGGAGGATTCATCTAAGGATCAAGAGAACAAGGTAAGTTAGTTTGCAAATCAACACAAGAATAAGGTGAGCAATGATACTAAGATGGATGAGGAATAAAAGAGATTCCTAACTTAGCTTTCTCAAATTAGTTTGATACTTGAAAAATAATTTTAGACCAAGGGACTTGCCAAACTTAACACCCGTGCTATCTCTAACCTATAGTCAGTATGGCTCTGATACCAACGCTTTGGGAGCCCCCGAGTTATTTCCGTAAGATCGAGACCCGCTCAACCTTAAGGAGATAACTCTGAGCTTCTAGGTAAATGGATTCTAAGTTAACTCCATCTAAATGACAGGTCTTTACTGAACTAGAGCCCTGGTGATCATGCATACCGCTCCCCTGCAAGTACCGCATGATTATCGGTTCTCTAAACAATCAAAGACCACATTTAGTGAAGTTTGAAGTATTTGTTCACCCAACCAGATCTGAACCTAAGCCAAAGAAGGTGGTTGGAATTGATCAAAGACTATGACATGGGTATCCAATATCATCCGGGCAAGGCTAATGTTGTTGCCGACACGCTCAGTCAGAAGGTTTATTGTAACACATTGATGCTCAAGGAGCAAAAGCCTGCCCTTCATGAAGAATTTTAGTGGCTCAACTTGGTGGTGGCTGAGCAAGGTTTCCTCACTGCGGTGGTTGTGCAACCAACCTTGGAAGATCAGATTAAGGCTGCACAACAAACAAATGTTGGAGTGAACCGAATCAAGTAGAATATCAAGGATGGGACAACCAAGTGCTTCTCAGAAGATGACAATGGTGTTGTGTGGTTCGGACAACGCCTTGTGATTCCTAAGGACATGGAATTGCGGAATTTAATTCTCCGCGAAGCCCATGATTCCCCCTTGTCTATTCATCCTGAGGCCACAAAGATGCATCAAGATCTCCATCAGAAATTCTGGTGGACCCGAATGAAGCGAGAGATTGCAAGGTTCGTTGCCAAGTGCGACGTTTGTCGTCATGTGAAGGCCAAACATCAGCGTCCAGCGGGTTTGCTTCAACCTTTGCAAGTGCCTGAATGGAAGTGGGATTCTATCGGCATGGACTTCATCACCGATCTACCCCGTACCTCCAAAGGGAATGATATCATCTGGGTTGTCATCGATCGGTTGACAAAAGTAGCACATTTTCTGCCAGTGCGAACTGGTCTTCGTGTAGGTTTGTTGGCAGACCTCTACATATCCTGCATTGTGAGTTTGCACGGTGTGCCTAAGATGATTATTTCTGATCGTGGATCACTGTTCACCTCTCGGTTTTGGCATAGCTTGCAAGAAGCTATGGGAACTCGTCTTTCTTTTAGTACCGCATACCATCCTCAAACTGATGGCCAAACTGAAAGAGTGAATCAAGTATTGGAAGATATGCTCCGTGCTTGTGTTCTCTCCTACGGGAAGAATTAGGAGAAATGCTTACCATTTGCGGAGTTCTCTTATAACAATGGTTTCCAAGCTAGTCTCGGCATGGCACCATTTGAGGCCTTATATGGGAGGAAGTGTAGAACACCGTTGAATTGGTCAGAGACAGGTGAAAGACCATTCTTTGGGCCAGACTCGATCAATGAGGCTGAAAGTCAAGTTCGGTTGATTCGAGATCGATTACGCACAGCTCAATCAAGGCAAAAGAGATATGTAGATTGTCGTCATCGGGAGTTGAGCTTTGAGCCTAATGACTTCGTTTATCTCAAAGTCTCTCCTCTAAAGGGCCATCAACGATTCGGCGTCAAAGGCAAACTAGCTCCTCGATATGTTGGACCTTACCGCATCCTCGAGAAGAAAGGAGCTGTTGCCTACAAGTTGGAATTGCCCGCTGCACTTGAGGGAGTACACGATGTATTCCATGTATCTCAATTGAAGAAATGCCTTCATGTTCCAAACGAGAAAGCTCCATTGGAAAGTCTCGATGTACAAGAAGACTTGACCTACCAAGAGCGTCCTTTTCGCATCCTTGAAGAAGCTGAACGAAGAACAAGGAATCGTGTCATCAAATTCCTTAAAGTTCAGTGGACGAATCATACCGAGGACGAAGCCACATGGGAACGGGAGGATCGCCTGCGTGCGGACTACCCATCCTTCTTTTCCGAGTGAACAGAATCTCGGGACGAGATTCTTGTAAGGGGGGAGGAGGTTTTGTAACATCCCAAACAATGGTTTGTATCTCAAATGTATAAAAATGAGGAGAAATTAAAACTTTGATGCCTCATATTGTCATTTGAAATTTTCTGGAAACTTTTCCAAGGGTTTCCTATTTTCAAAAGATTAATGCCTCATTTGATGGAAGCATAGTCCTTGAAAAATCCTTAAGCAAACCTTGTGACCATCCTCTCGAAATATTTTTCCTAGCTCCTAGATCACTCTGGTGACCCCTCTGAATAATTTCATAACTTTTAGAAATTATTTGCTATTTCTAAGAGGCTAGTCAAACCAGCTTGACTCTTGGTCAAAACCCTCGGTTAGCAACTTGTGGTTTTTCTAGAAAGAAATGTATTACATGAAAAGTTCTGGAAAAATTACACAAGGTTGTTCTCAGATCCAGTGACCTTCCATAAAAATTTCAAAATTTTTGGAGTTTTGGAGCTACCTCTAAAAATTCCCTTTCTCTCTCAGCATATTTATCCAAAAGCTTGAATTCACTGTTGGACCGACTGAGCCACTTTGACTTGGTCAAACCCAACCAACTCAGCTGCACCCCACCTCTTACCCCTTCGCTTTGGACCATCCGTTGGGATTCCAACGGCCTGGATTGAATGGGCCGTTCAGACCGTCCGAAGGGCTTTTCAATCAGAGCCGTCCATTCTCGATCTGACCGTCCGTATTGAGTGGGTCGTTCGGACCGTTCGAATGACACACTCAATCGGCGCCGTCCATTTTTGATCTAATGATTGAAACTCACCCTGCTCATTTAAACCAACCCAACCTTTTCCTCTCACGCTGACTAGTGGGGCCCAGTTGCCTGTTCTTCGTCTCCACGTCGCAGCCGCTCCCGCGCCACCTCACCTGTGCACGCCATCGCTCCGCTCAGGCCGTGCGTCACCATCAACGACTCCGTCACTGGTTTTTGACGCGCGTCAATGGTTTGGCCCATGGTTTCTGTAACATCCCAAAGTGCTATTATCAAAATAAAAATAAATAAAGTTATTAATTCATTGGATTTCTGAAATTTGAAAGAGTTTTGTTGCTTTATTTGAATTTCTGAAGTTTTAATAGTCAAAAATAAAAATTTAGTGTAGTCTTTAAAGTTTTATTGGATTTAAAGTGAAAAATAAAATTTTAATTAATTTCTAGAATTTTTGAATTTTAAAAGCTTTTCCCTAATTATTTTAAAGCTAAAATAAATTATGTGCAAAAACTACTACCAATTATAAGTTGGAAATATTTTATTTAAGTCCAAAATAACTCTAGGAATTTCTATGAATTTTTCTAGAATTTTTGGATTTTATTTGCTATTTTCTAAAGCTTAATTGAATTATCTAGATTAAATCAAATGTTAAATCATTTAGAAATCCCTAAATAGTGTTCGGGCTGAATCTAATCCGGCCCATTCCTCTTTCTGCCCGCGCACGTCCCTGTTGGCCCACTTCACCCGCGCGCCCCACGTGTTAAAACGCACCATCGCTTGGTAGCCGTCAGATCGGAAATGGATGGTCTGATTGTGAAGGAACGTTCGGACGATTCCGATCGAACGTTCCATTTTGACCATCGGATCTGCATCTAATGACTGGCTTGCATGCCCCTCTTTTCCTTTCTATGCCATCACCGACAAGTGGGCCCGTCATCCACGTCGTCATCTCCTTCCATCTTCGTTCTCGCCCGAATCGCAGCTCCACCATTAACGGCCGCGACGAAGCTTTCCAAAACAGATCAAAGCCGGCCGCATCCCCGTAATCCCGTGCGCATTAAATGCACCATGTCAAATCACGTCCATCACGGCCTCTCCCTTCCATCTCCGGCCCGAATCACGTTGATTTCGCCTCAGACCCGGCGGAGACCTTCGTGCTCTCCACGCCGCCCTGGCCTCGCCCGCACCAATATAAGTAGTGCCCCAAGTGCACCCTTCTCGTCTCATCCCAATGCCCCAAACCATCGCTCTCCTCCTCTCTAGCGCCGTAATTTCAAGATTCTTTGCCGGCGACCAAGGGAGCTTCCACCTCCGATTGCGCCACTGTTGAGCCCGCTCTGCCCTCGTTTCCGCCACCGACGGCATCGCCTCAATGCCGTGAAGCTGGTGTGTGCACCCGCATCGCCGAAGGACCATGGGAACCACTTCTTCACCGTCGACCCCATGCCGCCGCCGCTAAACCTCGTCGCCGGTGTCCTTTCCGCCACGCCCCTCCACCGCAAGGTAGTGCACCAAGATCCCCATCTCGCCCTCTCTCTATTGCACCCATTCACGCGTCTCGCCATGGTGTAGAACGCCGACGAGCTCGTCGCCGGCTTTGCCTCCCCGTCAGGCACACGTGGCTTGGCCACATCATAGCCAGGTTAGTGCCACCTAGGCGCTAATCTGACATGGCTACCTACGTGGCACCATGTCATCTCGCACATCCCGCGCATGCACCCCCGCGTTTACTATTTCGTAGGTCGGGTTCATGGTGAACCATTGACCGGTCATGGACTCAGTCAATTGACCATGGGCCCACTGTCAGTGGCACATCCAGAGGGCTGACATCATAATTCAAATTTCCTTTGGAAAAATAATTCCAATAATTCAAGGAAAACCTATTTCATCATTTCTTGTGATTTTTTAAAACTTCTCGGGGTTCGTTCTCCCTCATACGAACTCCGATTTCGTCGATTCAAATTTCTAAATTCATATAAATTCAAGATATAGCTATCTAAACCAAAATTATTTAATTTGGAGTTCATTTGAATCTTCATTTGAATTGTTTTTGAATTTATCTTATTTTCGCGTATAGATTTCAACGACTTCGGAGAGTCAGATTTTGACGTCGTTTGAGAGCAACCAATTGAGCAAGGTAAGTTATACCTTTGATCATATTTGATCCCATTATTTAAAATTATTTAATTTTTGTTTTAAATTATTGCATGCTTATTTATATTCAATTTAATTTAAATTTTTGTTTTAAATTATAGTTATTCAAATTCCTTTGTACTGCCAATCTTGACATTGAAATAAACCTACCTTGACACCTTGGATAAAATCTAGTTTATGCAATAGTATGAACTAGAACATTTTGAGAAAAATTATGCTTAGCCATGCTTAGACCAAAAATATTTGATTTGGGGAATTTCAGCAAAAAATCAATTGTTGTTTAAATTGTATCCATGGCATTGGTATGCCATGGGAGTTTTCAAATGATTTGAAAAATAAAATAAAACTAAATGATGGTTTGGACTTGGGAAATTTGGATGGTTAGTCGGTGCAGGTTTATGCACGGGCTTAATCTGGGTAGGATTAAGACCCATGGTTTTTGGAAGTTGCCCAAGTCAGTTAAGGACCGGCCTTCGAGCCGCATCTTGCTAAGCCACAATCGTACTACCACATGTCCCGAGCATGGGCAGGACCTGGCCAACTAATTTGCAATGTTTCACCGTGGTCGTTCCCTTCAGATGCGGTGGGTAGTCATGTTATGACCTACGTTAGTCCCACCTGACGCAAGAGGGGGCTCAAATCCTGCGGGTTGTAGCCCAAAGGGAGCGAAACCTTAGCGAGGAGAGACTGCGGTGGAATGGCGCTTTGTAAAGGCCTTGACATGTGCTCTAGACTGCTTACCTAAGGTAGTGAGCGGTGGTATCGATAGTTACCAAACAAACTAGAGAATTCATGCCATGTGGGTAAAGCTGTACAACCTTTGCAGAGTGTTAAAGAACTATTCGAATAGCCGTGTCCACGGTCATGGACAAGCTTGGCAAAGCCACTCAAAGTTAGACTTTGGTTTTGTTTTCAAAAGGTTTTGAAAAATAGTTTTGACATAGATGGGTGTCCATGAGAAAAGTTATGGGTTGAAGCCCCAGGTTGGTGCCCGTGTTTATATTGGTGTTAGGTTGGTGCCTACACTATATTTTCAGTTAAAACTCGATTTTAATTATTGTAAAATTTGTGCTTTTGAACTTAGTATTGTATTTAAATTGTCAAATACTGCTTTCGCACAAATAATCTTATAAGCCATCCTTTGTTACATCCATGCATGCATTAACTCTGTTATTGGGTGTAACTTGCGAGCACGGTAGTTGTGCTCATCCTTGCTTTATGCAAATAAATTTCAAATGAGAATGACTTTGCTACCGGTGTGGATCTCGATGACTAGGCTGCTACCCCAGTCGATTGCCTATGGCAGATCAACTAGACTCCACTACTTCTTCGTCTTCCGCTGTGTTCTTTATTGTTGGTTTGTAAACCTCTTTTGTAATAAACTATGTTGATTATTAATAAAGTATTGCGATTTATGGATGTTACCATATCTGTTTAATGTGTGAACTAGTGACTGATCATGGGACTAGTTCAGAAATGCACAGAGGATTTGGGGGGTTACTCCCGGGTCCGACAGTTTCGCACTCACCTATGCTTCTTTCACCTCGCCATCGCGTCACTGCCGCTCGCGGTGGAGCCATGGACTAAGTTCACCGTGGGAGCTCCATTCTTGTGTTCCTCCGCCCCAGGGCCTATAAAAGCTCTCCAATGGCCTCTCTGTATCTTTTTCGTCACTCTCGAACCATCTACACCACCATTTTCCTCTTCCTCCATAAGAAATCGCTAGGAGCTTAAGCTCTCAGTTCCGGTTGTGATGCTCCTCGTCACCACCGGCGCCACAGGGGTTCAATCCCATTTCTGTTCACGTCGTTTTGCGCCCCTCATCACCATCATCATTTCCCCTAATTCAATTTTGGTTTGCATTCACAGGAATCACGAAACTTTGGATTAAAATTTCTTCAACCGAAATTTGTTCCCTTCGTCCCCAACTCCGGTAAGGCGCTCCATTCTTCAATTACTTGCTCGTGTACCATCTCTGAGCCTTATTGAAGCTTTCCATACCTCTTGGGCCCTTTCTTTTTGCTCAGGCCACCATCTCCTCGTTGTCTTCCTCAACGCCAGTACTGGACTTCATCGCCGGCACAACTCCGACAAGCTTTTCCTATCCAGGTCATTCTGGTAAGGTCCTTGAGCCCTACTGATGCTAGTGCACGCATTAGATGGCTTAAAGCATTGCCATATCGTCGTTGTCGTTTTTCCCGTCGCTTCACCTCCGCTCCACCTCGTCGCGCCGTTGCGTGAGCTTGTCTCCGGCAATGCTCCGGCCACCGGTGAGTGCGCAATAGTTTTAGGAACCCATTTTAGCCCTTAGCTCACACCTCCGTAGCCTCCTTCACCGGCGATTAGCTGGAGAAGCTCACGGCCAGAGCGTGCTCTGTGTTGTCGTTTTTGGACACGCACTGTAGCACAATCATTAACCATTAATCGCTGTCCTAAGCACGTTTATCTGTGTAAATCCAGTATTTTGAGTTAGTGTATCGCTGACGTGTAGGACCCCCTTGTCAGTTCACTTAAGCCAGAGTCCGAACATCTCATATTCACTTGAGCTGTCCGATCTTGATTCAACGCTCCAGATCAAATGGGCCGTTCAGACCATCCGAACGTCCCTGTCGGACCCGGGAGTAACACCCCCAAATCCTCTGTGCATTTCTGAACTAGTCCCATGATCAGTAGCTAGTTCACATAGTAAACAGATATGGTAACATCCATAAATCGCACAATTATATTAATAATCAACAGAGTTTATTACAAAAGAGGCTTACAAGCCAACAATAAAGAACACAACGGAAGATGAAAAAGTAGTAGAGTCCAACCGATCTGCCACAAGCAATCGACTGGGGTAGCGGCCTAGTCGTCAAGATCCACACCAGTAGCGCAGTCCTTCTCCTCTGAAATTTGTTTGCATAAAGCAAGTATGAGCACAACTACCGTGCTCACAAGTTACACCTATCAAGTAACAGATTGAATGCATGCATGCATACAAGGGTATCTCAAAGGAAGGCTTATTGGTTGAATTTGCGTAAAGCAATGTTTTCTTTAAATACTTGTATTAAGTTCTAAAGCAGTTAGTTTATAACTAAAATTCATCTTATAAATTCTCAAGTTTTATAGTCGGATAACATTCACACAAGAATGGTGAAGGATACCCTCCTATCACATGGCTTCCCGCCCAATTCCCATTTGGATAGAAATCATTTGACAAATCATTTTGAAATCAAAACTAAAGTCTAACTTTGAGTGGCTTTGACAAGCATGTCCATGACCGCGGACACGGCTATTCGAACAGATTGACACTCTGCAGAGGTTGTACAACTTTACCCACAAGAGATAATCAACTTGTAATGTCCGTCTGACACACTTCCGAAGGTGTGCGACTAAGTGATTATCACAAGGCCTTTACAATGCGCCATTCCACCGCAGTCCCCCCTCGCTAAGGTTTCGCCCCCTTTGCATAGAAATCCGCAGAGTTCCTAGCCCCCTCTTGCGCCAGGTGGGACTAACGTAGGTCATAACATGACTACCCACCGCATCTGAAGGGAATGACCACGGTGGAACATTGCAAATTAGTTGGCCAGGTCCTGCCCATACTCGGGACATGTGGTAGTACGATTGTGGCTTAGCAAGATGCGGCTCGAAGACCGGTCTTTAACAGACTTGGACGACTTCCAATAAAAACCCTAGGCCTCAACCCTGACTAGGTTGAACCCGTGCATAAACCTGCACCCACCAACCATCCATTTCGCCCAAGTACAAACCAACTTTTCCTTTTGCTTTTCAAAATCATTTGCAAAAATCTTCCAAGACAAACCAATGCCATAGATTTTTAAACAACATTTGATTTTTGGCTGAAAGTTCCCAAATCAAACATTTTTGGGTCTAAGCATGGCTAAGCATAATTTTTCTTAAAATGATCCTAGTTCATACTATCGTATCAACTAGGTTTTTATCTAAAGTGACAAGGTATTTCTGTTCAATGTCAAAATTTGGATGTACAAAGGAGTTAGGAATAACTATAAATTTAAAACAGGGATTTAAATTACTGAATATAAAATAAGCATGCAGTAATAACCTAAAAATAGAATTTAAATAATTTGAATTAATGGGATCAAATATGATCAAAGGTATAACTTGCCTTGGTTTATTGGTTGCTCTCAAACGGCATCCAAATCTGACTCTCCGGAGTCGTCGAAATCTATACGCGAAAATAAGCCAAATTAAAACAAAATTCAAATGAAGATCCAAATTAACTCTAAATTAAATAATTTTAGTTTAGTTAGCTAGATCTTGAATTTATATGAATTTAGAAATTTGAATCAATGAAATCGGAGTTTGTATGAAGGAGAACGAACCCCGGGAAGTTTCAAAATCACATGAAACGATGAAATTGGAATTTCTGGGATTTTGGAATTATTTTTCTAAAGGAAAAAGGGCTTTATTGCATCATGCTAACATCATCGCCTAGATTTCTTTTCAGTTAAACGGTGTGCCACGTCAACGACACGTGGGCATGCCACGTCGGTGGAAATGGTGAGGTGGCGCTGATTTGGCGCATACATGGCGGTGCCACGTCGACACGAGGCCAGCGACGCTCCGGCCCATGGCTCGCCGGTGTTTGGCAGCACGACGGCGTTTGGCAAAGGCACCATATGAAAGAGGGGAGTGCGGGGGTCTCAGGGCTCACCGTGGCGGCGCAAGGGCGCGACAGGAACGGCGGCGATGAGGGTGACGGTGGCGACGAGTTCAGGCTCATGGCGGCGACGGGCTCTGGTGGTCTTCGGGCCGGGGAGAGGTGCGCACGGGGACGGCGAGGTTGCAGCGATGCCGTTCGTGGCAGTTTTGGGGCCGGGGCGTCGTCGACGGCGGCACTAGAGGCGACGAAGGCACACGGTGGCCGACGGCGGAAAACTTCAAATCTAGCGAGGTGAGAGCACGGGAGGAGGAGTGAGTAAGGGGAATGGATTGAGGGGGAAGGGGCGCACCGGAGGCTCCCTTTTATAGGGGTGGAGGGGCACGGGAGAGGGAGATCATGGGGCGGCGTCAATGGCGGTCGTTACGCGATCTCGTCGGTTACGTGCGCGAGGGAGGGGGAAATGGCCGGAGGGGAGGTGGCGTAACGCGCGGGATTGAATGCGCATGAAGAGGGGGAGGGAAACGCGGCGGCGAAGGAGCTTGGTGAGGCGGCCATGGCGGAGGCGTGCGGCTGCGTGAGGAAGGAGGAGAGTGAGGAAGAAGAAAGGGCACGGGCAGTTGGATGTTGATCCGACGGCGCGGATGAGATGAAGGAAGAGGGAGGCGTGTGGGTCGTTGGATTGAGATCCAACAGCCAAGAGAGGGGGAGGTTTGGCCAAGTGAGGCCGGCTTGGGCCGCGCGTGTGTGCACAGGAATGGGCTGAGTTTAAAATTCGGCCTAAGAACTATTGATTGATTTTCAAATGTTTCCAATTTAAATAATCCGATTAAATAAAAAGGGCTTTAGAAAATAGCAAATAAAATCCAAAAATTCTAGAAACATTCACGAAATTCCTAGAGTTATTTTGGATTTAAATAAAATACTTCTAATTTATAATTGGTAATAGATTTTGCAAATAAATTTATTTTGGCTTTAAAATAATTAGGGAAAAGCTTTTAAAATTCTAGAAAATTCCAAAAATTAAATAAATTTTATTTTTCAACTTTAACTCAAATAAAACTTCAAAAATTTTACTTTTGACTTTTAAAACTTCAAAAATTCAAGAAAAGCAATAAAACTCTTTCAAATTTCAGAAAATCCAACAAAATAATATCTTTATTTATTTTTATTTTGGTAACAACACTTTGGACCGTCCGATTGCAATTCAACCGCTGGGATCAATTGGGCCATTCGGACCATCCGAACGTCCCACTCTTTTGAACCATTTGATCTTGATCTAATGGTCAAGATTGTTTCGCTCGCTAACACTGATCCAGCGCCTCCTCCTCGCTCGCTGACGCGTGGGCTCGAGGCATTTTTGACCAGGTCTATGTGGACTAGGACCGCTTTGACCGTGTTCCCACTGATCAACGTCCATGGCTAGAATAGGATGGGTATAGAAAGTTTTTACTGTTTATATATATACATATATTCTGAAATGCTTTATTTGTGTACTGTTAATTTGGTTGAACTTCAAAAATACATAAGTATTTCTCTGTAACTCCTTTTTGAGCAAACTCAATTTTATTAGAATCCTCTGTTAGTGTACTTTATTGTAGAATAGGTTTTGAGCATCTTGTTTTACTTATGTTTTGTGCACTACTTTCATAACTTTAAAAAAATCATAAGAAATTCATTTTAACCCCAAATGAGGTGAATCAAATTCCATTGTTCATCTCATGTGGTGCTCTGTCTATCATAAAATTTTCATGTTCACCACCTCTCTAGAAATGTTCACCAAAAAATTAATTTCGGATGAACAGAACCCGAGAGGTATTTTCCAGCATTTATTCAAAAGACTGATTTTGTTTTGACTATAAATTTTGCATGCAAACTCCAAATCAATTGGTTTTTGTTGCTAAATTTATTTAAAATCATGCTCTACCTTATGTGAAAATTTCATGATTTTTGGGATGAAATTGAAATTTTGAGTATTCTCGGTGTTATTCGTTCTTATTGGTCTTCTCGAATTTTTCGATAGGTTCCGACGAATTCACTGAGTACGAGAGTGATCATCTGCAGCAAGATTATCTCTAGCAAAGCAAGCACCCCCTTTGATCATATTGGTCCTATTACTTTCGTTACAAAATATCTTGTTTGCAACTTGTATGTATGCATGCTCTACTTGAATGATTATTTTTCGTTAGAAGTAGTTATTCCTAGTAGATGCATGAGCTGTAGAAAATGTTATCCTTTGCCACTGAACTTAGGTTAATATCCCCACCGATGAATTAGAGCTCGGTGGATGAGTTATGGTCATAATATATTGTATACGAGTTGTGTCGCTTAGCACTGCTTAGAATGGTAGAATGGGGATCATCGCCTTGGCGATGGTCATTATATCACCACTTTAAATTACTTGGGTCAGGGTACCCATGTATTTATTGTATTTGAGAAACTAAAACTGAAAATAAAATGTTTTAGACTTGGGCATATTGGTTGGATGGTGTGATTGTCGGGTGTGCATGGATGGTGCCCGAGTCAACAAGGACTGAACATCTTGGACACTGACCCAAGCACTTTTGCGTGCTAACCACATGAGAGGGATATGGAACCTCTCTTGACTTAGTACTTTGGCGTGTGTTAGCTCCGAGTCGCAGGAGGTTGTGTGTGTTATGTTGAAAAAGGAATTAATCCGTGTGTGTGTTGGGCGTAACAGGATGGGTTCTGGGGTAAAGTTCCCTACTCATTGGAGCATCGGTAAGTTCTCGCTTTGCCGATGACTCCAACACAATGTATGGTTTTCATCATACGGGCGGCTCGTAGTTAATACACAATATTGGAAAACGTCTCATAGGACTTAGCCTTGCTGGCATACCTTCGGAAGTTTGCTTTATCTAGTGGCAAAAGAGGCGGTCTGGCATGTGGGTACATTGGTACACCCCTGTAGGGTATAATCTATCCGAATAGCCTCGTCCTAGGTCATGGACAAGCTTGGTTAGGTCTCTACAAGAGTTAGACTCAACATTTTCGATAAAACTTGACTTTGGGTGGTACGAATGGGTAATCCGTGCTATGTTGTGGTGACTGTTGGGAAGTCACCTCTAAGATGTTACTATGTTTATAATTGTTGTCTCGCTGTTATTTTAAATAAATAAAAATAGATTGCTTAAAATTGCTTTACAATCTATTACTCTATTGCAAAGGAAAAATTGCTTTATGCTGAAAACTGCTTAGTGTAGTAGCCTTCCTTTGATACATGAATGCATCTATATATTTCTTTGCTTGTAAGTCTTGCGAGTACAACTTTGTACTCAGCTGCATTGTTAAATTGTTGCAGAGGAGGTTGATCCCCAAGGGATCGACTATTGTGAGACCGACTTCGTGTAGGACGACTAGCTTAGCAACCCGGTCGGTTGCCTTGTGGGTAATGTCAAACCGGTTGGCTTTTGTTTATCGCCATCTTATGGCTTTTACTTCCACTGCTACTTGTGTTATTTACTTGTCATTTGGCCGGTCGGCCCTCCTTTTGTAATAACTCTATTATGTGTATGTCTTTTGTGACGTAGAATGAAGACTTAGTATTGTATGACTTGTGTATGGATTGGATGCTATATTTTGTGAGGTGTATGTGTACTGCTATTCTGGGAAGTACATGTTCACCGAGAGTTGGGATATTTGGTTTGTAATGCTAGGACCAATTGGATGGTTAAGTATTACGAGTTAAATACCCTGGGCTCTCACACATAAAGTAGCAGCGGAAACAATTAAATAAACTAAAAGTCCAGCATGGTATGCCCCATAACCCATCGGTAACCGACTGGGAGTTCAATGATAGCACTACTCAAATCGATTAATCGCCTAAATCGACACTTACAAGCTCAGTGGCTCACAATCTTCCTCACCGAACCGATGAATAAAGCGGTTGAGTACAAAGTTGTACTCGCAAGTCTTACACAAAGATAAAATTAGTTATGTATAGAGGATATTCAAGGGATAGCATTAGTGGCTTTAGTTTTGCATAAAACGCAATAATTTTTCCAACCTACACATACTAGTTTATCAATTGCCATTTTAAAAACGGATTTGAAGTAGAAGTAAATCATGTGATAAAGTAATACAAATATGAACAAATGAATCAAACAAACATCAAAGTGGAAGCCCACTTTGATACACTAAAGTGTATGAACACCTGTTCATATCGAATACCAAGTTGTACCCACAATTTTTAATTCAAAGTCTAGCGATAGTAGCCACATGCTCAAGCGATCGTCCATAACCGCGGACACGGCTATTCAAATAGATTTATCTCTGTAGAGGTGTACTACTTTACCCACACAACTCAACTAGCCCGTAAGCCTCTGGATAATGACACACTTCCTTAGGTATGTTGGCCAGGGAAATCGAGATTCGATATTTTTCAGCAAGAAAATCCCATTGAGTTAGACCACCCATGCAAGATGAACCCCAACTTAGTACACATGCATATAGCAAATGCTAAGTGGGCATGCACGTTGTGCCGGAGGGGCCAGTGTGAGGTAGTTAGTATGTTGGTTTTCCTCAACATAAATAATTGTGCTCCCTTGCACAATATATATCACACTGGGTTCCTAAGGAACATAGGATTTCACGGTCTCTATGTCCACACAGCACCTGCAGTCTAAAACAATAAAAAATTCCCCTTACTTGACCAAACAGCACCCATATGCCGCGTATGATAGCATGAGTTTTACTTGAATCGTAGGTACCAAAGTTCGGTCCTTAATGGTCCGGACAAGACAACCACATATCCGATCTCGTACACGAAGGAACCCTCACTAGCATCCACTTGTCCAGACCCCAAAACTCTTTTAAAATGACAACATTTATCTCATAAAACAGATAAAAAGATCTGAAATAAAATGAAAGTAAGAAAGTGAATATTTCCCATAATTGTCGGGTTATTCCCGACAATCAAACTATCGTTTCTAGACTTGCATGACTAAGCAACTCGAATATCATATTTCACACAATCCTAACTTAAGCATGAGGTGCTGGAATAATCCAAGATTAACCATAATGAATAGAATATAACTAATCTACACATCACAAAAATAGCGACATAATCAAAATAAGCATGCAAGCAATTATCATTGCACTGACTTAACAAAAACTGGGATCAAATATGATGCAAAATAAAGTTCAAATGATGTTTGCCTTGTTGGTAGATCAGTTGTTCACTCTCAGTAGCGTACGAGTCAAAATCAATTGCTTGGGGATCTAGAGAATTAACGATACTAACAAACATCGAGAAATACCTCAAAAATCAGATTGCTCAAAAATGCTTGATTTTTCTACAGTGGCTAGTTCATGATTTTATATGAATTTAGATGAAAGAATTATTCCATTTGGAGTTATCATGCGAAAGTTATAGCATTTCGAATTTCAGGTTCCAATAAGCCTTAGTTCATGTAATTTAATTATTTGGTCAAAATTTGTAGAGCAGTGGGGGATACATAGATTATATACATAAATAGAGGATATTATTACAAGTTCAAAATATCTGGTTCATCTCATTTGGAGTTTTTGTGAATTAGTTATGCATTTTTAAAAGTTATCAGCCTTTTTCTATTGTAAAAATAATAGGTTTATGGATCACTTTCCAAAAGTATATTCTCTGTTATAGAGAAATGTTTGAAACTAATTTTATAATAAATTTCATTAAAAATGAAAATTATCAGCACTGGTTTCATTCATTTTGGAGTTGAGATGAATTAGTATGTATTTTTGAAGTTAAACACATTTTCAGTTTGTAAATAAATCATTTCAGAATTTCTATACTCATTTTTGTACTTTTCTTACTGAGGTCTACCCTAGCCGCAGTCTCTTACAGGCGGGACCCAGGTCAAGGGTTGACTTAGTCAACATTGACCCGGCCTAGCCGAGAATGACCTCGAAGATGTAATCTTCAAAATACGCCTTCCTATTACAAACACGTACTTTCTATTAAAGCTCATAAGGATTACGCTTTCCTTAAGGGAATACGTACTACACAAATTTACACTATCACTAAACCAGCCATGGTCCCACATGTCATACGTACTAGGCCAACCGTTACTCAACTAAACCTGATTTCCCGACAAAGATCCAATTAATAAATACTAATCATTGTGCTTAAGTCCTAATGACGCCACTACAGGGTTTGTCGGACCTTCGACAAAACATCTCGGTGATGACCGGAGCCTCGCTGCCGTTCCTGGCCACGGCAGCACGAGCCAAAGGTATGAATGAGTCTGCAATAAGCTTGCGCATCTAATGGAAGTGGTGGCGGCTGTTGAGATGGCCTGAATCGGTGGCTAGCCGGCGGCGAGCGACGGTGAGCTCAACGGCAAACATGCATGCGACGACACGGTGCAAATTCAAGCTAACCAATGTGTGCTCAAGCCATAAGAGTGGTCACTGAAGCTCACTAGAGAGATGGAGTGGCTAGAGGAGCTTGGGAAAGAGATGACCATGGCAATGGTGACGGCGGCACTAGGGCTTCACGCTGAGAGAGCTCCTTGGGCAACAAGACCAAAAAATAGAGGTATGATGAGCTTGAGTGTCACCAGTGGATTGTTACATGAGAACGAATTGGGGAATGACATACCGAGGTAGACAAGAGATGATGAATAGTGATTTCAGCCGACAATCGGGCAAAGACCAAATTCACATGCTCCTGCAACACATTGTCAGAATGAGATGAGGGGAAATGAAGCTTATACCCTATGACCCATGATGACACGCAAGAGCATGGGTTGGACTCACTGGAGATGAAGATGGCCAAAGGGGGTAGTCGCGGGCGCACTCTGGAGACAGTGGGAGCACGTGTTTGCTCCAGATCCTACAAGCAACGCAAAAGGGTGCATTTAGCTTAGATGAGCATGGCATGCAAAGAGAAAACTCGGGCCCTTAGTCGCATCGATTTTACCGAAGAAACGAGCACAAACGAGCTCCTCCTTCCTCAGCCTCGAGGGGAAGGATGAGGAGAATTGGAGGCGAAGGGGGAGTATTATCCTCGGGCGAGGATGGGAATGGTCACGGCATGAGAAGGAGGCGCTCCTAGGTTGGTCACCGAGGGCAGTGGGTTAACGCCGTTGCTCGTGCTGACAGAGCTCGTGGCAGAGCGCGTCCTATGCGTGGCGCGCTACTTCTGCCTGAGGTAGAAGAAGGCACTGGCACGGTGGGGCCCGCTGGCAACGACTGCGAGTGAATGGTGCGGCGAGACGGTCCAGTCAAACCAAGTGAGTGGCTCGGGTAGTCCGATCAAACAGGCGCGTTAGGGCCACAAGATTAAGATCTAACGGTCCGCTCATAAAACATTTGGACCGGCAAAGGCGATCTTGGTTAGTTGATTTGGTTAGATCAGTTCGAGTGGGTCGGACCCGGGTCTGAACAGTGGGTTAGGTTGGGTTTGAGTCAAAAGTGTTTGACTGATTTAATTTTCAATCTTCCACTTTGATCGAGCTACTAAAAACAGCAAATAAAATCCTAAAATTCTGAAATAAGTCAGAGAAGTTCCTGGGATAACCTAGTGTTCATAAAAATTATTAAGACTCACTCTTCATGATATATTTTGTTCAGTTTAAATTCAAACTTAAATTAGGTCATTGAATTTTGTTTGAATTTTCAGAGGGTTAAAACTAGTCCCACAAATTTGGGAAAAATTATAATAATTCTTGATAATTAATATAGTATTTGAATAAATTATTTCCAAAAGATGATCATAAGTTTTTGTTGTAGTTTTCTTTTGGAGTTCGATTTTGAAGTGTAGGTTCAATACTGTTTGAGATTTTCCTAGTGAAATAAATATGCAAAAGTTTATGAAACATTATGCATGCTGATGAGATTCATACTAATTATCATTAATAAGTTTGGGGATGTGACACCTGTAACCCCACAGATTTTGTCTCTAGTCTAGTATTTTCATTAGACACAAATTGTGAGTTGCTAATCCCTTTTGTGACAGCCATAATTGAATAATGAAAAAAATTAATAAAAGAACTATTTTGAAAAGTTGTTCTTTGCCTTGTGTTTGTTTGGTTCTTGGGCTATTTATTTTAGATTTATCCCCCTTAGAGCTTTCTTTCTCTCTTCTAAGTCTTTAGAGGATCCAGTAGATGGTGACCACTCATAGGACAGGCAACAACAGTGCTAGCGGCCAGGGGAATGATTAGGAAGATTATCAGGCCTACCCAATCCTGCAGCCACCACCACCACCAGCGAAAGGACCTGACTGGCGCCAAATGATGGCGAATCAAACACACTTGATTGACCTTCTCCCCTAGTCCTTGAACAATGCTCAGAATGTTCAAGCAATTAACAACCGCAGCAGTAGCTCATGCCCCATCTCCACCTCATTCGAGGGCAAACATTTCAGAGTTTATGAAGATGCACCCTTCGACTTTCTCTAGCAGCACAGAGCCAATGGACGTACATGATTGGCTAAGGGCAATAGGCAAGAAGCTGGATATCGCCCAACACTCTGGCCATGGGAGGGTTCTATTCGCTTCTCACCAGCTTGGCGGCCCCGCATCAGAATGGTGGGACAACTTCACCTAATCCCACGCAAATGCTCAGGCTATTGCATGGGATGAGTTTGTGCAGGCTTTTCGCCACACACATATTCCTTCAGGCATGGTCACTTTAAAGAAAAAGGAGTTCCGTTCTCTACGACAGGGCAACCACTCAATTACTAAATATCTTCATAAGTTCAACCAGTTGGTCCGCTATGACCCAGAAGATGTGGCCACTGATGAAGCAAAACAGGAACGCTTCCTGGAAGGCCTCAACGATGATCTCTCTGTCCGTCTAATTGCCCAAGACTATTTAGATTTCCAGTAGCTGGTAAATATGGCCATTCATCAAGAGGGCAAGCACTTAGAAATGGAGAACCGCAAGAGAAGAATGGCGGCCCAGAATTTCAACTCCGGGGGATTCCCAAAACCCCGCACTATTCCAGACTTCTTCCTCTAGAACACCCGCAATAGCTCAGCGTCCCAACAACTTCAGTCTCTGCAACGCTTCTCCAGGAGGCCAGCCTCTGAAGGATGCCGTAGATATTACCTGTTATCATTGCCAAGAGAAGGGACATTTTGCCGATAAGTGTCCTAAGCGGCATCTTCCAGCAGCCCCTAAGACTAGAGTCCAATCTGCTGGTCATACTTCTGCTCCCAAGAAGCCAAACCAGTTTGTGAAGGGACATGTGAATCACGTCACAGCTGAGGAAGCTCAGACCGCACCGGACGTTGTCCTTGGTACGTTCCTTGTTAATTCAATACCAGCTTTAGTCTTATTTGATTTAGGAGCTTCACATTCTTTCGTTTCAAATAAGTTTGCGGGAAAATATGAATTACCTATCTCTCTCTTAGTTAACCCTATGATAATCCATTCCCTTGGCTCGGAAATGAGGACTAGTTCCCTGTGCCCAAACCATACCTTGGAAATATCTGGAGTATCTTTCTTGGCAGACTTAATAGTCTTCCACTCCCAAGGACTGAATGTGATTCTCAGAATGGACTGGCTAGCCAACAATCAAGGAACAATAGACTGTGCCAATAGGTCTATCACCCTTACTAATGAGCAAGGAATTATAGTGGAATTGAGGCCCAGGAACTCGATTGGAGAAAATTCTATTTTGACCAGTTTGAAGGAAGTGAAGCTTGAAGAGATGCCAGTGGTTCAAGAGTACCCAGATGTATTTCCTGAGAAATTACCTGGCATGACACCGGACAGAGACATTATGTTTTTAATTGACCTAGTCCTAGGGACTACACCCATATCAAAGAGACCCTATAGAATGCCTGCAAATGAATTTGCAGAATTGAAGAAGCAGATTGAAGAATTGCAGGGTAAAGGTTATATCCAGCCAAGCTCATCACCTTAGGGAGCACCAGTACTATTTGTCAAAAAGAAGGACAATAATATGAGGATGTGTGTGGATTACTGATCACTCAATGAGGTTACAATCCAGAACAAGTATCATTTGTCCAGAATCGATGATCTGTTTGATCAGCTAAAAGGAGCCAACGTCTTCTCCAAGATTGATTTGAGATCTGACTATTATCAACTGAAGATCAGGCCAGAAGACATCCTGAAGACTGCCTTCACAACAAGATATAAACTATACGAGTTTACAGTAATATCATTTGGCTTGACGAACGCCCCAACTTATTTCATGAATATGATGAACAAAATGTTCATGGAATTCTTGGATAAGTTCGTGGTTGTTTTCATAGATGATATTCTCATCTACTTAAAGGATGAAGAAGAGCATGAGAAGCATCTCAGGATAGTTTTGGAAAAACTCAGAAAGCATCAACTTTACGCTAAATTTAGCAAGGGTGAATTTGGATAAGCCAAGTAGCTTTCCTAGGACATATCGTGTCAGCAAAAGGAGTTGCAGTGGACCCAGCCAACTTTAAAGTCGTAATGGACTGGAAGCAACCTTAGTTGGTCGTTGAAGTGAGGAGTTTTCTTGGATTAGCTGGTTATTATCGTAGATTCATTGAAGGATTCTCCAAGATAGCTAGACCCATGACCCAGTTTCTTAAGAAAGAGAAGAAGTTTGAATGGACAGTTGCTTGTGAGCGAAATTTCCAAGATTTAAAGGAAAGGCTAGTCTCTGTACCGATGTTGATTTTGCCCGATATCCATAAGGACTTTGAGGTCTTTTGTGATGCTTCATGCCAGGGACTTGGATGTGTATTAATGAAAGAAGGAAAAGTCGTAGCTTATGCATTCTGCCAATTGTGGCCACGTGAGGGAAACTACCCAACTCATAAATTGGAGCTAGAAACAATTGTGCATGCTTTAAAAATCTAGTGGCATTATCTCATTGGTAATCGCTGTGAGATTTTCATGGATCATAAGAGCTTGAAGTACATCTTCACTCAGTCAGAATTGAACCTAAGGCAAAGAAGATGGTTGGAGCTAATAAAGGATTATGACCTAGGAATTCATTATCATCCCGGTAAAGCAAACATAGTTGCTGTTGCCCTAAGAAGAAAAGGGTATTGTAACACTATGTTGGTTCAGGAGAATCAGCCCCAGTTATATGAAAAATTGAAGCATATGAACTTAGAGATTGTAAGTCAAGGTTGTGTAAACACTTTGGAACTTCAACCAACTATTCAAAGTCAGATTAAGGAAAAACAGAAAGATGATGAAGATATTAAAGGGATCCAGAAGAGCATGAGACGAGGCAAAGCCCTAGGATTTTCTGGGGATGAGCAAGGTACAGTTTGGTTTTGAGAACCGCATCTGTGTACCCGATCATTAGGAAACAAAATAGTTGATTCTGAAGGAAGCCCATGAATCACCCTATTCGATTCATCTAGGCAGTACCAAGATGTACCAAGATTTAAAAGAGAAGTATTGGTGGGTTAGTATGAAGCGAGAAATTGCCGAGTTTGTCGCATGGTGTGATGTTTGCCAAAGAGTGAAGGCAGGACATCAAACACCCGTTGGAATGTTGCAGCCATTGCCTATTCTCGAATGGAAGTGAGAAGAGATTGGTATGGATTTCATCACTAGACTTCATAGGACCCAATCAGGATATGACTCTATCTAGGTGGTAATAGACCGATTGACTAAAGTAGCACACTTCATTCCCGTCAAGACCAAGTATGGAGGCAACAAACTAGTAGAGTTGTACATAGCTAGGATCATCTATCTGCATGGAGTGCCTAAGAAGATAGTATCTAACAGAGGATCGTAGTTCACATCCAGATTTTGGAAGAGCTTGCATGAAGTCTTGGGGACCAAACTCAACTTCAACACATCATATCATCCCCAAATAGATGAACAGACTAAACATGTGAATCAGATTTTAGAATATATGCTTCGAGCTTGTGCTATAGATTATAGAAAAAGTTGGGACCAGAATCTGCCTTACGTAGAATTCTCCTACAATAACAGTTACCAAGCCAGTCTGCAAATGTCTCCCTTTGAAGCATTGTATGGCAGAAAGTGCAGAACCCCACTCCTTGGGATCAAGTTGGAGAATGCCAATTCTTTGGACCTGTGTTAATAAAAGAAGCTGAAAATGAGGTTAAGGCAATACAGGAAAGATTACGAGTAGCTCAGTCCCAACAAAAGAGTTATGCCGACAATCGTTGGAGAGAACTAACCTTTGAGATAGGAGATTTTGTCTATCTTAGAGTAACTCCACTCAGAGGAGTAAGAAGGTTTCAGACTAAAGGAAAACTCGCACCCAGATTCGTTGGACCATATAAGATTTTGGCAAGAAGAGGTGAAGTAGCTTACCAGTTAGAGCTACCGGCATCCTTGTCTGCAGTTCATGACATCTTCCATGTGCCCTAACTGAAGAAGTGTCTTCAAGTTTCAACAGAGCAGGCACCACTTGAGTGTATTGATCTTTAGGAGGATCTCACCTATGTGGAGCAGCCAATCAAGATTATTTATGTTGCAGAACATATCACCAGAAACAAAGTCATATGTTCGTGCAAAGTCCAATGGAGTGACCATTAAGAAGAAGAAGCCACCTAGGAGCGAGAAGAAGTCTTGAAAGCCGAGTACTCCCACCTTTTTGCTGACCAAGTCTGAATCTCAAGGTCGAGATTCCCTTTAAGGGGGGTAGGTTTGTAACAGCCCAAATTTCTTTTTCCAGTTGAAAATAAAATTTAATTATTTTTTTGGAACTTTCAGAAATTCCCTAGTTATTTTAAAGCCAAAATAAATTATTTGTAAAATTAAATACCAATTATGAATTGGAAATATTTTATTTAAGTCCAAAATGACTCAGGGAATTTCTCTGAATTTTCCATAAGTTTTAGACTTTATTTGCTATTTTCTAAAGCCTAAATGAATTAACTAAGCTAATTAAATTATTAAGTCAAAATAAAATCCAAAAATAGCCTTCGGGCCGAAACTTCCTCAGCCCATCTTCTTTTCTCTGAGCCCTGGTCGGCTTTTCCTGCTCGCGGCCTAGCACCACAGCCCACCTCAGCCTGCCTCGCACGCGCCCCTTCAGACTATCTCACGACCATGCGGGGTCCACCCGTCAACGCCTCCCTCCCTCATCCCATCCTTTTCTTTTGCCAACACGTGGGACCCACGCTACAGTGTCATCCCCTACCTTCCTTTCTTCTCCGTTCTCAATCCCGTGGAATCTGCTATTGATGCAATTCAAAAACCTTCAAAAACCGAGCCATTAAGTCCGGGAATTGCAAGATTTGATGGCAATCAATCGGAGAATCACAACCACGTCCATTTCTACCTTCTCTTTCCCTTCTTCTGTCTTAATTCTCCCAATCTCGCCGTAGATGTCGCTCGGACCTTCATGTGCTCCACGTCGACTCAACCTCAGCCACTATATAAGCACGCCCTGGGTGCGCCATCTCTATCTCATCCCAACACCGCCACCCACCTCGCTTGAATCGTCTCGAGTTCGCCGGAATTTGAAGTCTAAGCCTCGCCACCCGAAGCTTTTCTGCTGTCGATTCCGCCGCTGAAGAGCTCGCTCCGTCGCCTTCATCTACGTCCCCAGTATCGCCTTCGCCCGCTTGTCCCCATGCATGCACTCTCTCGACCAGAGGACCACCAGAATGCCCTCGCTGCCGTCAACCTAACTCCGCCGCTGCAAAACCTCTCATCGCCGGCCACTCCGTTGTGCTCCGGTGCTGCAAGGTAACGCATAAGGTTCAGCGTCATCTCCTCTTCTTTTTGCGCACCTTCGCGTAGCTCGCTGTGGCGCGTAGCACCGGTGACCATGGGGACCCATTCCCCTGTAGTCAAACTCCTTTTGACCAGGTGGTCGAACTTCCTTCGACCAATGTAGTCGAAACCTTCCTTCGACCTGTGTAGTCGAAACCTTCTTTCGGCTTGGTAGTCGAAATCTCCTTCCGACCATGTGAAGTCGAAGCGGTGAATAGTAGTTGGAGGTGAACAGTACTTGGAGGTGAACAGTACTCGGAGGTGAACAGTATTTTCAGAATTCTATATGTTCCTGTGACATCAAAACTTCCAGATGTTCGTTCTTCCGCTCACGAACTCCAAATCCGTCAATTCTTGTTCCTAAATCCATATAAATTTAATATCTACCTCCTAGTACTAAAATTATTTAATTTGGAATTTATTTGTATTTTCATTCGAATTTATTTGTATTTATTTTATTTTGTCGTATTTTCGCGTATAGATTTCAACGACTCCGCGCAATTTGAATTAGGAGAAGAAGAGTTCTACGAGCAAGGAAAGTCATACCTTTGCTCATATTGGGCCCATTGGTTAAATTTATTTAATTTTTGTTTTAAAATTAATGCATGCTTATTTATAATTCAGTATTTTGAATCCCTATTTTAAATCCATAGTTAATCCATTTCCTTTGTATCACTAATGTTGAAGTTTGAAATGTTATTTCCTTGTCACCTTAGAAAAATAAATTTGAAAATGATGCTTAGTGTATGCTTAGACCAAAATGTTGATTTTGGGGAATTTAGTCAACATAAAATGATGATTTAAAATTTGGCTATGGTATTGACTTTACCATAGTAAGCTTTTAGAAAATGTTTGACAATGGAAATAAAATAAAACTGGTTTGGACTTGGGTGAAATGGTTAGACGGTGGGTGTAGGTTTATGCACGGGCTCTATTCAGTGAATGTTTGAGCCCCAGAGATAGCTTTGGAAGTCGCCTAGTCATATAAGGACCGGTCTACAAGCTGCGGATTGTTAAGCCAAACTCGTACCACCACAAGTCTTTAATGGGACAGACTTGGCCAACTAATCTATGTTATTCTAGCATAATTGTGCCATTGGAGGTGTGAGCACTACTATAGAAAAGGTCTTCACAAACGGTTCAAAAACGATATCATAGACGGTTTGGTGAGCCGTATGAGTTTACGGGTCAGTGATGACATGAGGTCATCACAGATGGTTTTTGAACCGTCCTATCACAGACGATTTTATATAAAAACCATTTGTGATGGCTGATGTATCACAGACGGTTTGTAGATGGAACCATCTGTGATGGCTGATATATCACAAATGGTTTGTAGATGGAACCGTCTGTGATAGCTGATCTCTATAAAGTCTCCAAGTAGTGGCTGCTTATATATATATATATATATATATATATATATATATATATTTCCCCACCACTTAGTCGTGAGGATGAGGCACCACGACCACTTCATTGAGCCTCCAATTTTAAGAAGCATTGAGCCTCCAATTTTAAGAAGCATGGTTGTCGACAGTCGATTTTCGTGGACATACAATTACGCATCCACGCCCACTTGATCAACATGGTGTGGACACGAGGTATCTGATTGGGAAGTGGATTCATGTATCAAGAACCAACCATTCCTTGATGTCAAGTCCAATTACTCATCGATTTACATCCGTAATTGGATGTCCACGTGTTCTCTTGGCAACCATGCTTCTTGAACTTGTAGGCTCGATGAGGTTGCCCGTGGTCGCTGCCTCATCCTCCTCACGCCTCCCCCCCTAAAAGTGGTGAGATTATATATATATATATATATATATATATATATATATATATATATATATATATATATATATATATATATATATATATATATATATATGAAGCGCTTTTAAGGCACAAGCGACCCTCTGCTTGGAGACTTTATAGAGAAGAGATCGGAATGAATAGCGAGAGATGTGAAGAGGTGTTGTTGTAGTTTTTGACTCATTTGGTCTTGTTTTGGAATAGAATACATATCAATTAATAAATAATTGATGATTAGAGGCACAAGCTAGGTAAAAATTCCATAAATTTATATGTTAAATGTAGCTTTACAAATTAGCCTAATCTTTACAAATCTGAAAAGTTAATTGCAGCTTTCAAAAGAAGAATACCATATAGGAACATACCATAAGATCAATTACAAATTAGCATATTGTTTGAGATACAATGTAGCAAAAGGCTAGGGATCTGATTTGTCCCGATAGTTGGGATGGTTTTTGAAAAAAAAAATGTAAATATATCTATACATTTCTACCCTACTTTAGTATATTCTAAGTTTCTAACAGTAAGGATCTCCTCTACCATTTTCCCTTCTAAAAAAAACAATCCAAAACTGTTGCCAATGAAATTAGGAGGTCACAGAATCAAGATCAAGATTTAAACTGGTAAATGTCTCATGTATGTTTCAAAGAGGCACATATCTTACTTGGGTCCAGCTGACATTATTGGGCCTATGGTAGATGTGCAGAACTCCATCAACCATATAAGATGTTCACCTGGTAGAAGAAATCAACAGGTATGAACAAGCAAAAAATAAGGCATTAGTACATGAAACACTTACATGGTGCTATTTATCCTAAGAATAGATGGTGATTATAGACTTACTATTAACAGATAGTCATTTGTTAAGATCCTCTCCAGGAGGCAACCAAATTGCCTCCCTCAGATTGCCACTTTTTAAGGTTGCATCAATGTGTTTTTTCAGCAGCACACCCTGCATCATACGTATCGAAAACAAAAACTGTCTTTAGGAACATACCAACAGTCACACCCGAACACAACCCCATTCCCCACCTCCAAATCCATCCATCCATCTAGCCAGCCAGCAGTCACATATGGCAAGATAGCAAGACAGTAAGGCTAAGGGTGTCCAAACCGAGCATCAACTGACAAGGTAGCCCACATTGCAACTCGGTTCACATGAATATACCAACAGCACAAACCAATAGATCTATCTTACCTCAATTGACATCGCTGGTGTCAGTGGTGAGGTAGCCAAGGCCGAGGTCGGTGGAGCTAGAGGTAGCCAGGGGAGGTCGGTGAGGTAGCCAGGGTGGCGCATGCTAGGGAGAGGAGGAAGAGGGGAAGGCAGCGTCACTGTAGTTGTGGCATGATGGTGACACTGTACAAGGCACTCTTATTGTACGAGTGTCTTGTGTAGTGAATCATGGTGTCACAACCGTCGGTGACGGGGTCACTCAGGTGGGGAGGGGAATGGATGAGAGTAAGGGTGCTGGGGAGTGACAAGTTAGGACGCAAACCCTAGCGGGCTCCTACTAATAAAGAGACTTATCACAGGCGGTTCTATTATAGAACCATTAGTGATACTTATCACAGATAGTTCCACAATGGAATCGTCCATGATATGGTCTCATACCGTCTGTGATATGAGACCATATCACTAATGGCTCTATCGTGGAACCGTCTGTGATATGAGACCATATCACCGACGGTTCCATAATAGAACCATCTGTGATATGGTTGTTCTCAAGTTCTATGTTTTGAGCATATTAATTATCATGTATACATTTATATGACATCAAGAAATTACATGTTTATATGTCAATTTTTTCATTTAAATATTGCTGAAAATTTGCAGACGGATATTTGTTCCACTAAACCATTTGTGATATATAGTTCAACTATAATATAGTAACGTCACCTCCAAACTAGATTTTGTTTTTATTTTGGAATTTACATATGGCCAAACAACATGACCAGTCGCTTCTTACAAAGATTCAAAAAAGAGTAGAAATCTAAATAAACAAAGTTTTTTAGAAACCTAAATAAACAAAGTTTTTCTAGTGGCGGAGGTAGGCTGCTATCTCCATCTTCAAAATTTTGTAGGCGGCGGTGTCGGCATCGAACGGTTCGTGGTCATCAACGAACGAAGCCCGAAATGTGTCCACCCACTGACGCGCTCGTTCGTGTGTCTCCCAAAGACCCTCGGACTGTTGAATCAAGAAGAATTGAGCTCATAGGCTCTCTTCCCTTGCTTAAGAGGTTTCGGCATGGTCGATTCGGTCGCCCGCTGCCTCAATTAAGCAGTCCAAGTGAGGGCAAGCCTTCTAGAGATGTGCAACGTCATTGTGGAGGACCACGTCGATGACGCGGTACGCTCGCCAGAAGTGGGAGATCACCCAGGAGACGCGGTGGAGGAGGATGTCAAGGCGACGGAAGGTGGCCGTCACCTGCTCCGACAAATCCTTGGGCAGAGGAGTGAGGACATTGCTGAAACAATGTTCTTCCATAGCATCCGCCAACGACGGCCGAGAGGTGCTTACAAAGATGGCGTGAAGGCCATCAATGCTGACGACAAGGAAACAGAAGAGGGAGCCATTTCTTCCTTAGAAGTAAATATATTGTAGAGTTATATATTTGTGGGGATGATCTTCAATAGCGGATGATACTTTTTATAAAACAAGGAATAAATTCGGCGTGTGAAACGAAGACACGCATTAGGGAGTCGAAGCGGCATTGATGCAACGAAGAGACACATCGGCAACAACAGTGACGAAGAAACTCAACAGACGGTTATTGTTAAGAACCGTCTGTGATACTTCACAGACGGTTGTTTGTTGAAAACCGTTTGTGATATTTCGAAATATCACAAACGGTTATTGTTAAGAACCGTCTGTGATATTACCTCTTCATAGACGGTTTTAGCGAAAAGAATACGCACGGTCTCTAAACCAAAACCGCTCAGGATTGCATGTATATGCACAATTTTCGTCAATCGCCTGCGTGATGAGGCGCCCAAGATAGCCTTTTTGTAGTAGTGGAGTGTCGTGAAGACCTACTTTTAGTACTCACATGGTGCAAGAGGGGGTTACCATTTGGTGTGAAGCCTACGGTAACAAAACCTTAGCAAGCATACTTGTGTTGAAATAATGTAGGGTAAAGGCCTCGTGATAATTGCTTAGTTGCACGCCTTCAGAAGCGTGTATTGGCCAACATGAAAAGCAAATTATCTCTTATGGGTAAAGCTATAGAGATTCTGCAGAATTGATAATCTATTCGAATAGTCATGTCCAACAAAGCCTTTCGTAGATTAGACTTTGGTTTTGTTTTAAAAATGGTTCGACAAAAATGATTTCATGTAGGTTTATTCCATATGGGAAATTTGGGCAGAAGGCCTGGTGTACGGGGGTTAGTCCTTCACTATTTGTGTATGGAGCTTTATCCTACACTTGTTATTCGATGAATCAAAATAAAAGTTTGATTTTAGTTATAAGTTAAAAATTGCCTTGGAACTAAGTAATTATATTTAAACTGGAAAATGTTGCTTTATGCAAAATAGCCATACTACCCTTCCTTGACATTATCCTGCATGCATTATATTTGTTATTAATTTTGAGTGTGACTTATGGAGTACGGTTGTTTGTACTCACTCTTGCTTAAAAAAATCTTACCAGGGGAGGACGACTTCCAGGACGGTGAGGACCTGGACTACTAGGCTACACCCCTAGACTTGCCTGTGGCAAATCGTTTATCCTACCTATTGCTTCCACTTTGACTTTATTTTGACCTTTTGAATAATTGTAATAAACTTGGTTTGAGATCTAATATATGAGTGATATGGATGTTTTACCACTCCTGTACGACTGTGTATGCTAGCTGTTCTTGGACTAGCATATGAATACAGAGAATCTGGGATCCTTCATTCCCGAGTTCGACAACTTCACCTATAATTAGGTCTGAATGGCAATTAGAAACTAAAACAAGAATTAGCAGCCAACCATACAACTGGTTAACTCATAAGGCTGATATCTAGCCAATGCTTGGGAATTCCAGCTAAGGCTCATGGAATTTCCTTGATAAATACAAATTCATTAGAGAAACTATTAAATGAGCTAGGTTCTATGTGTTGGTGAGACTTATGTCTGCCTAGAACGAACTTCGCATTTATGAGCAGGTCTCTCCTGACTATCATGGAATTTCCTCGGTAAATAGGAAGTAATAACTAAAAGAAATCGTTAGAGCAGCTAGATGCCACGTGAGTAGTAGTGGTATGCTCTCATGTAGATGATAGAAGTTCATCCACTAGAACAAACATCACCTAGGCTCTAACTTCCATCCATCGCTATTTGTTCCTAGTGATCGGACAGTTCGTGATCAGAAGGTGGATCAGAGGATTCTACCAACCTAGGTGATCTCTCTCATCTAGGTAACCATTGTGGAATATTCATATAAATATTCTCTCCGTCCCGTTGGGATCCTAACCTCCTACACCAACGGACAGCCTGATCCCTCTAGCCTTCACTTCGGATCAAACAATGGTCTAACCCTAAGTCTGACTATGTTTGACTATCAACCCCAAAACCACAACACTAGACCAAATGAATAGAGTTTGGATTTATCTACTTTTGTCTACAGTATTTTTTTCATCAACTTCTTTGGTTATACTTCGTCTGAAGTATTTCCTTCATCAACTTCCTTTGATTATATTTCGTCTACAGTATTTCTTTCATCAGCTCCTTTGGATATACTTCGTCTGAAGTATTTCCTTTATCAACTCCATTAGGTATGATTAGTTTCGTCGGGAGTAGTTTTTCCTTCCAAATTGTCGTTAATTATGTTTACTTTCATTCAAAGTATTTCATTTTGTTTGTGTGTATTTGGACTTATTGGATTTCATTTGGTTGTTTTCAGTCGCTCTTAGATTTAATCGTATTTTGCGTAGTTAGAATATGAAGATATAATGGAACAACAGTCCAAGACAAAGCAGGATCAAGATTGTTAGAGCATTGAACATGATGATTATCATCATATTAGGCGTGATTATTATCAGAACATTGCACAATAGCAGAACCGAGGTTATCAGAATATTAAGCAAGGCGAGTCGACACTTTGATCATATTACACCTACTTTTTGCAATTATATTGTTTTAAATTATGAAATTGCATTGCTATGATTTATACAACTATATTGGTCTAGCTCATAGTTAATGCCTTAACAATAATTGTGTATAAACTTTCAATCCTTGAACTTGGACACTATCATTTGTCACCCTAGAATTAATGGTTTACATACTAGTTAATAAGTATGTATCTAAGTGTCATGCTTAGCCTTCCTTAGATACATTGTCATGCGAGCATTAAATTGCCCGACAACAGTAATTCAAAACATGAAAACTGGATTTGGGCAGTCGAGGCAGAGCCTGGCTAGTATGTTGGACTAAAGGTTATATTAAAGGTGCGAGCCCATTTCACGGTCTTACAACACATGACCCTAGTGTCCCCGTACATCGACGAGTACAAAGACATGGTACACTAATAGAATCCAGACCGGTCGGAGGTTTGGATTACGAGAGAGCACAACCGTCGGTTCAACGAATGGTTAAAGGTGCGATTCACTGGGAGGTCATCAAGTGATGATACGCTGCTATGGTTGGCAAAAGAGCCAAAATTTACAATTATGACATGGCAAGGATACGACATAAATAGGTACACATTTTATACGGTAGCTTAGGATAGGAAGAGCACAGTTCAGAACAGCGGTGTCCGCAATAATGCGTTTCACGAGCAGTTCAATACCGCCGGGGCACATGGGTTGAACTCCTACTATGGGTTCGTAGAGGAGATTTGAGAGCTCGGCTATGTACTTTTTAAGATCCCCCTGTTTCGATGTCATTGGGGTAAACTTCCGTAGGGCATGAAGGTTGACAAGTACAACGTCACTACTATGGACCTCAAATGTATCGGATACAAGGACGAACCATTCGTACTTACTAACCAAGTTGTTCAAGTTTTTTATGTAATAGACCCGGCAAATAAAAATCGTCGCGTAGTTCTTCATGGAAAAAGAAGGATTATCGGAGTTGAGAATGTCGTGGATGAGGAAGAGTACATTCAATTTGACGAGTTACCTCCTTTCGGAGACGGCATCAGGCTCAAGGAAGAACCCAATAAAGAAGCTAGCTATATGCGCGTCGATCATCATAAAGAGCTATATTTTAATTAATAATTTATTCCATTGCAATTTATTCCATAACATGAGACATGTCAATGTAGACTTGCCATGTGTTATGAACTTGTAATCTCTTATTTTGATGTCAACATAGAATTATCATGTGTTAATGTGTTATGGACCTGTTTGACAAGGAATTTTACAAGAATACAATTCATTCCCCTCTCGAGTAGAATTGTAATAAGTAAAATACCTGAAACTGAAGACAAAAACCGACTAACGGAAAAACAGAGATAATCAAAGTATATAACATAATCAAAACAAGCAGAAACTTAGAATTTATAGTTACCTTCCACCAAACAAAAACTACTATAATTGTTTCCAGAGAACAAGATTCTTTGGTTAAAAAGGTCATCTTGTTCGGTAGGAACATATTGCTCTCCATAAACACAAACACATACCATTGAAGACAATGTCAAGATCAGTTACCACTGAACAGAGAACCTTTACCTGAATCTCTTTTCAGAACACCTTACCCGAATCTATCTATCTAACATAATATAATCATTCAGAACACATAACAGGAATCCAGACAATACAGAAACAAGACCAAACTAAGAGTACTTCAATGGGTTTATCATAACAAGAAAGAACAAAATCTCGCTGATGTGTGTCTATGCAGTTCAATAGTTCTAATGTAAACAGCCACATTTAAAGTTTTCAACCAGCACGAAAACATCAGTTGCCAACTGAAACAGAAGGCAAAATCTCAAAAAATGACAGGATGACAATTCTGTGTTCTCATTCAGATTCTGCTACAGCAAAACTCTGGCACATGCACTGTATTTAAGCATTTGAGGCAGCCTGCGCAGCAGCATCCCGCTTCCTCTGCTCCTCAATGATGCTGAGCTTGATACCCTTGCCCTTAGGGAGACTCACCCACGGCTTGTTGCCCTTGCCAATGGTGAACACGTTGCCAAGACGGGTGGCGAAGACATGGCCCAAAGCGTCCTCCACATGGATGGTCTCGAAACTGCCCTTATGCTTCTCCCTGTTCTTAATTACACCAATACGACCGGTGTTCCTCCCTCCTGTGACCATAACAACATTGCCCACATCGAACTTGATGAAGTCAACAATCTTGTTGGTCTCGAGATCAATCTTGATTGTGTCGTTAGCCTTAATCAGAGGGTCGGGGTAGCGGATGGTGCGTCCATCATAAGTGTTTAGATAGGGAATGCCCTTTTGACCAAACTGGACAGACCGAACTTTGCAAAGCTTGAACTACAGACAAAAGGTAATATGTGACACATATTTAGACCATAAAACTTAATAAAGGATAAAATTAGCAAGAAAAAATGTAAGGTGGTGACAATTTAAAAGTGACAGGAATCAAACATCTTCAAACTAAAGCTGTGTTCATATGCAACAGTAAGGTTGTGGTACGCCGCTTATCAACTGCATATCAGAGCTATGTTCATACTATAATCGTACTATATTGTTCTTATAAAATTTGGTTCAAGCCTTCACATTGAAGTCAATAAATAAATACTTTTCAAAAACTTTCAATAAGCAGCATAAAGAAAGCATGGCATCAACAACATATTATGGCGTGGATTTAACTTGTAAAGAATAAGGATTAGATAATATAATATGTTCAACTGCAATTGTACACGAATGCTAAAGAAACAACCAGGTTGTTACACCCCTCACCTTGGCATCCTCATCCCTGATGGATTGAAGGCGGAAGCGACCCTTGGTATCATAGAGAAGCCTGTAGTTCTCACCAGTCTTGGGAATAGAAATGACATCTGTCAAATAGAGACATAACTACGTAAGGTATGATTAATTGAGAAATGCATCCCTGACAAACCAGTCTAAATCATAAACTGCTTGGTGAGGAAAGACAAGTGTGCATACCCATGAAACCAGCAGGGTAGGTCTTGTCAGTCCTGACCTTCCCATCGACCAACACATGGCGCTGCATCAGGATGGAGATCACCTCACGGTACGTCAGTGCATACTTGAGCCTATTCCTGATTATGAGGATCAGGGGCAAGCACTCCCTGGACTTGTGAGGTCCAGATGATGGCTTGGGAGCCTGACAAGCACACGAGCATTACAATGCTGAACAACATAAAATATTCACGAATGGAGACAATTTCAAGCACGCAGAAGCAAAAAGTGTCAACTTACAAAAGCTCCGCCGAGCTTGTCCAGCATCCAGTGCTTCGGTGCATTGAGCCGCTTCAGATGCTTCTTCAATCCCCTCGCCTGTTCAGAGAGTAACAGGATGCCAATATTAACAACTATTCTTCAATACTAACTCACAGCTGGTACAGGTATAACAACAGACTCCAAACATTTTTTATAACTTGCAAATTAATTGCTAACGGGATTGCATACTAAAAAATATATAGCAGCCAAATCACTGGCAAGCACCAACACAACTCAAACTTCAACCAGCTCCTACTAAACCTGCACAGCAATCTACAAGACTACAATGCACAGCGCATCATTTTCCATGAACTAAACATTTCAACTCCATGCCCCCTCCCCCCTTCGCGTTCGATCCTTCCACATTACCAACGCACCTAAACCACACCATCGTAGTGACGGATGCATGCATCATACTATCATACAAATCTAAGAACAATAGACACAGTGCTATTATGAAAATAAAAGCAACGAAACAGACGAAGAGCAGATCAGGAGACAGGAGCAACGCGGAAGGTAACGGGTGCAACGGAGTAGCGCTCACCATTGGTGCGAGTTCGAGCTAGGGCGCCGGAGACCTTGCCGTCCGCCCCAACGCTGCGACCTGGTGCCTCCCTCTGCTTCGTGCCGCCGCCAATAGGAGAGGAAGGGACGAGGCCGAGGGGTGGGAGTCTGGGAGAGCTTATATGCGGCAGGGTAGGGTTTTGTCCTTGGGCCTACGGTGTGTGTTTTGGGCTTTCATGTTCGTCCTCGTCTTAAATTGCTGTATACAGTGAGGAAAAAAAACAGCCAAATACCGCTGTAAGGCTGTAAGTCTCTTGGATTTTCGCATTTCTTTCCTATATCTTAATTTGGCTGTTAACATGAATCCTGTAAGTGCAACTTTTGTCCATAATCCTTCCTTCCATTATTTTCGGCCTGTCTATTCGGGACGTCTTTTTATGCCAACTCAACAGCTATCGCCCGAAGGATGGATACTTGGATTCAATTGATGTCCATGGATTAAGGGTGTATTTGGATGATTGAATCATGTGGTACTTGTATCAGATGGTTGGGAATATACTATCGTCCATGCGTTTGGTTGGAGTAACGGAACGAAGTCGTCCGGGACGAGGTGATTCAAGGAAATATTCCACGAAGATGCTGAACCAACTCGTTCGCCAAAATCGGCTGAACCACGTGGTCTAAGACGCCCTCATGTTGCATCCTCTGCGTGCACTCACCGTGCCTCGCCGAGCCACCCCGGCCATCCCCTCTATGCACACTAGCACCGCCTGGGTCCCCTCCACCCCCACAGTTATCATCTTCTTCCCTTCCCCGCTCAGAATCGCCTGGAACGCTCCCGCCAACCCGGAGATTCTCTCCCACACCCGACCTCGTCACGCCGTGTTTCAAAACACCACAAGTCTTTTCCCCCAATAAATTTTGGGATTCCCCCATGGGATCTCATGCCGCGGTCATCTTCTCCCGCTCTGGTCGAAAACTGTCACCACCGCCACCGCTTCCACTCCGGTGAGCTTCCCTCCAATTCCCTTCTCCGGGAGTATCCCCTCACCTCCCCCAACCTCCTCCCACCACTCACTCCGGCCCTCCCACTTCCACAGTGCCATCGCCACGTGATATTGTTCATGGGCTAGGCCGACACGGCACGAGCGCCTATGCCATGCCTAGGTCCGCACGGGGCCGTTGGGCTAACACGACATGGCACACACAGTGCTGTGCTGGGACAGACACGGTCGGGGCACGGCATGGTCGGCAACAGTGGTGGCGTGGCCAAACGCTGTAGAGAAGGAGGTGGCGGTGTGGCGCGGATGGGCACAGAGGAGGTGGAGGTTGCGCAGCTGGCACGGAGGAGGAGGAGATGGCACGATGGTGGGCAACAGAATCGTGAGGTGGCACCACGGGCGCGGAGGAGGAGGAGGGGAGCGGGTCTGACGCAGAGACGGGAGGAGGTGGCGGCTGGCTGCACCAGACTGCACAAAGGCAACCGGGCACAAGGAGGAAGGGTGCGGCGCGGAGGAGAGGGGGAGGAAGCTGGCCTGGCGTGTTGGCCAGGCACAGGGAGGCCAGGCGATGGAAGCGACCGAGCGCGGGGAGGCCAGAACCATTGTTGGGTGCTGGGGAGTGGGGACTCAAGCTCTAGCTGGCTGGCTGGTAGTTTTATTGGGCCATCCATTGTAGCGGGCTGGCCCAACATGCCCCGAGGTGCAGCCTGTCGTGCCTGGATCGGCACGTATAACATCGCAACTTTTAGAGTCTTTTTTAGGTTTTAAAAATAGAAGGAACCATTTGCATTTTATTGGTTTAATTTAAAGCTTAATTTGAAATTTTAGAAAATAAAAAATATTTTAAATGATTAAAATAAACTTCAATTAAATTCAAAATTATTTTATTCAATCTTTTTAGGTTCTAAGGGTTTTTCTAGATTTTTCTTGAATTATCCAAATTTATTTTATTTTTGGATTTTTCCGGATTTTCTATCTTTTTCTCATTCTTCTTCCTCTAGCTGCTTACTCTATGTTCTTTCTTTTCTTCCTGACAAGCAACACCGCCACCTTGGCTGCTGGACTCGTGTGATGACCCACCCCATGATGTACCGCAAGAGGTCCGGGAGGACCGTTTTTTTTTTTGCTTGAAGTCACCACTAAGGATGTGGTAACACCGCATGGAGCTTTACCGAGGAGGTCTGCCAGACCTCCCAGAGGTCTTATGGACCTCCCGGAGGTCTTGGTCCGCCATCGACCTCCTAGGAGGTCTTGAGGACCTTCGAAGTCGTGGCCGCCACCCGCCTCAGAGCACCTCTAGGCACATCACTAAGAGAGGTCCCGGCAGACCTCCCAGCTAGTCCCGTGAGGACCTCCCTGGTGGTCCCGCCCTGCATCCGAGCTAGTCCTGTGACAAGAGAGCTAGCTCGCACAAGAACACAAGCCAATACCACAACCACGAGGTCAAACAAAGATGAAGCGCATAAATTAAACTTTATATAATAAGACCTTATGGTCAAGCTTGTTAACAAGAGGTCTGCCACTGAGGGCTTACAAAACCAACGAGGACTTACAACTGGCAACAAGGAGCTCTAGGGCTCAAACACCAAAACACGCAAAAGCCATCCAACAAGCACCACAGGCTGTTGGGTAGAGGACGTCCTAGGCATCTTAGTCGTCAAAGAACTCCTCCTCGAAGAGGTCTGCACTACCCTGCACTTGGTCATCTTCATAATCTGCTTTGACACAAGGCGTAAGCCATGAGTACTTGGAGTGTACTCAGCAAGTCACAGGGAGCAAAGATGCAATAATATTCATGCAAGGACTTACCAATGGAGAGTCAGATGGTTAGTTTGCACAAAGCCAAGTTTGACAATAATAGCAATAATAGATTGTAAGGCAAGAAGGTAAAACTATAATACATAGTAAATTGAAGTTGAAAAGTGGAGGAGCACCACCACATCCACAACCGAAAATGGGGAGGTCTGATCACACCAAGTGGCTGTGTCCTCACCCAACAACCACCCAAGAGCACCCACTCAAGAGGTCCGAGGCACCCTCGACCACTACCCGAGCCAATCCTCGACCCTCTAGAGCCGGCCAAGGTCTCTTCGAGGCAAAGTTAAGGCATCTCAACAGAGTGCCCAAATGACGCAAACTTTCAAAACAACTACCCTTGCACCATTTTCATCGAGCATGTCCATGACCAAGGACTTGGCTATTCAATAGATCTTTCACTCTGCAGAGGTGTACAACTTTACCCACAATCCACGATCTCTCTAGCGGATGGGTTCCGGTCACCCTTGCTCACTTCCTAAGGTGAGCAGTCTAGAAAGCGCAAGGCCTTTACAAAGCTTTGAACCGACTAGGGTCGCCTCTAAGGTTTCGAATCCCTCCAAAGGGTCTAGAAACCACGGTGTTATGGGGTGCCCCTCTTGCGCCAACTAATCACACACTCAACCACAACACCCCAAGCCATCTCATTGCTAATTATTCAAATTTGCACCATTCCCATAAAATGATCTTGTGGTTGCTTTGCTTGGCCCATTCAATGACACAAAGTTAAGTCCTTAATTGTGCTAAGGCAAGACTTCCACAACTCGGTGTGCAAAGCACCCACTACTCACTCCCGCCTTCTTGCCTCAACAAAACAATTTGTATTAACTCATGCCAAAGACCACCCAGCCTTGGCACAACAATTTTAGCCAAGTGGTCTCACACCATAGTCAACACAGCTTAGGCATCCCGCCATAGTCGCCAACAAGGGCACCAACCACACATTCCATAACTTATTAGTCAAGATTATTAGAGATGAAGCATGATACGCTGAACCACGCTTAAGCAAGGCTATATAAGACCCACGGCCCCCATGTTGGCAAAAACAAAGAACACCAACCAAATATCCACCCTAAAGCTCACAAGGTGAACATGACAACATGATGGAGACAAGGTATAAAGGAGGCATAACAAACAAGTAGGCAAGTAGCTACATTTCAAACCATTTTCTTATAAACATAGCCATGCATGATAAAGTAAACGAAATACATTTATGAAACTAGGTTCAAAATGATCAAAGGAGGTCTGTGGCTTGCCTTGGTCAAGCAAAGGAGAGCCTTCGCAAAGAAGAGCCGGGTCCAAGATCTCCTCGAACTCGTGATCTACACGTCGCAAGAAAACCAAATAAGCAAAACCACACTAAGCGAGAGAACTTCAAAAGAACCAAAAGGAACTCAAACCAACTCAGCCAAAAAGGAAACCAAGAGGCTTAACACAGCCTCAAAGAGCTCCTAGGGAAGGTCTTGCGTAAGGAAGAACCGAGCAGATGAGGCAGGAAGGAAGAAATGAGCAAAAGGTTACAAAGACATGCCCTCCCAGGCTATATATAGCCGGAGTTGGTAGTGTGTACCACAAGGAAAACTCAAGGACGCAGCAATCGGGACAACTAGTAAGGTGGCTTGCCCTAAAAGAATTGAATAGTACTCAGATGTGATTGCATTTAATGTGACCCGACACCTATTAAATGCGCACAAAGTTCGAGGCAAGAGCAATAATTACAAGGTGAAGAGGGGGCAAGTGGGGCCACCAAAAGGGTGCACCACCACCAAAGAGGTGGCCCCAACGCAAGGGTCATCCCCGCCAAAGACCACTTTGTGAGGTCCCGGGCAAGAGGTCCAAAACACTCAGAGGGGAGGTCTCGGACAGAGGTCCAAGGACTCAAGAGGAGGTTCTGGACAAGAGATCCTCAAAGCTCACAACGAGGAGGTCTCGACGCCGACCGCACAAGGGAGGTCTAAGGGTCAAGATTTCAAGGAGGACCTCAACGGTCCGTAACTCCAGATCAAAGGGTGCAGGGAGGTCCCGACCAACAGGATATTCTCGATTTAGGAGGGTGGTCTCATAAAGACCAAAGAAGGACCGAGGAGGTGGTCCTTACAAAACAACTGTGGAGGGTCCTGGGAAACAAAGGAAAACGCTAAGATCAAAGCGAACTGCTCGATTGAATCCAAGCGGTCAGAAGGAAAGGAACGTTCGGACCATCCAAACGTGTTTTAGGATCGGGCCATCCAACAAAGACGGACGGTCCTAAGGTAACGAAGGCAAAGCCTTAAGCGATACAAACCACAAGAATCAAAGATGGGTCCAAGCGCTAAGGAGGTCTTGGACCTAAGGAGATCGGAACCTTTGGAACCAACTAAGGAAGGACACGGACGGCTAAGATCTCCGTGGAGGAGGTCCTAATGGCCGATCTCAACAAGGGAGGTCTCGAGCGGCTAGATCTCAACAAGGGGAGGTCTCGAGCGGCTAGATCTCAACAAGGGAGGTCTCGAGCGGCTAGATCTCAACAAGGGAGGTCTCGAGCGGCTAGATCTCAACAAGGGGAGGTCTCGAGCGGCTAGATCTCAACAAGGGAGGTCTTAAAGGACGCGGAGGAGGTCCGGCACACGTAAAAGTCCGCAGGGACAGAGGGAGGTCTATTTGAACACACAGGAGGTCCAAATAGCCACGAGGAGGTCTAAGAAGGTCCCAAAAGAGCACTGGGAGGTCCAGAGAAACTCTAGAGCGCCCAAGAGAACTCAGGGGTTCCAAGAGAGCGTGGAAAGGTCCACGGGGAGGTCCAAAAGAAGCAAAGCCAAGCGTGGCTTGGAGGGACCAAAGAGGTTTTGGAACACAAACCCGAGCCGGGTCCTTGACAGGAAAACCCCAAGCAAGGGAGAGGTTCGAACAGAGGGGAGATAAGAGAGAGGTCTGGATCTTAAAGAGATTCAAACCAACAAAGGAAGTTAAGAGAGAAGAGACAAACCAGGCACATGTAAAGGCTTTGAGAACCAAAGCAACCCAAGGGCGGCAAAGACACCACAGAGAGCCACCACCAAAGAAGGAACACCAACAAAGAGCTTAGTTAAGGTTTGATTAATTCCAGTTGAACTCTCCAGATTTCAAAATCTCAGGTTAAGCTTTGGATTCTCAATAAAGCCAAATGGTTACTTTTATTTTGATAACCAGGCAAGAAACTTAAGAGAAACGGGACGTTACAACTCGCCACCTAGCCCTACCGCCGCTGGCCCTAACCACCTGCGCCACCCCTCACCGCGCCGCCCCTCCTCTTGCCCTTGCGCCTGCCCCTTGTAGAACCACCCGCGCCTAGCTGCCACCATGGCCGGCCACCACCTCCTTTCCCCATTCGTCGCACACGAAGCCTCAAACTTAATTCCGTCGAAGGCATTACGACCCCCTCCTCATCACCCACGATCCCCCACCATCAATTGCAGGTCTCCATCAACCCTCGTCATTAATTTACGTTTTTACTCGTCGCCATTCATGTCACCCGAAACTGCCCATCTATTCCTGCGGTGTTCCCTATCGATTCGAGCACCACCTTTGCGTTATAAAAGGAGCACCACATGTTCCCATCTCCACTTTTCAATTTGCCCCAAGCCCCATCACCTAACTCCCCACCGTTTGCCCAGAACGCTCGATGCCATCCACCTTCTTCCCGAAGTCCGGCGACGACGCAATTGAATTGATCTCTCTCTGTCTCTCTGGTGATCCTTCGACCAAACCAACCGTGTCATGTCATGTTCTCGAAATCATTCTTCTAATCCACCACCTCAATTCCGAAATTACATCGTCGTGGAGCTCCAGCACCATCGTCGCCATTCTTATATCATTAGCCGCCGTGCGTGCACCTCCTCGCCCACTCCCAAGAAAAACCGACCATGCCATCGCGATCCCAATGCCATGCCTGTGCTCACCTCCCCTCACCGGCACTGCCGCTGGAGCGCCACCGCCGCCCGTGCACCATGCCCTGCGCCGTCGCCGCAGTTGGCCATCTTTCACCGCGCTGCCACCTCCCCTGCCTTCCTCAAACCCGGGTCGACCCATGGCTGTTACCCGGTGCTACCGCCTTTTCCCTCGCTAGCACCGCCTCTAGCTCCATGCGTCTGCAGCTTCCTTTGCATGTTCTCTGTTTCTTCTTCCCTTTTCTTCTTGAACTCACTTCCAAGTGGCCCCATATGTCAGCATTTTCCTTTTTATTTCTTTATTTTTGAAATAGAATATTCCAAGGAATATTCCCTCTTTTTAGAATTTTCATCATTTCATGTAAAAATCAAACTTCTGGATTTTCGTTCTCCTTCATACAAAACTGTTGGGCCTTATCGCCATTTGCCAAGACGCAAGACTACCGATTAAGTGTCCGCCGCCTGCTTGGTCACATTAATCCAACATTTTCGCGAGTAAGCTTTTTTGGTGCTCTGCGTGAGTTTGCCAACAGCTCTGCTTTCTTATGGGAGACTTTTGTGACTTCTTAGGGCCTGCGTGGGAACTCTGGATTTTTTTTCACTTGTAATGGAAAAATACCTACATTTTTTGGTTACCCAAAATTTCTAGTGAAATGAAAACCCCCGTATATATGTCTATTTGGAGAATAAGTATTAACAAATGCCCTCTCAGAAGAAGAAGAAGATTAACATAACGATGAGGATTCCTTATCAATTCATCAGAATTGGTGCACCCATTGCATTATGCATCCAAATTTTAGATCCAAACATCAAAATGCTCAATAACAATCCAAGAATGAAGTAAGAAGCAAAACAAATCAACAATTGGTTCAGTTACATATTGTTACAATCAAGAGAAATGTAACATCCCAAAATTTGTTTTGTTTATGAAGATTTAAAAATAAAATTAACCATTTGAATTTTCATGTTAAAATCAAAGCTTAAATTGAATTTTCAGAAATTAAAAAGATTTAATGTGAATAATCTGAACTTCAATTAAATTAAAGTTGTTTTATTTGAGTTCCTAGTGTTCCAAGGAATTTTCTATGAATTTTTGGAATTTGATTGCTATTTATTTGAGCTTAGTTTTATTTATCTCAATTTCCTAAATTCAGAAATCATTAAAATTCGGATTTCCTCTTTTGGGCTGAATCTCTTTTCCTTCAGCTCATTCTCTTTTCTTTTCTGGCCCGCTCCCTTTCCTTTTCCTTCCCAACGGCCTAGCCCATCTTTCTTTCCTGCACGCCTTGGCCCGAGCCAGCCCGCTTCGCCTCTTTCCTTTCCGCGCCAGAGCCAGCCCAAGTTCCTTTTTCTTTTTCTTTCTCTGTGCATGGGACCCGCTGTCAGCCGCTAGCCCTTCATCCTATTGTTCTTCTCCCCACGCTGGACTCTTGTTGTCGTGTCCGAGCCAACTGCGCCGCTGTGTCCCTTGCGATCTCCCCTTGTTCCGAGCCTATATAAGAGCCGCATCTGTGTCATATTGTTTACCTCGTCCATCTCTCCCAAAACCCTAAATCAATTTTCCCAAATTTTGATTCCTTTGTGTCACAACTCATCGAAAAAGTCGGCTGCCACCGTGGTCTTCTTCGCCAAAGTTCTTCATCGTCAAAGCACCTCTGCCTGAGCCGTCTTCGTTTTTGGATTCACGCCTCCGTGTTCCACCCGAGGCTCTCTTCCTCGTTGACCGAGAAACACCGAACCACCATCGTCCTTGTCGTCCCCAAATCTGGCCACCGCCCTCCACATCAATCTACTCATTAGTGAGTTTCCTCGCCGCTCGAAGTGCGTCACGCCGTGTTCCATGTCCCTCTCATCCGTTCCCTTCCTCCCCCCCTCTCTCTCTATCACCAAGGAGCTCTCTCGTCGTTCATCTTCTATGACTCTAGTCACCACCGTCACACCGCCGCTTCGGCTATCCTCTAGCCAACCCACTTGTTCCGGGGTGGTCCTCATCATCCCACTAAGCTAGTGCTCCTCTTTAATTCCCTAGGGCATCTCTGTTTCGTCGATGTCTTCGCCGCCAGTAAGCACCCCGCCGCCAAATTTGCCACCGTCGACGAGCTGATGCCGCCCTTGCCGAGACACCGTCACCCAGAGAATCGCCTCCTTCTTGGGGTTCTGTTTTTTCCCTTTGCTGGACTTTCCTCACCATCGTTCACCGTCGACATTGATGTCCTTGCTGCCGGCAAAGCCACCTCTATCTTTCTCTTGGGTTCTCTCTCTGCTACCTCTTTGGCCAGCTTATGCGCCACCTCAGCCTTCCGCCCATGTGTCATCCTCATCAGCACCATGTCAGTGCCTTGTGGTAAACCCAAACTCAAACCTAGATCAGAAACCCGTGGACTTGTTCCACAATAGACCATCCCTATGCCATGTGGGACCCACATGTCATTCTCCCTCTATGTTCCTTCTCTCTCCAGAAACCATGGCCCACCTGTCATCCTAGCTGTTTTCCTCTCTCTCACTTACCAGTGAACCCCACTTGTTAGTTTCTTTTTCTTTTAATCTGAAGGGAATATTCCAAGAATATTCTTTTCTCTCTCAATTTCTTTCCCGGCAAATCTTCCAAGAGTTTGTTCTCCTTCGATCAAACTCCAATTCAGTCCATTCGAATTCCTAAATTAATCTAAAACTAAGCTCTTTCTTTTAGAGTTGGTTTTAATGTTTTTGGATTTTATTTGATTTTCTTTTGAAATTATTTCTGCTTCGTTTGTTGTTTTCTCTCTCGTTAGACAATCTGTTTCACGGAGCAGAAGCAGAAGTAAACTTTGAAGATCCAAGTATGGTAATTGAGCAGAGTTAAAGCCAAGGAAAGTCGTAGTCCTTTGATCATATTGAACCTATGATTTCAATAGTATATTGTTTTATATCAATCGCATGCTATCTTTATATCAACTGTTTTGGGATTAGCTATCACTTATTGTCATTATGCCTCCATTGAATATTTGAATGCCATGGATTATTTGTCACCATAGCATGGTTAATTTTAGTTGGACATTTGTATCACAAACATGGGTATCATACAGATATTAGTGAAGCTTAGTTGCGATGAGTTCATTATCACATATACAAATAATGTTGAATTTGACTTAATGAGATATGGAATCATGGCGGTTAGCCACTGCTGTTAAAATTTGTGTACCATTACAGGGTATGTTATTGGTCTTGGTGGAACAAAATGATTTTCGCTCGGGCGAGCGGTTGTAAAGTGATGGTGTGGATTTAACACGTTATGGGTTCATGTTAGACTCGCCCGAGTAACTTGCCAAGGACTTAAACTTGTGCACCACCGAACTGGGCCTTAATTGTACAACCACATGGTCGGTATGGGATGGACCTGGCTAACTAATTAGCAATGTCTTAATTTTTCTTCTATCTTAGAAGCGTGGGTTGCAGGATAGACGTATACTCACTGGTCGGTAAGACATTCAGTGTTGAAATCTTAGCGGACAGAATTGGGTTTAGAAGGAGCTTTGTAAATGCCTTGTGACAATCACTTAGTCGCACACTTAAGGAAGTGTGGTCAGACACTTTGAGTTGATTTATCTCTTGTGTGTAAAGTTATATGACCTCTATTGAGTTAAAATTGTTTAAACAGCCGTCTCCGCAGTCATGGACGTGCTCGGGAATTTCACACAAGAGTTAGAGTTTCTTCATAAAATGTGTCGGAGTGTGAATGAGAAGTTCACTTGATGAATATAATGTTCGTTTGGTAAATGGGTGTGAATTGTGTTGGGAAGTTCATCGGTTGTTTCAAGGCAATTGTTTATTTGTTTACTATTCTTTTCAACGACGCATTTCAATCTAATTATTGTATTTATCGTCAATACTGCTTTCTGCAAAAGAACCATACAGCTAACCTTTGTTCAAACCTTGCGTGAATATTAATTGCATACTATTTCTCTACGACTTGCTAAGTACTTTATGTGCTCACTACTTCAAACTTTGCTGCTTAGTTGAAGAATATCAAGCTGCTCAAGAGTTCTTTGAGAAGGAGTTCTATGAAGACTTTGTGAATTAAGAAGCGTTCTCCACTCGATTGCCTATGGGCATGTTGATTGGCCTTTCCAAGTTTTCCTGTTTCGCTGCAAGAGTTTATTTGTTTCTTTTTGCCCTGTGTGGCAAGTTAAGTAAACATTGACCATAAGGTCCAGTTATTATTACTATTTGTTATTTTGAGATCTTTTTACTTAAATCAATAAATGGATGGTATTTCATCGATGTTTCCTGTATGAACTAGCAACTGATCTGGGACTGGGCTTCAATACCTCTCTATGACACCAGTCAACCCAGATCCCATAACTTGCATCAAAAACACACTTATCTGGAAACCACTGAATTTAGAGAAAGTGAGCAAAATGAATGAAATGCACCAAAGAAAGAATCCAATCGGTTAGCCACTGTTGTTAAAATTTGTGTACCATGACAGCGCATGTCATTGATCTTGGTTGAACAAAATGATTTTTCGCTCGGGCAAGCGGTTGTGCAGAGAGGGTGTGGATATAACACGTTCTGGGTTCGTGGTAGACTCGCATGAGTAACTTGTCAAGGACTTAATATTGTGCACCATTGAACTGGGCCTTTTTGTACAACCGCATGGCCGGTATGGGACAGACCTGAGTAACTAATTAGCAGTGTCTTAATTTTGGTTCTGTCTTGGAAGCGTGGGTTGCGGGATAGACGTATACTCACAACGGCGCAAGAAGGGGGGCCTGTCTGGTCAGTAAGACATTTAGTGTTGAAACCTTAGAGGGCATAATTGGGTTAAGAAGGAGCTTTGTAAAGGTCTTGTGATGATCACTTAGTCGCACACCTAAGGAAGTGTGGTCAGACACTTTGAGTTGATTTATCTCTCACTACTACAAAACAAGCAATAGTGGATGCCTCATCACAGATGGTTCCAAACGAACCGTCTGTGTTAACCGTCTGTGATACGCAACTATCACAGACGGTTTTTGAATAGAACCGTCTGTGATAATTCACAGACGGTTCTTAAAAAGAACTGTTTGTGATAATCTCTGCTATCGCAGACTGTTCTTAAAGAAGAAATGTCTGTGAATTATCACAAACGGTTCTATTCAAAAACCGTCTGTGATAGTTGCATATCTTAGACGGTTTATAATAAGAACCGTCTGTGATAGATAGACATTATAAATACCTGGTCTTGATAGACCCCCCTGCCCATTCCCATTTGAGCTGCCACCCCTGCTACCTCCTCCCCCATTGCGCCAACTTAGAGAGGAGAAGGAAGGGAAGGAAGGAGGCAGGGAGGAGAAGGAGAAGGAGAGGAATCTCGCGAGATATTTGGTATTTTCGTCGTGAGCTCCGAGGGTAACGATCTGTAACCCTTTATATTTGCTCTAGGTTAATCGCTAATCAATTTAAGTTTGTTTGGTCAATAGGAAGAGTACGTACTTGCGGTTTATTAATCTAATTTGACACTAATTTGTTACATGCATAGCGTAGATGGACCGAAACTAGATGTACGGTGTGAACCGTGTGAGTCAAGAGTACATTAATGACGTGTTTGCTTTTAGAAGAGCCGCCGAGCAAGATATGTTGAAGAAGGGGTTAAAATTTATATATTGTCCATGCATTGATTGCGGTAGTCTGAAGATATTTAATAACCCAGCGCAGATTGAAGCGCACTTGATTCGAAGGGGTTTCAAAAAGGATATACATGTTAGACCAGTCATGGTGAAGAGTAGATTATATAGGAAGTTAATAATGATAACATCGCGGAGGAAGTCAACGATATGCCGGATGTGGGCTGTGCTTTTGATGAGGATAGGTCGCACGATGACAATCTAGATCAGATGCTACGAGATGCAGAAGAGAATTGTAGTGAGAGAGAGTTTTGTAAATTCAAGGGCTTAATGGAGGACTCAGTGAGACCTTTGTTCCCTGACTGCAAGCCGGAATATACAAGGTTGTCAACCGTGCCTGAACTGCTGAAATTGAAGGCAAGCAATGGTTGGTCCAACAAGAGTTTCACAGTGTTGTTAGGTCTCCTAGCGGACATCCTTTCAGAGGGAAACGTGTTGCCCAGCACCACCTACCAAGCAAAGAAGGTTCTTTGTCCATTGGGAATGGAAGTAGAAAGAATACATGCATGTTCGAACGATTGTATCCTCTACCGTAAAGAGTATGCAGACATGCATGTATGTCCCATGTGTAAAGCATCCCGATATAAGCGTAAGAATACTGCTAAGGTGAAGTAAGGACCTCTTGCTAAGATGTCATGGTATTTGCTTGTGATCCCACATTTGAAGCATTTATTTGCGAACCCAAATAAGGCAAGATTGCTGCGTTGGCACTCGAAGGAGCGTAAGAAAGATGGAAAGCTAAGACACCCTTCTCATTCTGCCCAGTGGAGAAACTTCGATCGGAGCTTCGAAGAGTTCGGTGCGAAACCAAGGAACATAAGGTTAGGGTTGAGTACAGATGGAATGAATCCTTTCGGTAACATGAGCAGCCAACATAGCACCTGGTCTGTCAATCTATGTATGTACAACCTTCCTCCTTGGCTGTGTATGAAGCGAAAGTACATTTTGATGTCACTACTTATCCAAGGGCCGAAGCAACCTAGGAATGATATTGATGTGTACTTAGCACCATTGCTAGAAGATCTTGTGACACTGTGGAACGAAGGGGTACAAGTATGGGATGCGTACGAATGAGAGAACTTCACTTTACGCGCCATGTTGTTCTGCACCATCAATAATTTTTCTGCCCTTGGAAACCTGTCGAGCTTCAGTACAAAAGGAGCCAAAGTATGTCCGCACTGCTTAGATAGTATGGAGAGTGTATGGCTGAACAACTCGCGTAAAATTGTGTATATGCATCACCGTAGGTTCCTTCCCAAAATTCACCCATACCGTAAGATGAAGAAACAATTCGATGGAAATAAGGAGGACAGTTCAGCTCCAAGGGCTTTTAGAGGAAAAGAGGTCTATGATATGGTTAAGGATATCAATGTTGTGCTTGGGAAGGGACGTAAATTAAGAACCCGTCAGAAGAACATCTGGAAGAAGCGGTCAATTTTTTGGAACTTGCCTTATTGGGAGCACTTAGAAGTTCGCTACTACATCGACGTCATGCACATAGAGAAGAATGTATGTGATAGCTTGATAGGTCTCTTACTGAATGTTAGTGACAAAACAAAGGATGGTGTTAACGCACAGCGTGACTTGGTTGATATGAACATAAGGACTGAGTTGGCACCGAAAGAGACTGATAAAGGACGAATGTACCTTCCCCCAGCTTGCTACACTCTGTCCAATGCTGAGAGAAATGAATTGTGCTAGAGCTTGCATGGTGTGAAAGTTTCGTCCAGTTACTCCGCTAACATTAAGAAACTTGTTTCTATGGAAGATTTGAAATTAATTGGTATGAAGTCTCATGATTGTCATGTGCTGATGACACAAATGCTTCCTGTTGCAATTAGGAGTATCTTGCCGAACAAGGTCCGAGTGCCAATCTTGAAGCTGTGTTATTTCTTTAACTCAATTGCTTAGAAGGTCATCGATCCCTAAGGACTAGATGCTCTACAGGCCGAGGTGGTGACGACTCTATGTCATCTTGAGATGTATTTCCCTCCGTCATTTTTTGATATCATGGTCCATCTCATTGTTCACCTTGTGAAAGAGATAAAGATATGTGGCCCTGTGTTCCTACGTCATATGTACCCGTTCGAGATGTACATGGGAATTCTCAAGTCCTACGTACGGAATCGATCTGACTGGAGGGTAGCATCATCGAAGGTTATGCAACCCAAGAGGTCAATGAGTTCTGCGTCGACTACATGGCTCAGGTGGAACCGATAGGTGTGCCTCTATCTCATCATGAGGGGAGACTGAAGGGTATCGGCACCATCGGAAGGAAATCAATCACTCCCGATCTGGATAAGTACGCTCAAACCCATTTCACGGTCTTGCAACACATGATCCAAGTATCCCCGTACATCAATGAGCACAAAGACATGGTACGCCAACAGAATCCAGACCGGTCGGAGGTTTGGATCACGAGAGAGCACAACCGTCGGTTCAACGAATGGTTAAAGGTGCGATTCACTGGGAGGTCATCAAGTGATGATACGCTGCTATGGTTGGCAAAAGAGCCAAAATTTACAATTGTGACATGGCAAGGATACAACATAAATAGGTACACATTTTATACGGTAGCTTAGGATAGGAAGAGCACAGTTCAGAACAACGGTGTCCGCAATAATGTGTTTCACGAGCAGTTCAATACCGCCAGGGCACGTGGGTTGAACTCCTACTATGGGTTCTTAGAGGAGATTTGGGAGCTCGACTATCTACTTTTTAAGATCCCCTGTTTTGATGCCATTGGGGTAAACTTCCGCAGGGCATGAAGGTCGACAAGTACAACGTCACTACTATGGACCTCAAATGTGTCGGATACAAGGACGAACCATTCGTACTTGCTAACCAAGTTATTCAAGTTTTTTATGTAACGGACCCGGCAAATAAAAATCGCCGCGTAGTTCTTCATGGAAAAAGAAGGATTGTCGGAGTTGAGAATGTCGTAGATGAGGAAGAGTACAATCAATTTGACGAGTTGCTCCTTTCGGAGACTAAGATCAAAGCTCGAGGAAGAACCCAGTGAGGAAGCTAGCTATATGCGCGTCAATCATCATGAAGGGCTATATTTTAATTAAGAATTTATTCCATTGTAATTTATTCCATAACATGAGACATGTCAATGTGGACTTGCCATGTGTTATGGACTTGTAATCTCTTATTTTGATGTCAACGTAGAATTGTCATATGTTAATGTGTTATGGACTTGTAATCTCTTATTTTGATGTCAATGTGAAATTTTCATGTGTTAATGTGTTATGGACTTGTCATATCTGATATTGATGTCAATGTGGACTTCATTGTAATGTGGAGTATCAAAATTGGTTTCACTTGATTTGGAGTTGAGTTGAATTAGATATGAATTTTTTAAGTCAAATGAATTTTCAGTCAAATGATTTGGAGTTGTGTTGTGGACTTGTCACCAGGTTCACATGGTAGCATATCACAGAAGGTTCTATTATGGAACCGTCTATGATTCCTTATCACAGACGGTTCCATAATAGAGCCATCTGTGATATGCCTTTATTAGGAGGGAACCGCTAGGTTTTGCGCCCTTACTTGTCACTCGCCCGTTCACCTCCCTAGCGCCCTTAGCCCCTTGTTCTCCGGTGCCGTCGACTCTAGCACCTCCTCCGGTCCTCGCACCACCGACTCCAACGTCTCCTCCGGCTCCAGCACATCCTTCGGTCCTCGCGCCGCCGGCTCCAGTGACTCCTCTGGTCCTCCCTCGCGCCACCGACTCCAGCGCCTGCTCCGGTCCTCCAGCTTCCCTCCTCTCCAGTGGCCAACTGTGTGTTTCCCTTCTCTTCTCAGTTCGTGGATGAGTGGGGGAAAGAAGGCGAGGCTCTTTGTGCATCTACCCCTGCCTGCCGATGGTGCGTTTCATCGTTGCTTTGTTGATACTATGTAGCTAGGGTTTGAATGTTCTATGTGATGATGAAACATGGGCTAGAAAGTTTAGATTGGGGGTTGATTTGTTGGAGCTACTACTTACGATGACCACATTTTTTGACCTATGCTCTAGTGGAATGTTGATACTTTGCTGCTCTTTTACATTTTGTTAGGTTCATGTTCATATGTATATATCAGTATTACTACTTTGGTGAAGTTCGATGTTGTTGATTGATGAATGCATGTAAAGTTTTATGTAGTTTAACCTACTGATATGTGTCAAGAATAATATTTAGGCTATTTTTTTAACCAAATATGTATACCTTTTGATAGACTGTATTTTAGATTATAGATTTACTTATTTGTGGTAAGAATATTAAGTTTATGCATGCTATTTCTAAATCAGTGTCTCGCTTAGTGCCATTTTTGTCACTGTATCTTCTTTTGACAAATCATATTGGTGTTTATGTTTGTAAAATCTTTTTTTTTTGTTGCATTGACTTTGTTGTCCAGTTGTTTGATATATTGATTAAAAGTATGTTGCTTATATTTGCTTGAATGAACAAAAAAATGTTAGTGCTATATTGGAGACTTCCTTAAGTAGTACGAACTATATATGCTTCCATTTGTTGTGAATGTATTGTCTATTGATGTGAATGTATTGTTTGATACTATTTGAGCAATAGATACTCTGCTTGCAATCCATTTCTTTCAAACTCTCAGCATTTTTAAACTCTTAGCGTTTTGAATTATTGGTATTATATGATAAAGACTTGTTCTTTTGCAACTCTCCTTCTGAGAGCACACACTATCATCAATCATATGTACTTTATGCTGTTTATTAATGTGTTTCTGATGTTAATGTTGAGGCTTTCGGCTGTGACTCTTTACCTTGCCCTATGCACGACCATACTACCATCCCCTTACCCCCCTTCACTCTCACAACTCACTATTTGGCTATGGCTGTGATCTAGTCCAACCGTATGCCAATCATACTCCTTACGTATATTTTTGGGAAAGTGTACAGTTAGTGTTTTTATCTATTCTCTTGATTGTGTGCCCAGTATTCTATATTTAAGTTCAATAGGTAACTTCTATTTGTTTATATAATTAATGTGTTTACAAGGCAATTTTAGTTAATTGGTTGGGTAACTTATATAGATAGCAAGTAAGCGAGATGGCGTCTGCACCGTCTTCGCCGCCGGCATCGACGTCGCCGAATGCATCTGAATCTCCGAGCAAAGTGGTACGTAAGCGAGATGGCAGGGGAATACCGAAATTGCCTGCTGGCTGACTGACCATCACGAAGGTCAGTGCCTCTGGGGTCCCTCTGAGTCCCAAGAAAGCAGCGGCGAAATTCTAGACCATCTGCGGGATACTTGGAAGGGAATGGGTCCCCATCACCACACCAAGCTGGAAGTCTCTGACGGATGTAGAGAAAGGCCAGCTGTGGACTTGAATTTCAGGCTCGTTCACTATCCTAGAAGTTGACCAGGCACACGTGGAACCGTAGGTGTTGCTCGCGATGTGCCACGCGTGGAGGACCTTCAAGAGCATGCTTGTCACGAAGTACGTGAACACGGGTCGGACGCCCTTCACGAAGTATCAATTCTTATCGCGGGATATATGGGATGACTTTGTGCAGATGAAGATGATGGCCGAATTTTAGGAGCAAAGTGCGGCGTACAAAGCTATCCAGGCACAAAGCACTCACCCCCACAAACTCGGCACCGTTGGGTACGTGGGTAAAATCACGGAATGGGCGGCGCAAAACAAGAACGCAACTGGGCCATTTGCTGGGATCATAGACGAGCGTGCCCAAAGTTGATTAAGAGCGAGGGCATCAGTCACGTCTTTAGGCAGCATCTCTTTCACAAACCCGGCAAACGAGGCAGTGTCTCAACGTCCAGTAAATATGTCAAACTACCTAGTTGTTAATAAGTCAATAACTTCATAGTGTCTATAATAACACGATGACCTCTTGCAGCATGCATTGACTACCGAATCTTCCCAAGGCTCCTTCGAAGCAGATAGGGAGAAAGATATACTATCTACGGCCCTGGGAAACAAGGAGCACCCGGGTCGTACGCAAGGCGTTGGGGTTTACGTACCTTGGAGTGATGGATTCCGACACAACTCCGACACGTATAGGAGTAGAAAGAGATCCAAGGCCGAGCACGATACCTAGTTGGAATAGGTGCTTATTGCAAAATTTCAAGGACAGGTAACAAGATTGCAGGATTAAATAAATCAACTCCTCAACCAGTCGCAAGCCGCCCCCATTATTTTGGGTGCTAGTCCTCCTCAACATCGGAGTAGCGTCGCGTCCACTCCAAATTCTGAACATGACGACGTCCAATTACCTATTGACGACATCAAGGAAATGTACATCTCTGGAATGCTCCAAAGATAGACCTATAAAACGCCTTAGCTAATTGTGTATCGTTTTGTAGGAGCCGACGCCCTGCAAGCTCCAAGTGAGGATGGTTAGGTCCATTTCTATTGAGGCTGGGCAGAGGATGGTGTATCCACACCAGGAAGGGACAGTGCAGCACGGTGCCCAACTAGTGTAGGGTTACGCCAGGGTCCAATTGGACATGGTACATGACAATTTCATGGCCGTCCTGCTGGAGATTCGCCCGAACGAAGACATCAGAACATTAGGGGATGCCATGCACACTTTTATCCAGTAGCCCAAGAAAAGCATGTCGCCATATCGGTTCCCGAGTCGTCTCATAGGAAGACGTGTAGCGGGACAGTCGCTAAGGCCAAATCAAAATTGAAGAACATTAAGGCGCCCCCAAGCCCTGGAAATACTCCCTTGGAAGTCCGTTGGCCCCCGACACAGTATTAGCCCGCGCTAGAGTAGGTTGTCAGGCTTTGCATGTCTGGTACATTGCGGAAGACCAAAGAGAAGGGGTGCGATACTGGAATCACTGTCAGATACACGAAGGAGCATTTCTTCCTCGAGCCGAACCACTTCGTCATGGGCTTCAACGACTTATTCGACCTATTCAACCTCGATGCCCTCAATGCCTCGCTTCTAAGATGTCGGACACTGTAAGTGTGTACAATCAAATTCTACATTCACGTAATACCGATAAATGTCACAAATCATTACTTATGTATAAATACATGATGAAAAAAGCCCTGGAATGGTCCAAATCGGTGGGTTTCCTCGACCCACATGTGGTCTCTGAGCAAACCATCAACGAAGACGCATCCTATGTCGAGAAATACATAATGACATGATTGCTTGCTCAGGACGACAAGGACTACATAGTGGTGTCCTACAACCAGAAGTAAGTGCTTCACTACTTGCTATATAATTTCATTTGTACTTTATAAGCAGCAGGAACTTAGGTTTAATGACTATAGTGACATACATGAGTAGGTACCACTGAACCCTTTTAGTCATTATACCAAAGAGGAACAAGGTAATATACCTTGATTCCCTACTCAACAAAAACCACGACTTCACCCTTGTGAAAGGAATACTCGACAGGTATGCTCATTTCCTCCATACATAACTCTATTGTAGTCTTCCTTCGTTTGAAATGGCTGAGGATAACTTTTTGGAATCATGTAGATCGTTCATCGCCTATGTTGCCGACAGAGGGGTGTACAAGGGATCGAGCGCCACACTGCAACACAGGACGCGATTTTCGGTACGCGCTACAACACAATAATCCTATATCATACTTGTAATAATGCGTCTCGAACTGACTATACCTATATATGTAATTTTATTTTTGCAGTGTTGCTAACAAAAACAAGATCACCTATGTGCATTCTACGTTTGCCATCATATGCAACAAATCATGAGTGCTAAGATGAAAGATCCCGAGGTTTGTCAATCTCAAAATAATTATTTCCTAAATATAAATTTAAATATATATGCTTACTACTTTACTCTTGCTAGCGACAGGGCTTGAACATAGATTTAGATGCACTCGTTGCGAAAGAGATCTCGGACATTCGAGGGAAGCTCTACGCCTTCATTAAGATAGAGATCATCTGCGCCTCTCAACCACCTTCAAACAATTGATTCAATTGTAATCCAATTGTAACTATAGCGATAATAATTGAACAAATTCTTTTGTAATTGATTTTGAGTTGTAAATGATCACTTCGAGTTGACAACAATTGATTATCTATGATGTATCTGTTTTCTGCATGCTTGTTTTCAGAGGGTATGGCTAGCGATTCCTAAGGCTAGCCGAAAATCAAAAAAAAATAGATAGGTTTAAAGAACTATCACAGACGGTTTTTTGTTGAAACCATCTGTGAAGGGCTAGTACCGTCTGTGAAGGGCTAGTATCACCGATGGGATTGGAGACATATCATAGACGGTTTGTAAATATAATCGTCTGTGATATCCTACGTATCACAGATAGTTTTTGGTGGAAACCGTCTGTGATACTAGCCCTTCACAAACGGTTTTTGGTGCAAACCGTTTGTGATACTAGACCTTCACAGACGGTTTCAACAAAAAAACCGTCTGTGTTGTGCCTTATCATAGATGGTTCAAAAACTGTCTGTGATAACCGACTGTTATCACATGCATACAAATTCAGACGGTTCAAAAACCGTCTGTGATGATGGTTCTGAATCGTCTGTGATGACCCTATCTGTACTAGTGTCTTGTGGGTAAAGCTGTACAACCTCTACAGAGTTAATACTATTTAAACAGCCATGTCCGCGTCATGGACGTGCTCGGGAATTTCACACGAGAGTTAGAGTTTCTTCATAAAATTTGTCGGAGTGTGAATGAGAAGTTCACTTAATGAATATAATGTCCGTTTGGTGAATGGGTAATTCACTTTGTGGTTTGTATCAGTTGGTGAATGGGGAATTCATTTATCATTGGTTTGGTTGGGAAGTGAATGGGGAGTTCACTGGTTGTTTCAAAGAAATTGTTTATTTATTTACTAATCTTTTCAATCTCCTTCCAAGTGTTCAAGTCCATCTAAGACAGCCCGACCTGGCACGGCAAGTCCTGGAGGCAATCATTCTAGAGCTTCATCAACACCTGGTGGTCATCTCTCTCAGGTTAGCCCTACAAAGGATGGGGTCGAACATGCTTTTTCTACGAGTTCGACCATCCCATCGTATGACTCACCTGCGGACGGAGATGGTTATAACCCAGAATTCCTCTTCCTGGAAGGGTTTGCTCCAAGTCGCCAGATGGTATCTTTCGACTACTCCTCAAGCGAGGAGGCCTTAAGACAGGTGGAGATCATCAACGGGAGATTTTCGTCTTTCCCTCAAGTGACGATCACTCTCCTAGAGACAAGACTGAGGATGCTCCCCAACGATCACACACTGCGACCCCTCGTGGCAATGACGAGGACACCTCCGACGATGAACAAAGTCAACACTCTGATGAGCGTGAAGGAGATTCTCAAAATGCTCACACTTCATTGAGGCAAACTTGAGGCCCAGGTATGGACGTTCCTGAGACAACCCGACAGAGAAGAATCGTGGCTCAGAGAAATCTGCTTGGGCGCATTCACTATCAGTCGGAGGAAGCTCAAGAACTCCGGGGCATCAATGATCTTCTCGAGAACCCATCTCGGGAACTTGCTCGAATGCCCGGCTATGACCTCTTCGCTAAAGAGATCGCACAAAGGCTTAGAAGCATGATGGCCAAACATGAACACCCTCGCCGGCATCAACCCAAGAGTCGTGGCGGTACGACTCCATCAGCTTCCAGTTGTTCGAACAACTCACCACATGGAGATTGACGCGGCAACAAGTCACGACACTCTCCCGATCCTCACTCTAGTCAGAGAAGAGTTCCTCGAATGCCTGATGATCAACAAGTTCCCAGGAGAGGTGATCGTTCACAGCTCCGACCCAAAGGTCTGCAACAACAGACGAAATACGAGGAGTATTACCCTCGTAGAGCCAAGACTTATCATAAGTCAGGTTCACCCACTATCAGGTATCGTCGTGTACGATCACCGGATAACATCAACCCTTCTTTTCTACAAAGGAGACGTTACAATGTAATTACCGGATGCAAGGCATTCTCGCCTATCCTACGAGCAGTTTGTTGGCCACCGCGGTTTCGACCAATGAACATAGAGAAATTCGAGGGTCTCAAAATCCCATCGAGTTCCTCCAAATCTACACGACAGTTGTTCGAGCAGTAGGAGGAGGAGAGCGCGTCATGGCGAATTACCTTCCGACTGTGCTCGAAGGGTCTGCTCGATCGTGGTTGTTAAACCAACCACTCGAGTCGATCTACTCGTGGCAACACCTCTGTGACCTTCTGCTGGCTAACTTCTAGGGTACCTACAATTGCCCTAGAAAGAAGGACGCCCTGCACAGGATAATACAAAACGACCACAAGACCTTACGCTAATTCATCAGGCGTTTCAATCGGGTTCGAAATTCAATTCCTGAGGTTTCTGACTCATCTGTTATAAGAGCCTTCAAGTAGGGAGTCCACAGTAGAAGAATTACAGAGGACATCACTTTAAATCCTTCAGCCATTGTCGTTGAACTCTTCGAGATGGTTGATCGATACGCGACTACTGCAAAAGCAGCCGAGTGAACAAAACCATCGATCACGATGACAAGAATCTCCAAGAAGCAGGCGGAAGTAGCAAGAAGGATAAAAAGGCTAAGAAATCCAAGAACAAGGCGAAAGGCCAAAAGCCTCAAACCAACAGTTCCAAGGAGGTCTTGGTCGTAGGTGACAAAGCGCCACGATGTTCCAAGCAATATCCCGATCGAGGCACAGGTTAGCGCCCCGAGCGGAAGAACGATAAGCCTAGGTGGTGTCCTTTTCATAAAAAGGAAGGACATGACCTTCGCAATTGTCGTGTTTTCCAACGAAAACTCTAGGACTACTATAATGGCAAAAGACCACTTCCTACTCTCGAGGAGGTAGGACAAGCGAGTGGTCGTACCAGTCGGATGACAGTGAGGAGATGCCATTCCAAGATCTCGAGCACACCATCGAGCATATCTATGTGGGATCATTGGCATACGAGTCAAAACGACAGCTTAAGGCTGTCGAGCATGAGGTAAACTCATTGACCCTCCTCTTTTCAATAAGTTGCCGAAGTGGTCGGAAGTCACCATCTCCTTTGAGAAGAATGGCTGCCCGATCCCTTCCAGTCGACCAAGTCATTTTTCGATCGTGGTCGAGCCCACCATCAACAACTGTCGAGTAAATCGATTGTTGGTTGATGGTGGCAGCTCGTTAAACATCCTGTTTAAGAGTACCTTGGACGAGATGCAAGTACCCATGACTAAGGTAAGGCTGGTACGATACTTTTTTCAGGGTATTATACCGGGGTCTTCGACCAAACCTATTGGCCAAGTTTCTCTTCCTTTAACATTTAGTTCTCCAAGTAATTTTAGGACAGAGAGGATCTCCTTTGATGTGGTTGATTTCGATACAACATATAACGCCATACTCGGACAACGAGCTTTGGCAAAATTCTTAATCGCTACTTATTATGGGTATCAATGTCTTAAGATGCCAAGTCCCAAAGGAGTGATCATAATTCATTGTGATAAAAATATGGCGCGTACATGTGACCATCTATCCCTCGAGATGGTTGGCCAGATACCAGCTCGAGAAGAAAATAAAGGATAGCCTTCGACCAAGCAGTCGAAGCCTAAAGCTGCACCTAAGCCGAACGACCAGGTCAAGAAGGTTCCTCTGGATCCAAAGGAGCCCTCGAAGACTGTTCGTATCAGGGATACTTTCAACCCCAAATAGGAAGATGCCCTCATCACTTTCCTCCGGGCAAACACAGATGTCTTCACGTGGCAAGCATCCGACATGCCCGAAGTCCCTAGGGAAGTGATCGAGCACAGGCTAGCATTACCGCTTGACAAAGTACCCGTAAAAAAATTACGGAGATTTGCCCCTGATCGACGAGATGCTATAAGATCAGAATTAGACAAGCTACTTAAAACAGGCTTTATAAGAGAAGTCGACCACCCAGAGTGGTTGGCCAACCCTATAATGGTTAGGAAGTCTAATGGCAAGTGACGAATGTGTGTAGACTTCATTGATCTTAATAAAGCTTGTCCAAAAGATTATTTCCATTTACCTCGTATCGATCAATTGGTTGATTCTACTGCTGGTTGCGAAACATTAAGTTTTCTAGATGCTTATTCTGGCAACCATCAAATTAATATGTGTCTAGAAGATAAAGAAAAGACCGCATTTATTACTCCCTTTGGGACATTTTGTTATGTTAAAGTGCCATTTGGTCTAAAAACTGCTGGCGCTTCTTTTCAACGCTTGATGCAATCGACTTTTTCATCTCAGCTAGGCTGAAATTTGGAGGCCTATGTTGACGATCTAGTCGTAAAAAGCATCAAGCGGCTTAATCATGTTTCTGACTTGCAAGAAACATTCAACAACCTCAGAAAACACCGCTTGAAACTCAATCCTGATAAGTGTGTGTTTGGAGTCTCTTCAGGAAAATTGCTTGGATTCCTAGTCTCTGTATGAGTAATCGAAGCAAATCCTGAAAAGATAAAGGTCATCGTGCAAATGCGCCCTCCAACCACGAAGAAAGAAGTCTAGAAACTCACAGGATGCGTGGTGGCTTTAAGTCATGTCATCGCACAACTGGGAGAAAAAGGACTACCTTTCTTCAAACTTCTAAGGAAGCACAAGGGTTTTGAGTGGTTAGAAGAGGCAAATGCTGCCTTTGAGGATGTCAATAGGTATCTTACGAGTGTTTCTATTTTGGTTTCTCTAAAACCAGAAGAGACGCTCTTAATTTATCTAGCTGCCACGCCACAGGCAGTGGGCGCAGTATTGGTCGTAGAGTGCAAAAACGTCCAACGACCAGTTTACTACGTAAGTGAAGTTTTGCACAGGCCTAAGGAGCCTTACCCTCAGGTCCAAAAACTTCTATATGTCCTCCTCATGTCTTCGAGGAAACTACGACATTATTTTCAAGCGCACAAGATAATTGTGCCGTCTGAGTTTTCCTTAGGAGTGGTCCTACAGAATAGGGAAGCAGCGGGGCGCATGGCAAAATGGTCAGTGGAACTTAGGGAGTTCGACCTCCATTTTGTGTCTCGAACAGCCATTAAATCCCAGATCTTGGTAGACTTTATCGCCGAATGGACAAATCCTGAACATGTTCAGGATCCCCAGTACGAAACCCATGACCAGTGGACGATGTACTTTGACAGGTCACTTACGTTAAGTGGCTCATGGGCTGCGGTGGTCCTGGAATCTCCTACCTGAGAGACCTTAAAGTATGCCATTCAATCAAACTTTCAGTCCACTAACAACGTGGCAGAATACGAAAGTTTGCTGGCTAGCATACGAGCCGCGAAAGCACTCGCGATTCGATGACTACTCGTGAGAGGAGACTCTCAACTAGCTTGCTTGTATGACTACTTCCCGATCACAAGTACCAAAAGGAGTTTTCTTGGAGCAACTCCAAAAGCCGTCTCTGGTTGAAACACCAGAAACAACTCCTATTGAGACAACCTCTCTAGAATACGAGGATACCTATATGAATCCCACCTACGAGTATCTTCAGACGGGTACATACCCGATGATAATCTCGAGGCAGATCGCTTATCCCGAAAGGACAAAATGTATACTTTGGTCGAAGGAGTCCTCTATAAACGAGGCACTCAAGGGGTACTCATGCGATGCATATCGTATAGAGAAGGACTAAACCTCCTTCATGATATACACGGGGGCATCTTTGAAACTCATACTTCCTATAGAACGTTGGTCGGAAAGGCCTTTTGACAAGGTTTTTACTGGCCAATAGCTCTCTATGATGCCAAAGAGCTGGCTAAGAAATGTATACAATGCCTGTTTCATAGCAGGCAAATACACCAACCAGCTCAGGCGTTACAAACAATTCCTCTATCTTGGCCTTTTGTGACTTGTGGTCTCGATATCCTAGGACCATTCCCAAAGGCTCCAGGTGGCCTCGAGTTCCTTTTTGTGGCTATTGATACGTTCACAAAGTGGATCGAAGCCGAATTTGTGATTGGGATAACAACAGAAGCAGCAAAACGGTTCATGATGAGAAGCGTGATTACTCGGTTTGGGGTTCCCAGTCGAATAATCACAAATAATGCTAAGCAATTTTGAGTGCCAAATTCCAAGAATTTTGCAATGAGTTGGGTACCAAGCTGTGTTACGTCTCTGTTGCCCATCCTCAAAGCAATGGGGCAGTTGAAAGAGCAAATGGCCAAATAATGCAAGGAATCAAAACTCAAGTCTTCGACCAGTTTGTCAAGCGCTCGGGGGCTTGGGTACAAGAATTATCCTCAGTATTATGGGCAGTTCGTACGACTGCTAGTCGGGCTACAAGTGAAACACCATTTTTTCTAGTTTTCGGTGCCGAAGCCATGCTTCCACCAGAACTCAAGATCAGATCAACAAGGGTCGAAACTTTCAGCGAGTCAATCCAGGAACAACTTCGAGCAGATGACATCAACTTGCTTGAAGAGAAGAGAAATCAAGCCTTAACTGCTCAAAGCGGCCTACCAAAGAAGCCTCAAGCAAATACTACGATCGAAGGTCCAACCTCGCTGACCTTGTTGTAGGTGACTTGGTATTGAAGAAAATTCAATCCCAGTATAATCGGAACAAGCTTTCCCCCAAGTGGGAAGATCCCTACACAGTGGTTGAAGTTATGCGACCAGGTTCGGTATGACTAGCGATGGAAGACGGCCGAATTCTCTCCAATTCTTAGAACATCGACCAGTTACGCAAATTTTATGTGTAACCGACCAACCCTACAATAAAGTATCAGGTTCTTTCTATCATTATTTTCTTACTTTGAGTAGCGCTTTGATAATTTTTCGACCATTACCTGGTCGTAAGTTCTTCTACGACCAGCACCCAAACTTTCTTTACACTAGTCGAAAGGATGGTGACATCACCTAGTCGACGCCTTTCCTTTCTACAAGTGGTCCTGCCCACTAGAAGGAACTTCCTAGTGTCGACTCATTCCTCCCTTTTGCTGCCAACACGAAGAACTCAGGTTCAATACACACGGTCGAAATATTTTCAAGCCAACTCTTAGTACCTTAGTTTATTTCTTCATTCATTTTGAAAAATACACTAAGTAGAGTACACTTTTGCAAGTTGTTTGATTACTTTTGGTAAACTCGTTTCGTTTCAACTGGTTGGAGGAAGACACAACACCTAGTCGAAGCATTTCCTCTCTACACGTGGTCCTGCCCACTAGAAGGAACTTCCTAGCGTCGTCCTGTTTCTAACTCTTGCCACCAGAGTGAACCTACAGAGTGCACCGGAATAGGTCGAATGAATTTATAAGGTACTCCAGACGTTTGTCTAACGCAAGTTGACATTCTTGATTTGATTAACCAGGTTGAAGAAGGTAACGTCACCTAGTCGAATCCTTTCCTTTCTGCATGTGGTACTGCCCACCAGGAGAAACTTCCTAGTGTCGACTCGTTCCTACTCTTTTGACCAGTGCATGATAATTGTGATCGAAAACTATAAGTTAGAGAAACCTTTCTTTTTTAAGAAAACCCATTTCACAATATTTACTTAGTTTATCTAAATAAACTAAGCAAATAGTCGGGAACTAGGATAAGGTTATTAATATGACTTCAATACTTAGTCTTAATCTTTTTTTCCATTCATTATCTTATGAGTTACTAACTACTCGACAAGATGATTTGTAGGAAGAAGGAAGGATTATATATATCAACAACAAAAACTTGTCTTTATAGGTTTTAGGTACAAACTACTCTGATGAGGGAGACCCTATTTATATCTCCTCTGTGACTTCCTTGTTGATCGACTGCATATCTTTCATCAACCGCTCTGCTTCTGCTTCAGAGCAGTCGAAGTCGGCTTTGATTGGTTGTAGATTAAGACTAGGGTCATGAGCTTTAAGTTTTGCCAGAATAAAACTTATTCCCTCTTCGACTTCTTCTTTTATCGAATCGGCTTGGTTGGTCTTTAGAGTGGTCACCAACTCTTGTAAAGTTTCAACTTGTTCACCAATGGTACTCGAGTGAGCAATCATCGTGTCTTCACGAGGAGTGATCCCCTCGGCATGTAGCCCACTGAGTACATTATTTAGGAGAGAAATATTGTCTTGAAGGTTGACCTTCATCGACTTCATCTCCTCCTGATTACAAGTCGAAGCCTCATAGAATCGTTTTATTTCAACTGCTTGCTCTGAAAAGAATAAGACCAGTCAGATAAAATGACCCCAAAAGGAAAATAAAACTAGTCATAGGTAAAGACTTGCTTACCTGCTAGTCGAGAATCTAATTTCTTGACTTCATCGTCATGAGAGGCAGTGCTCTTTATATAGCGCTCCTCCCATGACTTGGCCTCTTGATATTTTTCTTTGGCGATACAGGAAATCTCGTGAACAAGCATGGTCTTTTCTTTGACCTCGGTTTCGAGCTTCCCCATTTCGACCACTTTTTCTAAAAGAGAAGAAAAGTTAGAAAAAGAAAAGAAGTTCATAAGTAGTTTTAAGTTCAGCACTTACCGTTTATTAGTCCCTGCAACTTTTCAATTACAGAGTTTGCCTCCTGAAGCTTCTTCAGAAGGACTTCTTTCTCTTCCTTTAGCTTTTTCGTCTCGACTTTCTCGTAGTCTAGCAAATTAGCTAAGGTCTTCTCGTCGCTCTTGAACCTACAGAGGAAAAGAGTAGACATGAGCATAGAACAAGTGGTTGTAAGTCTTCCTACGACCAGTACCTGGTTGTAAGTTTTTCTACGATAATCCTTTGATCATAAGTTTTCTTACGACCAGTACCTACTCTTAAGTTCTTCTACGACAATCCCCATAAGCATTGTGCAAGTGGTCGAAGCATAAATGACTTACCATCTCTTTGCCTGCTCGCAAAGTACCGCTTTATCCTGTCGCAGCTGAACAAGTTGTCTGTTGTATTCAGCAACAGTGACAAATCGTTCCGAAGCATTCTGCATAAAGAAAGACAGTGAGAGGCGAGAGAAGACACGTATGTAAATGCCGAACGGCATGTACTTACATTCATGGTCATTCAAGCAAACAAAGATAATACCCTCATGGGGTTCTTCAGTTCGTCGATCTCTTGAACTCGGTCCCACCACACCTTTTCGAGACGCTCGTCGTCGAAAACATCCCCTCTGTTGGGAATGTCCTTAGGGTGAGGAACTCGGGCACGAGATTTGAACGCACGAGATCCCACAATGGAAGCAGAGCCGAAGAACCCGAAGGAATGGTCAAAGAAATCGGACCCTTTCTCTTCTACGGTGGTAGCAGCATCAGTAGCTTGACCTTGGGGGCTGGGAGGAGCACCTATAATGATTTCTTTCCCAGTGTGGTGACCAAATGATTCACCCCCATGGCCGGGTGCTTCCGCTGCTACCTCTGTCGTCTTCGCTTCTAGCTCCACAACCACCTCAGTGGTCGTAGCCACTTCAGTAAAAATGGCAGCTTCCGCCTCGTGGACGGTGGACGACCCTTCGACCACCGCGACCGTCTATTCCCTGACATTTGGAGAAGCAGTGATGGGTTCCTCGACAAGAACGTCCTTGAGGGCTGGAGGAGTCAGGCTAAGATCACAAAAAGGAAAACACGTCAAATGGTAACAAGCAAAAAGGTAAATGCTATTCTTACACTTTTATCTTCTTACGTACCTTCGTGTCCCGATTTTGATTTGAATTTGAAAGAAACCTTCCCCAAAGAAGATTCTTCGACTTCTTCTCTACGACCACGTCTGGTTGAAACTCAAGTTGAGGAATGGGACCAGCCATGACCACGTCTGGTCGTCAGTCTTGGGTGAGAACTACCTCTCCTTGGGCCTCATGGCTTTCCGGATGGCCGAGACTTGTCTCGACCAGCTCAAGGGAAGCACTGCTCTCGACTACAGGCACTGCTGGTGCAGCGGTTTCCTTCACAAAAAACATAAAACTCTTCCAGTTCTCCTTTTCTAGTTGCTTGACAAAGCCACGGGAGGCAAAAACTGCGAAAGTCTTATTATCGTGGTAGAAGGGTACCTTGATCTTGGGGGCTTTGCATTTAAGTGCTTCAGCCGCTTTGGCCACCTTTGCCTTCTTTGCAGTAGCCATGTCTGCAGTGAATTTTGCAAAGGGCCCGATCGGAGCAGCAGAGCTTGAACCTGCGTCGCCCTTGTTGGCAACTCGCACGAGCTGACGCTTTTTGGCCGGAGGAGTCTCGACTTGCTCCACCATGGCACCGACGACCATCAGTTCGACATTCTTGTCGTCTTGACGGCCTTCATGCCTACTTTCTGCAGCAGTCAGAAAAAGAAATATTACTCAGCGTTCGTAAGTTTTTCTACGATGATCTTTTGATTGTAAGACTTTCTACGATCAATATCTAGTTGTAAGTTTTTCTACGACAATCTCCTGGTCATAAGTTCCCTTACAACCAATATCAAGTCGTAAATTTTTCTACGACTATAAGATCCTAAAGACAAAATCGATTCTTGATTACCTTTAGGCGCTCCATCTTGTCCTCTGCGGATAGGGCTGCTAGAATTTGAGGCGCCACCGCGTTGGGTGGCCGGGATTTCTCACAAATAAGTTTGACTCAAGCGTCAATTTCCGCTTGTGAGAGATCTGTAAGAGTAAGTAAACTTTTAATAGCAAGATCGAAAGCAACAGAAATAAGGCTAAGATTGAAATTTTACTTACTCGTCTCGTAATCTCTGGTCGAGTCTTGCGGCCCCGAGTACCTCCACATGGGATGAGCCATCTTCTTCAGAGGGCTAATGTGGCATGTGACGAAATCCTTCACCGGGAGCAAAAAAGGCGTCGATTGGTAACTGGTCATCCTCATCCTCTGAACAACAAATTAAGCAAGATTGAGTATATTACGTACCCGTTCTTTTCCTGATGAAACTATTTTTGCAAAAGAAGAGACTATACCCGATGTGGCCGCACAAAGCATGCTCATGACCGCGAGCACGGCTATTTAAATAGATTTACACTATGTAGAGGTGTACAACATTACCCACATCATACAAATTCTCTAGTTGATCTGGCATCCGTCGATGCCACCACTCACGATCTTTTAGTAAGCAGTCTAGAGCACACATCGAAGCCTTTACATAACCTAGTCCTAGCCTTGCACTAGCCTGGCAAATGAAAACCCTCACTTCGATCCCAGGTACCTCCCATCAAAGTGAGGCATTCACCGTTGTATCGGCAAGCTTTGTGCCCAATGCCTCAATGAAGGAAAGACCTTCGAGCAAGCCTACCCAGTCATGCTCATACTACTGTGGCCTATCAACATGCAAGGCTAGTGTTCGATGACTTAATGAGCTAAGAATGTCCCATACTGACATATGTGGTTGTACACTTAGGCTTAGTTTGGTCACACCGGCGTTTGGTCCTTAATTGACCTGGGCGAGGATCCCCCCTATCTACATGCGAGAAACCCTCTAACATTCTTCGGTTCATAATATAACTCGCCCGCGTCTCAATCTAATTTTTTTCATTTTCATTTTTATACAAAAATAACAAAGGTAACTCCTCTGGACCATTATTTCAAAATCTCCTAAATTTCATATTCCATGTTCCATTCATTTCCAATTTCTATATGGCTAGAGCTCAGCTAAGCTTTTGTGTGATATTCACACTCGAATTTTCCAAATTGATAGTAATTATTGCCTAAACCAATACCAAATGGTTACAATAGTAGGGATAACAATATTTCAAGGAGGATCATGCATTGAATAGGAGTATAACTACCGATATCCCCAAATATAGCAATTTTAAGGAAACATACACACATGCATAATAGATTTTGCAAAAATTAGTATAATAATTGAAATAATAGAATCAACATGGTCAAAGGGGGTGTTTTCCTTGCTCTGGTTACTCTGAATAATAGGAAGGAGGATCGTTGTAAATTTTTCTCAAACAATTGATGTCTAATCAAAAGAGTCGGAAGCAAATTAATCATAGAAAAATAATTTCAACAGCAACAAAATCCAAATATTTTTGCATATTCAGATAAATCATGATTTTATAAAAAATATATTCATTTAATTTGGAGTTTGTATGCAAAAGTTGTTAACAATTCAATTTTCTTTGGTTTTGAAAATCCAGAAATTATTAAAAGGGTGACGTCAAAAGCTTGTTCTCTGAGGTTTATGCTTTTCAGTAGAGAAAGTGTTTTCTTCAATAAGTTCTACTGAGGTTTACACTTTCCAACAGAGAAAGCGCATTTTCCTTTGAACTGAAAGCGACTTTTCTCATATTTTTCGATTTTTATTAACTTACATGTGGGGTTCATTCGCCAGTGACTTATGTTTTTAATTTCTTAATTTTATTTTGATGAGGATCTAATAATCCTCATTTAATTATTTATCTGTAATTCATATTATGGAAAATAATATCGTCATATGGTTCTTGAGTATACCCTTTAATATTCATAAGGGAGAAGCTAGAGGTCGTAAGTTATTCTACGACCACCCCATAGTCGTAAGTCTTTCTACGACTACTCCATAGTCGTAAGTCTTTCTACGACTATCCCCTAATCGTAAGTTCTCCTACGATTAGTCTGTGGTCCTAACCTTTACCACGACCACCACCTGGTCATAAGCTCTTCTACGACCAGTCTTTAGTCTATAGGGCTTGCAGACATGTGGGCCTAGTCAATCAGAGAATCTTCTGCACCATATCTAAATATATGGGTAGTGAATTACGCTATTACTCTCTGAAATAATGGTACGATTTAACTCTCTGTCCTGGTGATAACTGCCTAGCGACGTGGGAACGTTACTACTCCCACAATAATCTCCAGTAACGGCTCCATCATCTGAAGCATTAAGGCGCCCTTTGAACTGGAGAAACGGTAGCCCACTTCGAGGACTATATAAAAGGCGGGATCATCAGGAGAAGGGGACAACGTAATCAGGAGCACAAGACATCACACTCAAGTCTTTCTCTTGATTTGTAAACCAGCATACTCAATACATTCACACAGGAGTAGGATTGTTATTCTCTCCGGAGAAGACCTGAACCTATATAAAAATCCATGTGTGTGTGTGTCTCTCTCTCTCTCCGTGATTTGAGTCTTGGAGACACCTCAAATCAAACAATCATTACGTAAGATCGGTTCTAAAACACCGACATATTCATAATCCAATGGCGATCCCACATGTCATTCACTCGTTATCTACTTATTCAAATGATTAATTTCTGATTTGAATTAACCCACTGATAGCTGGGGTCCACATGTCAGACTCTCGGGTTTTAAAACGTGTTTTCAAAACTGGCAATAGTGCATGTCCCACATGTCGGTGACACATATTATTAAAACATTTTAAATTAGATTCCTGTTAACTTTTCTACCGATCCCACTTGCCATAGACTCAAAACTTTTAAGCTCTATTAATTAGTGCTAAACATCTCCTAATCACATGGGCCCACTAGCAGAGAGAGAGAATAGAGGAGAGCAGGGCAGCGCAACCGAGTGGGAAGTAAGGCTCGTCGATGGTGAACGACGTGGCGGCAAGGCTCGGGGGTGGCCAAAATGGATTCCTCTCTCGACGGCAATCCCACCGGGTGGTGGTGGAGACCGGAGAGATGGACGGAGGTGGCGCTACGCCGGTGAGGAGCGACAGAGTGCCTCGGGTCCAAAGCGGTTTTCACGCTTGGAGCAAATCGACGGCGTAAGATGGTGCACAACAGCTCTAGGAGGTAACTATGATGCTACATGCAGCTGCTCGGGGACCAATGATCACCGGAGCGGTGACGACAGCGCTTCTCACAGTGGCGCCATGATCGGCCATGACGATTCCTAGGCTACACAGGCTAACCATCCAATTCGATGCGTGTAAAAGCTCTAGGGGACTACTAGAAACTCACCAAGGTCCTCGATGGCGGCGAAGGATGGCTGGAGTGGCTTGGCGACGTTGAACAGTGGCCGCTTAGAGAAGGTTCATGATGATAGCTTACCACAGCAATGGAGAAGCTACAAGGGGTCGTGTTTGCTCACTGTGGTGCTAGAGATGGTGTAGATGCAAGGAATCGGTCTAAGGCTTACCGAGCTTCGAGGAAGAATGAAATTGGCGGCGGTAGCTGAGGATGAGGAAGAAGAGGGTGAGGCTCAGATTCTCAGTGAATTGGCCTGCGTTAAGTGAGGAACGAAACACATGACGACACGATCAGAAGGGCCCTGAACCTTCTAGAACGGCGAGGGTTAGGCGGCTTGGATCTGGTGCACGCACCAGAGTCGAGGAAGATGACAATGCATTGACGCTACGGAGCTCCTGGAGCTACATCAAGCAGAGAAAGAGAGTGAGTGAGGCACTTGGCGCATGGTGATGTAGGTGGCGAGGGTAAGGAAGCTCACCAGAAACAGTGATGGTGTAGAGCTTGCTCAACGGCGTCGAGAACGATGCTCTCGTTCTCTGCAATTCAGAGAGCTAGAAGCTCAGAGAAAGTATGAGATGGAAAGAGGGGCAAGCTTGAGAGATGATGACGCGCATGGATGGTTAAATAGCTATGAGAAATGCGCGAGATGGGTGGAGAGAAAATGTGGCCACAACGAGAACTCATGGGCGTGCTTTGGCGTCTCCGCCAGCATGGGAAAAAGGTAGGGGAGAGGCATGGGCACAGTGACATATGGTGCAGGTAGACACGATGGGAGTAGTTGGAGTGAAAAACAATGGGCGGCAGTCAGAAGCGGCAATGAGCAGCGATGGCATGTTGGTGACCGGAGGCAAACGCGAGGTGGACGAAGGATCCTAATAGGTGGGGCCAGCGCGTCATTGAGCAAAGACAGCGAGAGTGCTGGCGTGGGCTAACGTGGGCCAGCAGATTCGGCCCTTTGGCGCGCGGGAAATTTAAAATGGCTTTTGAATTTTCCTAAACTCGCTGAATGTTGATCAAATTTTTAAACATAGTTAATGAGCTCCAACATTTGTAAAAATGTTTGTGGGGGCTTATGACACCATATAGTTTCTTGTATAAATTTTTAAGGATTTTATCTATTCTGTTATTTTCTCAAAAATTCTTCAAAGTTGTTGTTTTCATATAGTTTCGATATTTGATTTATGCAAGAGTTCAAAAACATGCTCAAAATTATTTTCCCACACATAAACATGCTCAAAATTATTATCTCCATTAATTCCATTATACTTTCCCAAAATGGGGGGTTTTGGGATGTTACAGATCTACCCCCTTACAAATAATCTCGACCCTGAGATTTAGTGGGCTCAGTAAAGAAATAGAGAAATTCGGATTTAAGACGATCTTTTCATTCCCACGTGGCTTCATCTTCGGTGTGGTTCCTCCACTGGATTCTCAATATCTTGATAGTACGACTACGAATATGTCGTTCGGCTTCTCCATTCGAGTGAGCTCGCTCAGAGTTCAGAGACACCTAAGTTGCGAAGATGTCATGCACATCGGAAAGTTGAGGTGGTAGTTCCAATTGGTACGCACTTTGCCTTTCCTTTTGACGATTCGGTATGACTCGATGTACCGAGGTGCCAATTTTCCGTGAACTTGAAAACGGCGGATGCTTCACAGTGGTGAGACCTTGAGATAAACATAATCGTTCACCTCAAGCTCAGCTCATGACGACTTCGGTTGGCATAGCTCTTGCGACGTGATTGTGCTTCCTTCAATCGGTTTCTAATCGCGTCGACTTGTTCTTGTGCCTCTCGGATGATAGCCGGTCGAAAGAATTGACTTTTGCTAACCTCGGACCAGAATAGAGGTGTCCTACACTTTCTCCCGTAAAGTGCTTCTAACGGTGACATTTGGAGGATTGACTATAGCTGTTGTTGTAGGAGAACTTGGCGAATGCCAGGCAATTCTCCTAGTTTGCGCCATAAGACAAAACACAAGCTCTCAACATGTCTTCTTAATGAAGTTTTAACATATAGAAGCATTGGAATATCATTTCTGAATAGTAGTATGTCATCCACATACAATATTAGAAACACAAGTTTGCTCCCACTAACCTTCTTGTAAACACAAGGTTCTTCTTCATTCTTGATGAAGTCAAACCCTTTGACTACTTCATCAAAATGAATGTTCCAACTCCGAGATGCTTGCTTCAATCCATAGGTGGATTTCTTAAGCTTGCATACCTTTCTAGCTTCCTTTGGATCGACAAATCCCTCAAGTCGTGTCATGTACACATCCTTACTTAGGTTTCCATTTAGGAAAGCCGTTTTGATATCCATTTGCCTTATCTCATAATCAAAATATGCAACAATAGCTAGAATGATCCAGATAGACTTAAGCATAGCGACTGGCAAGAAGGTTTCATCATAATCAACACCTTGAATTTGTTTGAAACCCTTTGCGATCAGTCGTGCCTTATGAATGTGAACATTTCCATCCATATCTATATTTTTCTTAAAAATCCATTTGCACTCAATGGTTTTGACACCATCAGGTGCATTAACCAAGTTTCAAACTTGATTGTCATACATGGATTTTATCTCGGATCTCATGACTTCAAGCCATGACTCAGAGTCTGGGTCCACCATCGTTTCCTCATAAGTTTTAGGCTCATCATTATTAAATAATAAAACATCGTGCCCATACCTTTTAGGCATTTGACGTGGCCTTTTAGATATACGTGGGGTTGATGCTTCATCTACAGGTTTTACAACATTTTGTTCATCCTGTAGAAGTTCAGTAGGAGTTGAAATATTTTTAGATGTTTCTCAAATTTCTTTGAGTTGCACCTTGCTCCCACTAACTCCTTTGGAAAGAAACAGTTTCTCCAAAAAGACATCATTTCGGGCAACAAACACTTTGTTATCAACCCGATTATAAAAATAATATCCTTTAGTTTCCTTAGGATACCCTACAAAGAAGCACTTATCGGACTTAGGTGTGAGTTTATCAGACGTCAAACGTTTGACATATGCCTCACAACACCATACCCTGAGAAAAGACAATCCAGGACTCTTCCTGGTCCATATCTCATATGGTGTCGTTTCTATAGTTTTTGATGGAACCCTATTTAAAGTGAAAGCCGTTGTTTCTAGAGCGTATCCCCATAATTGCAATAGAAGATCAGATTGGCTCATCATTGACCGAACCATGTCCAACAATCTTCGGTTCCGTCGTTCAGACACTCTATTCCATTGAGGCGTTCTTGGCGGAGTAAGTTGTAGAACAATTCCACATTCCTTTAGATGATCACCAAACTCATGGCTTAAATATTCACCTCCACGATCTAATCGTAAATATTTAATTGTCTTGCCAAGTTGATTATGTACCTCATTATGAAATTCCTTGAACTTTTCAAATGATTCAGACTTATGCCTCATTAAGTAGATGTAATCATATCTACTAAAGTCATTAGTAAAAGTTATGAAGTACTGAAAACCACCTCTGGCCAAAATGCTCATTGATCCATATACATCCGTATGTACAAGGGCCAATAAGTCACTTGCCCTCTCACCTCTAGTCGGGAAAGGTGCCTTCGTGATCTTGCCAAGTAAACAAGATTCACATGTTTCAAATGATTCAAAATCAAATGAGTTTAGAAGACCATCTTTATGGAGTTTCATCATGCGCTTCTCGTTTATATGACCTAGACGACAATGCCAAATAAAAGTGGGATTCAAATCATTAGGTCGAAGTCTCTTAGCATTAATGTTATAGATGGGCTCATCCTCAAGATTCAAAACATACAATCCATTCACTAATGGAGCGTGGTCATAAAGCATATCTTCAAAATAAATTGAACAACAACTGTTCTTTTATTCTAAATTCATAACCTTCTGCTCCTAAATATGAAGCAGAAATAATGTTTTTGCTTAAGGCAAGAACATAATAACAATTATTTAATTCCATAACTAATCCTGAGGGTAAAGCTATTGGTAAAGTGTCAATAACTAATGCAGCAACTTTTGCTCCATTGCCCACGCGAAGATCAACATCTTCTCTTGCCAAAGTTCTACTCCTTATCAGTCCCTGCATCGAATTGTAAATATGAGCAACTGATCCGGTATCAAATACCCAAGAACATGTAGGAGAAGTGGCAAGATTAATTTGTATAACATTTATACCTGAACTGGAAGTCTTACTTCTTTTGTTCTTTTTCATCTCTACCAAGTACTTCTTACCATTTCTCTTCTAGTGCCTAGCCTCATGACAATGGTAGCATTCTATGTGTAACATCCCAAAATTATGTTACCAAAATAAAAATAAATAAAGATATTATTTTATTGGATTTTCTGATTGTCAAAGTTCTTTCTTGATTTTCTCGTAATTTATTATGAGTTTTCTATTAAAATAAAAGAAAAATTAATTATTTGATTTCTTAGTTTTAAAGTCAAAAGAAAATTTATGGAATTTTCTAAGTTTTTATTGGATTTAAAGTGAAAAGTAAAATTTTAATTAATTTCTGGAATTTTAAAAGCTTTTCCTAATTATTTTAAAGCCAAAATAAATTATGTGCAAAAACTATTAACATCTATAAGTTGAAATTATTTTTATTAAGTTCAAAATAATTCTAGGAATTTTTGTGATTTTTTTCTAGAATTTTTGGACTCTATTTGCTATCTTCTAAAATTGTATTTATTTATTGCTTAAATCTGAATTTCGAACTTAAAAAAAAAAAAAAAATTATTCTATTCACGTGTAGGCGGGTTCCCACTGGGTCACCCATCCCCTATTTGCTCCCAGGCCATGCACGCTTAATGTGCAGAGCATACGCATGTGGCTGCTACCACCTTGCCTCTTTAGCTTTCAATCAATATATGTACCTTCCTATTTCCCTTGTGTTGCTTCTCTCCCCTCCTTTCTTCTTCAACAAACCGAATCGTTTTCCTTGCTGGGCAGCAACACCCGCACAGTGCCGATGCCATTAGAGCCATCTAAAGCTTTTCAAACCAGCGATTTCCTCCCAAAATCTTCGTGCAATCTATTGCATTTAATCCCCCACATCATGCCTCCCCCATTTCGGCCATTCCCTTCAATCACGAGCGCCCGTTTCGCCGGACCCACGCCATCACCAGCTGTGACACATGCACGCTGATTCTCCCTCCTCGGTCCCCCTCCAGCCCTATAAATAGGAGCCCGATGAGCCCCTCCCTTCACTCATCCCTTCCCCCTCAATCACTCCTCCTCCCTTGCTCCCTATTCCCCGCAACTGGCATTTCTTCGTCGCCAGCCGTACTCACCTCTGCCGCCTCTAGCGCTGCCTCCGATGGGTCTCCGCCACCCTCGTCACCACAGCCGGCTTCACACGACCGTGCTCTATGCGGTGCTCCCCTCCCCTCGCCGGCATCATCGTCAGAGCGCCGCCTGTTGGCCCAGACTCTCTCAAACACACGTTTTCACGGTGGACTCACACACAAGCACGATGATTGGTTTGCCGGAGTTGGAAATGAGATGGTGGAGCTAATAACCAAGCTGAACACAACACGGAGGCACAAAATTGTGATGCTAACCGTGATACCAATTGTTGGCCCAGACTCTCTCAAACACACGCTTTCACGGTGGACTCACACACAAGCACAGTGATTGGTTTGCCAGAGTTGGAAATGAGATGGCGGAGCTAATAACCAAGCTGAACACAACACGGAGGCACAAGATTGTGGTACTAACTGCTCACACCTTTTCTGTGTTTTCTTTGTTATTTGCCGCACCCAAACAAATTGTTTACATGGAATATATAGACACACACGCTCAATCACCTCGTTCCGCTGCGCACGCCATGCTTCCGGAGGAGACGCAGCCCACCTGCCTAACTACATGCACCTAAAAGTACGGCACGACTAACCAACATGACCAATTCTTTTGCTTGACCACTAATCAACTAACAAACGTGCAAACTAACTAGCCAACAATGTGCACATGCACATGCAGCTACACACTGAACTCAACAGATGTGCAGGACTCCAACTAAAACACATGCAAGTAAATACTAATCAAGATTAGTGTCTAACATTTCCCCCCTAATCTTGATTTGCCATGTTCCACACCTCATCAAAGCAATGCTGGTTCGTCGTCAGCATCCGCCTCAATGAGATGCGCCTCCACTTTCTCCCTCTTGTTGGGCTTCCGGCATTCTGAAGCAAAGTGTCCATAATCGTTACAATTAAAACACCTTACTTTTTCCTTGTCAACACGTCGGTGCCAATGGCCGCCGTAGCCACTAAAGCCACCTGAGGAGCCTTCACCTTCATGCTTCGACGATCGGGCCTCCCACTCTGCACGCGTCAGGAGCAAGTGCTCCTCGTCTCCATCACTGTTGTTGTAGCGACGCTCCCCCTCTTCATGCGTCTTCAAGCGCACGATTAGCTCTTCGGTCGACATATTTTTTATGTCGCCGAATTGCTCAATCGTGCTGACGACAAGAAAGAATTTCTTGGGCACAGCACAAAGAAACTTCCGCACAATGTAGGCCTCTTCCATCTTGTCGCCTAAACCTTGTATCTTGCTGACGATTGTCGTCAACCTCATTGCGAAGTCATCAATCTGTTCGGTGTCCCTCATGCGCAAGTTATCAAACTCGCTTTTGAGGTTTTGTACACGCGCTTCCTTGACACGATCGGCACCAAGATGCATCGTCTTCAAGGTGTTCCAGGCTTCCTTTGCGGTCTCCTTCTCCGCTAGGAGCAGCAGCATGTCTTCTGGCACCACGAGGAAGATTGCCGCGAGTGCCATTTGATCTTGCCTCTCGTTCACCTCCTCATCCACGATTGTGTTCCACACGCCCTGAGCGCGCATGAACACCTTCATCTTCACAGCCCAAGTCGTGTAGTTGCTCCTCGTGAGCATGGGATATGGGAGGGAGATGCTGCCCTCACGCGCCGACGCCTTCGGCACGCTCCCATCGCTGATCTTCAGAACGTCCCCTTCGCCGGTGACATTTCTCGGTGAGCTCGGACGCGACATGGATTAGTGTCTAACACCCCTACCACCGTGCGCCTCCATGGCCGCCGCCGCCGCCATCGACCACCGCCCGCTGTGCCGCCACCTCCTACGGCTTCGCCTCGAGGTAAGAGACCCATCTTCCCTATCGCTGGCCACCCTCCCCTTTTCCTTCACCGCCGGCCACCATTTTTTTCTTTTCCTCCTTGCTTCTGTTCTTCTCGGCTGGAACACAATGCCTTGTAGCACATTTATCTAGTCTACCTCCTCATTTGTACATACACATTTTATAGATTCCAAAATTTCGTTCTCTCACATGCAAACACCAAATGTATTGATTCCTTCTCCTAAATTCATCTACTATTTTTAGTATTTATTTCATAATTTTTAGATTTTATTTTATTTCTGTTAATTATTCAGTCCATTTTGCGGGTCATCGTCGCCGCCAGTCGACCGTGCGCGTTCCACCCCAACCAAGGAGAGCATTGTGTTCTCCACGGTTTCCTCTTCATTTTGCCGAAAACCTCACCCACTAAATCCTCTCTGTTTGCCCAGAACGCCGATGTTCGCTCGCCGAAGGTCTTCTTCGTCGGACTGCGTCGCCATCGAAGATCATCTGGCCGAGCCGTCGACACCGTTGAGTTCGCCTCGACGCATTCAACATCGTGCTTTCATCGCCATCGCCATGGCCCTAAAGCTCTTTCCTTGTTCCCAATCAATCCGAAACCATAATTTCTACATGAATAATGAATTTTTCGGAATTCTATTATTTCATATGATTTTCAACCTTCCTAGGGTTCGTTCTCCTTCATACGAACACCAATTCCGTCGATTCAAATTCCTAAATTCATATAAAGTTGATATCTTCCTAGTAGTATTTATTTGATAATTTTTGGATTTTATTTGGATTTTATTTGAACGTTATTTGAATTTGGATCGTTTACGTTTATAGATTTCGACGACTTCGGACAACCGGATTTCGACGCCGTTCGAGAACATCGTTTAATCAAGCAAGGCAAGTTACATCTTTGATCATGTTTGATTCCATTATTTCAAATTATTTAAATTCTGTTTTAAATTATTACTGCATGCTTATTTCTATTCATTGTAATTTAAATACATGTTTTAAATTGTAGTTATGGCTAAATCCTTTGTACTACCAATGTTGACATTAAATATTCATACTTGTTACCTTAGATGAAAATCTAGTTTATGCAATAGTATGAACTAGAACACTTTGGAAAAATATATGCTTAGCCATGGTTAGACCCAAAATTATTTCAATTTGGGAATTTTCAGCCAAAAATCAAATGTTGTTTAAAATGTATCCATAGCATCGGTGTGCCATGGAAGTTTGCAAATGGTTTTGGAAAATAAAATCAAATTGAAAAACTGGTTTGGACTTGGGTGAACTGGATAGTTGGTGGGTGCAAGTTTATGCACGGGCTCAATGCAGTGAATGGTTGAGGCCCAGGGATTGTTTTGGAAGTCGCCCAGTCAATTAAGGACCGGCTCATGAGTCATGGATTGTTAAACCAAAATCGTACTACCACATGTCTCGAATGGGCGGGACCTGGCTAACTAATTTGCAATGTTTCAATGTGGTTGTGTCATCCGGTTGTGTGGGTGTCGTGAAGACTTATTGTTAATACTCACATGGCGCAAGAGGGGGTTATCGTTTGGTGCGAAGCCTACAATAGCAAAACCTTAGCGGGCATAACTACTTTGGGATGGCGTATTGTGAAGGCCTTGTGATAATCACTTAGTCGCACACCTACGGAAGTGTGTGAGCAGACATTAAAAGTTGATTATCTCTTGTGGGTAAAGCCGTACAACCTCTACAGAGTGTCAATCTATTTGAATAGCCGTGTCCATGGTCATGGACATGCTGAGCAAAGCCTTTCACGGATTAGACTTTGGTTTTATTTTCAAAAGGTTTTCGTAAAACAGTTTTTGGCATGGATGGGTGTCCATGAGGAAAAGTTATGGGTGGAAGCCCCAGGTTGGTGCCCGCGTTTATGTTGGTGTTAGGTTGGTGCCTACACTAGCTTTATTAATTCAGCTAAAACTCAATTTTAGTTATTGTCAAATTTAGGCTTTTGAACTTAGTATTGTATTTAAATGGTCAAAAATTGCTTTTGCACAAATAACCCTATAAGCCATCCTTTGTTACATCCATACATGCATTAACTCTGTTATTAGGTGTAACTTGCGAGCACGGTAGTTGTGCTCATACTTGCTTTATGCAAATAAATTTCAGAAGAGAAGAACTTCGCTAACGGTGTGGATCTTGACGACTAGACTGCTACCCTAGTCGATTGCCTATGGCAGATCAGCTAGACTCCACTATTTCTTCGTCTTCCGTTATGTTCTTTATTATTGGCTTGTAAGCCTCTTTTGTAATAAACTCTGTTGATTATTAATAAAATTGTGTGATTTGTGGATGTTACCATATCTGTTTACTGTGTGAACTAGCTACTGATCATAGGATTAGTTCAGAAATGCACAGAGGATTTGGAGTGTTAATCCCAGGTCTGACACTATGTTAGGCTTAGGACCCAACTTAAGCTTCTTAAACTTAGCCTTGAGACTCTCGATCTCATCTTGAGTCTTTTCTTTGCCCTTTCCCTTTCCCGACTTACCCTTCTACTTGAAGCTAGTAGTCTTTTGAACCATCATCACATGATTGGAGCTTTTCTTGATGCTCTCCTTAGCACCTTTAAGCGTGCCATGCAACTCGGTCATTGACTTCTTGTGACACCCTGATTTTCAGAGCCTTTTTGAAAAAAAATTCAAAATAAAAAGAACCATTTTGTTTCGATGAGAATTCAAAGCTTAACTTGAGATTTTCAGAATTTGGGTGTTTAAAATGATTAAACCGAACTTCAACTAACCCTTTTGTTTAGTTCTTTTGGTGTTACTTGAGCTCTCCGAGCTATCCTTCCTTTCTCTGTTAGTTCGCCTCCTCTTAAGCTCAGCCTTTTCTTTCCCGACCTCCCTCTTGTTTAACCTTGTCAGATCTCCCCTCGCATTGTGCTTGGATTCCTTTATTTCAGACCATATCTTTGTTGGCTCGAATCTCCTTGGTTTAGACCTCCTTAGGTCTAAAACTCCTTTCTAGTTCCTCTTCGGTTTTGACCTCTCCTTCGGGTCACAACTACCCTTGAGATGCCCTAAGCTCAGGTTTGTGTTTCAAATATCTTTGATCTCTGAAATCTAAATTTTGGTATTTAACTCCCCTTCTGGACCTCTCTTGTTGGGCATTCCATCATGCCCAGATCTCCCTCTTCTTTGGGCCATCCTTGGAGCCCAGATCCTCTGTGTCTGGAACTCTCTTGCTAGTCTAGACCTCTTGTGTATCAAGACTACCCTTGTATTTGGACTACCTCTTTGTTGGTTTGAACCTCTTGTGGTTTAGACCTCCTTCTTTACTGGACATTTCTTTTATGTCCGCACTCTCCTTGCTTGTATGCTCCTTTATGCGAGACCTCTCTCGTGTTCGCTCGACCTCCTTGGGTCCCCTTGAACTTTCCTCTTGTTCATATAGACCTTCTATGCCCATCTAAACTTTTCGTGTATTCCTAATGACCTCCTTGGCCCTTCATCCTGGTAGTCAGGACCTCCCCGAGTTCATCCTAACCGCCCAGACCTCCTCTGGACCACTTCCCGTGGATCTCCTCTGTTGGGTTCCTCCCCCTAAGAAACCCCTCCGTTCCGGTCTTCTGTCGTCTGGATCTAATGGTCCAGATCTCACCTTCGCTTGGATCCAAAGGTCCAGACCTCCTTTGTGTTGTCCTCCCCTGGTCCAGACCTCCTTGGGTCTAGACCTCCCAAACGCTTGGACCTCCCTGGGACCAATTCTCCCTCTCGGGTCTTCTCTGGCTTGCAACCTCCCCAAGCCTGTACCACCCTTATATGTGCACCTGAGCTCCATTGGAATCCTGTGTAGCTTTTCGTGTTTTCTTGGACGTCCTTCGTTGATTGTAGCCTTGAAACCTTCTCTGGAGGTCCCCTTCAGTATCAGCCCGGTAGTACCACCCACACCATGCGGTACTACCACTTCTGCAGACCTCCCCTTACCTTTATTGGACCTCTCCATGTCCTTCAGGACCTTTCCATGTCCTCTAGGACCTCCCCTTACCTTTATTGGACCTCTCTGCGTCCTTCAGGACCTCTCCATGTCCTCTAGGACCTCCCCTTACCTCTATTGGACCTCCTTGTGTCCCACCGGACCTCCCTAGGTCCTCCAGGACCTCCTCCTTGCCTATTTGCATCACTATTGATTGTGAGTTGTCTGATTTGCATTGGACGGCTTGATCCTGGTGAGACGTCCGGATGGTCCGAACGTCCCACCTCCTCTGAGCCCTTAGATCTTCATTGGATGGTCCGATTTGCTGTGGCGTTCGGGCGGTCCGAACGTCCCAACCATTTTGGACCACCCGATTTAGTTCTAAGGCTGAGATCCAGCGCTAGCTCTGTTTGTCCGAACATCCCACCTTCTCTGAGCCTTTGGATCTTCATTGGACGGTCCAATTTGTTGTGGCGTTCGGGCAGCCCGAACTTCCCAACCATTTTGGACGGTCCGATCGAAATCCAGCAGCCCAGACCTCCTCCTTGTAAATCTGGACCGTTAAGACCTCCCCCTTGGAGATCTTAACCGTCCAGACCTCCTCCTTGTACATCTGGCCGTCGAAACCTCCCCTTTGGAGATCTTGGCCGTCCAGACCTCCCTTTTTGGGTAGATCCGATCGTAAGGACATCCCCTTGGAAATCCTAACCGTTCAGACCTCCCCTAGATTTGATCCCACGGCTCTAGACCTCCCTTGCGGGCGAGGTTCTCCTTTTACCTTTGCAGACCTCCCTATTTGTAATCGATCTTGGCCGTTTGGACCTCCCCTTTGGAGATCCAACCGTCAAGACCTTCCTTGCGGGTGAGGACATCCTTCCAGCTCTTGCAGACCTCCTCTGGTGTGTTTAATCTTGGCCGTTTGGACCCCCCCCTTTGGAGATCCAACCGTCAGGACCTCCCCAGTGGGTGAGGATCTCCCCTTGATTCACTACAAGACCTCCTTTAGGCCATTGCAGGACCTCTGCGGGTTTTGGCTACCCCCACTGGGCAGTCACACCCAGTTTTCTTTACTTTTGACTGAGTCTTTGGGCAAGAAAGTCTCCACAGCATTTAATGCATGTTGTATCACATTAAATGCCCTCACCTTTGCAGTACTCATGTTATACCAATTGTCACATTCCTTGCCTACTCCCATTGTCCTATTTACCAACTCTTGTTGACCCTATCCTGGGTCATGTACCTTGACTCCAGCTATATATAGTCGGGGTAGCCCTCCTTTCTCACTTTCTTCTCCATTTCTTCTCTGTGTCTCAACCAAGTCTGCCTTAAAACTCCTCCAACAAGTTTTGGGACCTCCTCTCTCCAGCTCCAGGACCTCTCCACCGAGCTCCTCGGACCTCCTCTTGACCTCCCATCCTCTCTGTTGGTTTTGTATCTAAGTTTATTTGGAGTCCTTTGGAATCTTGTTTGAACTTTATTTGAGTTATTTGGCTTTCACGTGTAGATTGTCAAGACCGTGGGGAGCCCGAGTTCAGTGAGGGAGAGGGAGCAGCTCAAGACTTTGAGCAAGGCAAGTTACACTCTTGATCATGTTGCACCCAATACTTCAAATTACTTATGTCGTTTTCAAAGTTGTATGCATGCTTAATTCACTAAGATATTTCAATGCCTACCTTTAAATTCATAGTTATGCCTACTGCTTGGTATGACCTCTATCCATGTTGAATCAACCCCATTGTCACCCTAGATAAAATCTGGTTCTTGCAATAGTGAGGATCCGTAGCTCTTGAAAAATGAAATGCTTAGTAATGCTTAGACCAAAATCTTGATTTGGGAGTTTTGACCAAAATATCGCTTAATCAAATAATTTGAGCTATGGCATTGGTGTGCCATGGAGATTTCGGCCATGACATTGGTGTGTCATGAATGTTTTAGTTATGGCCATGGCATTGGTGTGCCATGGAGAATTGAAAAGCAAAGTAAATGAAAAATAGTTTTGACTTGGGCGAAGCTGGTTGTTCGGTTGGTGCATGTCTATGCACGGGGGGTCGTGTGATCCGAGACCGGTCTTTGAGACACCACTTGGTAAGCCTATAATGGGCTATGCCAAAATTGTGCAACCACATGTCTCTAGTGTGGGGCGTGGGACCTAGCTAACTAATTTGCAAAGCTCTATCGTGGTTCAGCCTGCGGACACGGTGGGTTTGTCATGTTATGACAAGTTGTAGTCCCACCTAGCATAAGAAGGGGCACCCCATTAACCCGGCGGATTTCTATCCAAAGGGGGGGATCTGCGAAACTTTAATGGGGGTGGACTGCGGTGAAGCAATGCATTGTAAAGGCCTTGTCATGTGCTCTAGACCTCTCACCAAAGGAAGTGTGAGGTGGTATCGACGGATGCCAAGCAAACTAGAGAAATTCATGTCATGTGGGTAAAGTGTACAACCTCTGCAGAGTGTAAACCTATTCGAATAGCTGTGTCCACGGTCATGGACGTGCTGGCAATGTCACTCAAAGTTAGCTCTTGGTGTTGGTTTTCAAAAGATTATGAAATTGGCTTTAGTGGTTTAACCAAATTGGGTTTGGGCGGGAAGCCATGTGCAGGAGGGTATCCTTCACCATTTCAATGATGAATGCTATCCAACTGAAAATAGATTTGCAAAAATGAATTTTATCTATTGTAACCTGCCTTGAAACTTAATACTTGTATTTGAAATAAAATTGGCTTTATGCAAATCAACCCTAATATGCTTTCCATTGATGTATCCTTATGCATGTCATTCTGTTAATTGACGGGTGTAACTTGCGAGCACGGTTGTTGTGCTCACTCTTGCTTGATTCATGAATTGAGCAGATGAAGACTCCTATGATGATGAAGATGATCAACTCAATTAGACCGCGCCCTCCAGCCAGTCACCTGTGGTGTAATGGGTGGACCATGTCTTTTGGTTTTTCACTGCGTTTGTGTGCTCTCTGTTGCAGGAGCTTGTAAGCAACCTTTGTAATCAAACCTCCTTTTGTTGTTAATAGAGTTGTGTGGATGTTTTGCTGTCACCTGCTTGCTGTGAGAACTGGTCGATGATCCTTGGGGACCAGTTTGGATCGCAGTGGATTTCAGGCTCATCCTCAAGCCTCACGACCTCCTCGGGATGGCTCCTTTCGGACCTCCCCGAGTAGCGCGTAGAGTTTGAGGAGGTCTGAGGTCCAACGACCTCCTTAGGGTCGGGACCCCAGACCTCCGAGTTGTTCTATCGAACCTCTCGGGAGGTCTGGAGGTCCATCCGGGATGCCCTCTCAGGACGTCCTGGGAAGTCCTTTACGGACCTCCTAGGAGGTCCTGAGGGACCTCTCGGGACGTCCTGGGGGTTCCTTTTTGGACCTCCCAGGAGGTCCTGAGGGTCCTCCCGGGTGTGCCTTGGGCCGGGTCGTGACAGGTGGTATCAGAGCATCTTGACTGCAGGACGCAGCCTAATAGAATGGCCGTTAGAAAGAGTTCAAAATGTGTTTTAATAAACCAGAGAAACAAATTATTCTCTCCTTACCTGAGTCATCTATCTATTCTTATCCCCTCTTCTGTGTCTTATCTCGCCTTATCACCTCCTTATCTTTTTGCTTGCCTCAACGTTTTATAAAATTAAATGGATCCTCTTTCCTCTAGAAGATTCTATAGGGCCAAACCCATTGAGTTATTAGCACTGGAAGCCTCGGGAAGACTGGTATTGGCGATTCAAGATCCCGGCATTCCAGTCTCTTAGGAGCTATGTTTGTTAAATCACCGGTGCATTTGTAAAACTAGCTAGGTAGCTTTAGAGAAGCCTTGGAAAAATCCATTTTTGTGAATCAAGAATTTTTGAAGTTTAACTATAAGAAGATTTGTTGGATTATGAGGTTTGATTGAGAATCTGCCTTGTTGCAAATGGACTATAGAAGGGTAAGTTGGAGGATTGTTGAGATCGTGCTCGTAGAAATGATCTGTGAAGGAAAGTTTCTAGAGGTTATGAAGGAGATGGAAACTTGAGATATTGGTTTGATTATTGGAATAAATTGAATACCCTAGAATCTGGAATAGATTATAATGCTAATTGGAAGTTTACACTAAATCAGTGGACTGCGTTGAATCCAATGGAGTTTGATCAAATACAAGGACTAGGTTTTAAGGGAGTCTTGGTTAGGTTTTGATAAATGTCTTGACCAGATCATGGATTCGTGTGATCTAGGATATAGGATTATGAAATACTGATTCGATCATTTAGATAAATTGGATTGCCCTTAGATCTAGAATAGATTGTTTTGTCTATTGGAAGCTCGAATCGAATATGTGGATTATATTGAGACTAATTGGACATAATCGAATGGAGGAATTAGATTTGAAAAGAATCTAGATTGGATTACCAGGACAAATCTTGACTCAGACCTTGGATTTATGTAGTTGGTGGGAATTGGAGGATACGCATGAGGGATACCTTGTTGATTTTTTTTTTATGAATCAAAACCTCTACTGGATAAATGGTGATGAAATGATTTGGAGAATCGAATGCGAACTGATGGATTACTAGAAGTCTTTTGGGAAATTAGGTTATAAAGATTTGCGGGTTTCGTACTCCTAGTCAATTATGAACTTGATTAAATGATTGAATCTTTCAATTGGATGATTCCAAGATAAGCAGATTAGTGGATCTTGCAATTATGAGCTTAGAACCTAGCAGGACCAGAAGGCACACTCTTGGCTCCCGGCTAGTGCCCAGCCATTGGTTATGACAAATAGCTCCTCAAGATAGAGCGGGAGGAAGACAGAAGCCTCGCTGTCTCTATTTTTCAAGGACAACCTGCACGGTTTATTGAAGACTAAGGATCGAAGAGCATGTTGTCAGCCCAACCCCATAGTTTTAACTGCTAGACCCCTTTTGAGAATTGTGCCCTATGCTAGGGTAGTGTGCTGATCGTTAGAACGTTGACCGTTGTTGACTCTTTCGAGCAAGTTTTAATTGGATCTTTATTGGGTTTCTTTGTTTGCTCTATCTCTTTCCCTCCCCGCCTTTTGACTCTTACCTATCCTTGGTCTCTGGCCTAACTCTCTGGAACACCTAGCGAGAATGGTGAAGTCCCATCACTCTAAAGATGGAAGCCGATGCCCCTCGTAATGTCGAAGATCAAGAGAACCAAGGTCCGCAAACAGAGGTCCTCCAAATTTGAATCAATTCTTTGGTCTCCCAAACTCGGTGATGCAATGTTAATACAACAATTGATGGCAACAATGCTTCCTCGCCTCTCTGTTACAAAGACTGAAGAGCGCCCTCAGAGGATTAATCGAGGACAAGCCACTAGAAGTCCCCCATAATGAAGCCGTGAGTTGCCCTCTTCACGAAGGCCACCACCCATGGAAGTTTGTGCCTTGTTATCGATGTGGTGATCAAGGACACTTTGCCTATGGATGTCCCCTAAAGGGAAGCGAGCAGAAATTCTCTGTGCTAGGCGTGGCCGCTGGGCACTATTTTATCAAGTGTTCGAGTAAGAAAAGAGACCCTATATCAAGTCTGCTATTACTGTGGCGAGGAAGGGCACTTTGTCAAGCGCTGCCCCGTGCAAGCAAACTCGGCACCTCGGGCCACTTTAGCACTGAAAAACAGATATGGAGAACTAGGGGCAGCACCTCACGTAGCAATTAACCGCTCCATCTGTGAAGGCAAGGATCGTGTAAAGACCCTATCAAACCCTACATCCCAACAGCATTGTGAAGGCTGTCAAGCCACCCACGTCCAAGCTGAGAAAGTAGGGACCACAGTTTCACCTATCAGGTCGTCCCAAATATCGAAGACACGAGTTCAAAGAAAACCAACCCCAAGTCGCTTCCACCTTTTAACCTCTTGTCGACAGCAGAACAGTGGTCACAAAAGGGAAATGGAAGATCAAATGCAAGACACTGTGAAGGTCTCTAAGACTTGTGTGACGGTTGCATCAAGCCTCCGGAACAAGGTGCCAAAGGTCAGGGTCCAGAGCTCCCATTGCTGGGATAGACGTCATCGCGCCAATAGAAATATATGCAAAAATTCAGCACTATATTTATGTAAGATCTTCTATTAAACACTTTAATAAAAGATACTCCCACTATATGTTCTAAACCGTGTTTCCCTCTAACATCATATAGTGAGATCAAGATCCTAATATCATTAAGTCCTAGTGAGCTTTGGCACGACTGCTAGAAACCTAGTGAATTAGATAAGCAATCTCTTGCTAATCATATCACATATGACTCTTGTTTGTTGGGTGGCATCTCTATGCCCCGGCAACAACACCATGCCCCAAGGCCCAAAACTATTTTGATAGCCTTGTCAAGTTAAACCAACACTATGCATGTGGGTGTCCGACATCCACCCCATCTTATTAAGATAATTAACGGCACCCTACTTTGGTAGATGCACCAATTAACGATCAAAATCGTGATAGGCATAGGGATTGGAAAGGCATAAATTTACTTAATTTTTCTTGAGGGATACTACGCTATCATGTTAAAACATCTAATGATAAAAAATGATCAAATAGCATAACAGGAATAAACACAAACATTCACAGATAATCATATTAAATTGTGAAATAGTATGACCCTTATTATGACGATCTTCATCATCATGCTTCCTGTCCTCCGACCACCATGCTTGAAAACTCCAACCGCATTCATCTACTAAGAAATTACTCCTAAAAGCTAGTAATGAATTACATATGAATTAATCAAGCATCACATGTCGGTACGCAGACCGTTATACAATAATATGTAGCTCGATAGCTATCTCACAGCATGACACGTGGGCCATGAAAATCCATTCATGCATCACATACACAATGGGACATACTATTCACATCAATCCCTGCAAAAACGAGTTATGCATAGAATCCAATTCTATCGGGCGACATGAACACATACTACCTATAACGCACAGTACGATTACCTAGCACAGGGGTCCCGCTAGTTGGTTAGCAGGCGGGGTTTGAAGGGGCAGCGCCCTTAGAAATTTTTTCCAAGACATGAATCTTATTCACATAACCGAGCCTTGGAAATCATCGGATTAATCATATTAACCCTATTCTGAACCAATCTGATTATTGCCTTGATACGACCACACACTGTGGCATACTCCGACGGCGGAACTCCGACCGGTAGGAGTATTATGCAGTGTGGTCATGAACAAGTGCAATAAACCATCTGGTCCTTTTAGCTTATACCTCCACGTAAACACATCTACTACTACTGAAAATCGATCGATCTTATCGACTAGTGCTTAGATTGTTCCATCGACATGAACTGATCTAGGTTACCAGACCCGACCAGTAATAGATCCAATCTACTATTGTCACATATTAAGTATATGCAACCAGTCTAAATCAAAAACTACACAGGATGACTCTAATATCATTGAAGGAATACTAGTAGGCTACGCTAGCAGGAAATTCAAAAATTCCACCACGTAAACTAGAAAGCCATGCAAGTAGAAGATCACAGATCATTACCACCAGACGTGCAGCACAATGGAAGTAGAGTTGGAGTAGTCTGATCCAACGTATAGTGTATCAATGTAGTGGTCGCAGTCGATCGCCCAACGTAATCGATCGTCCAATGTAGTTGATCGTAAAATGTAGTCGATCGCCCTCGGTTCCGATCGTCTCCTCCAGCAACCAATCGCGTTCCTCACCAAGGTCATGGATCGTCTTCAAGCGCAACAGTAACCGCAGTAGCGCCTCTACGATATACACATGTCTAGGGATGGAACACCGTACGCCGGTGTGCTAGCACCAAATCGCACGGTAGGGCTCTCTCGAGAAGATGGCGGCTAGAGATTCGGTGGAGCAACTCACATCAACTCGTATATCCCCCAACAGCCTCATGCATCTCCTTATACGAGACCCATGACGGATCCTATCCAAACACGTTTGTTCCAACCCTTTAAGAGTGTGACCCTTTTGGTTCATGTGTAATCAGTTGTGACTCAAAAACCGTTTCCGACCACGAGTTGTTAGCGATTCCTAGCAGGACATAACGATTCTCAAATACACACAAATTATATCAGATGAACCTTAATGCAATATGATCTACAACCAGGTCATTATCACTAACGACCAGCTCGTATCTCTATATGACTTATTCATATTTAGTCTCAACCAGTTCGCAACTCCTTACGAGCAGGTTTCGACCACTTAGTGATTATGTTCGACCTGTCTACGACCAACTCGTATCTCTGTATGACTAGTCCGTATCTGATCGAACTTAATGACCTTCTCGTGCATTCTCCCTTTGCCTCACGATATCTGGTTAAACTCCAGGTGAAATATTATGTCATCCATGGATAGTTCAATACTTTCTCGATCGAGTGTCAGATAACTTCATGTGGTCGAACTCTTCGACCACCAGTGGCATTGCCATGCAATTTCTTTATCCGACCACATTGAGGGGCCCAGAGATATCTCTCCTGTTATGTTAGGAGGGGCAAATCCCATATCCGACCAGTCACATTCCTCCGCATGTTTCATAGCATACCTAAAAGCTACCTTTATAACTACCAAGTTATGAGTAGTGTTTGGCAACGTGACGAGGATTGTTGACTAGTCAATTATTCGAGTATATATTTATTTGTTTATTTATAAATAAGCTAGGTTTTCTAATGGGCTCAAATTAGCTTTCTGGACCTAAGATCAATTAAGCGGTCAGAAGGTAGGCCTGAAAGTCTTTTCTTTGACCATTCTCAAGACCTCTTCTGGACGTCCAATTGGACCTCTTCTATAGGTTTCTTTGGACCTCTCCAGGACCACTCCAGGACTACTCCAAGACCTCTCCCCTACAGAGGCGGTCCTCGAAAGCGGTTACCCATGTGTGGTTAATGATAACTACAGGTAGAGAGAAGATATTGGTTGTTATATTCAGAGATATAACATTCATCACAAAGGGACGCAACGATTAACTTGAAGGGACACAACCATTGGCGCAAAGAGGCACCACTACAACAAGCTGCCAACGTTTTGTAGACTATAAGAACCCAGCTTAAGTGCCTTTGTAATCTAGACCCTAATCCACGTTTATTCACAATCATTCTTCCTGTAATCAGAGCATACCCTTTGCAATATACATCATTGTTTTGAGTCCTTTGGCGAATAGATAGCAATCTCCATTTTTTCTTTATATTCTTGTTTGTCCATTCTGTGACGAGAGTCCCAGACATCGACAGGTGGCATCGTCTGTAGAGATCGCCATCATCATCTTCGCTGACTCAGTTCCAGTAATGTGTCTCGTGCTTTGCTCATGAATCAAAACTTGCCTGTGTGGAGAGAAGAAAGCATCCTCGACATTTTCAACTACGATAACGACATAGAGGAAAACTTCGTCCTCGTATTCGGCAATGCGCATAGTTCCTCAGGGGCCATTACCGAGGCACCATCGACCGCCGAGTTCGTACCCGCTGGCTCTACGCCGACCATACCTTCGTCCACAAGCGTCACCGTGGACTATCCCGAGCGTGTCTTCCTTAGAGTAGGATATTCAGAAGGTTCCTGGGGCCCAATGTATCATGATGATCTTGCTAGCGGCCTCCACGTTGAAGGCCAGGAGAGAACATCTGGGAGAATCTTCTTTACACCCTACAATACAACTCGTCCTCTTCCTCAGAGGACGATGGCAAGTTCACCCCTTCTACCTATTCCGGCAGCCGTCAGGTCACCACCATCGGTGACAATCAACCCAATGTCACCAATGATCCCGAAACATCAGGACAACGCCAGGAGTGGGAAGAACGGGAATGCCTCCAACATGAGGAGGAGGCCCGACAAGTCGAGATACGTGCCGCCACACATGCGCACATCTCTCAGGTTCGCCACCACTACTATTGAGGCACCCCTGGCTCCTCAACGAGGGCGCCACAATAGGTGATGCATACACCACCACCATGGGCAACGATGGTAAGAGATCCAAATGCCTTATCAACCCCCACGCAGGAGGATTCCCCTACAGAGCGTGTTCGCTACTTAGCGAGCGCCATCGAATGCCCTCCGGAAGGATTAACTACAGAGCAAGGAGTGCAACTAATACGTGCTATCGCACAAGAGCTACATGACACCGTGGAGAATATCTCCACCCGATCGCATACTGCGCTTTCCCAAATGGACTCTCATTTATAAGGGTCCTCAATTGGGCGCCAAAGGCAAAGCCGAAATGACGGTGCTCCTGGGCATCACATTCAAGGCCAAGGTGAGCATGACACCTATTTTTCGGGATGTATTAGACATCCTAGATCTCCTGCTAGTCGTAATAATCATCGCAATGTATGACAATGTGTTGGACCTTATGCAGGTTGCAAAGCTTTTTCTCCCGGATTAAGAGAAGTTACCTAGCCAGAGAAGTTCAAACCAGGGAGTATGGAAACTTTTGACGGGACACAAAACCTGTCAGAGTTCCTCCAAGTCTACACTACCGACATTTAGGCTATTGGAGGTGATGATAAGGTAATGACTAATTATTTGCCCACAATTCTAAAGGGTTCTGCCAAGACCTGGTTGTTCAACCAGCCTAAGGGATCCATATATAACTTGGAGGTGCTTTGTAATGCATTGCAGAACAACTTCAAAAGTTTTTATGCAAAACCGGGGAAGGAGGATGATTTGCATCGGCTCCGCCAAACCCCCGACGAAAATTTACGACAGTTTATAAAGTGTTTCATAGAAGTCCGTAATACTATCCCAAATGTTTGTGATGACTTTGTGATTCAAGCTTTTAAACAGATTGTGATATATCGAAGGTTCACAGAAGACCTCAACACCAACCCGCCTAGGTCCATGTCAGAACTCTATGACATGGCCGATCAGTGCTCCGATGCCAATGAGGCAGTGGAGTGGAACCGAATGGTGGATAAGGGGACCACCCCTCCTCAGCCAGCACTCGAAGATGTTAAAGAAAAGGACATGGAGATGTCGTTTCAAAGGATGGATCACCACATCAATGTCATTTACGGGGGTTCAGCTGTCTACACCTCCAAGCAGCAATACAAGGTGGCATGGAGGGACGTCAACAACGTTGAGATCTCACCTGGTCGTCCAGAATACCCCAAATGGTCAAAGACCTCCCTAACCTTCACTAAGGAGGACGTCCCTAAAGGTATGTCTACTTCTCGTAAATTACCTTTAGTAGCTTCCCCTACCACAAGTAATTGCAGAGTAGGGAGAATATTAATAGATAGCGGTAGTTTTTTAGACCTGTTATTTATAAATACCTTAGATGAGATGAAAATTTCTCGTTCTAAGATTAAACCAATGACAAGTCCCTTCTATATGATAGTGCTAGGTATGTTTGTTACACCAATAGGGCAAGTAGTGTTACCAGCAATCTTCGGTACGGCTACTAATTTTTGAACCGAATTGATCACTATCGAAGTGGTTGATTTTGAGTCTGCCTATAATGCAATTTTGGAAAGACCAACTCTAATAAAGTTCATGGCAGCTACACACCACGCCTACCAGAAGATCAAGATCCCTGGGCCAAAGGGCATAATTGTGGTGTAAGGTGACCAGGCTGTCGCACTTTCATGTGATCATAAGTCGCTAGAACTTATCAATCAGTTACCTCTGAAAGATCTTACTTTAGAGGATAAAACAGGGAAGGCCACGAAAGTCAAGTCTACTCCTTAGCCCAATGAGCAGGTAAAGATAGTACCACTCAGCCCTGAAGACCAATCCAAGACAGTCCAGATTGGCGCAGGATTAAGTGAGAAATAGGAAGACGAGCTTCTCACCTTCCTCCAGGCCAACTCGGATGTCTTCGCGTGGAAGCTATCTGATATGCCCGGAGTCCCAAGGGAGGTGATTGAGCACAGGCTAGCCATTCAGTCTGAGAAAAAACCAGTCAAACAATTCTCATTGCACTATCAAGGAGAATTGCGCGAAGATGACGTCATTATGCTAGAAGAAAGACATGATCGAGCACTATCAAAATCGGCTGCCTATCTGCAAGTGCTGAGACGCTACTACAATCGAAGAGTTCGTCCAAGAACACTTCATGTGGGTGACCTAGTCTTGAGACGAATCCAAAACCAAGCCAACTTGAACAAGTTGTCCTCTAGATGGGAGGGTCCAAATACTATAGTCTCTGTCACTAGGCCAGGATCTGTTAGATTAGCCAGGGAGGATGGTCGTGTTCTATCTAATACATGGAACATTGAACATCTTCGCAAATTCTATGTGTAAGTATATTTTTTCCTATATCATATAAATGTACAATTCAATTTTCTTTTTTGCTGTCAGTATCATATTAATTTTTCGGCATAAATCTTTACTTATCATTTCATATACATGGTCACCATCTTTTCTGTTATTTACTTGAGTGCTAATGGTTGATCAATTTCGCTACTGGGTCATAGTGTCTTTACTTATCAAATGGTTATCGATATACATTCGGGAAATGACAACTTTCTGGGACCTCTTCTATAAGCCAATTATCATTGCATAAGAACCCAACAGTTTGACTTCATCTTCCTGAATACACACTGGTCTGGATCATTGATTTTGTGAAAGATATCCTGGTCCTAAAGCATTTGTTCGCCTGAAACACTTCTCCCATTGCCAGACAAAGTGTTCTAGGCGAGGGGCTAGACATAACAAAATATAAGGAATTCAACTTGCAAAAATAATTTAATTTGCAAAAGCAAGTCAACTTCTGACAAGTAATTACAATTATCATACACCAAATTCTTTCATCATTTCATACACTGAAAATGTATCATTACATTATTGTTGAACGCTTGAGCCAAGAGCACTTGAAGGAATGGCAGAAGCACTAGCTTCAATGTTTTTTATGATCTCCGCCACCACTTGTGTGATCTTGGCTTGAGCTATCATACCTGCTTCTTTTGTTTTGAACCTAGGCACAGGAACAAGCTTTTGGAGATCAACGGAGTCTCCGTAAAGAAGATCAATCTTTAATAACACTCAGTTTAAAGCTTAACCCATTGCTCTTATCAAAGATTGATATATAGTAGTCTTTATAGTAGGTATGTGTTTTTGAATGTATGCAATTTGAGTATAAATATCATTCCTAAGGTCGTCTAAGGTCGGTAACTCCTCTCGTAACCAAAATGACCTTAGACGACCTTAGCTGGGTGGTCTAGTCGACACACGCAGAAGATACAAGTTGCAACAAAGGCAAACTAAAACATAAACGAAATCCAAGAAAACTAGAGGGGGTGCGGGTTCCTTAAATAGGGAAGGGAGAGCCGCCATATCTAAGAAAATTCGGTATGGTACTATTCACATTACTGTTCACATATGAACAGTGGCACATGAACAGTACGGGCCGCCTGGGGTGGCTCCTTCCATTGGGCCCAAGCATTACAAGGCCCAATTTGGCCTAAACAGGTGATACAACACCTTCTTTTAATGATTGCGGTGCACTCAGAAGGAATTTGGAGGTCAGGCTAGATCCGTTGGAAAGAGGACGAGATAATCTTTCCATCAAGTACTTGTAGACCTCAAATGGACTCCGTATGTGAAAGTTATTCATGTTTGAAGTTGATGCTGTCTTCGGAGGCCGATTTGGATTCCAAAACGGGTCCAGCTCGAACTGCTTGCTTGTCTTGGACCAAAAGTGACATGGTGCTGCACATACATACACATACATACATACATACATACATACATACATACATACATACATACATATATATATTCATCATTAGGTAGCATCATATAGTCCATATAATATAAAGGCACTCATAAAAACAAGCTCACTTGATAATTTAAGTAAAGCGTACGAGCTCTTGTACTTGGAACAGCAAACATAGCAAATATGGTCGTATCCATAGGGGTCATGTCCTCATCATCCGCCCCTTCTTGAAAACATAGTCGTCATCGGCTTTTGATAAGCAGAAAATAGGGTAACAAAGAAGCCAAGGTGTATGCATGGTATATGTATATGTCATCCGTTTTAACGGTTCTTCGTTGTTGCACAATTAATGTTATAAAACAGCAGCGATCATAAAAGTTCATTATATTATCACCCCAAGAATAATCATATATGTTAGTGAGCAAAACAAAATTTCTCACACAGCAATTATTACAACTAGTTTTGCAAATGTAAGTGAAGCATTTGTGCCATTCAAATCTCTGAAGTTGTAAACTTGCAGTGGTAGCACATATGGGCAAATCTACAACTTTTGGAATCAAACAAAGTTCATCCATATAATCATATTTCAATTGAGCAATAGCAAATTCATCTAGCAAAGGTGAAAAGATATGTATGTTCTTCCATAATTCAACATCTTTATTCAGATTGTCCATACTAGATGGTGCAATAAAAGGTGAACACATAGGCATGGGATGAGCACTAAATTTTATTTTACTCTCATATTGAACAAGATTCAGCACACAAGGATTGTTGTCCAAAACAACAAGCTTCAATTCATCTATGTGATCACAAGTTATGCATATTCGATATACTAGAAATTGGTTGTCTACACCATAATCTCCTATTAATTTAAAATGGTTGGTGTAGGTGCTAGAAAGAGAATTTAGAGATGAAAGTTTAGAAACTTTCTCCATAGCACATTCCAAATCAACTGGATCATTAAGCATGATATAGCACAAAGCATCAGCAGGGGATATTCTATCAAGTACTTCTGTATGTGTAATTAATTCGACATGTGCAAAATTATGAGAATTCATATTAGCACATGGTTCGTTCAAGTCAACATAAGAAAAATCAAAAGATTGCACTACAGCAGGTATATACTCACAAGGTGGCTCTATGTCTTGTTGTAGCACCAAATCAGTACCTTTGTCATTGTCATCCTCATCAGATACTGTAGGTACCTCAAACTTCTCCTCTAATGACTTAAGATGCACCAGATCATCGTTCATCTCTTCAAGCGTCTCGGTGGTATTTGGTGATGGAGTAGGAGCCAAAACAATGTCAGCATTTTTAGTTACCTTAGATTGCACTTCACTTGTGACTGTGGGTGGTGGAGGTACAAAACGACGTTGCAATTTCTTCTTCATCTGCTCCCATGTGTACATGAAGTGGTACTCCAGATTCGACCACTAATGTTGAATATCACCGATCAGTACCGTCCTTGCCATGCTCATCTTCTCATAAGGATCAAGGTCCTATCTTTCAAAGTAGCTATCCAATATATTAACCCATATAAAGTAGTCCAATGATGTACTCTCAGCGGTGAGTGGTAATATGTATGCAGGTAGTTGTTTCCCTTTGAGTTCAAATCTCCCCGCGATGACATCATAATCTACCAACTTCAACCAACCTGTCATTATTAGTAGAAAATAAGGAAACACATCACAAGTATATGTTCTTATCAACTACTAGGATCTAGAGACTCAAGTCACACACGCTCAAGCTCTTACCAAGCTCTTGCAAGTTCTTACCAATGCAAACAGGTGGTGCAACCGGTGGCTGGTTCGTGATAAACTTGACTCAAGTGATGAGTAGAGCGATTGCAAGGGTCGGTTCGATGTGATCTGCTCGGTTAGTAGAAAGTGGAGCAGGCTTAATATTAGGTAGCAAGGGAAACAATCGATTAATTTGTAAATTGCACATAATTGAATTATAGTTAAGTATCTAGCACCTAGCCTATGTTGCTTTGATCAACCAAGGATGGATGAAGGCTAAAACAAGTGTATAATAATGTATATGAGTGGTAGACATAGGATAATTCAAAAGAATGCAATTTGGAGTGAATAGCACAAGTCTTGACCCAATAGCACAAGTCTTGACCCAACACTGAAAACTGTGGTTTTCTGTCCACTGGACATTACGTCGGTATTTAGCCCGTAACTTTTTGTCAGATGCCTCTTTTTCAATGATTCTTTTTTTCTATGTTTTCTGACGGCTTTTTCACAATTTTTATTTTGGGGCCACTTTCTGAAAACCAACTGAAAAAATTGCACAAAAATCACAAGTGCAGACAGTTTCAGACTCAAACAGAAAACTAGGTCAATTTTCACCGCATATAAAATTTGATTTCCTTTTTGGACTGAGGTGAAATTTTACAGGCCGACGTATAATCAAATTATTGATCTAATGACGGTGGTTTCACTCAAAAAGTATGAAGGAATCAAAAGTTATGGCAATTTTCGTGGCAGTGGCAGAAAAGGGGGTCTTCAGGCTGAAATTGGAAATTTGGGTTTAAGGTGTTCTAGATGGATTTGGACGTGGGGAATCTCTTTTGGAGCTTATTTTTGGGTTTAGGACATGATGGATGGGCTAGGATTTTTAGTTTTGTTTTTGGATTTTATAGGACCAAAGATATGATTGGCAACTAGACAAAGCTAAAACGGACACAAATTCAATTTAGCAAACCAAAACTAATAGGTTGAAAGGCACAATAGGGTTTGGACAGCGGATAATCAAATCTTTTTGTAGGGCAATTTTTCTGGACTATGGGAAATAAAAACCAATCTACTAATTAGGGATACAAGAATTCCTACTGGTCAACCTTAGCTCTGATACCACCTGATGAGACAATGGTTGTCCCGATCTTCCGATCGGATGACAACTTCGATTTGGAGGAGAACGACTTTGACGATGCAGGCTTCTAACTGGTCATGACCAGAACACCAAGCAATCGCTAAACCACACTCCGAGTCGTTATCAACCGTGCCAAGAACGCGGTTGACCTGACCACGAATGTCTATTCCTACATGCAATCGAAGAACACGCAAGAACAAGATAATAAGCAATCTAAAATTTCAAATAGGATCGAAATATTTGAATTGAGTTGGGATTCCAAATAAGGATCTTGACTGGGTGGTCTAGTCGACACACGCAGAAGATACAAGTTGCAACGAAGGCAAACTAAAACATAAATGAAATCCAAGAAAACTAGAGGGGTGCGGGTTCCTTAAATAGGGAAGGGAGAGCCGCCATATCTAAGAAAATTCGGTATGGTACTATTCACATTACTGTTTACACGTGAACAGTACGGGCCGCCTAGGGTGGCTCCTTCCATTGGGCCCAAGCATTACAAGGCCCAATTTGGTCCAAACAGGTGACGCAGCACCTTATTTTGATGATTGCGGTGTGCTCAGAAGGAATTTGGAGGTAAGGCTAGATCCGTTGGAAAGAGGACGAGATAATCTTTCCATCAAGTACTTGTAGACCTCAAACGGACTCCGTATGTGAAAGTTATTCATGTTTGAAGTTGATGTTGTCTTGGAGGCCGATTTGGATTCCAAAGCGGGTCGGCTTAAGCGCTTGCTTGTCTTGGACCAAAAGTGACATGGTGCTGCACACACACACACACACACACACACACACACACACACACACACACACACACACATATATATATATATATATATATATATATATATATATATATATATATATATATATATATATATATATATATTCATCATTAGGTAGCATCATATAGTTCATATAATATAAAGGCACTCCTAAAAACAAGCTCACCTGATAATTTAAGTGAAGCGTACGAGCTCTTGTACTTGGAACAGCAAGCATAGCAAATATGGTCGTATCCATAGGGGTCATGTCCTCATCACCTCCTTTTGGGCCAAGGACCCTTGCTTTTGTTGTAGGGTGGTCGCTGGTCAACGGCTACGACATCCCTGGTGGACTGCTTGGACCTCCCTTTCTCCTTCGTTTTCCTTTGTTGCCCATGGAGCCTTCGAACCTTTTAGATTTCTTTTCTTTGACATCCTCGAGGTCTAGCTGGGGAGAGGTGGTCCCCTAATCCACCATTCAGTTCCACTCCACTGCCTCATTGGCATCGGAGTACCGATCGGCCATGTTGAAGAGTTCTGATACGGACCTAGTCGGATTGATGTTGAGGTCTTCTGTGAACTTTCGATATCTCACCACCTGTTTAAAAGCTCGAATCACAGAGTCATCAGAAACATTTGGGATGGTATTACGGACTTCTATGAAATGCTTTACAAACTGTCATAAATTTTCGTCGGGGGTTTAGCGGAGCCAATGCAAATCATCCTCCTTCCCCAGTTTTGCATAACAACTTTTGAAGTTGTTTTGCAATCATTACAAAGCACCTCCCAGTTATATATGGATCCCTCAGGCTGACTGAACAACCAGGTCCTGGCGGAACCCTTTAGAACTGTGGGCAAATAATTAGCCATTACCTTATCATCGCCTCCAGCAACCTAAATGGCGGTAGACTTGAAGGAATTCTAACAGGTTTTGTGTCCCGTCAAAAGTTTACATACTCCCTGGTTTGAACTTCTCCGGCCAGGTAACATCTCTTAATCCGGAAGAAAAATCTTTACAACCTACATAAGGTCCAACACATTGTCGTACATTGTAATGATTATTACGACCAACAGGAGATCTAGGACGTCTACTACATCCCAAAAATGAGTGTCATGCTCACCTTGGCCTTGAATGTGACTGCCAGGAGCACCGTCATTTTGGCTTTGCCTTCGGCGCCGAATTGAGGACCCTTATAAATGAGAGTCCGTTTGGAAAAGCACAGTATGCTATTGGGTGGAGATATTCTCCACGGCATGCTATAGCTCTTGTCTGATAGCATGCATTACTTGCACTCCTTGCTCCGGAGTTAATCCTTCCGGAGGGCGTACGATGGTGCTCGCTAAGTAGCGAACACGCTCCGCAGGGGAATCCTCCTGCGTGAGGGTTGATAAGGCATTTGGATCCCTTCCCATCGTTGCCCGCGGTGGTGACGTATGCATCGCCTGTTGTGGTGCCCTCGTTGAGGAGCCAGGGGCGTCTCGATACTAGTGGTGGTGAACCTACGAGATGTGCGCTTGTGTGGTGGCACGTATCTCGGCTTGTTGGGCCTCCTCCTCATGTTGGAGGCATTCCTGTTCTTCCCACTCCTGGCGTTGCCCTGATGTTTCAGGATCAGTGATGGCATTGGGTTGATTGTCACCAACGGCAGCGACCTAATGGCCGCCGGAACAAGCAGAAGGGGTGAATATGCCATCGTCCTCTAAGGAAGATGATGACTTGTATTGTAGGGTGAAGAGAAGATTCTCCCGATGTTCTCTCCAGGCCTTCAACGTGGAGGCCACCAGTGAGATCATCATGACACGTTGAGCTCCAGGAACCTTCCGAATCTCCTGCTTAAGGGAGACATGCTCGGGATAGTACTCGTCCATGATGACGCTTGTGGACAAAGGTACGGCCGGCATAGAGCCAGCTAGTGCGGACTCGACGGGCGACGGTGCCTCAGTAATGGCCCCGAAGGAACCATGGGCATTGCCGGATACAAGGACGAAGTTTTCTTCCATATCATCATCATAGTCAAAAAAATCAAGGATGTTTTCTTCCCTCCATGCATGCAAGTTTTGATTCATGAGAAAATCACAAGACACATTACCAGAACTGAGTCAGCGAAGATGATGATAGCGAACCCCACAAACGGTGCCAGCTGTCGACGTCTGGGACTCTTGTCACAGAATGGACAAACAAGAATATAAAGAAAAAAATAGAGATTGTTATCTATTCACCAAAGGACTCACAACAGTGATGTATATTGCAAAATGTATGCTCTGATTATAGGAAGAAAAATTGTGAATGAACGTGGATTAGGGTCTAGATCGGGATCTGGATTACAAAGGCACACAGGCCGGGTTCTTATAGTCTACAAAACATCGGCAGTTTCTTGTAGTGGTGCCTCTTCGTGCCAATGGTTGCGCCCCTTCAAGTTAATCGTTACGTTCCTTCATGATGACCGTTATATCTCTGAATATAATAGCCAATATCTTCTTTCCACGTGTAGTTATCATTAACCACATGTGGGTAACAGCTTTCGAGGATCTCCTCTGCGGGGGAGAGGTCCTGGAGTGGTCTTAGAGTGGTCCGAAGAAACCTATAGAGGAGGTCCAACCAGATGTCCAGAAGAGGTTTTGAGAATAGTCAAAGAAAAGACTTTCAGACCCACTTTCTGACTGCTTAATTGATCTTAGTCCCAGAAAACTAACTTGGGCCCAGTAAAAAACCTAGCTTACTTATAAATAACCAAATAAAGATATACTTGGATAATTGACTGGTCAACAATCCTTGTCAACGGTGTACTCATATAAGACTTTACAAGTGGTGAATGCTGACTTCGGAATGTCTTTCGGCCTAGTCTTGAGTTGAAAATAACCGAGCCTTAGATCAATTTAGGAGAAGTCACAATCACCATTCATCTGGTCAAACAAGTCATCAATCTTCGGAAGAGGATATTTGTTCTTGATAGTGACTTCATCAATGAACGGTAGTCAACACACATTCTCAGACTATCGTCCTTTTTCTTCATGAATAGTACGGGGTTTCCCCATGGTGATGAGCTAGGACAAATAAATCCCTTGGTCAATTGCTCCTTAAGTTGTTGCTTCAATTCAATCAACTCGTTAGAGGCCATACGATATGGTCACTTGGATATAGGTGCTGTCTCGGGTAGCAATTCAATCATATCTTCTTTCTCCCATCCTCTTCTCTCCCATTCTCTTTCTTCTCCCTGCCAAAATGTGCTGAGCCTGAGCTCAGTCGCCATTGGCAGCTGCTACATGGTCCGAGTTGCTTCTTCTTCTTCCTCTCTCTCCTTATCCTTCTCCTTCTCCTTCCCCTCTCTCCCCCTTCCCCTCTCCCATCCTCTCTCTCAATGATCGATATCGAGCTCCTCTACCTCGAGCCGAACTTGACATGTTGGCGCGGATTGAAGGCGACGACGGTGAGGACCGACCATTGCAAGGGATCTTGGTACCCTAGAACATGAAATGGGTCAAGGTGTCGTGGTGGTGGCGCACAATGGTGAGGACTGGTGGCATGAGCAGGGCTCATGGTGGCACTCATCTATGGCGGCGACGCTTCAGTGATGCCTCGGTCGGGATGGCATGCGTATGGAATGTTCTAGAGGGAAGCCAAGTTATTAAGAGTGGTGGATTTCATGGAGATAGCCTGTAGTGACCCGGCGGCGGCAGGCCAGATCTAGAGAAGACGATCTCACCGGTGACAATCTTCCAGCTATGTCATGGCTCAATTGGGATGTGTTTGAGCATCAGGGTGTCGAGGTGGTTCTAGTGCTCACCTTATTTTCGCCGGAGGTGGGGCGACATGTGCTGGCGTGGCGGTAGCCATGCATAGTGGCCATGGCCCGGGAGTAGGGGAGCTCAGCGGTGCTAGCTCCAGTGGTTTTCATGTGAAAGCGAGGGCTTGGAGATGGTGTGAAATGATTTGGCGGCAAGGACTACATGCGGCGGCGGTCATTGTCTGGCAACAACATCATCTAGGGCAGGCGGCATCGCCATCATCGCGGTCTAGGAGGACGCGGCAACCATCATGGATGAACCAGCAAGTAGGGAAGGGGAGGAATGAGAAGTGAAGTTGGCGGCGTGGGTGAGAGTGTGGACGGTGGGTGCGAAGGGGTAGTGCCTCTCGGTGGAGTGGAATGGAGCGGAGGCAATGAAGTCGAGGAGGGGAAGCAGGTGGAGGGCAACAAGAAGAGAGAAGAAAATGGTAGAGGAAGAGAGTATAAAATGATGTGGCTTTATTTTACAGCAAGGATCCAACGTGGCGTCTGGCGTCCGAGTCAGCCCAAAACCGGGGTGGAGTGGATCGCGGTGGGTCAAGTGAACGGTTTCAATAGTTCAAGGTTGTATTCCAGACGGTTTTATAGTTGAGGATTGTTTTCCAGACCGAGACGAAAGTTGAAAATTGAAAAGTAGACTTATTCCTTTATTGTAAAAGCACTATATTAGCGACTACAGTGTTGCGAATTAATTTGATCCATTTTTTATAATAGAATGGCTCGCTGTATAGCACATTCAATTACTCTACGTAAATTGGGATCTTAGGGCATTCCCAGTAGCTGGATATTATAGCTTATACAAGAGGAGAGAGAATTGTTAGATGAGATTTTAGATACAACTACTCCAGTGGCTTACTGTAACTTGTTACTAAAGTTTGTATTTTAATTAGAGAAAATGGCTAGTTTAGAGAGAGATGACTAGAGCTGGCCAAACGGGCCGTGCTTATTGGGCCGGTACGAGGTACGACACTGATGGCCCGACCCAGGCTGGCACGGCATGACACTATTCACGAGCCTGGCCGGCGTGACACGATAGCCTGCCATGCTGGTGGCACTCAAAGATTTACTGACAAGACCAAGATTTATACGACCACGAATAGTGTTGGGCCCACTGCACACGACCTAGGCACTCAAGATTTAAGACAACACTGATTGTTAGGCACTAAGACTTTTAATATACATATATAATTTTATTTTTATTTATTAATATTTATATGATTTTCTTTCCATTTTTAATACTTACATGGTTTTATTTTGTAGTTTTTAAATTTTATATAGTTCATTTTATAAGTATATATAAATTTATTTTGGTGTATATATATATATATATATATATATTTTCTAGGATTGTTTTTCAATTTTTCATGTCTTATAAGCTAAATAACAAATGTTTTAACGAGCTAGCTATTTGAACATTAATAAAATTCTATTACATTTTCAATATGGTTGTCTCATTTTTTTTCAATTTTCATGTCTACTTTTGAATTCTACACATTTTTCTAATTTTTTTGGAGTTTTTTTTTTCATTCTGTCGGGCCAAATAGGCTAAATGGGCTACATTTAGCTCGATAGGCTAAACGGATCGCATCAAATTTCGACCTAGTACGAAAAGAACGAAACCATACTTGGCGATCACCTCGGCCCATAGGTAGCCTAGCTCAAAGATAAATAGTAGTCGGATCAGAATAAATCGAACCGCTACAAACCAATGCTGTACCGAGCCGGGCTACCCATTTGACGAGACGACGCACTAATTTTTTTGGCTTCCTAAAAATGCAAAGTATCACGCTTTTTTTCTCTTTCACCTCACCAAAAAGCTGACATGGTATGGACATCAAGCAAATTTGTCTGCTTTCATTGCCCTCGTTCAGTGCAAATTCTAAGTGAATTATACTGTTTGCTGCGACAGCACCAGGCTTCCTCCAATATAATTTTGCCTCTTTTTTTGGTTGATGAACAAATCCCCCTCCCATACACGAAAAAGCGAGGAAAAGAGGAGAAATACTTTCACGTCAGGATAACGAGAAAAACGACAACCTCACCATCTTCCCCTTTCTCCCTTCGAAACCGCAATGGCGGCCGCCACAGCAGCCGCAACCGCTGCTCTCCGGCCCCACCTCTCCGGCCGCGGCGGAATCCCTAACCCCACCCTCCAAAGCCTATCCTTCGTTTCCCCCCTCCCCTTCCACCACCGCCGCCGCCGCCGCGGCGCCTTCCGCTCCAACGCCTCGTCGTATCCGTCTCCCCCGCCGTCGCCGGAGAAGGAGGCGGAGGCGGTTCCGACAGCAGAGTCGTGCGTCAACCTCGGCCTCGAGCTCTTCTCCAAGGGCAGGGTAAGCGAAGCCGATTCCCAAGCGCTTGTTCCAGCGTTCGAGTGACACGGGATTCTTATCGAGTAAGCTACTTGTTTTTTAAATCACGAGGAAGTCTATCAGCTAAGTATTGTGTCGAGTTCAAAAACACAAAAAAGCTAAGGATTGTAGCGATTCAGTAGGTCTTCAATTGATGACGCAGCTGTGTCAGTTGGTTGCATAAGCTACTCTAGTGAAGGTGTGTCAGTATTAGGCAGCATTTACCCAGAGTTTAGCCAGGCCACATCTGGATTGTTTAAATTCTGTATGTTATACATTGCATGTGTGCCCAGTTTGATTCAATTTGGGCAGATTTTAGGTGATTTTTTTTGCCAGGTTTGGATGTTTTGGGTTTGGCTGTTTTTTCTCATTGAATAAAATGCTTGGAAATTACCACCAAGCGAACTAATGGTGAAACCGAAAATAAGTGATCCTTTTAGTATTGAGTGTGACCATTAGGACTTGACTGGGATTTAACAGTTACCTACTTGAAAACTACTACCAGTGGTGTTTGGTAGCTTGGTGTTAAGCAGACATAAAACTGGAATTAGTACTCTATTAAAGAGAAAGGGGGTTAATACCGTATTAAAATGCCTAGATGCTTTTATGATTCCATAGTGCATTTCTGAAGTGGGCTCTTTCTACGGTTGCCTGTGTAAGCAAACTCTTGCATGGGTTTCTGGTAATCATTTAATTGGATAACCATCTATCTTAAATCATTAACTGCGTTCTATTGTGATTTATTTGCACATGTCATAGGTGAGGGATGCTCTTGAACAATTTGACAATGCTCTAGAGTTGGATCCAAATCCTATAGAAGCCCAAGCAGCACTCTATAACAAGGCATGCTGCCATGCATATAGGTAAGGGGCACCTTTCTTAGGGAAACAGTACTTTGAGTTTGCATTATGAACATGTTGTGCTTACTTAGGCTTGTCACCGCTATTTTCAAATGTGAATCAGTGACACCATGTGCAGTTCTACTTCACTGATTTAACTTCACATGGATATATCTAAGGGTGGCAAATTACTAAAACTCATTGTTATACAAGAGCCAGAAATCAAGACCTTAGGAAAGTTTTGGTAGATTGTATGTATGCCTTGTTTGGGTCCTCTCATAGTCTCATGCCATCGTTACAACATTTCATGAATTTGTTCACTTGAGCTTTTGTTTATCTTTGCTCCCTTTTTCTTTTAACTGGTGCATCTGTTTGGACCAGGGAAGAAAGCAAAAAAGCTGCAGATTGTTTAAGAACAGCTTTGCGAGATTACAATCTCAAATTTGGTACTATACTTAATGATCCAGACTTGGTGCCATTCAGGGCATCACCAGAATTTAAGGCACTTCAAGAAGAGGTTTGCGGTTTTGTGCTTTACTGCTTTGCTACATGCTGAATAAGAAAATAATCTGCTGATCATAGTTGAAATCTGATCCCATGACCAATTCTATGTCAGTGATATGATTCTGTACAACTTCCAAATCATTTCAGGCATTGCGTGGTGGAGAAGATGTTGGTTCTGGGTTCCGAAGAGACCTAAAACTCATTAGTGAAGTACAAGCACCATTTCGTGGTGTCCGAAGGTTCTTTTATGTGGCGCTAACTGCAGCAGCCGGAATTTCAACATTCTTTACCATTCCCAGACTTATACTTGCAGTTCAAGGTGGTGATGGTGCTCCTGATCTACTGGAAACTGCTGGAAATGCTGCCATCAATATTGGAGGTAAATTGACATGTCCTAAAAGATAGGTGTTGCAAAGAGTTAACCAGTTGGTCACATGGCATTTTTTCCACCATTACATGGCAATAGTGCATCCTGATTCATAGTAGCAGCATATGAAAAAGCCTGACATGTACAAATTTGTTTCTTGTACTACATCTTGGCTACAGTTCACTTTATATAGTTACAATTTGTGTTCAATATCTTGTACATTCATTTCTTCATTGCCAAACAATTAAATAATCTGCATTTCACTAAAATTTATTTGATTCACCAGTATATTGAAGCATTTTCCCTATGGTTATGCTTAGGCTTGATGGTTGCTACACCAATGATTGTTTCTTTTTCAGACCTAGGCAGTATCTTGAATAACTATTTTTTCTTAGATGCTTCAACAGAAATTCCCACTACATAGATATGCATTTAGTTTACTGCTAAATAAATGCATTATTATCTCATCAATCCTTTCCAGCTACCAAAAAAGTTCCTTATAAAAAAGGAAAAAGTCCGGTTTACTCCCTTGAACTATGAGAAAAGTCTGGTTTACCCCCTGAACTACAAAACCGGTTTTTTAACCCCCTGAATTTGTCAAAACCGGTCAATACACCCCCTGGGCTGGTTTGGGCGGTGGTTTTGTACAATCAACACATCCGAGCCGTCTGTTCATGCTTTGAGATGTATGCAAAGACTAAATACAACCGCAAATAATGATACAAATACATAATACCATACATCCTCATCCATACCATACATCCTTCATCCACTCTCTCTCTCTCCCTTCTTTTCTCCATTCGGTTCGACCACCCTTCCGCCGCCGCCTCCCAGTGCAGCTGCCGCCACTCACTCTTCGCCTCCTCCTTGTGCTGCCGCCTCCCATCGTCGGCGCATCAGAAGACGAAGTCCCGCCACCGCTTAGAACTATAAGCGGCACCTGCGGCTACATCCGAGCACCTCAGACACCGATTGACCACGCAAGAAGACCTCTCACCGCCATGAACCCGACTCGCCGCCATCGCCAAAGACTCCACCACACCTCCTCCTCGGTGGCCAGAGTCTTGTCTTGTCTGCCCGACCTCGCGATCAGAACAGCAGGGAACGAGAAGCCATTGAACAGCGTTGAAGCCAAAGACGAAGAGGAGGGCTTGTCGGCCTTGGCGGGTCGGCCTCGACGATGGCGAGCATGGCGTCGGCGCGGTCGCGGAACTCGGTGACCAGTCGCGGTATTGCGGTGGAGGAGGTCCATGGCGAAGCCGTCGCGCATGTGGTCGGGCTCGCCGGTGTCGAGGTAGATGCCGACGCAGCGTCACGCGAAGCCGATTTGGGGTTGTAGGGCCGATGAGGATGTCGCGCTTGTCGACGAGTAGGGTCAAGAGCGTGGTGAAGGAGGCGGCGTCGACGAGCGCGATGTGTGGTCGACGCCGAGGAAGAAAGGGAAGGTGGGCGGGATGTTGGCGGAAGACGGTGCTCTTGTCTTGTGCTGCAAGAAGTCGTCGTGGCCTTGGAACCGAACCGCTTCGCCTCTGCCTCCCTCTCTCTTAGCCGAGTGAAAAAGAGGAAGGAATGGATTGTTTTGCTTGTTGGCCCTTTGTCATTGGCTTAATCTCATGTGTATGTGGCTTGTATACTGTATTGTACATGTGTATGTGGCTTGTATACGTATTGTACGAAACCACCGCTCCAAACCAGCCCAGAGGGTGTATTGACCGGTTTTGATAAATTCAGGGGGTTAAAAAACCGGTTTTGTAGTTCAGGGGGTAAACCAGACTTTTCTGATAATTCAGGGGAGTAAACCGGACTTTTTCCTATAAAAAAATACGAAGAACAATCACTATTCCAGTGCCTAGCTCCCTGAGGAGTGCATCTTGTAGAAGTTCATATTGACGAGAGTTACTTGATCCAATGATCTCTCACTCTCTGCGATGAACAAGTCAGTCATTTGTTGAATCTTGTATACAATCCTTCTTTCACGCTATTAACTAAACTACAAAATAATCATATGTTTGAATCAGCACACTGCAGGTATTGTTGTGCTGGTGGCTTTGTTTTTCTGGGAAAACAAGAAAGAAGAGCAGCAGATCACACAAATTTCTCGTGATGAAACACTTTCAAGGCTACCTGTGCGACTGTCGACCAATCGCATTATTGAGCTTGTGCAACTCCGGGACATTACTAGGCCAGTTAGTATAATTCTCTTTGTATCTTTCACGCTCAATAGCTAAGTGTTGACATTTCCTGAAGTGCATACATTTTTTTATCAGCACACACATACTGCATTTCTTTTTAAAAAATTCATTTGGAGACTTGTGGATTGAGAAGTATTTTAGGTTATATTGGCAGGTTCAAAAGCATCTGTTACTCGAGCAATGCAGCGAGCCGAGAGGTACCGGACTGAACTGCTCAAACGAGGCGTTCTTCTAATTCCTGTGGTCTTTGGTGCTTCTCAGAATGCGCAAACCAAACCAAGAGGCTTTGGTACTACAAGATCTGCTGCATCAGTTCCTTCAGTTGGGGTTAGACCAGTCTTACATATTGGCTAAATACCAAAAAAACCTGGCCTGCGTTTTAGTTTGTATATTTCATACAAATGACTTGGGACCTTTATCTTTCTGATAGTATAATGCAACCTTTTGACAGGATGACTTTGAGAAGCGTAGTGAATCTATTGCGGCAAAATCACGGTTGAGAGCTGAGGTTCGATTTAAGGCTGATATTATCTCTCCTGAACAATGGGAAAGGTGCCTTTTCTTTTACCTTTTCCTTTCATATATCTACGTTTTGTTCCTATACTGTATATATCTCTTTAAAAAGTTAACTAGAATGTATTTTTCAGATGATTTTACTATTTCTACGTAGCACAACAACATAGGCTATGTACTTAGATGGCATAGCAGGATAAAAAAGAAATACACATTTTGAAAATTTATTGCGAAAGAAATAAGCTTATGATCCAGTCTGCAATGTCAAAAAATTTCTGGTCTGCCCCTAAACAGCACACACCATTAGCGTTAAAAGCCATGTCACCCGTTTCCACTAATGATGTTTGCTGTTTTGTGCCAATTCAGCATCACAATGGATATAGTTAGCAGGAAACCAGAAGAAAATTATCAAAACTGCCCTATTCCCTTTGTTTACCATTCAGTCACATCCTCAGACCTCAAACACAGTTAGCCAGGATATTTTAGGAATATATAAGGTAGGTATTTAATGAAGACAAAGTTATGCCAATGTCATCACAAACATGCAAAATTATGAGCATACTGTTAAGATTGTTGGTTCTGTATTCTCTTCCTCTCTCTTAACCCATGTGGCCATGTAGCCTATGAGGCCTATGTATACTCTTCTCTGTATATACTCTTTTCATTCATCAAGAAACTGCACAGTTGTGAATAGCCAAAACCCTAGTCTCTAATTTTAACATGGTATCAGAGCCACTCTACCCTAACCCTAGCCCTATCTCCTAGTTCCACTGCCGCCATCTTGAACTGCAACTTTCTTCGCTCGGGCCGGCGGGCCTGAGCCGTGCCTACTCCGTCTTCCTCTGCCGTCTTCGCTCGATTGGTTTCCCGCAGCACCTTTGGATCTGATGACTTCCGCTGCTGGATCAATGGATCAATGCAGCAGTGACTGGATCTAACGATTTCCGCCAGACCTGCGCTCCTCTGCGTCGCCGCGAAGCCAGCTCGAGACCAGACCTGACTTCTTCTGCCGGATCCTCAAGCTCACCCGCATCGCTCGACTTCTGCCGGATCTGCGCTCCTCTGCGCCGGATCCTCCTCGAGCTCGCCCGCATTGCTCAAGCTTGCCTGCCAGATTCACCCCCGCTCGCCCACGCCTGGAGGCTCTGGCTCGCGCCCGTGCCTGCCTAGAGGCTCTCGCTCGTCTGCACTTGGACGAGGTGAGGCTCCCGCTCGCTCGCGCCCGCCTGGAGGCTCTCGCTCGTCAATGCCTGTACGAGGTGACCCGCGCCTGGATGCTCCTTGTGGTTGTTGCACTACCGATTTGCTGAGACGTCGAGCTGCTGATTGATCTGCTACTACTACTGCCTCGGTTTGTGGTTGTGCTTCGCTCCTTGGAAATATATTGCCCTGTTACTGCTACTGTCTTGCTAGTGTGCTGTCTACTGTTTGTGTGCTGCTCTCTCATATCATGGCTCTTGATGGTTTCTTGGTCCTGGACCTATTCAAGGTGATACTGCTATTGCTTGTTCTATTCCTGCTAGTGCTGTGGAGTCTTATGCAACTCAATTTGGTCAGATTCAAACTCAGATGAGAAATCTTCAAGCCTAGTTGTGTCGATTGAAGGCATCTTCCAGTGCATCCACCGGCTTGACTGCACCATCATGTCCTGTGTCGGGTGCTTCACTCCCATGGATATTGGATTTATGGGTTTCTTTCCATGTGACATCTGATGCAGCTCAGCTCATATCATGTTGTCCTGCTGCACAAGGTATCAAGATTCAGACAGCTGATGGAACGCCATGCACGGTCACTCATTAGGGGACGCTTTCCACCTCTCATTTCGCAGTTTCAGATGTCTCACTTGTCCCCATGCTCTCAATGAATCTCATCTCTATTGGCTAGCTTGCAGATATGAACTGTTTTGTTGGGTTCGACGATAGCTTCTGCTTTGTGCAAGATCGTCGAACAAGAGTTGTCATTGGTACAGGTCATCGTTAGAGAGGTTCTGCAGGGCTCTATGTTCTTGATCGTCTGAGTCTCCCTTTATCCTCCATTTCTAGTACTGCTCCTGCCCCTATTCCTTCACTCTCTACTTCTATTTGTCAATCTTTTCCTCAATTGCATCATCGCTTGGGGCACTTGTGTGGCTCACACCTCTCTATCTTGATTCATCAAGGTGTTCTTGGTCCTGTTTTTGTTGACACAAATTTTCAGTGCAAAGGTTGTAGACTTGGCAAGCAAGTACAACTCCTATATCCTTCCAGCATTTCTCACTCTAATCTCCCCTTTGATTTGGTCCATTCGGATGTTTGGGGTCCCTCTCCTTTTGCTTCGAAGGGTGGTCACAATTAGTATGTTATCTTCATTGATGACCATACTCGATACACTTAGATCTACTTCATGAAACACCGTTCGCAGTTGATTTCTATCTATCAATCTTTTGCTCAGATGGTTCATACTCAATTCTCTTCTACCATTCGTGTTTTTCGTTCTGACTCTGGAGGAGAGTATCTTTCATCAGCCTTTTGTCAGTACCTTTCTTCTGAGGGTACTCTTCCTCAGCTCGTGTCCTGGTGCTCATGCTCAAAATGGTGTTGCTGAGCGTAAGCACTGTCATATCATTGAGACTGCTCGTACTCTTCTCATTTTCTCCTTTGTTCCCTCCCACTTTTGGGGAGAAGCAGTCTCTACAGCAGTCTATCTTATCAACCATTAGCCCTCTTCCAAGCTTCAGGGCAAGTGTCCAGGTGTGGTCTTGTACAAAGCACCTGCTCACTATGCTCATCTTCGTGTTTTTAGTTGTATCTGCTATGCCCTTCTAGCACCTCGTGAGCGTACAAAGTTGAGCCCTCAGTCAGTTGAGTGTGTTTTTCTAGGTTGTAGCCCTGAGCATAAGGGCTATCGTTGCTATGATCCCTCAGAACGTCACATTCGCATCTCTCGTGATGTGACCTTTGATGAGGGTCGACCTTTCTTTTATCATCCTTCTACAAATCCCACTTCTTCTTCCATAGATTCCACTTCCTTTTTGTGTCTACCTCCTATTCCTTCACCAGACTTGCCTTCTCCAGATGCACCTTCTCTACCAATTTCACCTTCTAGTGTGCCTTCTCCAGATACATCTTCTCCACCAGTTTCTTCACCAACTCCACCAGTTTCTAACACTTCCACTTTTCCCTTTCACTATAGTCGCCGGTAGAGAGTTCATTCTGATCCTCAGTCCTCCTCTTTTCCACTTGACCCTTCGGCCAGTACCACTAACCCTGACGATTGTTCTACTACATCACGATATACCCTACGTGATCGTTCTTCCATTCAGGCACCAGAGAGATGGGGTTTCTCTCGTGCAGGTGTAGTAGCTGAGCCAAGTATCTATTAGGAGGCTGCCAGTGTACCTGAATGGCGGTTAGCTATGACAGAGGAGCTCACATCATTAAAGTGTACAGACACTTGGGATCTTGTTCTGCTACCATCTAGAGTTGTTCCTATCACTTGCAAGTGGGTGTACAAAGTAAAGAACAAGTCAGATGGATCAGTAGAGCGATACAAAGCTCGTCTTGTTGCAAGAGGTTTTCAGCAGGCTTATGGTCGAGATTATAATGAGATTTTTGCCTCAGTTGCTCATATGACTACAGTCCATACTCTTATTGCAGTTGCAACGGTATGCACATGGACTATATCTCAGATGGATATCAAAATGCTTTTCTTCATGGTGATCTACATGAGGAGGTCTATAAGCAGCCACCCCCTGGTGTTGAGGCTCCTATAGGCTATGTCGTCTTAGGTGTGCTCTATATGGTCTCAAGCAGGCGAGTACTTGGTTCGAGCGTTTCAGTTCTGTGATTCGAGCTGCTGGTTTCACTCCAAGTGAGCATGATCCTGCCTTGTTTATTCACACAACTCAGTGGGGTCGTACTATGCTTCTGGTGTATGTAGATGATATGCTGATCACAGGAGATGACATGGACTACGTGGCTTTTGTCAAGAAGAAATTAAGTGAACAATTTATGATGTCCGATTTGGGACCATTGAGCTATTTTCTAGGGATTGATGTTCATTCTGATGGTGATGGCTACTATCTCTCTTAGCATCGTTATGCTCAAGATTTGCTTGCTCGCTTTGGGATGATTGATACTCGTACTGCTGCCACACCCATGGAGCTTCACTTGCAGCTTCGACCTACAGATGGTGTACCTCTGACAGATCCTTCCCGCTATCGTTAGCTCGTTGGGAGCCTTATCTATCTCACTGTCACCAGGCCAGACATTGCTTGTGCTATTCATATGCTCAGCCAGTTTGTCAGTGCTCCCACCTCAGTCCACTATGGTCATGTTCTTCGTGTGTTGAGATACTTGAGGGGGACTGCATTCAGACATTTGTTCTTTGTCAGTTCGAGTCAGCTCCAGCTCCACGCTTACTCTGACTCCACTTGGGCGAGTGATCCTGTTGATCGCCGATCTATCACTGGCTACTGTATCTCTCTTGGTACTTCGCTCATTGCCTGGAAGTCCAAGAAGCAGACTGCGGTGTTACGCTCTAGTGCAGAGGCTGAGCTTTGGGCTCTTGTCGCTACTACCTCAGAGATCATTTGGCTTTGATGGGTCTTGATTGATCTAGGTGTCCATTATGACAATCCTGCACCTATCTTTGTGACAATACAAGCGTCATTTGGATTGTTAGAGATCCAGTCAAGCATGAGCTGACAAAGCACATTGGTGTAGATGCATCCTTCACACGATCTCATTGTCAGCAGTTGACCATCGCCCTCAAGTATGTTCCCTCAGAGCTTCAAGTTGCAGATTTCTTCAGTAAAACTCAGAATCGAGAACATCATCGGCTTCATCTACTCAAACTCAGTGCATCAGATCCTCCTAATCCACCTTGACTTTTAAAGGGGGTGTTAAGAGTGTTGGTTATGTATTCTCTTCCTCTCTCTTAGCCTATGTGGCCCATGTAACCCATGAGGCCCATGTATACTCTTCTCTTTATATACTCTTTTCATTCATCAATAAACTGCACAGTTGTGAATAGCCAAAACCCTAGTCTCTAATTTTAACAAATACCATTGTAGTCGTCCTCGACTCGCCACTTGGCTAGTGCCATCAGCCAACGCAAACACTCAAATTATGTAAAATACCATCCTTGACTAGCCCGATCCTCTTCTCCCATAGGCCATAGCCTGCCTTGCCACGCATGCCTATGGCGTCCGCCTTAGGACGAAGGCGTCGATATGGCGGAGGGAGAGGGAGAGCTGGAGAGGAAGTGGGGGAGGACCGGAGGAGGCGGCGGGCCTTGCCGAGAGGAGGATTGAGGATGAGGCGAAGCGAAGGGCCGTGGAGGAGGGAGGCGAAGGGTTAAAGCGAAGATGGCGTGGCGTGGCATGCGGAATGCGCTCGGCCACTCGCCGCTCTTTCCCCGCCGGTGAAGAACAGAAAGGGAGGGAGAGAGGCGAAGAGACTGAGAGAGAGAGAGCTCTCGGTCAGGTGGGAAAAGAGGAGGAGGGGGCAAATGGGCAGCGGGTAGGGCGACAGGCACCAAGGCAGGTATGCGGCAAAGGGCAGTATGTAGGCGGGCAAAGCTATATTTTCAAATTCTACAGGGAGGAGCAATCTATATGTTGAAACTTGCAAGGGGATGGATGCTACACGGGAGAAGAACAATTGGAAAGGGGGGATGGGTGCTACATGGGTACATATGTGCTGCTAAAATGCTCATTTTATTTATTGCCTTAGCGCCTTAGGATGTGTGTTAGGCTGTCACCTCGCCTTGCGCCTTAGCGCTTAAAAGGTGTGAGGTGGGTGGGTCACCTCGCCTCATCTTACCGCTTTAATAACCATGGTATGCTGCGATGGTTTCTAGCCCAGCTGCATATGCGTATTGTTGGTACTTCAAGACTTCAAGTTGTTAGAGTTTGGATAGCCTGATACTGTTAAAAGATACATCGGTTCTCTACATTTGTAGATTTCTACTAGCTTCACTGCCTTTTTACCTCTACATTATATCTATTTCTTGGGACGACTACGCCAAGACTTCAAATATTGTCCTATATTCCTTTTCTGTTGTTGCTAGCATGGTTGTAGATGCTAGGTCTCCGCATTTCACTATCCTAAAGTTTTGGTGCCATCATTTTGTTATGTCTGGTTTCATTGGCATCTACTTGTGGTTCAGTTGGATACGTGACCAACAAGAGTCTGAAGGTGTTACTCCCGGTGAAGATGTCTACATAATCCTCCGTCTCGATGGTCGTGTGAGAAGATCTGGAAGGGTAATTCTTCTTCTATGGGGTTTATTTGGTTGCAAGGAAATCTATTACTTCATAGTATAATAATGGTAGAAGCATAAAATTCCATAATTTGAATGGACCAGTCTGAATGACACTGAATCTATAGGCAGAAGTAATATAACTAACCAAGCACATGTGCTTTTTTTTTGTAGGGTATGCCGAACTGGAACGACATTTTGCAGGAAGTGCCACGGCTTGAAAATCTGCTGAGCAAACTTGAACGATGAAAAAGGTGCGTATAAGGCTGCAATTTGACCATTCCTCTGGTTTCTCCATTTTATTCTTTATGCCCTTATTTATTGGAAGACCGGGCCAGTGTGTCATCCTGCTCTGTGAGAGTTAGTTATAGCTTAAGCATTTCCTTTATTTGCAAACACCAAGATGGAGGACTTATCTTTCTAAGTAGTGGCTCAGCATATAAATTAACAAACCCAGTGATTCTTTTCTAATGATGGCATAGTATCCCAATGTGATGTGCCACAAAGCTATTTGAATGAATGGAACACAGGACGCTAATACATGTCAAAACATTTCAGCGGAACCATTATGGTTGAGATGGCAATTTGAGTCCTAGCTCTTGATTAGTCCATGTGTGGAATATGACCATCGAAACAGTAGTCTTTCATCATTTGCAGATGATGTATAGTGTATAATAACTTAGCCTTTGGATTCCTTGAGAAATGGTTAGAGATATGCTGCTGCAGGCTGTAGCTCTTAAAACTATTCCTTGAACAATAAGACATGTCACATTGTTACGGAAGAGATTTCAGGTTATTTGCTCTGTGCCCCAAGTTTGTCTACATAATGCGTTTCCACGACATAACATATGCCTTCTCTTTTGACTTTCAGGCTTTTTTTGGTCGTCAAAATCACAAACAATTTGTCGCTGGAAATATGGAAATGGAAAATAGCGAGAAAGGGTGGTGACAGGCTTAATGCTACTTCGAGAGTGCAGATCAAGATTTGTTGCACAAAATACTTTGAAGTACGTAGAGTCCTTCCATGGTCAAAACTATTTGTTCGATCTCCATTTTTTTGTGTTCCTGAAGCTTTAATGCAGATCGTGGCTCTTATTAACAAAATCAACTTGGGAGTTCTGCTAACTGCTTCTGCATTCTGTTTAGAAGAAAAAAAGAGCAAAAGAGGAAGCCGTGTAATAAGACCAAATTTCTTTGCAGCAAATTATTGAAAGGGAAAAAAGAGAATAAAATGGTATAATTATTGCATAATAAGTAGCAAAAGGATACTTATAAATCACAGGTTGCATTTGTTTTCTGATTTGCTCGTTATCCCTGAGATTTGGGTTTCACTGGAACTATTCTCTCTCGAATATGAACAGATGAGCAAGCAGCCGGAATACTGTATTATATTCCTAAAAAGGTCTCCGGCCGTGCCCAGAACTGAACAAAAAATACAGCGCACTGAATTTAGCTGCTAGTCGCACAGGCTGCAGAGACAGCAGAGTGCAGACTCCGGCAGTAGGAAAAGATGTTGATGCAAATAGTAGCATATGATTTAATGGCGTTGCAACCGAGAAGGATTTGTCTCCCACCTTGGATCGGCCAATGGCCAGCAATAGGGGTGAAACGAGCCATCGCTCAAGCTCGAAAGAAACAGTGGCTTGACTCGTGATTGAAACAAGGGAGAGATGGTGCTCAGCTCAGCTCGCAAGGAGGCTCGAGCGGGCTCGCAAGGGCTTGCGAGCCAAGTCCTTCAACCACCTCTGCTCCTCCACCTTCCCCACTCGATCTCCTCGCCCACATTGCCTTTGCCGCCTGCTCTGCCAACAGCGCACCCCGACTCTCCCCTACCGATTTCCCACCATACATTCTCTCAACTACCCCTCGCTTCTTCACCTGATCCGGTGACTGTCAAGGAGGTGCGACAGGGATGGAGAGAGGAGGCGACGCAACATTCAGCGATGGAGAAGGAGGAGGCGGGGCGTTCGGCGATGGAGAAGGAGGAGGCGTGCTGGCCGGCGAATGGAGAATAAGGTGGCCGTCTCGAGCCTTCACCGTCGGATGCCTCCGCCCCCGCCGCCGTAGAAATGGGGGAAGACGGAGCAGGAGGACGAGCGGGGGATGAGTCAGCTGGTGAAGTAGGAGCTGGAGGAGGTCGGTTGCTCCACCGCGACGAGGATGATGGCCGCGGCAACATCGTGGCGGGGCAGATATCACGGTTTGCTTCCTCCTCCCCTTAGCTTTGAATTCGGCGGCGACATCGCCGTGATGGTGGGAGGTAGAGATGGTGGTGGCTCGACTAGGCAAGAGGAGGAGGGACTTGGAGGTAGGCGGCGACGGCGGTGCTTGGGTTTGGAGGGAGGTGGCGACGTCCGGACTAGCATGGAGGATTGGAGGCAGAGGAGAGCGTCGTTGCTGGCGATGGTGCTCAGCTCCGGGTAGCGATAGCCGGAGGGTGGCGAGAGGGGATGCGGCGTGATCTGCAGAGGAGGACCACAAACGATAAGATGCACGAACCAACCAAGCGGACTATAACTATAGTACAAACATAATTTTCTGGAATGAAAAGAGAATGATTGATGTAAATCGAGTCGGTCTTGTTGTCTTCCTTTCCTAAGGCAAATAGGGAACACCGTAAGGCACCCACATGGAGTGTTGGTTATGAGGATGTCTTGGACATGTCTGGCTGTCATGGTAGTGATAGGCGCATGGGCAGCTCGCATCGGCGTAGCAACATAATGAGTGGTAGTCACTGCTGATGTTGACTACCTCCTCGTTGTAACTCTCACTGAGCCTCTTCCTCCGTAGCTCCTCGCTGTTCTCCCTATTGGTGTTGAGCTAAGCCTAACTCCTCGATCCTCTCTCCGAGGAAGGCCATGTATTTTCGAGTAGGCATGGGATACTCGGGATCAACCCAAGTAGCGTAGCCACAACAATATAGGAAATAGTACATAAGTATGGTTGTGGCATGATTATATGGAAGGAAGTGCATAATGGAACAAACAACTTGCGCTGAACCAAGGGCAGCGGAAGAATCGATGTCCCGGGTTCACCCAGTCATGGCAAACCTGGACTACTATGTCGTCCCCATGCTGGCATTTCGGCCAAGTCTTGGGGATATGTGCATAGTTGCAGAGAGGATTTTTATAGTCGTAAGACTACCTGGTTCAGACAGGAAGATCGAGGTGTGGAAGGGCAAGGGTTCTTGGACCGTAGTTCTCCTCTAACAATACATGTGAATGCGATAAGCACCCAAAGGCGGCGGGATGACTCCACCTAAAACCTCCGAGCTACCCACCTCCACCACGCCCCTCTGCCGCCGCCGCCGCTAGCGTAGCGACCGCGGTGAGCCTCCCCTTCGCACCTCTTTCTCTCCCTCCCTCTCCAAGTTCCAGTTCCTTTTTCTCTCAGATCCGTTTTGTGGAGGTTCTAGATCTGTTTTGCTGGGGGTTTGAGCCAGAGCTGGTGTCGGCACCGGAGGTAGGATCCCGGCAGATCCGGAGCATCCCCAGCGTCCTCGACTCCCTCCCCCTTTGTATCTACAACCTCAATGTGGTTTTTGGCACCCTGCCCGCCAGGATCTGGCCGCACACAGGCTGCACCTTCGATGGCCACGGGAGCGAACGCTGCATCATGGGTGACTGCGGCGGCACGCTGGCCTGCGCCTCTCCGGGCAGCCGCCGACCACACTTGCCAAGTACACCCTCGGCCACTAGGGCAGCAGCACCGTCTTCTTTGATCTATCCGTCATTGATGGGTCCAACGTCTTGGTGAGCTTCGGTAGACCAACGGCGGCGCCGGGTGTAGCTTGAGGGCCACGGTCGAGCCGCCCGTCGACATCACAAGTGCCTCGTGCGTTAAGGTTCGAGCCCGGTGGTGGCTCGGACGTGAGCCTTTGGTTTGGCCGGGAGGCTCATCAGCGTTGAGGTCAGCGAAATCCGTGGTGTGGCATCTCTGATGTTTCTGGATCTGTGCATGATGGCACTGGATTTGGATCTGTGCATGATGGCGCTGGATCTGAACGGCAGGAGGCTGGCCCTTGTGGGATCTGGTGGCAATGCGGTGTGTGGCCCACGGAGGCCGTCGGCCTCCCTTCCGTGGAGGCTGTGTGTGACTGTGGCTTTGTGGATGTGCTAGGCTGTGATTCATGGCTGCGTTGGATAGTGGTGGCGTTCTAGCCTTCACTGGTTGGATCTGGCGATGAGGAAGTATTGCGGTGTTGTCTTGGAGCACCAGTACTTGCTCTCCTGGGTGAAAACCCTTGATCTGGCCTTCAGTGGTTGGATCTGACAATGACGACGTACTGAGCATTGATCTGGCCTTCACTGGTTGGGTTAGACAATGAGTGTCGTGCCCTTCTTAAAGGCGTTGTCTTGGAGCACCGATATCTGCTCACTGGGGTAAATAATCTAGCCTTCAGTGGTTGGATTTGACGACAACGACGTACGGAGCATTGATCTGGCCTTCACTAGTTGGGTCGGACGCTGAGCACCGTGTCCTTCTTGAAGGCGTTGTCTTGGAGCACCGGTATCTGCTCATCGGGGTGAAAACCCTTGATCTGGCCTTCAGTGGTTGGATCCGGCGACGATGTCGTATTGAGCATTGATTTGGCCTTCACTGGTTGGGTCAGACGATGAGCATCGTGTCCTTCTTGAAGGCATTGTCTTGGAGCACCGGTATCTGCTCACCGGGGTGAAAAGCCTTGATCTAGCCCTCAGTGGATGGATCCGGCGACGACGACGTACTGAGCTTTGATCTAGTCTTTACTGGTTGGATCAAACGATGAGCGTTGTGTCCTTGAAGGCGTTGTCTTGGAGCACCGGTGTCTACTCACCGGGGTGAAAACCGTAGATCCGACCTTCATTAGTTGGATCTGGCGACGTTTTCTATGATCCCTCCTTGGAGGTGTCGCTTTGGTGACTTGACCCTCAATCACCCTGTTGCACAGCTACTGTTCTTGTGTCGTTGCGTTGGTGGATGACCTGGTGTTCACCGACGATAAGGATGTGTTGGTTGAAGGAGAAGCTAGCTGTCGTCGATGGCGAGCTTTTCCCGATGCTGGCCACAACATGACAATTTGTTTGTCATTTAGTTCTTGGTCTGCATTTTGTAAGCCGATTTGTTTGTTTGTAATAATTTATGGCTGTGTGCATTGTATGATGCAGAGGCCGGGAGGCTTGCCCTTCCATTATTTAAAAAGTATTCTATTCCCTCGAAGGGATCGATGCCTCTCCCCCTCCGCCCCTTCCCTCCCTCTGCTTGTCATGCTGTTGTATGAGGAGTTTGTTGGTCTTGGTGATCCTTGGGTTTTGTTGGAGCAAGACTTAGGCCCTGTTTGTTTAGGCTTAGGCTTTTTGGCTTATAGCTTAAAACCAGCTTTTTGGCTTAATCAGCTTATAAGCCTCTAAGTTTTTAAGCCAAGCTCTGTTGTTTGGTGAGCAAGCTTTTTATAGGATGTTGGCTTATTGAGTTGTGTGTAAAGGATGAAAGGTCTGAAATGCCCTTAATGGTTTAAAGGACCTTGTTAAGCATGTATTTAAACTAATTTTTGCATAGGATCTGAAAATATGACGATACATGCATGTGTGCATTTGAAACAAAATAGATATCGCTCATACGTGCATGCATGTATTAATTTTTTTTTTACCGAAAACAGGAGGGGCAGCACCCCTACTGCAATAACGAAAGAAATTAATATAGAAAGGCTAATATCAGTCAACCAAACAAAATAATATTTGATCATACATGATGCAATTATCTTGTCACTGCAACATGTATATATCATATTAATGTAATCCATCTACCCTCGTGCGGCCATTAAAAAAGTAGCAATACTATCACGAAAGACACCCATATCTCCATCGTCGATTGTTGATCCATTGGCATTGTGCTCTCCAAATGATCCAGTTTGTGTATCGTTTGGATCATAATCTTCGTCAAGATCACATCTCTCAAAAAGTTCATCACGTAAAGCACTATCTCTGATGAAGTTGTGTAACGGCATACATGCAATTATCATTTTCATTTGAATCTTCATTTTGTAACTTGGCAACGCCAACAAGTTTCTCTGTTTCATCCTCAACACGCCAAAGGAACGCTCAATCACATTGCGAAGGGACAATTGAGCGTGATTGAACACCTCATATTTCCCACTCGGTTGTCGACCATGGCGAAATTCTGGTAGATGGTACTTTTGTCCTTTGTAAGGAGCTAGATAGCCCTTTTGATTGGGATAACTTGCATCAACAAGATAATATTTCTCTACATACATGAAACATATAAATGTTGACAATACAAATCAGGAATGTTATCATAATAATTAATTATATGATTAAAGAAGCAAAATACCTTCAGGAGGATGTGGAAACCGGTTTGAATACTTGTCCAAAGTGTTATTGAAAATCCTTGTGTCATGCGCTGAACCCAGCCATCCAGCGACAACAAAGTAAACCTTATGTCGAAGTCACACACTGCCATCACGTTTTGAGACGTATATCCATGATGACCAGTGTGAGCAACCTGCTCATCCGCTGGAACAACAACAGGTACATGTGTGCCATCAATTGCACCTATGCAATTGTTAAAATGCGGCGTGAAGCGGTTATCTTGAAGTCTTGGATGAACTATTGTGAACTCCAGATCCGTTGGTCTAATATTATCTTCAGATAAAAGATAAGACACATTGCAAGACTTCACCAAACTTTCTATTGATTGTTTTCGTTGACCTTTTAAAGCGGTTTTGAACTTGACTAACTGACTGAGGGCCATCAATTGTCCACAAAAACATAGCCAAAGATTCCACGGAAGTCATAGTCCTAGTTGATTTCAAGCTATAATTTGCAACCAAGGTTTCATGCAAACTATCAAAAACAGCCCTACTCATTCGAAACATCGAGTAACAATCTCTCATATCGCCCAGTTGCTCAACAACCCATCCATAACCAGTTAGGAGTGGTTGTCTCCTCTCCTTTTTTTAGGTAAGTATCATAGTAGTGCATACCTACATAACTAGCTGCTGCAACAAAATCCGGAAATGGTAACTTGCTCTTTTTTGTTTTTTCGATATCATCTTTTCTTAAATCGCTCTCAGTGGTTGAACCATCAATGTCACTCTTAGTGGTTGAACCATCAATGTCACTTGATGAGCTCATCTACAAATAATAACAATGATTAGTAACATAGAACATGACATCAAGACATAATTTAATTGAGAACACATTAGAAGGTAACAATAAGGGGAGTACAACGTAACTGAATAGTTTCAACCCCATTTTGGTTTAATTGAGAATACATTAGAAGGTAACAATAATAGAGTACGACATAATTGAATAGTTTCAACCCCTTACATTATTATCATTGAATAGTTTTCAAAATAAAAAAAAGAACAAAAAAAAAGATCTTATCTTTCTTGATCTTGATATCAAACATCCTCCTGAGCCAATTCATCTTTACTTCATTTGTCTTCATAGTGACAAACACTTCCCGATTTTCTAGTTTAGTAAAGAGCCTTGTCGCAATGAAGTGTTCATCACTTCCTTCTACTACCCCAGCCTGAATAGCTACATCCATAGCATCTGCTACGGATGGACCACTCTGAACAAGGCCTTTTGCCATAATGTCCACCATGCGCTTGAAACCCTAGCTATGGGATTTTTCTTGTTCTTCTTTGGGCTAGGATTAATATTATTTGCCCTACGCTTCGCAATGACTTTCAGTTTCGTGCAGGCAACATCATTGTTCTCCCCATCGGCGGCGGCGTCTTCCTCGCCGTCCTCCGAACAATCAATGTCCACGACGGTTTGGTCCTTGTGTAGGCTCACCCGGGATGGCTGAAGTGTTACCCATGGCATGAGCTTTGTCAAACATATGATCCATATCATCTAGGTTCTCAGGTGGTCCATCACGAAAATATTTAGGATATTGCTAAAAATTAAAAAAAATGATTAAAGTTAGCAAAAATTAAAATATAAGATCATACATATCAATAAATAGACGTTTCTGCAATAACTACCTTGTGCTCCTTCCACCAAGCATCGGATGCAGATATAGTTCCTTTTTGATGATCCCAACCTAGCCCAGTTGCTTTTTGTTTCAAATCATTCCACAAGTTGTATTCTTTCTTCAATGTTTCCCACTTATTTTTTAGTTGTTTTTTGTCGTGCTTTTTTCCTGTCCTTTCAAAAAACTTCGTTTGGAGGTTCTTGTAACCCGTGGTATTCAAACATCCCAATGGTCTATTCCCAACACCAACTTCCTCAGCACAGATCTGACAAAATGCCCTGTTGTCAAATGTATCCCAATTGCCTTGCTAATAGCAACTAGCTCCATTTATACAATTTACAACTAATAACAAAGTATCACAACACAGAACATATGTTCTGTTTGAAATTTTGAAACAACAAAAACAATCAGCACACTATAATCTACCAAACAAATGTTTGACATTTGTTCATTTGAGACAAAAAATCATGAATACACTGCACAAAAACTAGAAAATAGAAACTTTCATACAAGTACAACCATAACAAAATCAGGAATTTTTATGTCAGTCACATGTAACAAGTAGCACTACTACACACGGCCTCATCACGGACGGTTCGGAACCGTCTGAATTTGCATGTATGTGATAACAGTTGGTTATCACAGACGGTTCAAAAACTGACTGTGATACGGCATAACACAGACGTTTTTGTTGAAACAAATGCGTGAAGGCGATATCACGCATGTTTCCATTAAAAAGCGCTCGTGATAGATAGATATCGCAGAGCGGTTCTATTTACAAACCGTCGTGATTTTGAGAATATCACGATGGTTTGTAAACGTAACCGCTCGTGATATCCTACCTATCCTGAGCGGTTTTAATTAAAACCATCTGTGATACTATGCCTTCACAAACGGTTTCAACAAAAAACCGTCTGTGATAGTTCTTTATACCTAACTGTTTTTTTTTTGCTAGCCTCAGGAATTGCTAGCCAGGCCCTCTGAAAACAAGCATGCAGAAAACAAATACATCACAGATAATCAATTGTTGACAACTCAAAGTGATCATTACTCAAAATAAATTACAAAAGAATTTGTTCAAGTATTGTCGCTATAGTTACAATTGGATTACAATTGAATCAATTGTTTGCAGGTGGTTGAGAGGTGTCGACAAGGTGAAACTTTGCGTCGGCGACGGAGTGAAACTCTCCTTTGGCGTTAATGATCTCTGTCTTGAGGAAGGCACAGAGCTTCCCTCGAACGTCCGCGATCTCTTTCGCAACGAGTGCATCTAAATCTATGATCAAGTCCTGTCGCTAGCAAGACTAAAGTGGTAAGCATATATAGTTAAATTTATAATTAGGAAATAATTATTTTGACATTGACAAACCTCAGGATCCTTCATCTTAGAAGCAATGATTTGCTGCATATGATGGCAAACGTAGAATGCACATAGCTGATCACTTTTTTGCTGGCGGCATTGCAAAAATAGAATTACATATATAGGTATAGTCAGTTCGAGACGCATTATTACGAAGTATGATATAGGATTATTGTGTTGTAGCGTGTACTGGAAATCGCGTCCTGTGTGTTAGTGTGGCGTTCAATCCATTGTATAATCCTTCGTTGGCAACATAGGCGATGAACGACCTACATCATTCCAAAAAGTTATCCTCGGCCATTTCAAACGAAGGAAGACTATAATAGAGTTATGTATGGAGGAAATGAGCATACCTATCGAGTATTCCTTTCAGAATGTTGAAGTCGTGCTTTTTGTTGAGTAGGGAATCCAGGTATATCACCTTGTTCCTCTTTGGTACAATGACTAAAAGGATCCAGTGGAACCTACTCATGTATGTCGCTATAGTCATTAAACCCAAGTTCGTGCTACGTATAAAGTACAAATGAAATTTATATAGCAAGTAATGATGCACTTACCCCTGGTTGAAGGGCACCACTATGTAGTCCTTGTTGTTCTGACGAAGCAATGCCGCCGTTATGTATTTCTCGACGAAGGATGCGTCTGCTTCGATGGTTTGCATAGAGACCACGTGTGGGTCAAGGAAACCCACCGGTTCAGAATATTCTCGGGCTTTTTTCATCATGTATCTGTACATAAGCAATGAGTTGTGATATTTATCGGTATTACGTGAATGTAGAACTTGATTGTACACACTTACAGTGTCCCACATCATAGAAGCGAGGCGTCGAGGGCAGTGAGGTTGAATAGGTCGTATAAGTTGTTGAACCCCACGACAAAGTGGCCCAGCCTGTTGAAGAAATGCTCATCCTTGTATCTGAAGGTGATTCCAGTATCGCACCCCTTCTGTTTGGTCTTCTGCATGTACCAGAGATGCAAAGCCTGACAACTTACTCTAAGGGCTAGCACATTGTGTCGGTACATGAGACTTCGATGGAGTATTTCGAGGGCATGGGAGGCGCCTTAATGTTCATCGATTTTGATTTGGCCTTAACGACTAGCCCGCTACACGTCTTCCTGCAAGACAACTCGGGAACCAATACGGTGACACGCTTTTCTTGTTCCTTCGGCGTCTTCTCCACGGGAACTGATGAGGTGGCCTTCTGAGGCGAAGGATGAGGTGGAGTCATCAAGGGTCCCGTTGGAGAGAAATAGTCGTGTTGAGAACGCGGCACTGCTATGTCTAGGGCGATGTCCTTCTTAGGCCACTAGATAAAAGTGTACATGGCATCCCCTAGTGTTCTGATGTCTTTGTTCGGGCGAATCTCCAGCGGGACGACCATAAAATTGTCATGTACCATGTCCACCTAGACCTTGGTGTAACACTACGCCAGCTGGGCACCGTACTGCACCATCCCTTCCTGATATGGATACACCATCCCCTGCCCAGCCTCAATAGAAATAGACCCAACCATCCTCAGTTGGAGCTTGCAGGGCGTCGGCTCCTACAAAACGATACACAATTAGCTAAGACGTCCTATAGGTCTATCTTTGGTGCATTCTAGAGATGTAAATTACCGTGATGTCGTCGATAGGTAATTGGACGTCATCATGTTCAGAATTATGCGTGGACGCGATGCTACTCCGATGTCGAGGAGGACTGGCTCCCAAAATAACGGGCGGCTTTGCATCGTTCAGAGTTGATTCATTTGATCCTGCAATCTTGTTATCTATCCTTGAAATTTTGCAGTAAGCATCTGTACCAACCGGTCCTCGTGCTCGGCCTTGGATCTCTTCCTACTCCTATACGTGTCGTAGTCACCTCGGAATCCATAACTCCAAGGTACGTAAACCCCAATACCTCGTGTGCGACCCGGGTGCTCCTTGTTTCCCAAGGCCGTAGATAGTATATCCTTCTCCCTGTCTGCTTGGAAGGAGCATTAGGAAGTTTCGGCAATCAATTCATGCTGGAGAGGTCATCATGTTATTATAGACACTATGAAGTTATGGACTTATTAACAACTAGATAGTTCGACATATTTACCAGACGTTGGGACACTTCCTGGTCTACCGGGTTTGTGAAAGAGATGCTGCCCGAAGACATTACTTTTGCCCTTGCTCTTAACCAGCTTAGGGCACGCTCATCTGTGATCTTAGTAAATAGTCTGGTTGCGTTCTCATCCTCCGCCGCCCATTCCGTGGATTTACCCGCGTACCCAGCGGTGCCGAGTCTGTGGGGGTGAGTGTTCCGTGCCTAGAGAGCTTGTACGCTGCACTTTGCTCCTAAAATTCGGCCGTCGTCTTCATCCGCACAAACTCGTCCCATATATCCCGCGATAAGAATGGAAACTTCGTGAAGGGCGCCCTACCCGTGTTCACGTACTTCGTGACAAGCGTGCTCTTGAGGTCCTCCATGCGTGACACATCGCGAACAACGCCTACCGTTCCACGCGTGCCTGGTTTGCTTTTGAAATAGTGAACGAGGCTGAAAGTTCTGTCCACAGCGCGCCTCTCTGTACGTCCGTCAGCGACTTCCAGCTTGGTGTGGTGATGGGGACCCATTCCCTTGCAAGTATCCCACAGATGGTCCGGAATCTCGCCGCTAATCTCTGGGGATTCAGAGGGATCACGTCACTGACCTCTGTGATAATCAGTCAGCCCGCAGGCAATTTCGATTTTCCTCTGCCATCTCGATTACGTATCACTATCGTCGGACATCCAGACGCATTCGGCGACGTCGGTGACGGCGGCGAAGATGGTGCCTCTGCCATCTCGCTTACTTGCTATCTATATAAGTTACATACGCAATAAAATGGATTGCAAGATTTGACATTCATCACAGCAGAAATAATTATGCAACAAGCATAATACTAGCAAGTAGTAAATCATCAATAAGCGGTATAAAGCACAGAAGATTGATGATAGTTTGTGCTCTCAGAAGGAGAGTTGCAAAAGAACAAGTCTTTGCTATCTCAACCAGTCTATACTCTTCACTAATTGACTTTGACAAAATAATATAAGCCTTGAGCTCTAATTAACATAATAGAACCGTCCATAATTAACATAATAGAACCATAGTTAAAGTCAGGTCAACAACAAGTTTTCAGGACTAATTAACATAATAGAACCGTCCATAATTAACATAATCAAATGTAAATCATTCAAGTCATATAAATTAATTGAAATGCTAAACATATACCACGTATATATGAATGAAATTAGCATAGAGCACAAAAATTTGAAATTAATGTGAGCTTTCATATGGCGAGTTGCACAAGAAACAAACTTGGCTATCTCAGCACTAAGATCTATTCTCTTCATAAATTGGATAAGACCACTAAAATTCAGATTTTGAGCTCTATCCAAAGCTTAACTAGATTGACATAACAATCACATGTATAAGAAGTTCAAAATGATACTATCTGTCAACCATAGATCATCAAGAACCATCAATATCCACTCTTCAAGTTCACGTAAGACCGGCCTTTAATGAAGACATATAAACAAAAGCAGAATCAAGTAAAACTTTCTTACATTAAAAGGAATGAAAAGAAATTAAGTGATCAGTAAAGCACTACAATATCGAACTTTAAATACAATTTGACAAAGACGAGTAAACGGATGATTACTATGACAGCAGCAAGCAATCTTGTAGAGCTCAAAATTGAACTAGTAATTCTACCAATTTCATAATTAGACCATTCCAATCACAGAGCAATATTAAGCCCACAAAATTCACTTTGATATATCTCACAGAGCATGAATCAAAAACAGACCCTTCTAACCATGTCCAGGGACCAAACCCTAACCATGCATCTGACTGACCTAGCATAATATCATGAATCCACTGTGGAGGGAGCAAAGGATAGGTTCTCCCCATTCATCTCATATCACACATTAATCTCAAATACATCATTCACAATTGAGGATTAACCTTCACAGTGCAAGGAGGAGGCCGGTGCAGGAGAGGAGGCCGGTGCAAAGGAGGAGGCCAACACAAGGGAGGAGGCCGACACGGGGAGGAGGACGGCACGAGGAGGAGGACGGCGCAGGGAGGAGGCCGGTGCAGGGGAGGGGGCCGTGGTGAGGAGGCCGATGCAGGGGAGGAGGCCGACACAGGGAGGAGAACGGCGCAGGGAGGAGGCCAGCAGAGGAAGCATGCTGACACGGGGAGGAGGCCGTGCGTCGAGGAGGCGGTGACGTCGTCGATGTCGGGGGCGGCGACGTCGAGGTCGGAGGCGACGGTGTCGGAGCTTAAGGGGAGGTGAACGGGCGAGCCCTAAAGAAGGCGAACGAGCGAGAGCTTAAGGGGCTAAGGGCACTGGGGAGGTGAACGGGCGAGCCCTAGGGGTCCTTATAAAGGCATATCACAGATGGTTCTATTTTGGAACCATCTGTGATTATTTACCAGAAACGGTTCCATAATAGAACCGTCTATGATATGGAACGTATCATAGCGGTGCGGTGCACTCGGTCCGATCAAACTCGGGGGCGTTAAGAACCACACGATTGAAAAATAGACGGTCGGGATTGCGCGAGACGTTCGGACTGGTCCGATCGGATGCCGCGTTTGAGCCCTTCGATCAGAATCGGACGGTTGCGCGCAAGGGTGATGTTCGGACCGACCGAGGCGGTGCGTCGGGCTCGAGCCAGGTGCGGGTTGGACCAAGCCGAGTCAAGAGGTTGGGTTTGAGTTGAAGCAACAGTGCTTGAGTCCGAAGTTTAAAATCAGTTTGACCAACAAGCAGAAAGTTTGACCGAGGCTCTAAAAATAGAATTAAAATTCTATAAATTATAAAATAATTCAGAGGGTTTCCTGGGACATCCTAGTTCTCAAATAAAATTTGAAAAACCACTGTTCATGAATTATTTGCTTAATTTAATTTCAAACCCAACTTAGGTTGTTGATTTGAGTTTGAATTTTCTGTGGGTTGAAATAGGTTCCAAAAATTTGGAAAAAATTATATTAATTCTTGATAAATATTATAGTATTTAAGTAAATTATTTCTAGATGATGATCGTAAGATTTTGTTCCTGTTTTCTTTTGGAACTTAACTTTGAAGTGTATGTTTTAACTTTGATTAAGATTTTCCAAGTGCAATAAACGATGCAAATGATTAAAAAACAACATGTACGTTAATAAGATGCATACTAATTATCATTAATCAACTTGGGGATGTTACACTATTCCTGAGCTCACCGCACCACATCACAGATGATTCTTATTAAGAACCGTCTGTGATTCCTTATCTTGGAACCGTCTGTGATATGCCACTACCATTCTATTTATCCACATGAACCTGGTGACAAGTCCATAACACAACTCCAAATAATTTGACTGAAAATTAATTTATCCACTGACAATTCAGTTGACTTCAAAAGTTCATATCTAATTCAACTCAACTCCAAATCAAGTGAAACCAATTTTGATACTCCACATTACAATGAAGTCCACATTGACTTCAATATCAAAGATGACAAGTCCATAACACATTAACACATGACAATTCCACGTTGACATCAAAATATATGAGAAATTACAAGTCCATATATAGCACATGGCAAGTCCACATTGACATGTCTGATGTCATGGAATAAAATTCTTAATTAAAATATAGCCCTTTATGATGATCGGCGTGCATATAGCTAGCTTCCTCACTGGGTTCTTCCTCAAGCCTGATGTTGTCTCCGAAAGGAGACAACTCGTCAAATTGATTGTACTCTTCCTCATCCACGACATTCTCAACTCTGAGAATCCTTCTTTTTCCATGAAGAACTACGTGGCGGTTCTTATTTGTCAGTTCTGTTACATAAAAAATTTGAACAACTTGCTTAGTGAGTACGAATGGTTCGTCCTTGTATCCGACACATTTGAGGTCCATAGTGGTGACGTCGTACTTGTCGACCTTCACACCTTGCGGAAGTTTAACCCAATGGCATCGAAACAGAGGGATCTTAAAAAGTACGTAGTTGAGCTCCCAAATCTCCTCTCTGAACCCATAGTAGGAGTTCAACCCACGTGCCCGTGCCAGTATTGAATCGCCGTGAAACGCATCTTTGCGCATACTTCTTCATTCGGGATCAGGCTCTTCCTATCCCGAAGTTGTCAGATAAAATGTGTACCCATTTATGTCGTATCATTGCCATGTCACAATTGTAAATTGGGGCCCTTTTGCCAACCATAACAGTGTATCATCACTTGATGACCTCCCAGTGATTCGCACCTTTAACCATTCGTTGAACCAACAGTTGTGCTCTCTTATGATCCAAACCTCCGACCAGTCTGGATTCTGTTGGTGTACCATGTCTTTGTTCTTGTCGATGTACAGGGATACTTGGGTCATGTGTTGCAAGACCGTGAAATAGGCTTGAGCGTACGTATCTAGATCGGGAGTGATTGATTTCCTTCCGATAGTCCCGATACCATCCAATCTCCCCTCATGACGAGAAAGAGGCACACCTATCGGTTCCACCTGAGCCATGTAGTCGACACAGAACTCAATGACCTCTTCGGTTGCATAACCTTTGATGATACTGGCATACTGCCCTCCGGTCGAGATCGATTCCGTACGTAGGACTTGAGAATTCCCATGTACCTCTCGAATGGGTACATTTGACGTAGGAACACAGGGCCGCATATCTTTATCTCTTTCACAAGGTGAACAATGAGATGGACCATGATATCGAAAAATGACTGAGGGAAATACATCTCAAGTAGACGTAGTGTCGTCACCACCTCGGCCTGCAGAGCATCTAGTCCTTGTGGATCGATGACCTACTAAGCAATTGAGTTAAAGAAATAACACAGCCTCAAAATTACCACTCGGATCTTGTTCGGCAAGATACTCCTAATTGCAATAGGAAGCATTTGTGTCATCAGCACATGACAATCATGAGACTTCATACCAATTAACTTCAAATCTTCCGTAGAAATAAGTTTCTTAATGTTAGCGGAGTAACCAGATGAGACTTTCACACCATGCAAGCTCTGGCACAGTTCATTTCTCTTGGCCTTGGATAGAGTGTAGCAAGCTGGGGGAAGGTACGTTCGTCCTTTATCGGTCTCTTTCGGTGCTAACTCGGTCCTTATGTTCATATCAACCAAGTCATGCCGTGCGTTAACACCATCCTTTGTTTTGCCACTAATGTTCAGTAAGAGACCAATCAAGCTATCACATATATTGTTCTCCACATGCATGATGTCGATGCAATGGCGAACTTCTAAGTGCTCCCAATAAGGCAAGTCCCAAAAAATTGTCCGCTTCTTCCAAATGTTCTTCTGACGGGTTCTTAATTTAGGTTCCTTCCCAAGCACAACATCGATATCCTTAACCATATCATAGACCTATTTCCCTCTAAAAGCCCTTAGAGCTGAACCGTCCTCCTTATTTCCGTCGACTTGTTTCTTTATCTTGCGGTATGGGTGAATCCTGGGAAGGAACCTACGGTGACGCATATACATAGTTTTACGCGAGTTGTTGACCATACACTCTCCGTAGCATCTAAGCGGTCTTGAGCATGTGCTTTGGCTCCTTTTGTCTTGGCTTGAGCAAGTTACCAAGGGCGAGAAAAATTATTGATGGTGCGAGAACAACATGGGACGTAAAGTAAAGTTCTCTCGTTTGTACGCATCCCATACCTGTACCTCTTCGTTCCACAGTGTCACAAGATCTTCCAGCAATGGTGCTAGGTACACATCAATATCATTCCCAGGTTGCTTTGGCCCTTGGATAAGTAGTGACATCAAAATGTACTTTTGCTTCATACACAGCCAAGGAGGAAGGTTGTATATACATAGATTCACGGGCCAGGTGCTATGTCGGCTACTCATGTTACCAAAAGGATTCATTCCATCTGTACTCAACCCTAACCTTACGTTTCTTGGTTCCGCACCGAACTCTTCAAAGCTTCGATCGAAGTTTCTCCACTGGGTAGAATTAGCAGGGTGTCTTAGCTTTCCATCTTTCTTACGCTCCTCCGAGTGCTAACGCAACAATCTTGCCTCTTTTGGATTCGCAAATAAACGCTTCAAATGTGGGATCACAGGCAAATACCACAACATCTTAGCAGGAGGTCCTTGCTTCACCTTAGCAGTATTCTTACGCTTGTATCAGGATGCTTTGCACACGAGACATACATGCATGTCTGCATACTCTTTACGATAGAGGATACAATCATTTGGACATGCATATATTCTTTCTACTTCCATTCCCAATGGACAAAGAACCTTCTTTGCTTGGTAGGTGGTGCTGGGCAACACGTTTCCCTCCAGAAAGATGTTCACTGGGAGACCTAACAGCGTAGTGAAACTCTTATCGGACCAACCATTGCTTACCTTCAATTTCAGCAGTTCAAGCACGGTTGACAATCTTGTGTATTTAGGCTTGCAGCCAGGGAACAAAGGTCTCACCGAGTCCTCCATTAAGCCCTTGAATTTATAGAACTCTCTCTCACTATAGTTCTCTTCTGCATCACGTAGCATCTGATCCAGATTGCCATCGTGCAACCTATCCTCATCAAAAGCACAGTCCACATCCGGCATATCGTTGACTTCCTCGGCGATGCCGTCATTATTAACTTCCTGTATAATCTGCTCTTCACCGTGATTGGTCCAACATGTATACTCTTTTTTTGAAACCCCTTCGAATCAAGTGCGCTTCGATCTACGCCGGGTTGTTAAATATCTTCAGATTACCACAATCAATGCATGGACAATACATAAATTTTATCCCCTTCTTCAACATATTCTGCTCGGCGGCTCTTCTAAAAACAAGCACGCCATTAATGTACTCTTGACTCACACGGCTTTCACCGTACATCCAGTTTCGGTCCATCTATACGCATGTAACAAATCAGTGTCAAATTACATTAATAAACCGCAAGTACAAACTCTTCTTAATTATTGACCAAACATACTTAAATTGCTTAGCGATTAACCTAGAGCAAATATAAAGGGTTAAAGATCGTTACCCTCGGAGCTCATGACGAAAATACCAAATATCCCGTGAGATTCCTCTCCTTCTCCTTCTCCTCCGATCCCTTCCTCCTCCCCTCCTCCTCCTTTCCTCCTCTCTTTAGCTTCCTCCTTTCCTTCTCCTCTCTAAGGTGGTACAATGGGGGTGGAGACAGCAAGGTGTAGGTGGCGCAATGCAGGAGGAGGCAACGGGGTGAAGGAGGCGCTAGGGGCAGGGGTCCTGACCTTCTCCTCTCTAAGCTGGCGCAATGGGGGAGGAGCAGCAGGGTGGAGGAGCTAAAGCAGGGAGGTGGCGCATGGGGGAGGAGCAGAGTGGAGCTAGTGGAGTGGAGGAGCAGCAGAGTGGCACATGGGGGAGGAGCGGCAGAGGTTGTGTTGGGTGCATTTATAATGCCAGAATATCACTGAGCAGTTCAACCGCTGCAGGATTATAGATTATCACTGCACGGTTCTTAATAAGAATCGCTCAGGATAATTCCTGACGATTCTATTATAGAACCGCTGCGTGATTGGCTAGACTATCACAGACGGTTCGTAATAAGAACCGTCTGTGAATTATCACAGACGGTTCTAGTTATAAAACGTCTGTGATATGTATGTATTACAAACGGTTCCTTTGGAACTGTCTGTGATAAGAATAACACAGACAGTTCCAAATGAACCGTCTGTGATGAGGCATCTTCTATAGCCTGTTTTGTAGTAGTGTAGAATCATTCATTGTAACATGTAACAAGTAGTAGTAACCTAAATGTCAGTCACATGTAACAAGTAGAATCATTCATTGTAACATGTAACAAGTAGTAGTAACAACAAATAGATGCAATTGGTAACAAAATCATCACAACCATTCAAGAACAGAAAGAACAACTAAAAACAAAATAAATAAACAAGTGTGTGAGAGCGAAGGGCAAGCAAGAGCTAATGGTGATGGCAGCAGTGGCAGCATGCTAACCAAATCAAAATAAGCATCCATCGGAGCTCAGATCTCACTTGAATCAAACACCCAGCTCAGAAGATTTGTCATACACCACTATACAATTCCCAGGTCCCCACTACCATTGCCGAGTAAGATTGTCCACACCAGGATGGGTGATGTTTAGTGAATAATATTCTAAAAGAAAGCCATAATTGTGTTATCAACACATAGAAAGTGAGATGCAACATGTAGCAATACTAATGCCACCTGACCTACTCTTGAGTCTTCCCGAGTTCATGATACTGGAACAAGCTTATGTTTGATAGTTTAGCTACACGAATATGTCCATGAATCAGGTGCCACTTATGCATGGAGTTTGATTATGAATTTATGACATATTGACATTATACTTTGTATGAGTTTTTAATGATCAAGGAAATGAAATGTGTTGACGTCCTCAAACATTCTACAAGTCATATCATCAACAAGCAATCTAATCGAACTCACCTTGATCTAGGAGGGGAGGTGGCGTCGGTGCCAAGGGAGAAGGCGGAGTCAGGGCAGGGGAGGCGGCGGTGGCATCGGGAGGCAGAGTCGGTGCAGGGGAGGCGACGGCATTGGGAGGCTGAGTTGGGGCAAGGGAGGCAGCGGCGGCGGTGGTCGGAGGTGGAGTCGGGGCAGGGGAGGCGGCGTCGGAAGGCGGTGTTGGGGTGGCAGCGTTGGGAGGCGGCGTGTCAAAAGAGGGGAGGGTAGGCGGCGGCGTTCAGGAGGGGATGGGGGGCGGCGGCGATGGGGATGGGGATGGGGAATGGGAGGTGTGTGCGTCGGGTTGGGGACCGAAGGGGAGGCGGCATGAGCCAAGGCGGTGCGAGATGGGAGGCGGTGGCAATGGGATGGGGAACGAGAGGTGTGTGCGTCGGGTTGGGGACCGAAGTGGAGGGGGATTGATTGGAAACGATAGAAAAAAAGGAACAGTTTGCAATTATATATCAATGGCATTTTGAGGGTAATTTCAACGAAGTTCGGTGGCAAAAAGATATTCTATTCTGTAAAAGCCAAAAAAACATATCAATCATGGCTTATGGCTTTTAGGCTTAAAATGACTTAAGCTTTTTATAAGTCAGATGAAAAAACTACTCCTTCATTTAGACTTAGACTTTTTTATTTTTAAATCAGACAAAAAAACTAAACAAACATAGTCATAATAGGGACCGGAGTCATGCACAATACACATAGCCATGGTGTGGTCATGTGGCTTATCATGTGTCGCAGTCATGTCACTGGCATCCTGTTGTGATTTTGGTCCGTGAGGCAGGTGTCATTTTATTGTTAATTCAGTGCGAAATGATGGTACGAAGGTGTGGTCTTTATAGTCGTCCTGTTGTAAGTGATGAGGTTAGATATCTGTGGCATGGCCTCTTTGTCGCAGTGCTGACCAGGGGACGAACTGAGAACAACAATCAAAGCAAAAGAAGAGCCTACGATGCATATCTGGAAGCATAAAGTAGTAGAGAAGACCCATCAGGTACATCCATGCTAAGGTGCAAAATACTACAAATATGAAACGTGGTACTACTGACCACCCTGTCCCGCTCCCTCCCCCTCTCCATGTGCACCGCCCTGTCCGTGTCCTTGTAGCCGGCCCCCTCTTGGGCTGACAGGCCCCCGTGGTCATTGTCTAGGGCCCGAAGGGGGAAACAGATCGGATGGTCCTAGGCTCCTAGCTCCTAGTGGTACAGGAGGAGCAGGTCTGGCGTACGGCGATGTGACTTGCGTGGGCTGCTTGTCGGACAGCACTCCGAAGAGTTGTGAACCTCCAAGCACGTCTAGGGTGGCAACGGGGCAGGGGATGATCGGGGGCACCCACGCCCGATCCCCGGTAAGCCATCCCCGCCCTGGCCCTGTTAGGTTTCGCTGGGGAAAGTGATCTCCCGCCTCTGACTTTTGGATGTGCGGTCGGGTCATCCACGAGGTAACCTCCTCCTCAATGCCAATCGAGTATGCGCCTAGATGGCCTACTGCCTGGGCTGTGAGTTTATGTACCACCTGGTTGGCAAAGGAGGAAATGATTAGCAATCTACAAGGGTAACTTTGAACAAGGCAAAACCAAAAGGGATGATACCATGTACATGGTGTGGATATCGTCCATGATGAATATGTCTGTGCGGTGTAAGCTGCCTACTGAGCCGTTGGTGTACCTGGAGTAATTTTGTTAGTTGAGATAATACGTACAATAATGCACATTTTGATCAATACATTAAATATTGTACATTTTGATCAATACATTACATCGAGTGGAGAACTGGAAGGGAGGTGGCTCTGTGGAATGTGGTGAGAACCCCACCTATCATGCTGAGCTACCAGGCTGGTCTGGTGGAGGAGCTGCTGGCTGTCGTGGTGGAGGTGGCGTGGCTCGAGGGGGCCGCTGAGTAGGACAATGTGACAACAGGCCTAGATCGTTTGGTAGCTGTCGGCACGAGGTCAAACTGACGATGCGCCAGGACCAGTCATAGATACGTCCTAGGGTCGCATCGAGCTCTTGCCGTGTGACCTCCATGCCCTGATGGATCCGGTCCCACAGAGACTACGCCTCTTGACCAATATCTATCCCAAGGTTGTTCTGTGAAATGCAACAAAGAAGGTAGTGACATGCGGAACATAATTTACAAGACAATTTACATATTAGGCCACGTACCACTAAGTACATAGAAATGCTAGCCTAGCTGGGGTACATGTCGTCATCCTGAGCCACCTAAACCTGTGACAGGTCAACAACACGAATCACATGAAGTCGTGTGAGTGGTGTGTACCACTGCAGGTATTCCTGGTACGCCGCTGGGTCGTATGGAGCATCCTCACCGAGAACATCGTCCAAGGCGGAGCCCACTGGGCAACCCAAGGAGCCATACACTAGGCCCACTTCATACGCCTACCCTGTGCCCTCTTCCTAGATTGCCTGTCAAGAGTACAAGTCTGTTAGTAACTCATGAAAAGATCATACAACACATATTAAAAAACAACACGAAACACTTACGAGTGTGAGGTGGCTGGGACTAGGTCTCCCAACGGCACAAGGAACTCCTAGCATCACCCAAGTTGTCGCATCATGTGGTGCACGGCTGATGCGCCTGAAATGTCACATCATTTCTCTATAATTTATTGCACTATTTCACTGATTCTATCATTAATTGCTCAGATTATTATTAATTAATTGTCAAATGCAGAAGATATGTTTTAGTTGACATTATCTGCAGGATCCGAAGGGAATCACACATTTTTAGGAGCAGACATGGAAAGAGGACGTCAAGAGGAAGGAAACCCAACTTGGATCATTGCGAACTGACTTTCCAAAGAGAAATTCGGGAAGTCATGCGGTCGCCAGCGATATCGGGCGATCGTATCACCCTCTAGCGGGATCGCCATGTCAAATGGATCATGATTCGTGAAGGCTCCAAGGCAGTATTTGGCTTCCTGGTGGCGTAAACCCCTCTGAAGTGCTGAAACCCTAAGATCAGCTATTTAAAGACCCTAATTGCATCTACACGAGAAGAGGAGAGAGGCAACCACACCATCCATCACATCCAGAACACCATGTTCACCATATTTTCCACCATAGTTCATCCTCCATTCATCTGCCCTTGTAATCGTTCATCTGTTGGTGTAAGAGGAACATTAACAACACCTTTATTAACATATCATCTATTGTTACTTTCAAATTGTTGTCACTATGTTCTTCATTATTCATCTATTGTTCTTGGTTCCCACCGATATGAGTGAGTAATTCCCCAAGGGCTAGGGGTTAAGGTAGCCATGTAGCAATAGTAATCAAGGAGATGATCTAACTTTCATGTATGCTTTTCGTGTCATCATTGCTATTGGTGTTTGTATGTCTTTCCTCGATACTAGAACTCGATGGCCTTCGATGCTCCATAGGTAGGCACAAGGAAAGGTAGAAACAGGTGGTGCACAAAATATTGGCTGACAGAGTCGATGACAATGAAAGAGGCAGAGATTGGCTTTCGGATGCAATCCACTTGAGGAAGCACATCATAACCATGGTACCTAATGCATTGGTTTGGTTGTAAGTCGGTTGGTCTACATGGTAATTTCTTAATTGCGAGTGTGACGTGTTGTAGCCCGCATGTGAGTGGAACAATTGATTATCCTATACGATGTTTGTCCGAGGGAGATGCATATAGGGTTTCTCGCCTACATGAACACATGATTATCACAATTTCTTTGATAAATAGATCACCATCATTATTATTATCCCCAAGATTTACTAATGTTGTAGGTGATCCTAATACCCTAGGCCCTATCTTGCATCGTAGGAATCACATTGTTAACAATCGAGTCGCCGATCTTACGAAATAAATAGAGAAAAATGGCAAAGAGTTATTGGGAGAGAATGGGATTGCTCTTTATTGCTATGAACTGGATCCTTTACAGGGGGTGCCTTCGACAAGGCAGTGGACTAATCCTAATTACACTGAGCACAATGCTTGCTATGCTACTGAATCGGACTTAAAACATGAATCTAATGTCGATTGTGATGCTTCAATCCGATGCCTTAGTTCCTCTGTGCTCCATCTTTAAATAACCATCGAAGGGGTGGCAGTTACTCTTGGAGAAGACACCTATTGGAAGTAATGCGTCCGGTCGGAGGATTAGTTACAGTTAATGAAACAGTAACTGATCGTCGGTTAGTGTCTGTGAGACACTAAACCGTATTTTGCTTATTGTCAGTGTCTTAGGACCACGAAATGTCGCGTGGTATGGAGCAAATATGACATATGTTTCATTCATCACACGGTAAAGAATATACTCGGAGTTAGATCCATACACTACAACAAAACTATCACGTAAAGACGCTTTTGTTTTGACGCTTTTATGTCTGTCTCTACGCCGAGAAACACCTCATATGTAAAGACGCTTCTCAAGATGTTTTATATGACGCCACAAAATCTCTTACTGTAAAGACGCTTTTGTTTTGACGTTTTTATATCTGTCTCTACGCCGAGAAACACATCATATGTAAAGACGCTTCTCAAGACATTTTATATGACGCCACAAAATCTCTTATTGTATGCAGGCACATATACATTTACATTTATCTAGAGATGAACGTTGAGACGTTTGAGAATGTGCCTGAGAATTAAGAGGACAAAATTTTAGTAATATATTAAATTATCTGACATATGAGTTTTTTATGAACATCTATTAGTAAAAACTGATGCAAAACTTGAACATACAACCTCTTGGTTGTGAAGGAAAGGATGACCGTGCTATCCAATAGACTAAACATATTTTATTGTGTAGAAGAGAATACAAATTATTTACATATAATCTCAAGAGATAAAGAGAGGCCGGAGGGCGCAGAGGGGCCGGGTCACGTTAGCGTTTTTCTCATGACCGCACGATCTCGTCTCGGCCTTCTTTGCGCCAGGCGATCGGTTCCGCTGGCCGCTCGATGTCGCCGCTTTTCCACGCCTTCGATCGGATCGCCCTTCCGCCGCCACGCTCACTCAAGATCGCGTCGCGCCGAGTCCTCGTCGCCAACACGCCTCTTCCTCTTCCTCGTGCTCCCGCTGCCTCCCAATCCGATCCGCTCTTCCTCCCTTCCTCGCCTCCCGACGGCCGCCTCCTCCTCACTCTACCCTCCTTCTTCCACTCCTCCGCCTCCCTCCCCATCCCTCTCGCCTCCCTTGCCGCCACGTTCATCGGTGTCTGCGACGGCCACGGCGGCCTTGACACCTCCCCGCTTCCTCTGTTCCCATCTCTTCCCCATGTCCAACGACGATACTATTTGCCTTCTCCTTGTATCTTTCTTCGTTCCGCTCGTCCGCATGGTTACGTGTGCCTTATCGATTTGTGTTATCCTTGAGTTCTTGCTGTGGCGGCAAAGATAGGCCTCACGACAGAGCAGGGGCCATGAGCACCGAGGTGATCTCGAGGGCGTTCGGGTGCGCAAGCGGAGGAGTTCTGCGGCGAGTGAGACAGGCGTGGCCGAAGCGGCCACGGATGGCGGCCGTGGGCTCCTGCTACTTACTCGGATGCGGCTTCAAAGGAGGTGTGACGGGAGCTCGCGACGCTTCACTTGGAAGGCGGGCAGATCGTGCTGCACACCAGGGGTGCATGGATGGTGAAGGGCATAGTTTAGGTGAGAGCGTGATGAGGAAACCCTTCTCTTTGATTAATTTAATGCATCTCTGTGAAAAATTGGGGGTAAAGATCGCGCCTTGCTGATAAAATTTTCAATTTTTGGTTTCTTATCGATGTGTTTTCTTTAGATTTTTTTTGTGTTTGGTTTGCACATTGAGATATGATATAGCAATGCTTGTACTTATAAAGGCCTTCCATATCCGATTCGCCCAACAAACTCCATCCCTCCGAGGCACCGACCACGCCCTTCCTCCACGCTCTCGTGACCTCGCCTCGCTTGCCGACGCCGCCCGCTCCTCCGGCTCCTCCGTGCCTCTCCTCTACCTCCACGCCCGGCCCCATCCAATGGCACGCCTGCGGCCTCTGTCTCCGACTCTCCGTCCTCATTGACGTCGCCGAGGCCCGCGGCAGTTCATGGTTTCTACGAGTAGTCATCTGTGGGGGCACGGTGCGAGACCTCATTCGACCAGGGTACCCATTATGTAACCTCTTGAATCCTTACGACCACAAGGGTCGTTAGCCTTAGGGGTTACGACCATGAAGATATATGGTCTTTTATTATGTATTAAAGTAATACAAAGAGATTTTAATCCTTGTCAGCTAGCCCCCGAACTTTAAAATGAATTGGTCGTGTGAACCTTCTCCCGATTAAAGTCGTATCGGGCAGACCCTCATTTATTGCCATTACAAACGAGGTGGTCTGCATTCACTTTAAAGTTGAGAAACTGCCTTGGGACCCGAAGAGTTTTTATATCCGTTGGAAAAAGATTTTTGCCGTTGGACTTTGGGTAACTCCCCGATGCAATTAAAGAGTTTCGGCTATAAAATCCCCATTGCGCACGGCTTTAGGGCTTTTACGCTCTCAAATTTTCCTCCAATCCTTTTCATCTTCTTGCGAAGAATCTTCTCCAACCCCCTCTCACTCTTCCATCGAAAGCTTCCTCTGACATCTGTTCACTCACTCAAAGATCTTATCATGTCGGACTTGATCACCAAGTGGTTGGTTTCGGATTTGAGTGGGAAGAAGCTCAAGGCGCTGGAGGAGGTCGGGATGCTTCCTGACAAGAGTTTGATCAAATGGAGGTCAGCGGCCGGAGAACACTTTCCGAGCCCCAAAGAAGGGGAAATCCCTATTTTTCTCGCCTACATCAAGTGCGGGCTCAGGTTCCCGGCTCACAAGTTCCTCTCCCAGGTCCTAGAGTACTATGAGATTGAGTTGGTGAACCTAGCCCCCAATTCCATCTCCAACCTCAGCATCTTCGTCTATCTTTACGAGGCATACCTGGGGATCCGACCAAGTCTGAAGGTCTTCAGGTATTTTTACAAGATGACGAGGTCGGGGAAATTAGCGGCTGGACCTGGGGAGTGCTCGTTGTGACTCCACGACGAGAAGGCCGATGAGTACATCAAAATGTACCTGAAGTCCTCATGGTCATCATGGAAGAAATGCTGGTTCTACATGACAGTCACAAAAGATGATGGTCTCTACTTCGCCGGCAAGGTGGCGAGCGAGAACCTAAACTGGCGGCGACTGTGAAGAAAGAAGGGTCGGAAGATGTATCGAAGCCATCTAAGACCTCAGTGCTAAGGGATTGACTGTTTGGCACGTGGTTAGGGACTTTTCTATGTGTCGGATTAGTCCCTTGAAGCTTCGATCACATTCCTTGCTCTGGCATATTGGTCGTGACGAGGCGACCAAGGATTCCAGGAAAAGTAAGACATGAAAATCCCGACCAGTTTGGTTTATTTAGTTGATTATTTTGTAACCCTGAAATCTCTTTATTCTTTTGAAGCCCTTTCTTCTAACGAGGTCAAAGAGCGGATCAAAATGATATGCGATGGGGAGCCTGATATCAAAGCTGCTTTTCCCCATATTCTGGCTGCTGTCTCTCTAGATGAGAGGATTAGGAGATTTAAGGTAAATATCAACTTTTTCTTCATCCATTATATGCTCCCCGATCAGTATATGATTATGCTCTAATATACAGGCGGTCGGCTTGAGAGAAAAAGAGTCCAACGATGGCTCTACTCCGACCACTGTTCCGACTGACTCCTACTGTACAGCCACGCAAGATGATGGTCTTCCAGAGGTAAGAAGAGCATTTGTGATGAAGCACATATCATAGATGCATAATTCATCACCTAATCAAATTATATTTATGACTTAGGTGGGAGAAAAAGAGAACCTGCAGCGAGAAACTGCGGAGGTCGTAGGCCCTAGAGTGGTCTTTCACGACCTATTAGCTGCTACTGAAGCAACTGTTCTGGAAGTTGACAAGACCACACGTCCTACCCGATGGTAAGGGATCTTATTCTCGACCAGTTTGTTAAGAATATTTCTTTCGACCTCCAGTCGGTGGATGTGAGGGGTCTAACCAGCCCTACCAATTTAGGACCAGTGAAGTCAGATGAGAAGAAAAGAAAGGCAAGCACCACGGATTTTGCTCCAATGCGCTTCAAGCTCAAGTCCAAGAAGACGAACAAGTGTGTATACATGAAAGAAAAACTCATGTAAGTACTTACCTTTAGTGTTCTAGAGTCTTAATCTTCTTTTCTTCTTTCTTTATAGGTCCTTCGGTGTTCTGGTCGTTTCGACCAGAGCACCCCTCAAGAGAAAGTTCCTAAGGAAAAGGAGTTCGAGCCAGTCCCCGAGCAAGTGGCAGCGCCTGCTCAGGAACCTGTTGCGGCTACAACCCTGCATGTGGAGACAGAGATCCCTGAGGAATCCCAGCGGGTTCCGACCACTGCTAGAAAGTCTCCTCCTACTGGCAGCTTTCCTCATCGCCCCTAGATCTTCAATGATGAAGAACTCGATGAGGCTTGGGGAAGAATATCGGACCGTTAAGCAGAGACGAGTCCTGACTCCATTTTCGCTGAATACAACAACATGGCGATCCAGGTAAACATCCACGACTACTTTTAATAGCCTTTCCCCTAAACTTTATCAAAAACTTAAAGGAGTCTGCTATTTTTGTAGCATTTGGTGGAAAATTTCGCTATGGTCGGAGGACTAACCCAGCGAATAAAACTCTTGGAGAAGAAGAACTCCGAATTAGAAAGTAAGTACTTTCTTTGTGTCTTCCCCTTTCCTTCTTTACCACTTGGCTCCTTTTCTATTGATTAATTTCTCCCTTTATCATATTTGATAGATTCGGAGAAACTTAAAGAAGAGGTTATGGCTAAGGAAGCCATAATAGCCAAGTTTAAAGAAGAATGTCAAAATAAAGACCGGTCGATCGAATACTTGACGACTAGGCACAAGAAAGTCATTGAGACTTTCAAGAAGAAGAACCAAGATAACCGGTCGTGAACTCGACCAGCGTACTATCTTTTCTAATTATATGTATTTATCCTTTGGTTTACTCGTGCAGAGTAAACTCAAGCATTAAAAAAGGCAGAGAAAGCTATTGAGTTCGAACGCGGCCAGGGAGCTGAACTTGAGCAGAGTCTTGAAGATAAAGTCAAGGCTCTCAACAAGATGCTCTTCAACATAGGATTGGGAGCGCAACTGCCCATCTTAGGAGATCCCGTGGAGAAGATCAACTTCCTTGGCCAACAACTCAAAGACCTCAGAAGCCTACACAAGACTACTCGGGAGAACCATGCACAGACGTTGAAGGAAGCTATCGCTAATGGATTCAGTTTTGCTTTGGCAAAGCTGAAGGCTTCCGACCCTTCTGTGCATCTCCAAGCTGTTGAGGAAGACTTTAACTACTTGGGAGATGAAGCAGCCAAGCTTTTCAAGGAAATGACACATCTCGGAAATAAGGTTGTAGAAAAAATGGAGGTCGGATCTCCAGCGCGTAGCGACCAGTCTGGTGCCCCTAAGGAGTAGACTATTGTAATATAAGAATTATGAATGTGAAAACTTACATTTTCTATCATCAATAAAGTCTTTGTTTATCCTTTTGACTTATAAAGTACTCACATATTTCCTAGCCCCCGACTGCTTATATAGTAGAAGATCTTTACTAAAGAAGCAGTAACCCATGAATAGAGTAAAAGTCACGATCATTGTATAAAGTATGTGTTGATTATGTGACAAAACTAATCGTATTAATACTAGGAAATCAATGGTGGTCGGAACCAGTTTATGACTTCGACTAGTTGTAGATCTGTTTTCCAAAATCGAAATACCAAATAATATATTGTATGATCGGAATATGTTACTAGACTTAGCTTGATGATAAGAAAAACATGCAAAGATGTATGCATAAACGATAAGTGGTCTAGTTTATACATAGTATCCAAATTGGTCGTAAGGGTTTGCTAAGAACTAAAGACATGAAAAACACTTCGTGAAATGTGCTCATGCTCAAGTCCGATTGGCAGCGAAGATCGTAGGAAGGAATGTCGCTAGGAAACTCCTTCCAGTGGGCTGGGCCACATGTAGAGAGGAGAGATTTTGACTAGGAGGCTTTCCGTGTCCCGACCAGTAGCCAAACGAGAGTAGAACATAATGTTGAAGTGAAGAAATGAAGCCTCTGAAATCTTAAGCATGGAAGTAACTATATGTAGTTGTTTGTGTTATGCACCTTTTACTCGTTTCTTTGAGAAAAGAGTGTGGTCGCGCGTGAGAAAATTATTGCGAACCACACTGTGCACTTTCGGGTCATCAACGACGTAGTCCTCGACGAAGACATCAAACACAATGATGAGGACATCCCTACCACTACTACCACTCCTAGCCTTAATGCTACCAAGAACAAGCAAGGATAATGGAAATACAAGCCTTTCAACCATACCCTAGAAAGGGGAGAAACTCTTTCGGGCGACATCCAAGAAAGCAAGAAGCGAGATGAAGAAGGAGACACACACCATGCTGCATAGGGACACGAACCAAAGGGGGATCAACCCAAGAGAGGAGAATGGAGATCTAAGCATTCCGGCCAAACCATATTAAATGAAGACTCTATTTCGGCCACAGGAGAAGCAAGCAAGAACGAAGCAAGTAAAGAACTACTTTTGGCCAAAAGCAAAGAAATCATGAAGAAAGAAATGCAAGAAGGAAGAAGCAAAGAGACAAGAGGGGAACCCAACATCCCAATTTCTGCCAAAATTCAAGAAAAAAAAAGAGAAAAAAATCTGAAATCAATTCGGATTTGGAAATCAGCATTGCATGCTTATTTCTAGAAATCCGAAATTGGGGCTGATTTTGCAATCTGAATTGAAGTTGGATTCAAATCCAAATTTAATTAGGATTTCACATTCCTAATTAGATTAGGATTTTCTAATTGGTTCAGCTAGATTAGGCTTTTATTCCGGATTTAGATTAGTTAATTTCTAAATTTAGTAATAGGAAGGCCACTTGGCCGAAACTTAGTGGGAAAGTAATCCCACCCCTAGTCCAAAACCAAGAGTGAGACCTCCCATCCGAATTGGGATGGGAGTAGGCCTCCTTGGCTAGCCATAGGGCTGGGGATCAACCCTATATATTGAGGGCATTGCCCTTGTAATTTTCAGACCACGCATAAACGAATTTTTAGAATTATACTCTTGTTTTCTAGGTTAGCCAAGTGCACCTTGAGAGAATTGGGAGTTCTCGCTGCAAGACGTCTACTTTTGTGCGGTCGAGTAGACGGGATCAAGAGCGTGTGGTTGGGCGGATTCTTTTGTCGCAAGTTGCTGTGTTGACAGTGGTTGGCGCCATTAATTCGTCAGGTTGCACGGATCCAAAGTTATTATTAATCCTACATCGTGAAGATTGGACACCCCCTATCATCTTGGTATCAGAGCTTCGGTTGACATAGTAGGATTATTTACCCTAAGTCATAGATTTATCATTTTTCATTCCTATAAACAAAAGGCCAAAAAAAATTAACTGTAGGTTTCAGTTTGTTATTTTAGTGAGTTTTGTTAAGTTTTTGTCCATTAGATTGAAGTTTAATTTGCTGATCTTGAATTTCTTTTGTGTTGCCTTTTATTTTGAGCCTAGTTTTGATCTTTGATTAGGGTTTCTAGTAGTGATTATTGCCAAAAACCGAAAAAAGAGTAAATTTAACATTTGAGAACCTTTCAATGCTTTGCGAATACTTTGAACCTAGTAAGACTAGATAAATAGTTGCTTAGGGATGCATATTAATATTTGTATTCTTGCAATTGTTAAAAAAAAATCAAAAGACGGGAAAGAAATTTTGCTCTTTTAGTTGAAACAAGTGTTTCGGCCATAGCACAAAAAAAGGAAGGAAAAAGACAAGAGAAAAATAAAAGAGAAAAAGGAAACAAAGAAAGGAAAGCAAAAGGCCAAACCATAAATTGAGCACAAAATCCCCACTTCCAATTGATACAATTATGAGCATACCTATATTATTTGTGCAATCTTGTGCCCTAGTTTTATTTAATTGCAACTAGCTAGCGTCTTTCTATAACTTATGTAATACGAGCTATTTTGTTCTTCATTGATTGCATTAAGTTTCAATATCTTTGCGTGTGAGTTGCTTTGATTTTCACTTATATCTTTGTGATTGACAACTAGGCATTGAATTCTAGTTTGGATAATTACTTAACTTTACAATATATATAATTTCATATTGAGTAGTTATCCATACCAAGCTCCACAAAAATAGTTGATTTCTTTACTAATAATGATGGCAGGATACAACTATGTGAAACTTCCTTTCTATGGAAGTTAAAAGTTATGATCTAGAGGAGTATCTTGAGTGGGAAGAGCATATGGATAAGGTGATTAAATTTCAGAAGCTTCCCACAACACAAGAGGTGATGAGAGCCACTAGAGAGTTTGAATACTATGCTTATAGTTGGTTGCAACAATTCATTGGGAAACTACTCATTACATCTTGGGCAGATTTAAAGTTATTTATGAGAAGAGAATTTGTGCCACCCTCTTATGAACAAGAGCTACTTCACCACTTAGAGAGTATTACACAAGGATGCAAGGATGTTCAAGAATACTATTTTGAGTTGCATCGTGCAATACGTCGTGTCGGTATCACTAATGAATTTAAAGAGAAGACATACTTCAAAGGAGGCTTGAATTCTAATATCGCTGCTGCACTTCAACATAAATATTTTTGTAGTATGCAAGATCTTGTGAAGTATGCTACAGATAAGGAGACGAAGATCGAGCATGGGACTTTTCCTTCGGTCAACATGCCATGTAGTGCTGCCCCTATGCTACATGCAACACACATCAGGAGATCGTGGTTGATGGTAATTGCACTATTGCTGGCCCACGGTCCATGGAGGATGAGATGGATCAAAACCTATATGAGGATGAGAGCCACATAGCCAAATTGAGTGAGTGTGTTGAAAAGAGTGAGCTTTGTGATTCCATCATATGTGAGGTTACGAGCATCCACATTGCGAGTGTAAGAGATACACACAAAAAAAAGGCAGAAATTAGGGAAAGTGAGTTTATTTTTGAGACTAACAACTTACCCTCTATTTCTAGTGTTGTTTCTCACATTGTGCAGGTTGACCAAGGAGATGAGGAGCTGAATGCTACACAGCCTGCACCAATGGAGAAGAAAGTGGGGAGATAACCATGGTTGGAGAAGACACATTTGTTGTCCTATGGTTGCATCATGAAGTTACAATACCCACGGCACCTACATCAACTGAGGAGGACGATCAAAGTAACAATATTGATGCTGAATTGATAGTTCATCAAGAAAAGGTATGTAAAACTGAGAACTCTAATGTTCCTTTCATGACTCCACGTTCTGAATTTAATATGCTTAATTTGCATAACATGGATTTGATCACTCATAAAGTTCTTACTAGAATACATATTGATGATTCTTTATACTATATCATGTTTGACTATCCAATAGAGCTATCTAGTGTGCTTAAGAGAGTTTCTGAAATTGCATATTTAAAATCACTAGCTAGTACCCACATATCCACTTATAAATTCAATTTAATTGGAGATTATGGTGTAGACAATAAGTTTCATGTTTATGAATATACATTACCTGTGATAAACTTGCTAATCGGAAATTGCATGTTTTGCGCGAACCATCTTTTGAGCAATGTCATGATTACTTTGAGATAAGTTTCAATAAGAGTATCTACTAATTAGAACGAAAAATGATGCCTACTTGTTCACCTCTTAAATTTGTAAGTAATAAGAGTAGCGCGGTCGAAGCATGCAAGATGCTAAATTTGTTTTCACCAACTTTCCACGGATTTGATGTTGGGAGGGTGAAGTCTGAACGTAGGAATGAATTGTGCAATTTGACAGAAGATTTGGGGATATCGATTGTGCAAAACAATGAGAAGAACACAATAATTGATTCCTACATATATTATGCATATACGCTGTTTTATTTGTTTAGCACATTTTCAAGATATCAAAAGCCGAGGTCAACTTTTCTTGAAGGAGAGTATGATGATGACGTCCCAACCACTACTACCACTCCTAGCCCTAATGCTACCAAGAACAAACAAGGATAATGGAAATAAGGATAATGGAAATATAAGCCTTTCAGCCATATCCTAGAAAGGGGAGAAACTCTTTCGGCCGACATCCAAGAAAACAAGAAGCGAGACGAAGAAGGAGACACACACCATGCTGCATGGGGACACAAACCAAAGGAAGATCAACCCAAGAGAGGAGAATGGAGATCTAAGCATTTTGGCCAAACCATAGCAAATGAAGACTCTATTTCGGCCACAGGACAAGCAAGCAAGAAGGAAGCAAGTAAAGAATTACTTTTGGCCAAAAGCAAAGAAATCATGAAGAAAGAAATGCAAGAAGGAAGAAGCAAAGAGGCAAGATGGGAACCCAACATCCCAATTTTAGCCAAAGTTCAAGAAAAAAAGAGAAGAAATCCAAAATCAATTCGGATTTGGAAATCAGCATTGCATGCTGATTTCTAGAAATTTGAAATTGAGGTTGATTTTGTAGTCCTAATTGAAGTTGGATTCAAAATCGAAATCAATTAGGATTTCACATTCCGAATTAGATTAGGATTTGCTAATTAGTTCAACAAGTAGATTAGGCTTTTATTCTGAATTTAGATTAGTTAATTTCTAAATTTAGCAATAGAATGGCCACTTGGTCGAAACTTAGTGGGGAAGTAATCCCTCCCCTAGTCCAAAACCAAGGGGAAGACCTCCCATCCGAATTGGGATGGGAGTAGGCCTCCTTGGCTAGCCATAGGGGTCGAGAGTAACCCTATATATTCAGGGCATTACCCTTTGTAATTTTCAGACTATGAATAAGCGAATTTTGATAATTATACTTTTGTTTCCTTGGTTAGCCAAGTGCACCTTAAGGGAATTGGGAGTTCTCACTGTAAGACGCCTGCTTTTGCGTGGCCGAGTAGATAGGATCAAGAGCATGTGGTTGGGCGGACTCTTTTGTCGCACGTTGCTATGTTGATAGTGGTTGGCGCCATCGGTTCATCATGATGCACGTATCCAAAGTTATCATTGATCCTACATCTTGAAGATTGGGCACCTCGTATCACACAAGCTTCCTCCATATCAATCAGTACACCTAATCCCTCGTCCAGAGGCTGGACATGACAAGATGTGCGTTGGCATACACTTGCTCGAGCGAGTACGGCTTATTGGTGATACGCCCTAGAGGCAATCATAGAGATGATTGTATCACGTCTATGTTTATGAGTTATTGAATAAATGTTATTCTGTTCCTTGAATAAATCGTCGGTTATAAAGATTAACAAGTATGTGACTTGTTGGTGAAGCTCTTTAATTTATATAATGTCGTTCTAAATGTATCCCTGGTCGAATGTCACTAATCGGAACAATATGACTTATCGACTAGCACATGTATTGATTGATGACCATGTTTCACCGGTCATGGATATGGAGATATCGAATAAATAATGTGAACACATGTTAGAGATCATGGTGTTGGATTGACCCACTTTGAGGCACTGTTGAGATTATTATGATTTTATGTGTCATCAGTTGGTCTCAAGCAATGATGATGTATAATCCTTAGACCTGATATCAGCATGGCTTTCTACGTGTGTAATAGTACACTTAGAGGTTGCCAAACACTACTCGTAACTGGGTAGTTATAAAGGTAGCTTTCGAGTATGCTATGAAACATGCGGAGGAATGTGACTGGTCGGATATGCGATTTGCCCCTCCTAACATAACAAGAGAGATATCTCTGGGAACCTCGATGTGATCGAATAAAAAAAGTGCATGGTCATGCCACTAGTGGTCGAAGAGTCGACCACATGAAGTTATCCGACACTCGATCGACAAAGTATTGAATAGTCCATGGATGACATAATATCTCACCTAGAGTTCAACCAGATATCGTGAGGCAAAGGGAGAATACACGAGAAGGTCATTCAGTTTGATCAGATATGGACTAGTCGTAAGGAGATACGAGCTGGTCGTAGACTAGTTGAACATAATCACTAAGTGATCGAAACCTGCTCGTAAGGAGTTACGAAATGGTCGAGACTAAATATGAACTAGTCGTATAGAGATACGAGCTGGTCGTGAGTGATAAATACCTGGTCGTAGATCATATTGCATTAAGGTTCATCCAATATAATTTATGTGTATTCGGGAATCGTTATGTCTTGCTAGGAACCACTAACGACTGGTGTTTAGAAAGGGTTTCCGAGTCACAACCGATTACACATGAACCTACAGGGTCACACACTTAACGGGTTAGAATAAAACGTGTTCGGATAGGATCCGTCATGGGCCCTATATAAGGAGATACATGAGGCTATTGGGTGGAGAGACGAGACACGTGAGTTGCTCCACCAAAACCCTAGCCGCCATCTTCCTGATAGCTCTACCGTGCGAGTTGGTGCTAGCACACCGGCGCACAGTGCTCCTTCCCTAGACGTGTGGATATCGTAGAGGCGCTACTGCGGTTGCTATTGCGCTTAAGTACGATCCACGACTTCGCAAGGAACGTCAAAGGTTGCTGGAGGAGACAATCGACCACGTTGGACGGTCGACTACGATCACTTCATTGATGCGCTCTACGTTGGATCAGACTACTCCAACTCTTCTTCTGCTGCACTGCACGTCTGATGGTAACGATCTACGATGTCCTACTTGCATGGCTTCTTGGTTTACGTGGTAGAATTTTTGAATTGCCAGCTAGTGTAGCCTACCCATATCCCTTCACGGCTCCCACCACAGTTGCAGCTTGGTGAGCTGGTTAATGGCCTCCGTGAAGTAATCGTACACGCTGCAAACCTACGGACCGGCCTACTAAGACTGGAAAAGGAGAAAGTGTAGGGATACGGTAGGCTACACTAGCGTATAATTCAAAATTCTACCACGTAATCGAGGATGCCATGCAAGTAAAAGATTTTAGATCGTTACCACTAGACGTGTAGTGCAGCGGAAAGAAGAGTCGGAGCAGCCTGGTCCAACGTCGAGCGCGTCGATGTAGTGGTCGTAGTCGATCGTCCTATGTCCTAGGCCATCGATCGTCTCCTCTAGCAGCCTCTCGTGTTCTTCACGTAGGTCGCAGATCGTCCTCGATTAGTGCAGTAGCAATCACAGCAACACCTCTAAGGTATCCACACGTCTAGGGGTGGAACGTCATACGCCAATGTGCTATCACCAGCGCGCACAGCAAGGCCTTTGGGGAGGTGGTGGCTAGGGTTTCCGAGGATGGTGTAACTCGTACTTCCAAAAGCTCTCACGCCTCCCCTTATAAAGAGCCCATAACAGATCAAATCCGAACTAGTTTGTTCCAACCCGTTAAGTGTGTGACCTTGTAGGTTCATGTGTAATCGGCCGTGACCTGGAAACTCCTTTCTGATCACAAGTCGGTAGCAGCTCCTAGCAAGACATGGCAACTCCCGAATACACATAAAGATTATGTCGAACTAACCTTATGCAATATGATCTGCGACTAGGTCCTTATCACTTACGACCAGTTCGCATCTTGTCATGACCAGTTCGTAACATCTTACGACCAATTCATCGACCAATTTGTGATCATGTACGACCAGCTCACAAGCAGTCCGTATCCCCATACGACCAGTTCTTATCTGGTCAGACTAAGCGACCTGATCGCGTATCCTCCTTTTGCCTCATGATATCTGGTCGAACTCTAGGTAAGATATATGTCATCCATGGACTGTTCAATCTTTTCTCGATCTAGTGCTGGATAACTTCATGTGGTCGACTCTTCGAGTAAAACATGGGGATCTACAACTAACAACCCTAAATCTACCACTAATCTATGTTCATTGTTGCTATCCTAGCATGTTTTCATCAAAATGACTAAGATATTACATGAGTAGTGAAAATTAACCGCAAAACAAACGAGTCTGCAGATGAAGACACAGAGCCTCCTCCTCCTCCCCTCCCTTCTCTTCTCTACTCCTCCCCTCTCTTCTCTACTTGCTGGGCCGAATGCCATGGCCATTTGGCCAATTCGTTCATCAAAATGACTAAGAAATTGCACACTCGTTCGCTTGTCTTGTGACTGCATGTTGGCAGACATCAGTCGCGCGATAGGCCAGCGATTGAGTCACGTGGCAATAGAATGACCTTGTCTTCTCAGATGTGCGACTTAGCCCACAATCGCTAGGCCATGACATGCAAGAGGATTTAAAACATGGTTTATTAAAATAAATTCTAAATTCCACGAGAGGTTGCGTGCTTGGGATCATTGGAATGGGCCTCGCACAGAGGATATGCCTTTGTTTAGGGAAACAGGTTATCTGCATTAGCATATGCTAATGCAGATGATCACAGTGACATGTATTAGGGCATTGTCGCTACCGTATGATCCAAAATGAACAGTCTAGATCGAGCGCTGTAACATCAAAGACCGTACCAAAATCGCCACGGTATTTTGCTACAGTAAAAGGACTGTTTCTACCGTGCTACTGGCTAATACGCTTAGGATCGAAAAATACTGTTCTCAGAGAATCCGGATACTTTGTTTAGAACACTCAACATCAATCAAACCTACTTATGGGTCAAGAAAGACATATATACCACCGGCTGGATGCTGCTGCTGCAACTCAATCGTCAACTGGAGATTAGTTGGAACCAAAGGAACTACTAATAAAAGAAAACCAAGACAGAGGGAAAGGGGCAAACCAATCCAGAACAAGAATATGAAAATGATGGGGCTGATATATGCTACTACTTCGTTAGTAGCAGTTGGGCAAAGGACGCGGGGATACAGCTAAGCTAGCATACCAAAGCGGATCGAAAGCGCCCAAGCCCAACCTCTGTTTTGACTTTTGTTTTTGTTAAGCGAGTTCCACTAGAGTTTGTCGGGCGGCACATGCGCGCAACGCGCCTTAGCGGCATTTCCATGCCATCAATGTAGTAACTACTGCCAGTACTATTAGCGTCACGATCGATTGATCGATGGACGAGTCGATCCTAGGCCATGACTGTCATGATTCATGAGAGGATGCTGTTAGGTGCAACGTCCGTATCATCGACGGCTCGGCGAATTCAAGTACTGGAGGGAGTTTACGGAGGCGAGCGATCAGTGATGGATGGACAAGTCAGGATTGGGATTTGACTAGGACGGAGCGTGGGCTCGATCAACTTGGGCGTGGCCCCTCAGCATTCTAGAAGAAAAAAAGTTAATAGCATATTTGTAGTCTGTAATCAGCTCAATTTAGTTAGATCAAGTTTATCTAAAAGGCTTATTATTGCTGCCTACTACTAGTTAGGATACTACTCAGCGAGATAGTGACTTCAATTGTGCGGCGGCGAAGCACGGAAGAAGCAGACGAGGTGACGAGACGCTGGCCACTGGTGCGTCGCGGGTTTGCCGCGGCTGGGCCCGGCAGTGAGCCAAGTCTGTGTGTCGCATATGACGTGCAGTTAGTAGTGAGCAGTATACTTCTAAATTTGATTTGATCTTTGGCCCCTTGAGATTTTGCTTCAGCTCCGCCACTTGATTGATCAAACTGTTAAAAAACCAGGCCCAGACCAACCTGGTCTATTATGGGCTACTCATCCACCCCGTGGACTATATAAAGGGGGGACTCAACCATTATACGCGCCTTTGTGAAAGAAAAATAAAGAAAAGAAAGAAGTCCATCGACATCTCTGTGTTCAATCTACTATTATATTCTTGATTGTTTTGTGTGAATTGACTTTCGTCTACGAGGTGATCGTTCGGACTAGACTCGTCAGTGACGGTTCCTCAACACGTTATCAGCAAGATCGACTTCAGCATACCACTAGGCCTACCCTACTTGGATTGAAAGGTAACCGTCATAGCACGACGCTCGTAGATCGAATCATATTTTCTGGATTGCTTTTAATTCCGCAATTGCTACTTTCTAGATTATTTTTCTACGGTGCAAATCCAATCCAATCTACCACGAGCCGACTTGAAGTCGCCAGCCAAGCTGATCAGTAAATCGCATGAAAGAGAGGATGTTGATTGCACTGTAGATCGATGCATGAACAATGAACAGTAAACTATAGATCGATGCGCGAATAGTAAAAAAAGAAAAAAAGAGTGGCGCAACCTCAGATGGGTCGCGCCACGGTCCATAGCATGGCGCACCACCTCGCCGCCAAAGACGCCGGCCGATGGCCACACAACCACCGCGACATGCCCGACCACCGGCTGCTGCCGCAAGACTCTCCTCTTCGCCCGCCGCCAAAGCCGCCGCCACTCGCACGAAGCTCCTCCGCGATCGCCACTCGATGTCGGCGCCGCCCATGCATGCCCATGTCACCGCGACGGCACAATGCATTGTCACCCGACGGAGGGCGACCAAGATGCACGCCGGAAGCCGCGACCAAAGACGCGACAGCCGGCGGCCGCCAGAAGCGCCTCTGCCGCCACCCTTTATCGCCATCGGAGCCGCCAGGCTCGCAGCGCTCAACGCCCGCGCGCGCCGGCCACCCGCTTTGTTTCATGTGAGCTCGCCGCGCCAGCTGCCCTCTAGTCACCTCCGCATGGGCGCTTCTGCTCGTCACCTCAAGACGGGCGCCTGCTTCGCCGCGCCAAGAAGACTTTTTTGTGCGCCGCCATATAAATGAGGTGCTAGGGAAACCCTAGCACCCGTGAAGAAGGCGCCCGTGATGGGCCAAGGACATAGCCGACCCAAGAAGGCCGGCCCATTTAATAACATGCCGAAATAGAGAAGAGGGGGCTCGGCCGGATGGAAACCCAAAGAGAAAAAAAGGGAGAAAACCGAATGAAAATGAAATTTTGCAAAGGGCCCTCGAGTTTTGTTGAAATTATGCGAAAGTTTTTCTCAAAACTGAAAAATTGGCGTTTTAGCCCTTGAAAATTGCAAAATTCACCATAAGTTCTTTTTCCAGCAGAAAAAGGAATCGGGAATTCAAATTTTGAATAATTTTGAACTTTTGAAGCATGTTTAACTTTGTTATTACTATTTCTATGCAATTTATGTATTGTATTTACTATTTTGATTATCTGTGATTGTTTATATTACCTTTAATCATTGAAAATAACAGTAAATCATGAAAAATGCACTGAAAAATACGATGATATTATGAGAATTTTTGCAACCATTTTATGCAAATTACCAGCAATAATCTTATGAACTCTTTGCATGAATATGCAGATGACTGGCATTACAAACCGAGAGTTCGAAGAGCTGGCACAGCATGGCCAGAATTACTTGACTTGGGCATCATATCTCGAGATCGTACCTAGAGCCAAGAAGCTCTGTGCTACTATCGGACTTGGCACCTCGAATGATGTCACTCCAATTGCTGAGGAAAATGATCAAGCACTTCATTTCCTCAAACACCATCCCTGCATAACGCTCAAGAATGAGTATATGGCGGAGAAGAACACACTAGCTTTGTAGACCGCACTAAAGAAGCAGTTCAAGAAGCTGAAGTACACCATTCTTCCTCGGGCAGAGCAGGAATGGAACCGACTATGTTTTGCTGACTACAAGACAGTGGGGGAGTACAACTCTGCTTTGCACAGAATTTGTGCTAGTGTTCAACTCTGTGGTAAGGTAATCACTAATAAGGAGAAGATTGAAAAAACCTCCTCTACCTTTCACCCGAATGCGGTGCAATCCGCACGCAACTATCGTCAGGATGACTACAAGGAGTATGTCGAACTGATTGACATTATGCAAGTTGCGAAAGCTCAAGATGATGTTCTAAGGAAGAACTATATCTTACAGCCGCCTAGTAGCCATGTTGGCGATAAAGTCAATGCTAGCAGTTACAAGGTGAAGAAGCCACACTCAAAGGACAGAGGCAAAAATGGTAGTGTCATAGGTCGCAAGACCAAGCAGAATGCTCAAGCCAAGAAGGGTGGACTAAAGAAGCGCGATGAGAAGCCCTATGGCCAGCAGGACCAAAGTTGTTATAAATGTGGCACATGGGGACATTGGTCATGCGTTTGCCATGAGCCACAACAAGTGATTGATGCTTTTCAGTCTAAGAAGAAGGACAAAGGACAGCATGAGGCACACCTCGTCATTGCAGGCTCGAAGGATCCACAGTCATTGGTTGCACCCATAGATGTGGATAGCCCAGCAGTAACCCCCATCACTCCTTTTTTGGATATCGCAACGGCCGCAGCCGTAGTTGCCGAAGAAGAGAAGATGTACATGGAGCAGATTCAAACAGAAGTTTCTTCATACTTCGCTGATTCGATCTAGTGCACATATTGCACTTAGATTTTTATATTCATTTGCAGTTTATGGTTATAGAACATTGAATTATTTGAATAATGGTTGTAAGCTCTAGAAGAGCAACGCATTAAATTCTTATGATGAGTCCTGCAAGACTTTTTTTTTGTATTAATAATAACAAATTTGTTCTGTTTTGGAGTATTTTTATTTATGTGTGAATTGCTTCCTACATCGTATTAATAAATAATTTATATCAGAACGCGTGTGGTACCCTATGGAGGAAGTGTGCTTAGCAGATAGCGGCACAACGAATACCATCTTGAGAGAGATGAAGTTTTTTTAGTCGATCAGCAAGAATACTGGTAGTCTTACGACAATTGCAGGCAGTGATACTTGTATAATAGGCTCAGGAAGAGCCACAATTATACTCCCGATGGGCACAACTTTAGTCATTAAATAAGCCTTGTTGTACCCATAATTGACTAGAACTCTCATAAGCTTTAAGGATATTTGCGCTAACGGTTTTCATGTAGAGATTGAAGAAGAGTATGGTAAGGAATACCTGCTCATTACAAAGCGTGAAGAAATGGAAAAATGGTATTAGAACGACTTCCTTCATATGAATCCGGGCTATACTACACTAATATTAAGGCACCTTCAGCCTATACTATTCTAAAAACCACACTTAGAAGTTCTGAATTTTTCTGTCTCTGGTATGATACATTAGGCCACCCAGGTCTTAGGATGATGAGAAATATAATTAACAATTCTCAGGGACATAATATCAATGTAAAGAATTTCCTAAATCAAGAAGATTTTGTGTGCCATGCATGTGCCACTGGGAAATTAATTACTAGACCTTCTACTCTGAAAGTGAAGGATGAAATCCCTATATTTCTGGACCATATCCAAGGTGACATTTGCGGTCCTATATAGTCCATGTCAAGGCCATTTAGGTACTTTATAGTGCCCATCGATGCTTTCTCGAAATGGTCGCACGTATATTTATTGTCTACGAGAAATCATGCTTTTGCAAATATGATCTCGTAGATAATTAAAATTAAGAATGATTTCCCTGATCATCATGTGAAGTCCATCAGAATGGACAACGCTAGAGAATTTACTTCGAAGGCATTTGATGATTATTGCATGGCAATATGAATTTCCATTGAGCATTCTGTACCTTATGTTCACATCCAGAATGGACTAGCAGAGGCATTAATTAAAAGAATTAAATTTATTGCCTAGCCGCTTTTGCAGAATTGTAATTTACCAACTATATGTTGGGGACACGCAGTCCTACACGCAGCAACTCTCATCAATTTTAGACCGTCGGTATATAACATACATTCACCTATGTAACTAGCGCAAGAGTCACCACTAAAAATCTCTCATCTTCACATGTTTGGTTGCAAGGTTTATGTACCTATAATAAGGTATCTGGACCCTATGACTGGAGATTTGCATACAACCTTCTTCGCTGATTGCATATTTGATGCTGATAATTTTCCGTCATGAGGGGGAGGAAATCAACCTCTTAATGAAAAATATCGGGAAATAACGTGGCAAGCCATGTGAATCTATGTACATGATCCGCGCACTAGTGAAGCAAATAGAGAAATTCAGAAAATAATTGATTTGCAAGCATTAGCGAATCAACTGTATGACCACTTTAGTGATTTGAAGAGTGTGATCAGGTCGCATGTGCCTGCACGCAATGCACTGGGGAGTGTTGAAATACCAAAGAAAATTGAAGATATCCCTAATTCCGTCCAGAGACCTCAGAATAAAAGGACGAGAACTCTGGCCTCTCGAATCCCAAGTAACCGGGGACGTCTGGCGAAAAAGGATAATAAGGACTTAACACAGCCGATCACTGAAGTTCCTCAGAACCAAAAGGGGTGCCAGTTGAGACCTGGCACCAGTATGGAACCTTCAGTAAAAGGCATACCGGATTTGAACATCCCCATAGAGGGAGACATCAACATGGATGTGTGCGCACACATCAGAGCTGAAAAACTAAAAAGACTTGCCCCCGCAATTGAAACAATGGTGAGCGAGTAGAAGCATTAGAAGAATCACCCTATGAAGAAATAGCTATAAATTATGTGACCACGGGAGAATCTATGAATAGGACAACAGTCAATGTTGATATTTATTTTACAAAGAAAATTGTCACAAATATCGATCTTGATTCAAAGGCTGCATCGGTCGCTGAATGTAAGAAAAGATCAGATTGGGAAGATTGAAAAAAGGCAATAGAAGTAAAATTATTATCTTTGAATAAAGAGAGGTGTTTGGGCCTGTAAGCCGCTCGCCTCCCCATATGCACCTCGTAGGGCATAAGTGGGTATTTGTTCAAAAGAGAAATAAAAATAATGAAGTTATAAGATATAAAATAAGGCTCGTTGCACAAGGTTTCACTCAACGACCAGGAGTCGATTATGAAGAAATCTATTCCATGGTCATGGGCGGAACTGCCTTTAGATATTTAATTTCAATAGTAGTAAACTTGAATTTAGAAATTAAATTGATGGATGTGGTAACTACATGCTTTATGGAAACTTGGATTCAGACATTTATGTGAAGGTACCTGAAGATATCTCTGTACTGAACCAAGACATACCAAATAGAAATATGTACAATGTGCAACTCAGAAAGTCACTGTACGGACTTAAACAATCAGGCAGAATGTGGTATAATCGCTTAAGCGACTTTCTATGTAAGAAATGCTACACAAACAATGAAGATTGTCCCAGGATGGATTTTGTATAATCTCAGTATATGTAGACGATTTGAATATCATCGGAACCCTAGAAGATATTAAGATCATGAATATCGAGTATCCAAAGAATAAATTCTCGAGATTAAATGAAATTGGGTAGATTGTACTCTTTTTCTCTTGATGAGTTTTCTTGAAATTTCTCAGTTAAGGTTTTTAATAAGGCAATTCGTGTAGCACAACAGAACATGTTTCATGCACTTTTTCTCTAAATTTTCATACTGGGTTTTTATGGAGTTTTGATTAGACATAAACATGACAGATGAGTGTCTAAGGGTGAGTTTTAAGAAACTGGGCTCAAGCCAGACAGGCCTGGCCCATTATAGGCTACTCATCTACCCTGCGGACTATATAAAGGGAGAGATCCCCAATCATTGTACGTGCCTTTGTGAAAGAGAAATAATGAAAAGAAAAAAGTCTCCTATATCTCTGTATTTAATCTATTATTATATTTTTGATTATTCTGAATGAATCAACTTACGCCTACGAGATGGTGGCTCGGACCGACAAACCACCCAGCGTGCAAACTACTCGTTTCGGGACTTGCCATTTAATCCTTTGCGAGAGAAAATATACACCGATCATTCGAGACATCACAAATTGAAAGTGTTGGCGCGGTACGTTTGTTCGGTCGCGCAACATGCACGGTGCAACAAATCGGTCGGTCCCACCGTGCGGCAGCTGTCCCACGCGTAATTCCATTCCTCATTTGGTCATTTTCCACCGTCCCGCTCCTCTCAACTCTGTCTCTCTCTCCCTCCCCTATAAACCCAAGCAGAGGCGAGACCACCGAGCACTCTACTCGACTACCTTGCCGCTGCGAGAAGCCAAACACCAAACCCCACCAAAAAGCAGAGCAGTCGAGCCAGAGCCAGAGCCAGAGCGGCTGCGAGAAGCCAGGCACCAGACCACACAGGCTCCCTTTCCCCCTTGGCCTTCGCCATGGCAAGAGCCACTGCCTCCCTTATGGTCGTCGCCTCCGCCCTCCTCGTCCTCCTCCTCGCGCTGGCCCGCGGAGCGGCGGCGGGAGCTGGCGCCGGCCCGGTGGTGGTGCCGCTGAGCTGGGAGCTCGGGGTGACGGGCGCGAGCGAGGAGGCGGACGGGTTCGGGTTCGGCGGCGACGCGGTGGTGCGGCGGGTGCTGCAGGCCCCCCGCTACATCAGCTACGGCGCGCTGCGGAGGGACTCCGTGCCTTGCTCCGTGCGGGGGGCCTCCTACTACAACTGCCGCCCCGGCGCGCAGGGCAACCCCTACTCCCGCGGATGCTCTGCCATCACGCGCTGCCGCGGCTGAGCCCGGCTCGCCTCTCGTGCCGGTCCCCGCCGACGACGACGAAGGAGGTTCCAATCGTTAAATGCTCCTCTGTAGCTTTTGAATTAGTTTTCTTCCTCTTCTTCACTGCTGTTTTAACGAAAAGATTGGGTTGGGACGGTACCCACGAGGTGGGCATGTTTTAATTGTTGTGTAAATTCTAAGCCGTGTATAAACTGATGGATCATGGATGGTTTCTTATCGTTGTGTGATTCTGCTTGTGCCTGGGGATTCAGCGAACGGCTTCTTAATTTTACTACTCAGCTTCTTACTTTTTTTGGGTGATTTGATTGGTTTTCTTTCCTTCTTTCTTTCTCAAAGGCTAGTGAATTAGCACACCGATTCTTTTCTTGCTTTGTTTTGGGAGGCGTTTCCTTGCAAATTTGCAACTGTGCCGACCATCCGCCATGGATTGACCTGCAGATAGAAAAAGTCAACTGGAGTTCTGTTCTTGACGCATTTAGAAACGGCAAGAGATTGTTAGAATGGTTCTTGGAGGGAGTAGTTTCTTCCTTTTCCTTAGAATACCATCTTGTTTATGCAAGGTTCCCGTTTGCGGGTCTATGTGGAGCTTTGTTGAGACTTCAGATGAACTCTTGATTTTGCAAAGTAACCGTTGGATTGTGGTAATAAAGTTTTATAAATCACTTTTTTGTGTGTGTTGATATTAGTCTCTCTTTCTGATTGCATTTTGACAGTGATTACTTGCCTTTAGTTTCTCCGTTGATTTTGCAAAACCCTTCATTCCTGGAGAATTGAGCATGTAGATCTAACTGTGACAAAATCTTGCTGGAGCTGACTTGCTGAAATCGGTGAGCACCAAGGGTGCCTTGTCTACCAATTCAGTTCATTTTTTAAGAGTAATTTCAGTTCATTTCATGCTATCATATGGGACAATCCACCAAAAGCATGCAATAACTAGTTGAGAATATCAGGATGGGATCCCCTTTGATTCTCCATTTTCCTGCTCCCATTTGTACCCAGCCCAGCCCGGCTCCGGCATGCCACATGGGGGCATTAAATAAGACGAAAAACTAGGTGAAGAAATGTTGAGTAGTTGTTTGTCTTGCACTTCACGTGTAATTAAATTCGACTCTGCTATTATAAAATCCAATAAAATTATAATAGTGCGAAAGTATTTTTTAGATAAATCTACACATAATTTTTATGCATCTAATCTAAATATTTAAAATGATATCAATAACTAAAGTTTTTAAAATTTGACTACACTAGCCGAAAGGATTTGTTTTCGTGAGCTAGAGTTGTGTGAACGGAAGGGAGCAGCTCTATAAAATATGCCTCGACAGCTAAGGCTTGCGACTAGGAACCCAACCAATTAATCCACACCACACGGCATGATTGGTTGCTACTAAACCATACTAGCGAAATGGTCAGCAGCTAATGGCCCCGTTAGTTTCGGAACAAACTTTTATTCCGTTGGTGAGACGTGACACAGAATAGAATAGCTTTATCGCAGAGCGTTGCTCGCTTGGGGCACTGGCTACCTGGGAATAATTAAAGCGTGATGTGGGGCTATGGGGATTCATGAAAAGATTGATCACCGACACTGCATTAGTGCATTTCATTGGACCGTTTGAGGAAATAAAGGGCGCGTTTAATTAGCAGTTGCGGTAGCAGTAGTAGGGCTCGCGGGGTCAAAGGAAAAGTAGCCGTCACGGATAAAGCTAGCTGTCGGTGGCTGTCCGTTCCTCTTCCGGATTGCTGTGGGTCCCTGAAGAGAGAGGGGAAGGAGGGAGAGAGTACATATCATTTTTTTTTTCTGAAGAGACTGTTTTACATGTGAAACAAGATATGATATATTAATCTACTCCAGTTGATATGTAGATCTGTTTCAAAAGAAAATTATAAAATATAAATGTTGGAGAGTGTGCTAGAAACTATCTATTGGAGATGTTGTCTTTAAAGATGATGTAGTGTATGTTCGAGATAAGGTTATCTCTAACTATTAGAGATGCCCTAAATGAGTTGAATCAAAATTTCGGTGTAGCCAAAATGTAGATAAAGCTAAATATTAGTAAAAGAGCGCTTTTTGGATCATGGCCAACCAAATTTTGCGTTATCAAAATTTTGGTGGACGATTTTCTCGTCTTCGGATTGCTCGCGTATGACATTAGATTTCATTGGTGTTACCAAATTTTCGTAGATGTTACTAAATTTTTAGTAGCAAACAAAATAGCAGCCATTATTTGGTTTGGTTTACAAGGATAGCAAACCAAACGACCCTTATGTGTTAAATCTCCAGATCCACCTGCACGAATTAGCATGCGCCGTTAGGGGTGCAAGTGGGGTGGGCTAGCCTGCTAAGCCGCTAGCCCGTCCCGCAAAATTAGCTCATTAAGTGATGCCCGCCAACCCGCCAGCCGCTTGCCTAGAAACTTCGCTCGGCCCGCTTGCCCGCTGGGTCAACCGCGCCCGCCTACATTCCTCGGCTCCTTGCGACCTCGCCCCTCGCCCCAACCTCGCCCCTCGACGGTCCATCCAATAAATCTAGTGTACAATAATCAAGTAGCTACTGGACGCACAATCTGAACTAACAATGCAGCGCGGTGAGGTACACCTCATCCTTGAGCTGCTGCTTGTTGGCGACTGCCCACTTGATGGTCTTGTAGGCGAGTCTCCGCAAAGATGGGCGCCAGACGCTGCCGAGGTCGCCTCCCCGCACGTGAAGTGGTCCACCCACGGCAGCCCGCCCAGCGCAGCGCCTGCCGCCGCCATACCACAAGAACTCGGCTGCCGCCTCCAGATCCACCGGTTCGCCGCGTGCCCGCCCGCACAACGCCCATCGCCCTGCCCTCACCGGCAGCATGCCGCCGCTGGGCGTCTGCAGATCGCCACCACCTCGCGCCGCCGCCGCTCGAGTAAGGCGCCTGTGTTCATGGTTGTCGCCACCATCGCCGCATTGGCACACAGTGGAGGCGACGGGCGCAGGCGGAGTAGAGGAGGAGCTCAAAGTGGGGTGGTGGCGGGCGAGGAGGAGGAGCGAGGTGGTTGAGTGGGAGACGCTGCACGGAGAAGCGCCGAGCCAAGTGAGGAGCCGCTGGTCTTCTCCGTGATGGTCTGGAGGATGAGGAGCCGCGCGGCTCGGTGGATGCGCGGATGGAGAGGTGGTAGAGCGACAAAGAAGTTGGTAGCCACCATGAACAAGCAGAACAGAACGACACATTGAGGTTCAAAGCCGCACGGCCACGGCCATTGTGTGGAGGAGGAGGCCGCCGCCTTCCTCATCGCGCCGATCCGAGCCGATCTCGATGGGCTCTCTCCCCTTTCTTCTTTTTCTTTGGAGATAGAGAGAGAAAGATGTGGGCGGTGTCGCAGCAGGGCGGTGCCGCAAAGAGTGTAGTGCAAAGGAGCAAGTGAGGCTGGCCGAAACTTTTGTTGACGTGACGGGGCGGAGGCCATGCGGGCTGCCGCCAACTCCCACCGAATGAACGTATTAATGCTTTGCGGGCTGTCTCTAACCGCATAACCTCAGTAGCTAGTGTGGGGTGGGCACGGGCTGTCCGCAGCCTGCCCCACTTGCACCCCTATGCGCCGTGCATCTTACTCCATGCGACATCGGTGCAATTGGTGTTTGGATTAGCGAGTGAGAACTGCTACGGTCGTTGGCAACTTTTTTTCTCCCGTTTTCATGCTATCGTCGTCTGGACGAAATGCTGTAGGCCTTGACACCATTGTTCAATGGGTGCATCTATTTCACGCACGCATGCACGTTACTTCGGCATCTAGCGCGCGTTCCATTCCCCTTTCGGGCAGCAAAGCGACGCCCAGACGCCTCTCGCTTCTCGCACCTCGTCGCCGATCACGACGCCATGCGCGTTCGGACAGGACGCGGTCCGACCACGGCGCTGCCCCCTCCTCCTTCCTCCTCCCTCTTCCTTCCTCCTTTCAACTTCAAACTTTCAACCGAATTCGTGAATTTTCAACCAAACAATATAAGCTTTCAATTCAGAAAGACATTTCATACCGAATCGAAACACTTTCAATTCAAACAAAAATTGGAATATTTGGAAACAGTGAAATGAGAAAGTTTTTTGAGTGGTAAGAGCCAAGTATTTCAGATTGGCCATACACAAGTTTAAAAGTGAAGTAACCTTACATGTGCATAGGCTAAAAGATGACCTGCGGTCTACTCTCCAAAATTGGCTTGATACATTACCATAGACTTGTTTTTGTACATTATTCCTGCTGTCTACCTGTTGCTTGTGTATATACTCTACCTGTAAATTATTATCTATAATATACGGTAGGAAGCTCTCCTAATGTTTTTCTGTCAAAATTTTTTGAAACTTTCACTTTCAACTCAATGACCTTGCAACCCAAATTCGAGGCATTTTCAACCAAGCACTAGAACTTTCAACTCAAATTTTAGAAAGTTTTCACTTCAATTTCAAACTTTCTGTTAGTGATATGCCCTAGAGACAATCATATAGATGATTGTATCGCTTCTATTTTTATAAACTTTTGAATAATATGTTATTTCGTCCCTTCAATGAAATATCATTTTATATTAATTGGCAAATATGTGACTTTTTCGTGAAGCTCTCTATTTATGTTTACGATATCATTCTAAACATCGCTGATCTTCTGTCATTATGTGGGACACTTACGATTATGGATCAACACATGTATTGATTGATGATCATGTTTCACATGATCATTAATATGAGATATCAAATCAATAACGTGAACATATATTGGAGAACATAGTGCTGGATTGACCCGCCTTGAGACACTGCAAGAATTGCTATATTCTTAAGTGTCATCAGTTGGTCTCATATATAGTGTACGTGAGATTCTTAGACCTGGGTCCATCATGGTTTCCTACATGTGTAATAGTTTACTTAGAGGTTGCCAAATACTACTTCGTAAATGAGTAATCATAAAGGTAGGTTTCGGGTTTACTATGAAACATACGGAGAAATATGAACGATCAAGATAGAATTTGCCCCTCCTCTTTAATGTGAGAAATGTGAACGATCAAGATAGAATTTGCCCCTCCTCTTTAATGTGAGAGATATCTCTGGGCCCCTCGATATGGTTGGATTAAGAGAGCAGTGCATGACCATGCCGAATATGGTTGAGGAGTCAACTACGACTAAGTAATCCACTTCAAGATCGAGCTATCATAGTATGACACACATCTCACCTTGAGTTCGATCTGATATCGTGAGGCAAATAGATAAGCACATGAGATTTATAAAGGTTTATTTGATATGATCTTTATGTGTATTCGAAAGTCGCTATGTCTTGCTAGGAACCGTTACCGACTTGTGGATCAGAAAGGAGTTTACGGGTCATACCCAATTACATATGAACCTACAGGGTTAGAACAAGCTAGTTTGGATTGGATCCATTAGAGGCTTAGATTAGATTATAATCCGTACTTGGTTAAGAGTCCGAATGGGTTGCTAACGTAAGGATCCGTTAGAAGCTCTTTATAAGAGAAGACGTAAGACTTTTGGGATGAGGTTGCATCACCCACCGAAACCCTAGCCACCTTCTCCTCACAGGGCCTGTTGTGCACGCTGGTGCCTAGCACATGACACATGACGTCCCACCCTTGGATGTGTGGATACCGTAGAGGTGCTATTGCGCTGATCGAAGACGATCAGTGGCGTACGTAAAGACTGTGAGGGGCTACTGGAGGAGACGATCGGTGGCTAAGAACGTTGGACGATCGACTACTTTCACTACATCGACGCGCGCGATGTTGGATTTAGCTACTCTAACTCTTCTTCAGCTGCACTACGCGTCTAGTAGTAACGATCTATAATATCTTACTTGTATGACTTTATGGTTTATGCGATAGAAATTTTTATTGTGTTAGTGTAGCCTATCCGTATCCTAATATTTTCCACTCAAAAAAAAATTCAAAGAAATTCCAAAATAGGTGCTTCCAGATTTTATCCAGCGGTTGCTGCGAGATCCAACGGGGACGATGTCGAGTGGCGCGGTAGCCCAGGTTTCTCGCGTGGCTCTAGGCAGTGGTGTTCCCTGTTCCCTACGCGGCATGGATCTAAACGGTGGCCATGACGAACACGGTGGACGACGACAGGTCAGAACTCTCGCACGAGCTAGCTGAGGTGACAAGGGGGGGAGAGGAGCAGAGGTGGTGGGGGGTGGGGGAGCGAATCAGAGGCGGGAGAGGGAGCCGAAGGTGTTGGGGGCGAGAGAGGGAGCCGGAGACGATGGGGATGGGAGAGGGAGGCGGAGCGGCATGCGTTCGAAAGACGGATGGGCCCTGTCCGTCCGGCAGGAGTGCTTTGCTTAGAGCATCGGACGGCCCATTCCCCCTTCATCGCACGGATCTCTTGTGAACAAGCATAACAAAGTCCCAAGTTGCATGCTCTGCATCTACTCTAGGAGCAAAATCCTAAGATCCAAGATCCAAACACCACCACATTTGCTATCTACTCATATCCCCCTGCGTGTGGTGGCCTTTGTTGTATTACTTTGCACTACTACAAAAAGGCTAATATTGGACGCCTGATCACAGACGGTTGACCAAAACTGTCTGTATTAAACACAATCACAGACGGTTTTGTTTTAGCGACCGTCTATGTTACTTTCTACGCTAAAAACCATCTGTGAAGAGATAATATCAGAGACGGTTCATGTTGAAAAATGTCTGTGAAGTATCACAGACGGTTCTAAACAAGAACCGTCTGTGAGAGACCGCAGATTTGGTAATTTGTTCTTGACTATCAATGGTTAGTACATAATTAATTTGTTCCTTGCATTATATTCTAGATCTTGCTTGATAAAGAGAGAATTGAAGATGGTTTAGATTGGTAAAGAGAGAATCGAAGATGGTTTAGATCTAGCCTTTTGTGTTGTTTTGCAAGTGTTGGCTTCTTGCCATCTGAAGTTGGGTATGGGCTATCTATAATGTGTTTGTGATGAACAACCTGACCCTAGGGTGCATTGGTGTTTTTTCAGTTCATTAGAAATGCATATTTCAAATGACATATCAAAAGTTGCATCTATAGTATACTAATTAATTAATTCAATATTTAACACCAAATTGTTATATGCGTCGCGTAGATCGACTGAAGCTGGATGTACGCTGGCAACCATGTGAGTGAAGAATACATTAATGGCGTGTTTGATTTTACAAGAGCTGCCGAGGAGGATATGTTGAATAAGTGGGTGTAATATATGTACTGTCCATACATTGGCTGCGAGAATCTAAAGATGTTTAAGAACCAAGCGCAGATCGAAGCACACTTGATTCGAAGGGGTTTCAAAAAGGGCTATACATGTTGGACCAGTCACGGTGAAGAGCAGATTATATTGGAAGGTAGTAATGACGACATCGCCGACGAAGTTAACGATATGCCGCTGAATGATATCGATTGTGGTTCTGATTCGGATAGGCTGCACGATGACAATCTAGATCAAATGTTTCGTGATGCAGAAGGGGACTGTGATGAGAGGGAGTATGTTAAATTCCGGGGCTTGATGGAGGACTTGGAGAAACCTTTGTTCCCGGGCTACAAATACACAAGGTTGTCATTCGTGCTTGAACTGCTGAAATTGAATGCAAGCAACGGTTGGTTCGACAAGAGTTTCATGGCACTGTTAGGTATCTTAGCGGACATGCTTTTGGAGGGAAACAAGTTGCCCAAAACCACTTACAAAACCAAGAAGGTTATTTTTCCATTGGGAATGGAAGTAGAACGAATACATGCATGTCCGAACGATTGTATCCTCTACCATAATGAGTATGCAAACATGCATCTATGTCCGATGTGCAACACATCCCGATACAAACGTAAGAATCAATCAGATGACAGCGAGAGAATCGAGGTGAAGAAAGGACCTCCTGTTAAGGTGGCATAATATCTTCCTGTAATTTCCCGTTTGAAGCGGGTTTTTGCGAACCCAAAGGATGCAAAACTACTCCATTGGCACTCAGAGGAGCGTAAGAATGATGAAAAGCTAAGACACTCTGCTGATTCCACCCAGTGGAGAAACATCGATAGAAGGTTTGCAGACTTCGGTGCGGAACTAAGAAATATAAAGTTTGGATTGAATATAGATGGAATGAATCCTTTCGGTAACATGAGCAGCTAACATAGCACTTGGCCTGTGACTCTCTGTATCTACAACCTTCCTCCTTGGTTGCGTATGAAGTGGAAGTATATTTTGCTATCGATACTTATCCAAGGGCCGAATCAATCTAGGAATGAGATTGATGTATACCTAACACCATTGATGGAATATCTAAAAATACTGTGGATTGAAGGGGTACATGTATGAGATGCGTACAAACAAGAGAACTTCACTTTACACTCCTTGTTGTTATACACCATAAATGATTATCCTGCTCTTGCTAACCTGTCCGGCCAAAGTACAAAAGGGGGGCCAAAGCCTATACTCACTACTTAGATGATACCGAGAGTGTGTGAATGCAGCACTCGTGCAAAATCGTGTACATGCGTCACCGTAGGTTCCTTCGAATGACTCACCCATACCGCAGGATGAAGAAACAATTCGACGGAGAGAAGGAGGACAGTTCAGCTCCAAGGCATTTAAGTGGAAAAGAGGTCTATGACATGGTTAAGAATTTAGATGTTGTGCTCGGAAAGGGACGTAAATCGAGGACCCGTGAGAAGAACATCTTGAAGAAGAGATCAATATTTTGAGACTTACTTTATTGGGAGTACCTAGAAGTTTACCATTGCATTGATGTCATGCACGTAGAGAAGAATGTATATGAAAGCTTGATTGGTCTCTTACTGAACATTCGTGACAAAACAAAGGATAGTGTCAACGCACGGCTTGACTTGGTTGATATGGACATCAGACCTAAGTTATCACCGATAAAGGACGAACGTACCTTCCCCCTGCTTGTTACACTCTGTCCAAGGCCGAGAGAACAACATGACGAAACTAGCTACATACGCATCGATCATCATGAAAGGCTAATTTTTAAAGATTGAACAGTGTGTGTATATGTGTTCTGAATGGTTAATTTTAGTTCATTTGAGTTAATTGATTTGTACTGTGAAATGGATCTGCTTGTTTCTGAAATGAGTGTGAATTGGATGTATACATGTACTTGTTGTGTTTTTGCTTGTTTCAGAGGGCATGTCTAGTATTTCCTGAAGCTAGCCAATAAACAAAACTAGATTTACCAATACAAAAGAATATCACAGTCGATTTCATCTACAAACCATCTGTGATAATATATTACAAATGGTTTCATTTACAAACCTTCTGTGATACATAATCTATCATAGACGTTTATTTATTGGAACCGTCTATGATACATAATTTATCACAGACGGTTATTTATTGGAACCATCTGTGATATTATTTATCATAGACGGTTCTACTTTAGAACCGTCTGTGATGTCCAACCCTATTTATATTCGGACTCTAGAGTATGCCCGCTTCCTCCACTCAAATGATTAAGTTTCTCAACTCTCCGTCCTCCCTCGAGCTCGTCGCCACCGTCCTTGATGCCACCTCCTCCTCGAGCCTGGCGCGACTCCTCCCTTGAGCCCATTGCCACCATCCTCGACGTCGCCTCCTCCTCGAGCCCGGCACGCCTCCTCCCCGAGCATGAGCACGCGTCGCCTCTTCCTCCCCGAGCTCGGGCGACCTTCCTTCAACGCCGCCATGTCGCTTCCCAGATCGCCGCTCGCTTGTCCTTCTCCTCGACGCCCAGAGGTAACCGATGCCGAGTTGCCAACCCTGACACCCCTTTCCCTCACTCTTTCTATCAATAATCTGTCATGCTGTCATGGTCCTCATGGACTCATGATACTTGCGCTGGTATCTGGTTCAAACACTGAGTAGTATGAGGTGTTGTACTTGTTTTAGAATTTGTATTTGTTCCAGTCATTGATTCATATGGCATTTATTTTGATACTGCTACTAGAATATATTACAATGTGGTGTGGTGGGCTTAGGATGAATGCTCTATGATGATAATAGTCTTGTACTGAAATTGTTTTGATAAGCGGGTTTGAACTTGAGCTCTAATTGGAATGCTTACTCTACATCTGAGAGCAATATGAAAATATTAAATCTTAGCTTTATGCTTATTTGATTTGGCCACATGATGTTTGTGTTGAGCATATTATTCCTTTTAAATGATTTGGAGGATTTACATGTTTATATGTCAATTATGTCATTGTATTGGTCCTAATTTCTTCCCTACATATCCCAATTATTTATTAATTGGTGTGTATACCCAATACACATAGGGATCGAATCTTATGATAACATGTTCATGCGTGTCAGAACTTCTATTTCTTGTGAAGCTGTCTTCTGATCATTCTTCGTCATCGTCGCCTCATATGTCTGATGCGCCGTCCTCTAGAATTTCCAAGCGCGGTAGAGGAATATCGAAAAGGCCCGGGGGCCGACGAGTCTGGGACCCCTATTAATCCTCGCCGAGCAGCGTCCGCATTCCAAAGAACGGTCAGAATAGTTGCACGGAAACGGGTCAACTTCACCTACGATTCGTGGAAAGAGTTGACCAAAACTCAGAAAGGTGACCTGCTGACGAATATTTTCCAATCGTTCGAGATCCCAGAATAACACTAGGACTCCGTGCAACGACATGCGTTGCTATAGGCGTGCAAAAGTGTGGAAGAACTTTAAGAGCATGCTTGTCAAGAACTACGTGGAGAAGGATCTGAGGCCTTTCCACAAGTATATGTTCTTGGAAGAGTACTCGGAAGACTTTGTGGCGAAGAAGATGACAGATGATTTTAGGAGTGGAAATACGGCGCACAGGGTCCTTCAGGCAAAAAACACGCACCTCCATAGACTCGGCACCGCTGGGTATGCGAGTAAAATCCCGTAATGGAGGGATCAGAACCAGCAGGCAAACCGTTCGAATGCCTCCCCACCATCTGTCAGGATCCCTGGTGAGCGTGCCCAAAACTGGCTAAGAGCGAGGTTATCTACCCTGTCTTCGGGGGCCATCTCCTTTCCAAACCTTGCAGACGAGGAAGTGAAGTGTCCCAGCTCCTGGTAAGATATCGAACTACCTAGTTTGTAATTACTCCATAACTTCATAGGAAGTGAAATGACATGTCGGGCTATTACAGAAAACACTGAGTGCACAATCTTCCCAAGGCTCATTCCAAGCAGTCAGGGAGAGAGATATACTCTCCGCAGCCCTAGGAAACAATGAACACCCATGTCGCACGAGAGACCTTGATCTTTATGTTCGATGGAAGCATGGATTCCCAGAGGACTCCGAAACGTACCAGAGTAGGAAGAGAGCCAAAGCCGAGCGTGATGCAAAGCTATGAGAGGAGATTCATGAATCCCTTAGAGATGAGATCACTAAATCCATCAGAGATGAGATCAATGATCGCGTTAGAGCTAAGAGGCGACTACAGATGGAGAGCCTTGAGGAAAGGCTTAGGGAAAATCAGTTGCAAGCCCCTGCCCCTACTGTGCTAGCTAGCCCTCCAAAATTTCGAGTAGCTGCACATCCAACCTAATCCTACCCCAAAAGGCGATGACAGATTTCCTGTCGATGACATCTTGGTAATAATTATTATCTCTAGAATGCTCGATCCATTGATAGACCTATTGGAGTAGCTAATTTTGTATCGTTATGTACGTGGCTATGAAGTGTAAGCTCCAAGTGAGATATGCCTCCGTTGCCCTAGACGCTACTTAGGGCCAGGTGTATCCATCCGGTGTCGGGGCTTTGGTGCACGGTGTGAATCCAACGTCGGGTTTCGCAAAAGTGAATGTGGATGGTATTTGTGCCAATTTTGCGGTCGTTCCGCTGCAGATTCCCCCAAACAACGAGGTCATGACTCTAAGGTAACCCATTGGAACATTAAATTTCATCCAGTGGCCCAAGAGGGACATCTGCTTAGAGCTACCTGCTCCGGTGTCAACTACACGGGAATGTCCTGCAACGGTGTCAAGTCAATGGGAGCTACCTGCACCAAAGCAGCAAGGGCCCGGTGCATCAGATGCATCTACACCTCGTGCTCCGTTGACTCTCGTGAAGTCGACTTCTAAAAAGCGAGGCATCCAGGGCAAATTGAAGATGGCTGACTCCTGTTCTGATATCCCCTTCTTGTTGTTGGCTCGGAAATTTGTGCTAGGCTAGCCGTTGGTCGAGACAGTAGAGCTTGACCGTACCCTAGGATTCTCTTGCACGAGATTGCATACATGGTACATGGAACATGCCAACAAGACGGATGGACAACGATGCTCGGGTGTATAACATCCCAATTTTCTGAGCTTTAAAAATCCTTTGAATAGTTGTAGTGAGAAAATTCATCATTTGGATTTATTTGAATTTAATTCAAAAGCTTAATATGGACCTTGAGTAACAAAACAATTTAATATGACTAAAGTCAACATGAACAATGGTCAAAACTATTTTATTTGGATTCTTTGTGCTTGGATATATTTTCTAGATTTTTCTAGAATTTTTCCAAGTTCATTTGCTAATTTCTATTGATTATTTGAATTCTCAGATTTTCTAAAAGGAAAAGCTATTTAAAATCTCCTAATATCTGCTCGGGCCGAATTCCTTCACCCATTCCTATTCACCTACCAATCTCCGAGTCCGTCCGATCGGGAGGACGCCCAGATTCGCCCGGCGCTTGCCTTTACCTCTCTCGCGCGTGGACTGTGTGTTGTCTCATTGGCGGTGGGACCGCCACAATGTCGCTGTCCCCATGCGTTTTCTCCATGAGTCTCAAGGTCCGACACCGCCATGGACTCTTCATGAGCTCGTCGACAAAAGGGAAACGGCCCGATTCTTCGCACGGACGACGCCATCTAGAAGCCCTATCCTCCTCAAGCTGCTTTAACAGATTTGAATTTCAAACCGTCTCTATCCCCGCTTTTCTTCCCGGCTCTTTTTGGCGGTTTTGATCTCCGCCACGCAAGATGCCACCTCGAGGCCGCCTGCGCTTATAAATAGGTCCCCGAGGATCGCCAGAGCACCCTTTCCAAAACCCTCACCCACTTCTCCCGAGCCTTTTGCGCCAAGATTTCATCTAGGGTTTTTCGTCAGATTTGTCGTTGTCAAATTGCGCCGCCGTCTTCGCCGCCGCGTCGTCATCGAATGCACCGCCGAGTCCTCCGTCGCCGCCCTACCTCCTGAACCCCTTCGCATCGCCGGAGCGCCACCGGAGACACCGTCCGACAACGCCCGTAGCACTCCACCGCTTCAACCTCGCCGCCGGCCGCCTCAGTCGTCCCCGACCACCCGGAGTTGGATCACCAGGTGCGCAATAGCACTAGCTACACATTGGTGCCACCCACTCTTACCGGAGCGCAGCTGTTCGCCGGCGACCATCGGTTCTAGAGCCGCCGTCGCCGCCGTTGTCGTCCTCGCTGACGTGGTCGCCGAGTCACCCACCACCTCGGCCCCGTCGCATCTGCGATTCAAGGCGTGTCACCACGCAGCGCCAGATCGGCGCCACATGCTGGTGCGCCACCTCACTAGATCTCCAGATCCAATCGGCTCGGTGGACTTAGTCTACCGTGAGCCTACCCTCTGACTCGTGGGTCCCATTGTCAGATCCACTGTTCCGTGAACCCATGAGCCATAGACCCCTGAGCCAATTTCGTGGACCCGGTCTATAGACCGAGGGCCCACATGTCAGCCACCGCACCTTTTCTCTGGATTTATTTTAATTTGGAAATTCCTTTGCTGACGTCATGCTTGCGCAATATTCCGATTTTCTTTTAAGAAATAATTCAGGATATTCCAAAAATAGGATTTTCTTTAGATTCAAACTTCCAAACCCCATAACTTTTGCATCCGAACTCCAAATCAGTCCATTCAAATTTCTAAATTCCTATAAATTCAAGATCTATTTAATGGAGATTTTTATTTATTTTTTTGGAGTTGTTTTGCCTCTGTTATTTATTTAGTTTGTTTGTTTTGCTTTCTTGTAGTAGACTTTACACTTCGAAGATTTGAAGAAGAAAGAGCACAACAAGACCAAGATCAATTTCTAGACCTATTCCAAGGCAAGTCATGCTTTGACCATGATTGAATCCCAGTTTTCTAAATGTTATTTTGTTTCAAAGTATTGCATTTTATTTCAAGTAATTATTTAAATACTTTTGGGATTAGCTATTAAATCCAATCTGTTATACCTTCCTTGTATAATTGCTATGTCTTAATCCTTTGTCACCCTAGTTGGTATTTTAGTTGGTAATATTGTAACACCAACGTGGGTTGGTTAGATGCGATTAGGTTGCTTAGCCATGCCACGAATCATCTATTCATGTAAAGTGCAATTATTAACTTGGCTAAGTGACTATGTAACTTTGTAATAATCTGTGTGTACTATGTGTCTTTGTGGCATGTGTTGCACTTAAATCAATTGGGTGGTAAAAGGTTTGGACTGAGGCAAGTGGTGGGAACTGTGTGACATGGTGGCTATGTGATATGGGAGTATGAATCTGTGTGTCAAGTTAATCTGTGTGCCTTAGTTAGAATTTGGAAGTCTTGCCTCGGTCATTTAAGGACTGAACTTTGTGCGCCATTGAACTGAGCCCTCCTGTACGATCACATGCCTGTTATGGGACGGGCCTAGCATAGTAAGATACGAATTCTTGGCATTGATTGCTCAGGCAGTAGGTTAGGCTATGTGAAAAGGGTGGAGGTGTGTGCTACCATGTAGTTGTATCATGACGGTTCGCCGCTTCCTCGTCTAACGGTGTGTGTTGTATCATACATCGTGTATGGTTTGGTATGACGTAAGCACATCGGGAGCATCTATGTTAAGATGAAGTTTCTGAAATGCTTTGTTACGATTAGTGCTTGCAACACTGGTTGTATCTTGTGGGTAAAGTGTACAAACTCTGCAGAGTGTAAACAATCTATTCGAATAGCCACGTCCGCGGTCATGGACAATGGTTGGGGATTTCACACGAGGGGTAGATCTTCATAAACTGTATGGGAAGGGAGCTGTGTGATCTAAATCATATAGCTATGTGAATAATCTGTTTAGGCTGTGTGTGTCTTTGTGAAATCAAACTGTTAAAATTATTATTGTCTATTTGTTTTACTTGCTTTCAATCTATTATTTGTATTCAACTAAAAATGTTGCATTTCTACAAAAGAACCACAAAATGCCATTCCCTTGTAATAAGCATGCATGTATAATTGCATTTCTGTGGTGTGACTTGCGAGTACGGTGTGTACTCACGCTTGCTTTAAACTAAATCAAGCAGAAAAGGAAGAGTTTTCGCCAGCATTCGAGGAGGAGTTTATCGAAGGTGCCTGATCATGGGGTCTTGATCCCAGTCGGTTGCCTGTGGTGAATCGATGGGATGCCGCTGCCGTTTCTGTTTCCGCTGCTTTATTTCTCTGTTAGCCCTGCATGGCTTAATAAATGTAAACTCGACCGTAAGGTCAAACCATTATTTATTAATCAAACTATTCGTTTATGTTACTATTCGCTTGTGTGGATCGATATCCATCTTTGTTGATACTGTGTGCACTAGCGTGATCCTGGACTAGTGCATTAAACACAGAGGGTCCAGAATTGTATTTTTTGGGTCCCGACAGGGTGTCAACGTCAAGTTCAAGAAGGATCATCTTAACCATGTGGTTCAAGACTATCTTCACGGTGACCTTCGAGGACTTGTTCTTTCTTTTCAACGTCGACGCCCTCGACACCTCACTCATGTGATGCTGGACACTATAAGTGTGTACAATCACGATCAACGTTCCTGTAATATCGATAAATGTTATATATAACTCCTTGCTTGTGTGTGTGTGTATAGAGAGATATAGATACATGATTTCTGAAGCCGAATTAAGGAATTCACTGGTAGGTTTCCTTGACCCACACTTGGTCTCCTTGCAAACCATCAAGGAGAATGCAAAATTTGTCGATGATTACATGACGGAGTTATTGCTGGCTCATCGCGACAAGGAATTCATACTTTTGCCCTACAACCAGGAGTAAGTGCTAAACTAGTGGCTATACTTGTTGATTTGTACTTTATAAGCAACACGAACTTTGGTTTAATGATTATGGCGACATACCTGTGTACGTTCCACTGGATTCTAATTGTAATTATATCAAAATGGAACATGATAATATACCTAGATTCCATAAAGAGGGCCGCACATGACTTCACAATTGTCCGATAATTAATTGACAGGTAAACACATTTTCTCCATAGATAACTCTATTATAGTCTTTTCTTCCTTTGCAATCGCTAAGGCTAACTTCTTGGAATCATGTAGGTCGTTCGCCGTATACTTTGCTAAAGAAGGGAATTGCAAGGGAAGGATTCTGCGACACGATCTAAATTTCCCGGTATTCGCTACTACACATTAATCATATATAACACTTCGTAGTAACGCCTCTCGAACTAACCAATTTTATTTTTGAAGTGCCACTAGCAGCCGCCGGCTTGCAACATTTGTGGATACTATGTTTGCTGTACTCGTCGGTTCTGCGATGGTCAATGATCCTCAGGTTTGTCAATCTTGCAATAATTATTTCATACTTATCAATTTATATGTACACTAATTTAATCTTCCTAGCGACAGGTTACGAGCACCGATACAACTGCGTTGGAACAAGACCATCTCATAAACATTCGAGGACAGTTTGTGGTATTCTTGAACCGTGAGGTCATAAATCCAGATGGGAAGTTCTACAATATAGATTGAATGTGATTGGGATAATGTTGAACTTAATGATACATGTATGTAAATGTACATAAATGGTTAATTTTAGTTAATTTATTTGTGAATTGAATGTACTTGTTTCTAAAATGAATGTGAATTGGATCATGTGCTTGTTTCTGAAAGGAATGTGAATTGGATCATGTGCTTGTTTCTGAAATGAATATGAATTGGATGTGCTTGTTTCTGAAATGAATGTGAATTGGATGTATACATGTACTTGTTGTGTTTCAGTTTGTTTCAAAGGGCATGGCTAGCATTTCCTGAGGCTAGCCAATAAACAGAAATAGATTTAGCAATACAAAAGAACATCACAGATGATTCCTTAGGACATACCGTCTGTGATACATCAGCTATCACAGACGGTTTAATCTACAAACCTTCTATGATAGTGAACTATCACAGACGGTTTACTGACCCATAAACTCAGACGGCTAATGAAACCGTCTGTGATGACGTTTTTAAACTGTCTGTGAAGATCTTTTCTGTAGTAGTATAATATGTTGCAATTCATTTTCTCAGTTGTTGCAAGTACAAGAGGTCTTTTCAGTTGCGATAGGTCTTCTCAAAATAAGGGTGGTTATTTGTTGCATCAGTTTTCTTAATTTGCTGCATGAGAGTATCCATTCTGTTGCATAGAACTGATAGAAGTGGGTGTTTGCTGCATGCTCAACTTTTGTTGTTGCGCTCCGCTATAATTTGTTGTGCCATGTTGTGTTCGTTTGTTGCGTACCGGGCCGGGTGAATTTTTGGTGTGCACTCAGTGTTCCATTGCCCGGCAGCCTGGCCGGGCATCCGATCCTAGTGATCCGATCGGATGTATACTAGAAACCCGCGCGCGTCTTGGCGCGCGGAGTTGAACAAATGCAATTGTGATCAGGAGAAAGGAAATGGGAAATGACAAGGATAGAACCTATAGAGATATAGCGACGTTGCTTTAATTGGGGACAGATAGTGTATGGATTGCATTCTTCAATACATAGTATAGCTGATTTCCACAATTTCATCAAAGGATGAAGGATTGTATCAGTAAGTACCTAAGATTCAGGTCTTTCATCTGAACAACATTTGGTTGTAAAAGTGACATTAAAAAAACTTGCTATCACATTTTGGTAGCTACTGGAACTTACTCTTGTTGTTCTTTGATAGTGCACCTCCTATGTGTTTGCTTTTCAGCTTCAATATGGCCTGATATTGTTTGGCTAGTTTTGTCAGTAATTGCCAATAGTAGGACAATCATTTGCTATTGTGCAATGAAAATTTTCCTACCTGAGATCTCTTGTTGATCTATATAGATACTCGTGTTTCGTGTAAATCCCCTGGTTCAAGAGCGAAATTCTGCACTTTAGTTGTCTTAATCATGTTTAAGTTTACATACTACTGGATTTTGATTCATAACTGAATGTTCTGAATAGCTCACTACTTTTTTTATAAGGAAAAATAGTAGGGAAGAGATCTACTGTTAGAATATAAGCATTAAAGTAGGTAAAAATTGTACATGTAGTAATAAAAGATAAAGAAAAATAACTACATAATTGAATGTTCTGAATAGCTAACTTTTTTGTACCTTTCCTTGTGCATTTTAGCAACTCCCCCTCCTTGCACCAGATATCAGGACTCTAGGAATGCCCTTCTCATAAGGAAGAACACTTGCATTGTTTCTCGTCTCTCGTTGCACTCTCTGCTTCAGTGTTGCAGCTCCTCGCAGTGCTGAGACAGCCAAAATACTTAGATTATTTTTTGTATGAAACAGCATATGTTATTCAATGTGATGACAATGACACTATTGCATTCCTTACCAGTTGCAGCTGCTGCTGTGAGTGTCATCAGATCACTAGGACTTCTGACCCCAACTGCAGACTGGACGGCACAGGCTACCTGTTCATGACGTGCCCCTGCATGCCGAGATATCCCAACACAGTACGAAGCTAATAATTCAGTGGCGGACGGCATGGCTGCGGCCATCTTGGAGGTATGGATACCTGAACTTGTGGCTGCTGCAACCGCAGTGACTGCAGCTGCAACTCGGGCCACTGATACCATGGTGTGTACATGGGCCTTCTCGGTACGCAGCTTCTCTTTGCTGCTCTGCTTGACCCGGCTTGTGTCCTTATGTTGGAACCATTTGCCAATTGATTGGTGGTGGCTGTTGATGGAATTTCTTCCTGAATCTATCTGCAGAAAGGTAGTAGACAAAAGAACAACAAGCAATGCATCAGAAAAGGAGATCATGTACATATCAGTGGAAAAGGCCCACTGTGTTTCTTAAAGAAGGTGATTACTTACCACCAGATATTGATCCAGATACAGTTAGATGGATTCCAGTAAACCACCCATTTGCTGCTACTTCAAGCGAAGTAGATGAGGAAACTGCCAAGCAGAATGTTTATCAAAAGGATGTGTCCCATCTCGTGTTAAAGCTGAACATGAAGCTCTGCAGACAAGGCTAGAGGCTTCAAACGACGTGAGTGTTTGTTAATCAATAAGCATGATCCTCTTGACCTGCACAATGCCACAAGCCAGAAAAATATACTAATATTTCGCTTAAAAATGTAGGCAGATATACGCTGTTTGTACATCCACCCCTCAGTCAGAATAAATGGCTTGTTTTCAAAAGTTTGAAGCCCAACCTGATAATTGAACTAACAACATGGTCTAATTTTGTTAACCACCAGTCTTCCAGAATAATGCCTCTAGAGTTTGTACCATGTTTGCAGGTTGCAAAATTTTCTTCTGGTCCAAGGAATATGCAGCGCAGTGAGAGACCATTGAGGTTATCAGGCGAGTCATCTAGGAATCTGCAACGTTCAGAATCTGACATTGTGAAGAATCAAAATGGCCAACCAATCTTTGAGTCTGAGAAGCATAGCTCTGACAACAGTTCACAATAAAAAAGATTGGAAGGACAATAAATTTGTGAATTGTATAAACTCTTTGGCATTTGCTTTTGTTGCGTAGTGTTCTCAGGTTTTAGATGTAGATAAAGGAATTTTGGAATTTGGAACAATGGGCTTACATAGTGAGCAGTTAATATATGGAGCATTACTATGGAATGTGTTCAGATGTTGTAAATGGGTATTTTCTCTGTCAGAAGCTTTCCAAATGTGCACCCTGTCATCCTCAGAAACTGAGAAGTATGCAGTAATTGGGTTGGATTCTCTTATTTATCACTTGAATTTTGCTCGATTCCACTGTAACATAATATTCGGCAAGTAACATACACAAATTTGGGCCAGTTGATTAAAGAGAAATTAAGTTCATAATAATATGAAGATAAGCAAAAAGTGGAACTCCATGAGTTGGCTTAGATATCCTCAAAGCCCTCTTCGTCACTATCACCAAACATGGCTGCCATTTTCATGGCAAGCTTGGCAGCCATCTCCTACTTTGGAAGTCAGGCATGAGCCTTAGGTTGGAGCGCATGTTGCCAATCTCTGACATTAGCCGCTCCAGATCATCTAAACCATAATGCTCATCCTCAAACAGCTTGTTCACCTCTGGGGTGTCAGCTTGCTGGTCCTCAGAAGTATCTGCTTCGGTGTTATCCACATGATTACTTCCTCAGTTAAGGAGGAATCAGTAAGTTACACAGAATCCACTATTATAGATGTAGGTAGAAAGGGCATAAAGCAACGGAATGTAGAATGGAGCAGCAGGAAATTTTGCAGGGAAGTGGGGCATAAAGTGTTTATTACTCTCATTTAGAAATGGTATCACTGTAGTGTGGAGGCTTTGATAGCCATTAGGTTTTGGGGTTGCAATGTAATTCATACTTTAGAAAATGAGAGAAGCATCAAAAGAACAATGCAGGGGTTAGAGCATATGGCTCACAGCTCCAGGAATGGGAGTCCAGATGCCATGAACAAGCCCAAGGACATAATAACAAATCTGAATTGAATATAACACATAACTGTGATTATAGGTAATTCAACAGAACGGAGAAAGGTAAGGTGAAGCTTGGTAAATGATGTGTCACCTGTTGTGCACCACACATTGGCCCAACACCATTGCAAGACTTTGGCCCTACGATTATCCGAAGCTGGCCAGATAAGGTAAACACAAAATGGAAAAAAAAATCATAGAGCAAGGGAATACTCAGCGAGAGATATCAACATCTCGATTTATATCTGCATGAACATACCTGAGCAACCTGGTTTGCCTCATCATTGTGCTCTTGGATTTCACAACAGTTTTATAGATGCTGAAATATGATCCCCAAAATAGTTAATCCACCAAAACAATGACTTTATGAACCAGTTTTAACCTATTTAGTAATTGATTTTTCCTGTAACTAAGAACTAAAAGCTTATTTCTGTAACTGTACCACATCGCTAGTGATATTCCTAATTTCATGTACAACTGTAAATAAATAAATCAGCTATCATGAACACTATACTCCGTACAGATAAGCAAGCTTAACCACAAAACCACAAGACTGGAAAGAAAACCTTTTAAAAAAAAAGCAAGATTTGCACCAGACAAAAGGAAATTCTCAAGATGAAGTAGGCAACATAAATTGAGCAACGAAAGGAGTAATCAGTAAGGTCCACAAAATCCACTATTATCGATGTAGGTAGTAAGGGCATAAAGACACGGAATGCAGAAGGGGGCAGGACAAAATTTTGCAGGGAAGTGGGGCATAAAGTGTTTATTACTTTCATTTAGAAATGGTATCACTATAGTGTGGGGGCTTTGATAGCCATCATGTTGTGGGATTGCAATGCAATTCGTACTTTAGAAAATGAGAGAAGCATCAAAAGAACAATGCGGGGGTTAGAGCAGATAGGTCACAGCTCCAGGGATGGGATTCCAGATGCCACGAACAAGACCAAGGACATGATAAGAGCAGATAGCTCACAGCTCCAGGAATGGGAGCCCAAATGCCATGAACAAGCCCAAGGACATGATAACAGATCTGAATTGAATATAACACATAACTGTGATTATAGCTAATTCAACAGAACGGAGAAAGGTAAGGTGAAGCTTGGTAAATGATGTGTCACCTGTTGTGCACCACACAATGGCCCAACACCATTGTAGGACTTTGGCCTTATGATAATCCGAAGCTGGCCAGATAAGGGAAACACAAAATGAGGAAAAATTCATAGAGCAAGGGAATACTCAGCTAGAGATATCAACATCTCGATTTATATCTGCAAGAACATACCTGAGCAACTTGGTTTGCCTAATTTATTGTGCTTTTGGATTTCACAACAGTTTTGCAGATGCTGAAATATGATCCCAAAAATAGTTAATCCAACAAAACAACGACCTTATGAACCAGTTTTAACTTATTTAGTATTCGATTTTTTTCAGAATCGAGAACTTAAAGCTTATTTTCAGAATCGCATCACACTCGTTAGTGATATTCCTAATTTCATATACAACTGTAAATAAATAAATAAGCTATAATTTACATGCCTCCACAAAATATGATTGGAAACAAAATGCAGTCTACTTGAATCCTAAACTACAATGAACTAAACAAAGGTATATCATTACTCCATGACTAAACAGTGTATAACAAAGGTCCACCACCCACCCTCCAGTACCCTGCTAAGGCAGTAACAGCACTATTGCAGATTTGCAATAATCATTTTTATTCTCCATTAAAAGATAGGAGCCTTGAAGTTATCATTATAAAGTTTAAGTTTCATATAAATGCCCTATTTTAACGTAAAATGTTCTTTACACTTTTCTGCTAGAAAAGATTATAACAGTATGTTCATATTATCACCTGTAAAGCTCCTTGCAGACTGAACGGACTTCTGTTTCAACACTCACAAGATCCAAAAATAGATCATCACAAATCTTTTGCTGTAAGATTCTATTTGCTTGGAATTCAGCATAAATCATTCCTGGGAAAAGTAAATAAAAGTTAATCCTGAGTCATGCATGCATCACTGACAACACATGGTAAGGCAAAATGAGATACCTCCTGTAATTCTTGTTCATGTGCCTTGTAAAGATCTTCAACCCTTTTCCTTAGTTCAGCAAAATCACAGGGATCTGTACACACGAAGGACAGATATTCCAATTCGGAATAGAAGAAAAATAGGTATGTTTAGTTGGCGACCTGTGCGGAGCAGAATATTTTAAAGAACAGGTAATTTTTTGCCATTTGGAAGTACATAAAATTGCACTTATTCACACGAGATGCAACATGAACATACATAAGAAAATAAGACTACTTTGAGACTATGTAACAAAAAGGTAGAAGCCTAGAACTTAACCATCCGAACCACACCTGTAGCATCTTGAAAAAGAGACCACAACCAGCAGGAACAAGCAGCACAAGAAAAAGGGATTTCCTTCCCGATCTACCAATTATGCCCAAAAAAAGAAAGAAAACCAGATCCACCAACTACAGACATCAATCGAACTACATCGCCACAAAATTTGAAGTAGAGAGGGGGTACATGGGTTCCATACCTTCTGTTCCTGTAGTGAAGTCACACGAAGTTCAGGGAGAGGAGGAAGACCGGCGTCGGGTGGCCCAACAGGGACTGCGAAGAGGGGGAACGACCAGCAAGGCTACAGACATCAATTGAACTACATCACCACAAAATCTGAAGTAGGGGGGGATGTGGGTTCCATACCTCCTGTTCCTGCAGTGAAGTCACACCAAGTTCAGTGAGAGGATGAAGACCGACGTCGGGTGGCCGAACGGGGGCTGCGAAGAAGGGGGACGACCAGCGAGGTTAGGCTTAAGGGCGGCGGAGAAGGTTAGGGTTAAGAGCAGCGGCGGTTGCTGACCTCAACGGGAGGAGAGAAGGCCGAGGAGGTCGCCAGAGCTCACGCCGGTCGTCGCGGCCACTAACCTCGCTCCGTCCGTGCGTCGCCCGTGCTCGAGCTCTCCCAGCCTCACACCCGTTCTGTTGCTCGTGGCGGAAAGAGAGGAGGTGGCGCTCGTAGGGAAGTAGAAGGAGGTAGGGGACGGCCGTGAAGAAGGACGAGGTAAGGCGGGCCGCCGGGGAGGAGTACGAAGAACTGGCTGGCGACAACAGCGACGGAGGGAAGGAAGACCGACGCAAGGAGAAGGAAAATGACGGGGAAGCGCATTCGGCAGAAACAGCAGGTCCCTTCTGGCCTTCTCTCTCTACATGCGACCACGCGTGGCGAGCAGAGGCAGCTCAATCGCCAACAAGGCCGACCAAAGAGAAGGGCAATCGAGACAGCATGAACAGAGCTCGGCCGGATCGAGCAGCAAGATAAAAAATAAAGGACGTGGCCACTCTCCCCACATCTCCTTTGAGCGCCCTTTTATATAGAGAGATGTCCGCGTGCTAGTTGTTTCTTTTTATTTTTTCAAAGAATATATGTGTTAAAAGACCAAGGAAATAATGCAACACACAAAGATGATGCAGGGAAAAATACTGGCCGGAATATATCGCACCACTGACCGAAAACCTAATATTTTAAAAAAGCTTTTGCTAGCTTTCAGTCGTCTGAAATTTTTTTAAAACCTAATCATCTACAATTGTACAGTGCTAAGCCTAAAATTACATTACCAAGTAACGTGCAATTTAGCACAGCTTTACTGTAACTTTTAGTTCTATTTATTTTTGTATTTGTAGGGTTCACCTAGATTTACTTTTGTCTAGTTTAGAATTTTTTTATTTTGTTTTTGCATTTGTAGGGTTCACCTAAATTTACTTTTGTCTAGTTTAGATTTGTTTTGTTTTGTTTTGTTTTTGTATTTGTAGGGTTCACCTAGATTTACTTTTGTCTAGTTTAGAATTTTTCAATATAAAAAAACAAAAATCATTGGATGATGATCCAACATACCGTTAAAAGTAACAAGATTTTAAGAAAATTTCAGACAACCTTTAAAAATAAAAAGAAAAGAAAGAAGCCGATCCTGATTTGACCTCGCTCACCAGACATGCCCTCACACATTTGCGCCTGTAAAATATGCACTTGTCCAAAGCCTCTTGTTCACAGGCTGAAATTAACAATTTAACATGTGTCATACAATCTCCAGCTCTAAATCTCAACACCCATGCACCTAACTGAGCATAGCAACCGTTTTACCTTGTTTGGAAAATCACAGCACAGGGCCATTCCTCAACCTTCTAGCTAGGCTTGGATGAGCCAACTCCTCCATTCCTCCAAATCCTCTCAGCCATCCGAACACTTCACCACCTCCTCCTCACAAAACTTACACATATCCAAACATTACGCTACAATCTCTCTCTACCTCCTTTCCCTTAATTCCTCTACCGGCCATTGGCTTCGGCCCAGGCTGATGATCGCCATTTCCATTCCTGAGTCCTGACCTGCCATTTCCATTCCTGACCTAACCATGAGCACCCTCCCTTTACCGGCGCACCTCCTCGTCCTCACCCTCCTCTTCTCGTCATCCTTTGCACTAACCACCCATGAGGCGGCCGCCATTGCACGCCGCCAGCTGCTCGCCTTCGAGCAGCATGGCGACCATGTCCACATTGACATCAACATCGAGATCAAGATCAACAACCCCGGCCTGCTCGCGGCGCACAAGGCGCTGCACTCGTTGAAGGAGGCGCTGTACTCTGACCCCAACAACTTCACCGGGAATTGGGTCGGCCCCGACGTGTGCTCCTACAACGGCGTGTTCTGCGTCCCGTCGGTGGACAACGCGTCGGTGAGCGCCGTCGTGACGCTCGACATGAACGGCGCCGACGTCGCGGGGTACCTGCCCAAGGAGATCGGTCTCATGAGCGACCTCGCGGTGCTCCACCTCAACTCCAATCGCTTCTGCGGGGTCATCCCGGCGGAGATCAAGAACATGACGCGGCTCTACGAGCTCGACGTCAGCAACAACCGCCTCGTCGGCCCGTTCCCCGACGCGGTGCTACGCGTCCCGAAGCTCAGCTACCTCGACGTCCGGTTCAATGACTTCGAGGGCCCGATCCCGCCGGAGCTCTTCCTGAAGCCCTACGACGCCATCTTCCTCAACAACAACCGGTTCACCTCCGGCATCCCGGACACCATCGGCAAGTCGAGGGCGTCCGTGATCGTCCTCGCGAACAACGAACTCGGCGGGTGCATCCCCAGGAGCATCGGCGAGGCCGCCGCCACGCTCGACCAGTTCATCTTCATCAACAACAGCCTCACCGGCTGCCTGCCGGTAGAGACGGGGCTCCTCACCAATGCAACGGTGTTCGACGTGAGCAGCAACGCGCTCACCGGCTCGATCCCGGTGACGTTGGCCGGCCTGTCCAAGGTCGAGCAGCTGGACCTGTCGCATAACATGTTCACCGGACTGGTGCCCAAGGACGTCTGCGAGCTGCCGGCGTTGATGAACATGTCGGTCTCGTACAACTTCTTCATGCGAGAAGACATCGAGTGCAGCATTCTGGATGTAAACATGGACAAGTCGTTTGAGGATGAAGCTAACTGCATGGGACATGAAAGGCCCACGCAGAGGAGTGCAGGCGAGTGTGCACCGGTTGTGAGCCGCCCGGTGGACTGCAGCAAGGCCAAACGTTGTGGATGGCCGGCGCAGAAGCTGGCGCCAAAACCAGCCAAGCATTCACCACCTCCGGTACCAATGCCCTCGCCGCCATCGCCGCCACCACCACTGCCAATGACATCCCCACCACCGCCGGTTTTCTCTCCGCCGCCAACAACAGCGTCTCCGCCACCGCCAATAGCGTCTCCCCCACCCCCCACAGCGTCTCCGCCACCGCCAATAGCGTCTCCGCCACCGCCCACAGTGTCTCCCCCGCCGCCAACAGCGTCTCCCCACCCCCACAGCGTCTCCGCCACCGCCAATAGCGTCTCCGCCGCCGCCCACAGTGTCTCCCCCACCGCCAACAGCGTCTCCCCCACCCCTCACAGCGTCTCCGCCACCGCCAATAGCGTCTCCGCCGCCGCCCACAGCGTCTCCACCACCGCCAATAGCGTCTCCCCCACCCCCCACAGCGTCTCCGCCACCGCCAATAGCGTCTCCGCCGCCGCCCACAGCGTCTCCACCACCGCCAATAGCGTCTCCTCCACCGCCACCTCATAAGCCAGTAATCCTCCCGCCAGTACATGGAACAAAGTACCAGTCGCCACCACCGCCGCTCTTTCCAGGCTACTGAGTTGAGAGCGTGCGTGCATGATGTGTATAGCAGTTTTTGTTCCTCCAATTTTAGCACAGGAGAAAATGAATGTAACATAAGCACATACTTTACTGTTTTGCTATTTCTCGTTGCCTTAAAATTACTTATAACTCAGTTGATTTTCCAACCGTTGGATGTTGCTTGAGATTTGTGCATTGTGCCATGAGTTTCCGGTCTCGTTTGGTAACTGTCGGTTGCATGTTTTGTTCCGAATCCGACCCGCGACCTACCTAACCCATTACATGTGTTTTGGTGTCTCGTACATTTTCGAGCAGCAGCCTGCTCAAACATGAGAGAGAGAAGGGGAGGAGGGGAGATAGGGGGAGAGAAGTAGGAGGAGGGTGGTCGGTGGTCGGCGGGGAAGACATCGTAGCCGATCTGCTGTTGACAGTGGTGGAACCATAAATTTTGAAGACTCGGAGCAAAGGCTGACATGTTGTGCTGGCGCCGAGTCTCAGCTCCTGTCCGTGTTGCGCCTCAGCCTCCGCTCGCGCCATGCCTCAACGCTCTCTCGCATCGTAGCCTCTGCTTCGAGCCTCGGTAATCGACTAGTCGACGCCTCACTGTCTCCGCGCCTCAGTGCTCGCCACGCCTGCAGCGCAGATCGCGCCACGCCGCGCACAGAGCACTCCACTCGCCCTGCCACAAGACTCACCTCGCCGTGCCATAGCCCTCGCGCCACAAGCACTGGAATTGGAGCCTAGAGGTGGAGGAATGGGGAATGGTTACTAGTGCATCTGTGAGAGACCATGTGGAGGTCGTCCCGTGTGTGTGATGAGTAATTGACATAGGTTTAGGAAGTCGAGTTTGGTTTGGGTGGTTTGGACCATGTCGTTGCGTGGTGCAACAGGCTCAGTCGGTTTGGTCAAACTTGGTCGTATAGGATTAGGATGCATATTCTTTGTTTCGACAAGTTTGGATTTTGTCATGGTAAGTATGTTGGTATTTACGCTTTCATGTATCGAGCGGTGCTATTTGATGTGTTTCTTATGCGTAATCGCAGGACATCGGGTGGAGTCGTGGCGAGACACGGTGGACCGGACTAGGTGCAGTGGCGCCGAGGTCGAACGGTCGGGATGTGTCAAGACGACGTGGACTCGAGGTGGTTATGAGGCGGCGAGACAAGGAGCGGAAGCTTCCGGAAGGTGCAAGGAGGGCGAAACGGGAATTTCGCAAGGTCGCATAAGCGGAGCGGCTCCGTTGGATTTAGCGGGCGAACGGGTGGAGACCCGTTAGTGTTGGGCTATAAATAAGTTGGAGGGCTGCTGCCCAACTTTGAACACCACAAGGATTTTAGGGTTTCCTTTAGTCAAAATAGACTTTAGAGAGTTTGTTTTGCTTTAGGCTTTAGTGGTTGAGGGTTGTTCCTGCTTGTCCCTTTCCTTTTCTTCAAGATGGTCGAGTGTTCTTGAGGTTTGAGAGTGGGAGAGGATGAGTTGAATGCTTGTAATCATTCCTCTTGTATCAATCTTGTATCTCTTCCTTTAGATCAATATGAGATGGTGTTTGTTTTATCTTGGTCGCTTTCTTACTTGCATGTGAGCGGTTCTTGATTTGGTTTAATGGTCGCTAGTTTTGATTCGTTTTGCCTAGCTTGTCTTTGCTTGTGCGGTTTTTCTTTGATGCGATTGGATCACGTTCTTGCAAGATATCTCGTTCTTTTATTGCCTGTTCCTGTAGAAATAGTTCTTGCTGCTCCTTTCAAATCTCATGCGTGTGTGTTGATCTCGCACTTTTGTTGGCGCGCGGCGTGTGTTTGGATCATCTGTAGGAGCGGTGGCGGTGAAGTTGCTCGATCTTTTCTTTGATCTGCAGCAGTTTCTATTTGTTTATTGCCTTGGATTTCCATCATTGATTCGCTTGTTGTTAAACCTTTTCTTGAGGAGTGTGAGGCTTGAGATTGCTTTTACTTCTTGTCAGGCGCTACCGATGTTGTCGCGTTTGCCTTCTTGTCTTGTGTGCTTTGTCCGATGAGAAATCAAGTCTGGGCGGCGGCGCGTGTGTGCTTGAGCTCTGTTTTCTGCTTTGCCTGGATTTTTATTTTTTTTTGGCTGCCAATCATTGATGCTAGTGAACTGTGGGATTTGATGATCATCAAAGTTGATGCTTTGGATTAATTTATTAGTTGTTTATTTGGAAGCCATCACCACTACGGAAGTTTTATTTGGTCTTAATATCTAGGTGTTTAGTTTTTGGATTATTTTGATGCTTTGTCCCATCGTTTCTTGTGCTTGTTTATCAGCTCCATGTCTTGTGGTCTGCGACAGCAGTCAGCAGTGAATGCACAGAGTAGAGCAAGAACCTTCAGAGAAACATCGGTGCGGCTCATGCTCCCGCCGGTGCCTCATCTAATGTGTCTTGCCGCTATACGATTCTTTTTAAGATCTCTTTTCTTGGCTGCCCTTTCTGTTTGAGTTCTACATTTGGTTTAATTAGCGAGTTTGCATAGTTTTGATACGTGGAAATCGATTCATCGGAATCATTGGTTGCAGTCGTTTAATCTAGTGGGCTCAATTGCTCAAATGACCGAATTTGTTTATTACCTTTTGATTGCTTGTCGGGTTGTCACCTGTGAGCCGTGCGCCTAGAAAGATTTGATCTTGGCAGTGGCTGTGTCAAGAAAGTTTGCTGGAGTGTTTTAATCTTAGAGAGCGACATTCAACCCCCCCTTCTGTCGCCATTTCGGTCCTACAATCTGTATTTTATTAGGGATTTGGTTTGGACTGCAACTGGACTCGCTGCAGCTTACACTTGACGTGTCTCAGCCCACAGCCCACGGCCCATGACCAACGCCCAATGTGGCGCGGCCGCGTGGGACTATGGCGCAACGGCTATACGCCTGTGTCCTCATGGCGCCAATAATGGATGGAGGATCATTCTTTTCCTGACTCTCTGTGGCTGTAGCTCATCATTTGTCTTATATCCTTGTGCTTTGTTCCTGTTGTGCTGCTAATTATTTTAGAGTGCTGAAGCAGAATGTATCATTAGCCACCTACAGCCATACTTTAGCTTAATGTTTTGCTCAGGCAGTGGAAACCTGGTGTCCCCAACTGTTTGTTTGTTCTTTTCGTTTTTGTTTACTTTATTGTACGAAATACCATTTTACCTTTACAAAAAAAAACGGGCCTCATGCTCTCATTCTAAAAGAATAAAAATGAGTCTTAAACATGCCGTAAGGAGACATGCTTGCAATTGCATATTAGGATACAAGATGAGGAAGTCCTCTGATTATCTTTGCTATGAAATGACATTCTTTATATTAGTAGAAAGAGGATTGTGCTGACTGCTGAGAAGAATAAATCTAGTTGCAGATGTCAAGCAAAATGCACCTATATCTAGAACATTTCGAGCACTTCTTTTAACCAAAACACACCAAGTTACAAGCCAATACAATAATAGGAGAATAAAATAAGAGATGCTCATCAGCAACAAATTAAGGGTACAAATTAAATGAATGAAGAACGTCATGCAATAGGCTAAAGTACAAACATATACTACCAGATATCGTTAATTTCATGTGTGCCAAAAACACTAAGGAAAAGACACAAAACACCTGGGAGCATAATTCCCGAAAGTCGGTTGTCAGGAAAAAGCACCCGAGATTGTTTTTTAAGGTAAAAACTGGTTTCCCGAGAGTTAAACTTGGGAGACAGGTATTTGTCGTGTTTTCGGATTTACACTCAGGAAAAATCCAACACTCGGGAGAAATTTTCCATAACGGTTTTAACCATAGTAACGAAATACTTTCCAGAGTGTTGTCACTTGGGACAGTTGGACATATGTTTCCTTTTTGGCTTGGCACGTTGCCAGCCTAGGTTTTCGCCATGTGGCGATCCTTTTCCCGATGGCTCCCGAAAATTACTCCAAGTGTGAACACTTGGGAAATCTCACCACGTGGCCATCCTTTTCCCGACGGCTCCCGAAAATTGTCCCAAGTGTTCACACTCAGGAATACTCGCCACATGGCTATACTAATGAGGACATAACTTCCATGCATACAACCAACACTCCTCATAATAGATCTGAACCTATGAACTTACAAGGTCCAATCACAAGAGGTTGTATATGTCAATTGAACTATCAGGTAATTTCGTTTCTAATAGTGCATTGTGTTTCTAATAAGAATATGCTGCTACCTAATGCATGTGATGTTCTTTTAATCAGGAACTTCGGAGCTAATCATGAAGGAAAGCTTGTGCAATTCAATTCGGCCTCCGGAGACAGTATTGACTTTAAACGTGCATAACTTTCACATACAGAGTCCATTAGAGGTCCAAAAGTACTTTATCGAAAGCTTACCTCGTCCTCTTTCCAACGGATCTAGCCCTATCTCCAAATTCCTTATAAGCATGCCACAATCGCCAAAACAGTTAGACGCTATTTCTAAGTCCACTCGGGCCCATGGGCCTTGTAACCCGAGGCAACCTGTGCTGTTCACATAGTTACTATTCATGTGTGAATAGTACCACCGCCCCTCCCTTCTCCTCTTCCACCTATACATAGTGGCCGCCACCCTTAGGGTTTGGTGGATTTCTTTCGCTTAGTTTCTTCATTGTGAAAACTCTTGTTCTTCGCTTGTATTGACTAGACCAACCGTAAAGGACCTCTACGGAATCTCGCCTTTCTAAAATGAATCATATATTTGCAATTCAGATTGCTTGTTACTTCGTTCTTGCTTGTTCTTCGATTGCTTGCAGGAATTGATCCTCGTGATTAGGTCTATCGGGTCTTTGGCACGGTTGATAACGACTTGGTGATTAATTCAGCGATTGCTTGGTTCATACGTGCCGCGTTCATAACCTAGATCATGAGAGTTGATCATCATCCAATCGAAATTTATCCTTCTCATCGAAAGATCGAGACAACAAAAATTCATCAAGTGGTATCAGAGCTTCTATTGTTCGGTGAGAAATCAGTACCCATAGTTGTAGATTTGTTCTTGCATCCTATAGTCCAGAAAAACACCAAAAAAAAAAATCCCCCCAACCATCTTTGTGCCTTGCATTATTCTTTTCAGTTTTTGCATCTTTGAATCGTAGATTGCATCGTCGTGTCTAAGTTGCTAGTCTTCATCTAGATTGGTTCTGGTGTGAGTAGTCATCTTTCTTTTGCATAGCTTTTCCTTTATATCCACCTTGTCCTTCGGTCGCCACCACCTCTTGCTCCCCCTACCGCACTGCCCTATAGCTCACTGCCGTAGCAAACAGATCACCCTGCCACCACTACCCCTTATTGTCGGGGCAACCCAAGCCATCTGCCACCGCGGCCACCCAAGTGCTTTGCCGCCGCCGCCTCTCTCTGCCGCTCCAAACCCACTTTATCCTGCTGCCGCTTGTTGGCTTCAGCGAGGAGCACGAACCAAAGGGAAACCCTAATTAGATTGGTTTTAGAAAAACAATAAAAAGGGTTTCGGGTTCCAGAGAAGAAAAGAAGAAAAAGAGAGTGAGAGAGAGAGAAAAGAGAGAGTGTCCACCTTCCCAAAAATTGAAAAGCGCAGCAAACTTTCTCTAAAACCAGTGAAAATTGGTTGAGTCCTTCTACATATAGCCACAAGCTTTCACAAAAACATTTAGCAAGTTTGCCGTAGGGGATTGAAAGATATAGCAGTTTCAAATTTCAACCCAAGTCAGTTTCGAGTCCGAGTAGGATTCCGTTTCCGAGACACCTTTAGTAAAATGGGCATACCTTTTGCATACGATGTCCGTTTTGGAAGTTCTTGTGCTCGCTGAAAAGTTAACGATGAGTCACATCCAATAAAACTGGGCCCCAAAATCGGCCATCTTTGGCCCCAAATTCGCGTCGCAAGATTTCGGTTTCTGTTTTCGCCGTTTCTTTCGGTCTTCCCTTCGAAATTTGGGGTTCGCTTCAACTGCAAAGTTGTAGATCTTGTCAAAACCTTTCAAACGAGCATATATAAGCCATATAAAACTTTTCTTTTTATCTTTTGAGATTAGCTGTTGATTACTACTTAAACTAGAGGGCTGTTTACATTGCACGTTATACTACCTTTTGTGCTCTTCATCGTGTGAACAATCTTGTGCCCTAGACAGAAGTTTGAGTAGTTGGCTAGCGTCTCTCCTAGCACTTGGTGTGAGATTTTTATTTGCTTACATCAAGTCATATTGATATTTTGCGTGTGCGTTGCTACAATTCGCTTAAACCTTTTAGATCAGCACCTTTGGCTTGTTTTAGCTAGTGTCGAGTTCTTGTCTAGGGCCAGCAAAATGTGACTAGTACTTTGAACTACTTTTCAACTTTACAATTTCTGAATTTGAATTTTGCTTTTCCTTTGCTACATATATTTTGCCTATCTAAGCTCCGCTAACCAAACAGGTATTGTACCCTTGCAATTGCTTTTCTCATCACTTATGTCACGCTTATCACGAACCAGCCACCGGTTGCACCACCTGTTTGCTTTCATAAAACATTGTAAGAGCTTGGTAAGATCTTGAGTGTGTGTGACTTGTAACCTCCAGGGCTAGTAGTTGATAGGCATTTTTCTTGTTGATACTAACAATGGCAGGTTCTGGGTCACAAGGGGAGAATAGTAGGTCCAACGTTGAGGAGGATGCACCTCTCACACCTCGCATGAAGGGAATCGTGCAACACTTTAAACGCTTGCTGAATCAACAATAAGAGCGTCTTGAGGGACTCTAGATCGTCTTGAGGGGGCTCTAGATCGCACCAATGATGATCTTGCTGTGATTCCTACACATGTGGTGCAGCTAGAGAGAGCTCCACCCCCTGCTGTCGCCCCCACTGCTGCTGGCGTTGCACAACTGCGCCGTAACCCATCCGTTGCTAGCTCATAGGCCGATGAGGTAGAAGATGAAGTGAACCCATATGTTGCTGATAAGGAGTTCGATGGTGTTTTCAATCCCAACAATGATCGTGATCATCAGCGATGACGCTTCAATGACCCACCACGTGAGGTACGTGATCGTAATGATGCACTTGGTAAAATAAAATTCACTATGCCTCCTTTTGCTGGTAAATATGATCCTAATGCTTATCTCACATGGGAGTTAGCCGTAGACCAAAAATTTGCATGTCATGAATTTTCTGAAAATAAAAGGATTAGGGTTGCTACTAGTGAGTTCACTAATCTTGCATCTATTTGGTGCAATGAATTGTGTTGTAACGAACAAAACATACCTCGAACTTGGGATGCTATGAAGAGAGCTAAATTTGTACCTTCATATTATTCTCATGATTTTCTAAATAAATTACAACATTTAAGACAAGGTAATAACACCGTAGAAGATTACTATCAAGAATTACAAACTGGTTTGTTACGTTGTGGTTTAGAAGAAACTAAAGATGCTAAAATGGCTAGATTTTTAGGAGGGCTTAATCGGGACATTCAGGATATTCTAGATTATAAGGAATATAATTGTGAGAACCTGGGGTATTAAACTTGTAATACTTAACCATCAAATTGGTCCTAGCATTACAAATAAAATATCCTGATTCTTGACGTATATGTATGTCGACGATCAAGTCGCCGATCTTACGAAAATGAATGAGGAAAATGACGTGGAATATCCTGGAGTGGAATGGGGGTCGCTCTTTATTGATATGAACTGGGTTTTACAAGATGTGGCTAAGTACTACCTGAATTACCTTGAATGGGGAATGTCTAATCGGTAATCGACTTAGAATATGAGTCTAAGTCTGATTATCTAGCTTCTAATTCCACCGCTTTGGCTTCTGTGTATTCTTGTTGAACTGTCATTGTTCTTGTCTTTGTTGGTCTTGGCCTTGTTGTCTCTGTGTCCCTTCGTCTTCTGCGCTTCACCTTTAAATAACTTCCGAAGAGGTGGCGATTATTCTGGAGAAGAGCGTCCTGGTGAAAGCGTTATGACCGGTCGGAACGGTGGAAGCGATTAACAACGTGCTAACTTCCTTGCGGTTGCTGTGAAAAGCTTAACCATAGGGTGGTTAATAGTCGATGTCTCGAGGTTGTACCATCGCATGGTTTGGAGCGTATAGCACGTGTTCCATTTATCATACGATAAGAAATACCGATCCGATAATTTTCTGGCGGTTATCGGTGGGGATTAGGCACAAAGCCTCATCCCACCGTGGTACCCATTAAGTAACCTCTGGAATACTAACGACCAGGGAGGTCGTTAGTCTTAGGGGTCACGACCATGTAGACATATGGTCTTTTATTATGTATTAAAATAATACATAGAGGTTTTAATCCTCGTCAGCTAGCCCCCGAACTTTAAATGAACTGGTCGTGCATATACCTTTTTCCGATGAAATCGTATCGGGCAGACCCCATTTAATGTCGTGGTATACGAAGTGGTCTGTGTTCACTTTAAAGTTGAGAACTTGCCTTGGGAAACGAAGAGTTCCTCTGTTCGTTTGAGCAAAAGAGCTTTTGTCGGTTTGGACTCTTGTGGGAATCCTTTGAAAGTATCGGAAGTTTATAAAATCTCCTCTCATTTGGGATCTTAGAATTTTATGCTTCCAAAATCCCTTTCGATTCCTTTAGCTTCTCGCCGAGAAATCCTCGAGTTTTTCTGTTCTTCCGACCACGAAGTCTCCAACTTTCACTACTCATCCTTGAGGATTTTCGCCATGTCGGAGCAGATTACAAAGTGGTTGCCTTCGGAATTGGGAAAGAAAAAGCTTGAGGCTTTGGCGAAGATGGGAATGCTCCCAGATAGGAATTTGATTAATTGGAGACCAACGACTGGAGAGCATTTTTCAAGCCGTGAAGATGAGGAAATCCCTGTTTTTCTTGCCTACATCGAATGTGGGCTGAGATTACCGGTACACAAATTCCTTCTCTGCGTTCTTGAACATTACGGGGTGGAATTAGTGAACTTGGCCCCAAATTCGATCGCAAATATCAGTATTTTCGCATATTTATGCGAGGCATATCTGGGAATACAACCGAACTTGAAGCTCTTTAGTTATTTCTACCGCATGGTGATGGGAAAATCTGCGGCAAAATCTGAAGACACACAGGGAATGCACATTGCATCTTCATGACGGAAGGCCGATGAGTACATCCTCATGTACGCTGAAATCTTCGTGGTCGTCATGGAAAAATCTTGGTTTTACATGACGGTTCTGAAGACGATGGCCTCTACTTGGCGGAACTAGAGCAAGTGAAAACCCCAAGTGGAAGGAGCAAGTAAAGAAGGCAGGATAGTCAAAAGATGGGCGGATGCCATCTATGACTTTTGAGTCGAGGCCCGACTTCGTGGCATGTGGTGAGGATTTTACCTCTCGCCAGATTAGTCCATTGAAGCTCGGGACTCATTTCTGCTCTGGTGCCTTGATCGTGATGAAGTTGCTCCGAAGGTGGTAAGTCTTTGAGATACATTCGATCGGTATTTTGATTTGATTAATGTGTTACCTTAAAATTTGTCTATTCTTCCTTCATTAAAGTTCTTTCCTATGGGGAAATTAGAGAACGAGTCGAGCTAATCTGTCTTGAGGGAGCACTGGAGAAAAGGTTGAATGCCCCAAGATCTTAGCATAACTCCTATTGAAGGAGGCGGCAAGGCTTAAGGTAACTTAATCAAAAATTCCTTTTACCACGTATATACATATATCCCACCAGATTTCCAATCGTGCTCTATATTTGATCGGTCGGTTTGCAAATCATACAATCTGGTGAGGATCAACATCCCACCTTGGTTCCGACCGAGTCGTGCTACGAGGCACTTGAAGGAGATGAATCCTCGAGGTAATAGAACATTTCGAATCATATATGTACAATTTTTTAGATAAAGGATTTCTTCACCCAATCAAATTTGTTCTTTGATTTAGGTGGATAAGCTGAAGGCCCATGAGAATATAAGCTGCGAAAGGTGTGAGACTCGAGTGGTCGTGCACGACCTTACGGTTATTCTTGAAACAAGCGATCGGAGATTGATGAAACCACTCCCTCAGGCCGGATAGTCAGGAATGTGGACCTTGATGAACTGGTCGAGGACATAGCTTCCGACATCTTGTTGGAGGATGTGAGGGTTCCAACAAACCCTGCTGGTCCAGAACCAGCAAAATTGGAGGAGAAGAAAAGGAAGGCTAGCGGCACAGATTTCTCTCTTGCGCGTTTCAGAGTCAAATCCCGGAGATTAACAAGGTATGTACAAATGAAAGTGGTCGTATAAGTATGTACCTTTAATAATTCCTTGATGATTTGATACTTTGAACTTCCCATCTTGGTTTGCATAGGTCTTCTGGTGTTCCGGTCGTTTCCGACCTGTGTTCTTCTGAGGACTGCACTGTGGAAGTTCGATCAGAGCACTTCTCGGGACAAAGTTCCGAGGAAGTAGTGGTCGAAGAAGCCCCGGCGGTGACAAGAACAGCGGTTGAGTTGGATCCTTTGGTGATTGAAACCCCTACGTGGAGGTAGATGCCTCGAGAGGTCTCAACGAGTTCGATCCATTGTTGATAACCCTTCCCAACCTAACAAGTTCCTTTTAGTCCCGATTTATCGAGGATAAGGAGCTTGATGAGGCGTGGCGAAAGTATCGGATACTCAACTCAAGATGCACCTCGATTCGATTTTTCTTTGGTTATAATGACCAAGCAATTGGGTAAGTGTTCTCGACCAGTTCTTTTTAAAAAGTTTATAAGAAACTTAAGAAAGAGAATGCTATTTGTGTAGCATTTGGTCGAGAACTTTCTTTGTGATCGGAGGGTGACCCGTGAGTTAAGGACTTGGAGCAAAAGCACTCCGAGTTGGAAAGTAAAGAACTTTTCCTTTTAAACTTTTGTTTCTTCTTCAATACTTTGCTCCTCTACAATTATTCTCCTTATCGTATTCGATAGATCGGAGAAAATAAAAGAGGAGGTTGTGGTGAGAAAGCCAAGACAGCTCTTCTTGAAGAAGAAATAAAAGCTAAAGACGATCATTTGCTAAAGCAAGTTCACCAAAAGACAGGTTGATCGTTGAAGCAACGACCAAATATGAAACACTTAGCAAAACAAATGAAGGTAATATGTCGCAAACTTGATTTTTCCTTCAATTATGCTTGTGTTCATTAAGCGATTTGTTTTTGCGAGCAAGCGCAAATCGAATGAGAGTAGTAAAAACTCTAAAATTTGAAGCGAGGATAAGGAGGCGGCTCTTGCTCAAAATATTGATGAAAAGATTAGTGCTTTGAACAAGATGATCTTTGATATGGGATCGAGGATCAAGCTGCCTTCCTTAGGAGATCCAATAGAAAATGAACTATTTGGGTCAACTTCTAGAGGACCTTAAAGTTCTACTCAAAACTACTCGGACGAATTATGCCGGGCCCTAAAAGCAGGCGTTGCAAGTGGAGTTAGTTTTGCTTTGGCAAAACAAAGCTTCCGACCCTCCATAGATCTCCAAGCTGTTAAAGACTTCAAGCGCCACTGAGGAGGCGACCAAGTTCATAGAAGAACTCGGGCCACTCGGAGATATAGTTGTAGAGGAGATGGAGGTCGAATCTCCGACAAGCGATGAGTTAGGTGGGAATATTTCTTAGAGTAGGTTCTGCAAGTGTAAAAATATTTGAATATCTATGAAAACTTACCTTTTATGTCATTGACAAAGCTTTTGTTTATCTGTTTGACTTTTTAAAATTCTCGTATATTTCCTAGCCCCGGCGCTTTATAGTAGAAGAATGTTCTTGTACAAGCGGTGAGCCAAGAAAGAGAATA